>JAKSZU010000008.1:34245141-34900580 GCA_026018925.1 Tupaia tana
GATATCAGCAAAGGCCTTTCCTCTCCTCAAACTTCTATTTTACTTGCCTTGGGAACCAGCAGTTAGCGTAATGGCTATGTTGCTGGACTCCCACGTAGTCCACCGCGGTTCGCGTCCCGGACCCAGTGACTTAAAACTCACGCCGGGCGCGTGTGCGTGCATGCCCAAGATCCCAAGAGGAGAATGGAGGAGAAGGGATTGCGGCGTGGCCATCCCCCCTGGGGGGGGGGGGGTGATTTCTCTCTTTCTGTCTCTATGTCTCTCTCTATCTGGCGAGTGCACGCACCCTATAGCAAAAACCTCTCCAACCAAAAAAAAAAACTTCTATTTTACTTGCCTCGAAAAAGTGGATGCAAAAAAAAGTATAGACCCTTCACCTACTTTTTACAAATATGCACACACACAACACAGTATCCTTCTTGTTAAACGAAAACAAACCCTATGCAAATATGTACTAGGCATACAAGCATACAGAATACACACATATATAGGGTTTAAAAGGGATTTTCCTCTTTTATTAAAAATAAGATCACTGTATGTATTACTTTTTTTTTTAATCATTTCACTTGACTTTAGAACAAGGCTATCATTCTAGGTCAAACATACCTACAACAATTTCTTTTTATAACTGCAAAACAATCTACATTAAACGTATTCTAAAATTTATTCAACATTCTCTTAAAAATAGTCAAGTATTTGCTCCTGCAAAAAAAATGCTGTAATAGACACCTTTGTATGTATATTTGTGTATATGGGATTGCCTCCTTTTATATTAATGTTCCTATTTCTATTTCCATATAGTTGGTTCCCAAAAGTGAGATATGCTGATTAAATGGTATACGCATTTTTAAAATGAGTCATCCTTCCACCAGCCAATAGAGAAGCCCATTCTTGCCAGCACCAGATTCTATCAGCCTTTAACATTTTTACCAACTCTGATATATAAAAAATTATGCCTCATTTATAACTTAAATGGCCATTTCCATGAATACTGGTGGATGAGTATCATTTCAAGTTAATTGACAATTTATATATCCTTTTCTATGAATAGCCTGTTTTCATCTACTTTCTTATGCTGTTTATCTTTGAATGATAAGTTCATATACTTTATATTAAGAACTGAAAAAAAGCTTTGTATGTTTTATTTTAGGTGTATCTCATATAGTGCATACTATGTGCATAACTGTGTGTATGCATACATATAGGTACACACATACATACACATACAATTAGTCTTAATTATACAGTTTAAAATCATTTATATTTATTGTCAGCCACTTACTTATGCTCCCGTTCCTTTGTTTTATAATTTATGGCATAAAAATAACTACTTTTTAAATTTTATAACCTATTACTTACATTCACTCATTGTACATAGATTGTACATACATAGTATGTACAATGTATGTATATTGTACACACTTTATAGCACAAAATATATTTTTCAAGGTATACATGCAGTACATGGCACTCAAATCAAGGCAATTACCACATACATAATTTCCAACAGAAAGTTTTACAAACTTATATCTGTTAAGAGTTTCTTATTTGAGTTCCTCCACCCACACTACTATCCAGTCCTCTCACTTAGTTTCTGGTAGCTACACCTGTCCTCCCTATTATTATAAAACAATCATAGAATTTATCCATAATCATAAAATGCCCCATAATGCCAAGGAAATACTGTGCAAGTGCAAAAAAATAAATTAGGAGGTATCTTACTACCTGACATCAAAACATATTAAAAAGCTGTGGTAGTCAAAACAGCATGGTACTAGGACAAAAATAGAACATAAACTAATGGAACAGAGTAGAAAACCTAGAAATAAACTCCACAACAAATGGGCAACTGATCTTTGACAAATGGTAGAAGACATTGCAGTGTTGAAAAGAAAGTCTTTTCAGTAAATGGTGCTGGAAGAACTTGATATCTACCTGCAGAAAAATTAAACTGGATCCCTATCTCTCACCATTAACAAAAATCAACTCAAAATAGATCAAAGATACACAATCTCAAACCTAAGACATAGTGAAACAGGGGAAATGCTTAAAGTCACCAGAGTAGGCAAAGACTTCTTAAACCAGACTCATAAAGCACAGCAGTTAATCCAAAAATAGACAAATGCTGAATACTGAAGGCTACTGTAACATAATGGTACATATTTGTATATCTAAACATGTCCAAACAGAGAAAAGGTTCAGTGAAAATAAGTTATAAAAGACTTGATTAGGACACTTAACATGAACAGGATTAGAATTTGCTCTGGGCGAGTTGGTGACTAAGTGGAGTAGGCGTGAAGACTTAGGACATTACTGTACACTACTGTAGACTATATAGACACTGTGCACATAATTAATGGTAAATTTATAAAAACATATGTCTCATTTATCAATAATAAATTAGCCTTGGCTTACTATAACATTTTTAGTTTTTAAACTTTTAATTTTTTTTAATTTTATGATTCTCATAATGACAGTCAGTTTAAAACACAAACATATTGTAAAGCTATAGAAAACATGTTTTTCTTTATATCTCTATCCTATGAGCTTTCTTCTTTGAAATTTGTTTTTCTTCCTGGGACCAGCAGTTAGCGTAATGACTATGTTGCTGGACTCCCATGTAGTCGACCGCGGTTTGAGTCCTGGACCCAGTGGTTTAAACACCCGCCAGGCACGTGTGCATGCGTGCCCAAGATCCTGAGAGGAGAATGGAGGAGAAGGGATTGTGGTGTGACCATCCCCCTTGGGGGATGCTTTTTCACTTTCTATCTCTCTGTCTTTCTGGTGAGTGAACGTGGTCTATAGCAAAAACCTCTCAAAAATTTTTTTTTTTCTTCTTCTTTTTTTTTTTTTTTTGGAGAGGTTATTTTTTTCGCTATAGGGCGCGTGTGCTCACCATACAGAGAGAGACATAGAGACAGAAAGTGAGAAATCACCCCCCAGAGGGGATGGTCACACCGCAATCCCTTCTCCTCCATTCTCCTCTCGGGATCTTGGGCACGCACGCACACGTGCCCGGCGTGAGTTTTAAGCCACTGGGTCCGGGACGCAAACCGCGGTCGACTACGTGGGAGTCCAGCGACATAGCCATTACGCTAACTGCTGGTTCCCTCTTCTTAAACCTTTATTAAAAGCTAAGACATGGGGGCAAGCAGGTGATGTAGTGGTTAAGGTGCTAGACTCCCACATCGCCAACTGTGGTTTGAATTCTAGATTTAGCAGATTAAAATCCACACTGGATGTGTGAGCATGAGGGTGATTTTCCACCTTCCCTCTACTGTTTCTATATTTCTCCTTGGTGAGCACATATGCCCTATGGCAAAAACCTTAAATAAAAAAATAAAACTTAACATAACATAAACACACACTTTAGTACAGGGTCAGGGTTATCCATATTACTGTTTTTCACTTCCCCATCTTGTCCACTGGAAAGTCTTCAGGGGCAATAACAGATACGGAGCCGTCATCGCCTATGATAACAGTGTCTTCAGGAAAGCCTCCTGAAGACCTCCATGAGATCTTTCTTAAAGAGGGGTCATTCTTTCAGAAATATGTCCATGATGGTTTGCTTGGTTCTTGACTTTTTTTCATCATCTATTTCCTTGTAGCAGGTATTGCACGATGAGTATTTTTGGGGTCCATGTTTTCAAACTTTTTAAAATTTATTTTTTAGTTTTTTCATGTATCCAGACTTCTTTTTTTTTTGGAGAGGTTTTCGCTACAGGGCGCATGCGCTCGCCAGACAGAGACATAGAGACAGAAAGCGAGAAATCACCCCCCAGAGGGGATGGTCACGCCGCAATCCCTTCTCCTCCCTTCTCCCCTCGGGATCTTGGGCACACGCGCACACGCGCCCGGTGTGAGTTTTAAGCCACCGGGTCTGGGACGCGAACCACGGTCGACTATGTGGGAGTCCAGCGACATAGCCATTACGCTAACTGCTGGTTCCCTATTCAGACTTCTTAAGGAGCTTATTGAGGTCTGCAAAAGCTTCTACTACTTCTTTTTCTTCTCCTGCACTTTGTGTTTCTCTTGCCACCTTCAGCTACGTGTTCCTGTTATGAGGGCTACAGTGTCACTAGGTGGCAGTGACATCATATATGAGGTCTGTCATTGACTGAAACATTATTATGGGGCACATGATTTTATCCCCTACCCAGTCTGATATAAAAGAAGAAATGTATAGTCTTTTTAAAACTTGTTCTCGGGATCAGCAGTTAGTGTAATGGCTATGTCGCTGGACTCCCATGTAGCCGATCGACCGCGGTTTGCGTCCCAGACCCTGTGGCTTAAAACTCACACCGGGTGCCTGTGCGTATGTGCCCAAGGTCCGGAGAGGAGAATGGAGGAGGAGGAATTGCGGTGTGGCCATCCCCCTTGGGGCGTGATTTCTCGCTTTCTATCTCTCTGTCTCTCTCTGTCTGTCTGGCGAGTGCACACGCCCTATAGCAAAAACCTCTAAAAAAAAAAAAACTTGTTCTCAGTCCTCCTATAATCATATAGTTTGTTTATAATTTGTTCTTAGCTGAAATTTTTATGTGTTCTTATACTTATAATAACTATTATATATTATACATGTATAATAACTAGAAACTACTAAATTTTAATAAAGAATTTTTAATTTTTTATTTATTATTGCCCCCCCCCCCCCACCAATTTGCTACAGGGCATACGTGCTCACCAGCGAGAGATAGAAAGAGAGAAAGAGAGAGAAGGAAAGTGAGAAAGCAATCTACCAGGTCTGGTGCTTAAACCAAGGTCAGTCATGTCTAGTGCCTTAACCACGACGCCACCTGCTGATCTCAGAAACCACTAAATCTTTCAGTATTTAGTAATAGCTATTTTATTTCACCATTTCTCTGTTATTAATATTTATTAATGTCTTGTTTACTTGGAGTAATCTGAATCAAGCTTTTATTTTATTGTTTTCAATAAGGAAGTAGTAACCTTGCTGTATTTTGAGTATATTTATTTTTCTTTGCATTTTGGATAAAATTTGCCTGGGTCTAGAATTGTGGATCCATATCATAAAACGCAGTTGATATTGGTCAAGTGGAGGTAAAAACTGGTGAAAATTGGAGAGAAGCCTAATTTTGTTTTCTTTTGTTGAGGCTCTTCCTCTTTTCTTATAGGAAGTATGCTTCCTCAAAATAAAAAAAAAAAATCACCTCTAGGGGCCAGCAGTATAGTGGTTAAAGCACTGGACTCCCACACAGCTGAATGTGGTTCGAGCCCTGGACCCTAGAGACTTGAAACTCAGGCCAGGTGCATATGTATGCCCAAAAATCCCATGATAAGAACAGAGGAAAAAAGGAAAAGGGATTGTGGTATGGACATCTCATGAGGAAAAGAGGAAGTGATTCCTTACTTTCTCTCTGTCTCTCTGGTGAGCACATATGCCCTATGGCAAAAATCTCTCAAAAGAAAAGTCACCTTGATATATACTAGTATTTTATATATATATTTAAGTTCATAAATAGATCTGTGTCCAATTCTGGAACTTTTGCTTCCATTTAATTTTTTTTCAGAAACATTTATTATTCATAGATTAGCTTTCCACTCTGTACATGGTATAAATCACCTTTTCAATTATATATATACACACACACACTCACATACACACACACACACACACACACACACATACATAGACTGATGTCTGTATATACACATACAAATACAAGTGAGATGGGTAGAAAGATGGTATATGAAGATATATAAATTTTTTTCTTTTTAAAAGATCTTTATTTGTTTGCTTATTCAGTGATTATAACATTAAGTCATTCTTCTGTTTTGTACACACTTTATTATAATATAGCCTTTAACTTAGTAACTGATGGAGATAAATTCCTCTTAAAGTACCATGTAAATGGTTGTGAATATTAGATATATATCTATTGTGAGATAGTAGAGTCTGAGGAAGGACATTTAAAAAAGAATAGAGAGGCAAAGCATTAATGGGACAAAGAAATGTGGTATTATCTGTTGAAGATAATTTTATACTATTATCAACTGGACTAGGGAGAAATATACACATGTTGGAATTTTCACTTTGTAAGCTAAATAATGTGATTGAATCCAAAAACAAACAAGAAATAAAAATAAATTAAGAAAATTAAAAAGTACCATGTTATTTTTGAAACTTCCAATAGTGTTATCTAATGTGTGCTCTGTAATAAATTCTCCAGTTTCTTCCATTTGGTCTTTTCAACTTGCTGTCATGATTTGCCTATAGATAGGATGACTTTCACGAAGTTACTGCTCTCTCAGGGAAAGCTATTTCTCTAGGAGAACCTCTAATGTCTCATCTCCACAAATGGACATGTCAGAAGGGATTTCTTGACCATTGCCTGGCTGTAGGAACTCCGAAAAATCCCATTGTAATAACCACTGCAGTTTTCATTCTGTATCTTCATCTGATTCTCCTCTTTTACTTTTTTCTCAGTTATTTTATTTTATTTTATTTTATTTTATTTTATTTTATTTATCATATCCTAACTTTGGGTTGGGCTTTGATTGGCCTAAGACTTGCATATACAGTCAATTATGGTCATTCTGTCTTCATAGGCCAGAACTATTTGGTCAACTAACCCAGGTCTGAAACAATTAGGACCTTTGTCTTTTACTAACATAGGATTGTTTTATACGTGACCCAACCAGAATATAGTTAGGAATTTGGTTAATTATAGACAAAAAAATGTTCCTTCTCCTGGATATGAAACAAGAAACCCTGGGCACTACTGGCAAGCCACCACATGAAACTGAATAAAACAAAAAAATTACAGAGTCCAAATAATTGTAAATAAGGCAGAAGTTCTGAGTGAGCCAGGACTGAAAGCACTCAAGTACTAGACTTTTCAGTTCTACATGCCAGTAAGTACTCTCTAATGATTAAGCCCATTTATCTTCAATTTCTACTACTTGTAAGTGAAAGCATACTGACACTTAAAAGTATTATATAGACTGAAAAGGCATACCTTCTTTAGCAGGAAGGTTTTCTGACTGATACTGCGAGTTCTGGCTGATCTAAAAACTGCATGCCCTTTCAATGCAGCCACTGCCCCCCAGTGAAAATCTATAACTTGCTCCTGCTTTACTTTCACATGATTGAGACTCGCCCATAGCATTAGAACAGCTATAGTGAGAGAGGGAGAGAAGAATTCTCTGTTAAGTCTCAAAGCATGATCCTTCTCCCAGCCTTCCCAAGACAGCCAGGATTATAAGCATAGATAAGTGCACCGATGGCATGTATGTGAACCTGGAAACCCAACTTTGATGTTCCACGTGAATTCCAGCATTGCAGAGTGTTGCACAATTGCGCCAATGCACCTGGGCCATGCTACATTTTCTATACCAGGAATTCATCTTCCTAAACAACTGACAATGCAGACAATCCCTAAGAACCATCACCACTGCCATTACACTCTCCAGTCCCAGACAAAGCAGATTCACAAAGTGGCAAAATTAATCGTCAGAACTAGCATGAAGACATAGGTTTGCCTAGTTAAAAAGCCTTTGCTGAGGCTGGCAGGTAGTGTGGTGGCTAGCGTGCTAGATTTCCACATGACTGACCATGGTTTAGGTCCTTAAACGGGAAGCTTGCTTTCTCATTTCCTCTCTCTCTGGTCAAATTAAAAAATAGTAATGAATAATAATAATGATGAATAAAATTAAATAAAATAATGTTTAAAAAGCCTGTGCTTTTTCTACTACAATGAATTTGCCATATAAATAATGTAAACTTGATTCAAAATTGTCAGTTAACAGAGTTCAGGAGAGAAGTTGAGAATAGAAATTTTTTAGTTAGAAAAAAGAAAACAACTATCTTTTTTAAATTTTAAATTCTGAACTCTGCTCACATGACATAGCTTGTAATAGTTTGTGTTTGCTTATTCATTCACCTGTGTGTTTATACTTTAAAAATGTATTGGATGTAGATGTATATTTAGATTTTATATCCAAAACACAGGATTGAACCTGCCTTGGTGATAGTCAAGATAAACTGCAACAAAGGACTGGTCTTATGAAGAAAAATTAGAATTTATGCTTGATCTTAAGTATTTAAATTTGAGTATGTAAATATTTGGAGAAAAAGACAAGAAAGTAGCAAATTCCAGAATATCTGTGAATGAGAAAACACAGAACAAAGGCGCTATAGTATAAAAATGTAGAGCTTGTTTGGGGAACAGTAAGTAACCCAGTCTGTTTGTGGTAAATGAAGTGTAAGAGGCAATTCATAGTAACAGTTGGGCTAGAAATGCAAACTGGAAGCAGATGCCCAAATGTCTAGATAAGGAATTAATCCTGCATTCAATAGATGATAGGTGGTAACCCATGGGAAGTTGTAGAGCAGGGATATGGCATGATCTTACCTATGCATTATGATGATTAGTACATGAAGAGAAATATTCCTAATGTATCTCTGTTGATGCTTCTCCACTGTGCCTGGAAAAGTGAATTAGGAGGAGCGGGACCATCAGATGGTATAATGGTTACATTGCTGGACTACTACGTAGTTGACCATGGTTCAAGTTCCAGACATGGTGCCTTAAAATTCATGCTGGGTGCATGCATGTATTCCCCAAAATCCCAAGAGTAGAATGGGAGAGAAGGGATTGTGGTGTGCCCAGACGCATGGAGGGTGACTTCTGACTCTCTGTCTCTCTGGCAAACATAAGAGCATACATACCCTGTAGCAAAAATCTCTCAAAAAAAAAAAAAAAAAGGAGAGGGTAGGTGTGAATTATGGGATACATTTTGAGGTGGAACAAAGGCAGTAGAATTCAAAGGAAAGATGTTTGCAAGCAGTTGAAAATTTTTTTTTTGGAGAGGTTTTTTTTTTTTTTTTTTTTTTGCTATAGGGCGCATGCGCTCGCCAGACAGACAGAGACAGACAGAGACAGAAAGCGAGAAATCACCCCCTGGGGGGATGGCCACGCCGCAATCCCTTCTCCTCCGTTCTCCTCTCGGGATCTTGGGCACACACGCACACACGCCCGGTGTGAGTTTTAAGCCATTGGGTCTGGGACACGAACCGTGGTCGGCTATGTGGGAGTCCAGCGACATAGCCATTACGTTAACTGCTGGTTCCGAAAATTTTGACCTTTGCTTCAATTGTCTGTTTTAACACTGAGTTAATATTGCTTATGCCCTGATATTAAAAAAGGGAGATATTTAATACAACAATTTACATACAAAAGGTATCTCCTCCTAAATTTTATATTAAAATAATAAGGTGGCTATATGAGGAGACTTCCAAAAGTTCTTAGAAAAGGAGAATTAAAAGATTAAAGTAAAATATATGAAATGTATCTCTCAACATAAGCTCTATCAAGTTCAAGACACTTTCAAAGTGATAATACCGATCATTTAATCTATCCCTAAAGAACTAAGGACCTTGGGAATTTAACCATGTCAATGAAGCCTTATGTTTGATTTTTAGAGGTTTTTGCCATAGAGCACCGGCTCTTCCCAGAGAGAAGGAGAGACAGAGACAGATAGAGGGAAAATGAGGAAACACCCCTCAGGGGGAATGGCAGCGCTGCAATCCCTTTTGCTCCATTCTCCTCCTGAGATCTCGGGCCCACAAGCACACATGCCTGACTTGACTTTTAAGCCACCAAGTCTGGGACTCCAACCACAGTTAGCCATATGAGAGTCCAGCGATGTAACCACTACACCATCTGTTGGCCCAAGGGTCTTTTTTTTTTAACCTTATTAACTAAAGAAAAATACATGCTCTTTGAAGATTTTGTAAAATTAGAAAACAAAAAGGAAATCAAAAGAAGCTGAGTCAGAACTGAAGGTGTATGCCTACTGATTTTCCTTTGAAACTCACAAAACTGCCCTTGTTTGATGAGAGGAATGAGTAGCAGCATTGTCTGGGTGGAGAAGTACTCCCTGGTGAAACTTTCCTGGGCACCTTTCATCTAAAAGTTTGGCTGACTTTCTCAATACACTCTCATAAGCAGATCTTATAGTTCTTTGACCTTCCAGAAAGTGAACAAGAAAGATGCCTTGAATATCACCCTTGAATATCACCTCAAATATCACCTTGAATGTTTCCATGACTTTTGCTCTTGACCAATTTCCCTTTGTTTTTATTGGACAATCTCTCCCTCTTGGTAGCCATTGCTATGATTGTTCTTGTCCTTGGGATGATACAACTAAAACCATATGTTACTTCCTGTTAAAATTCCTCATAGAAATGCTTTAGGATTTTGATCCCACTTACAATTTCCAATTTGCTCTTATGTGAAGTTGGTCTGGGCCCAATAGTTTGAGCACGCATCTATTAAGTTTGTTCAATTTTAATGTTTTATTTAGAATAGGGTAAGCTGAGCCAATTGAGATATCTGTGGTATTGGTCATTGTTTTTGTTGTTAATCATTGGTCCTTTTTAATTAGGACACAAGATTATTTTTTCTTTGCAAATTGACATATACATGACATGCTACTGCAGGCAGATTCTTCAACATTATCTCATCCCTTTTCTGAAAATGAGCTATCCATTTCTAAACTGCTCATTTCTTTGGGGCATTATCTCCACAAACTTTTTGTAAAGCATCAGTAATTTCATCATACTTCTACCCAAACTTCATCATATAGTTGATGTTCTTGCATCCATTTTGGTAGAATTCATTTTGATTTGATAGAGGCTCTTTTGTACTAATGTCAGTCTTGTCCTTCTTAGTGCCTCAAACTAGACCATGCTCAGACATATTACACCATGTTAGTATGAGTTTATTTTTGTGCAATTTTTAAAAAAATCCATGCATTTCTCCATAATATGTATTTGCCATGAACTTTCTGATGACTCCTTCTAATGTTACTATCAATGAATAACTAAGTTAATTAATAAAAGTGGTAAATATAACAAAAATGTGGTTATGCTAATGACCAAATTGTTCATATGACCAAGAGTAGCCCAAATAATTTGGTTCTCAGGCAAATTCAACATTATGCTTTTTCTTTAACTTACTCTTATAATACAGCATGTTTTATATTGCATATGTTCATAGTACAAGGGATGTTCAAAACGTTCATGGAAAATGTGTATTAGGAAAAGCCTGCAAGGAATTCAAAATTATTTTGCACCAAAATAAACTCACTTTGATGCCATTATTCCATGAGCTTTTCTTTCTCTCTTTCTTTTTTTAGAGGTTTTTTTTTGCTATAGGGCGTGTGTGCTCGCCAGAAAGACAGAGAGAGACAGAGACAGAAAGCGAGAAATCACCCCCCCAGGGGGGATGGCCACGCCACAATCTCTTCTCTTCCATTCACCTCTCGGGATCTTGGGCAAACACACACACACGTGCCCGGCATGAGTTTAAGCCACTGGGTCCGAGACTCGAACCACAGTCAACCACTTGGGAGTCCAGCGACATAGCCATTACGCCAACCGCTGGTCCCCCATGAGCTTTTCAAAGTATGTAAAACAATAGAAGAAATAGTTATGTTTCAACTATTAAAATGGATGGAAATCCACTATAGAGAACATCAGGAATAAAAGCAAAAATAACATTGAGAGAGATTAATTTTTGCAAATATATTTCAGAATAATATTATCATGAACTTGTCCCCTAAATGCTTTCTTCCCAACACAAAGGAGCCACAGATCTTGGGGTGGAGGGGTGGCAGCTGTGGATTTAGAAAGAATACAGACAGACAAGCAAGTAGAGAAAAGTGGGGATTGGGTGGACCAGGCATCTCTGATGGAGATCACCATGGCCCTGAGCCTTTCCCACGTTTATTCTTTTATAGGGCAATGGGGGAAGGGAGAAGCGGAAGGTAAAGCGAGGTGTCTTCTATTATCAATTGTAGCTGTGGACCATCTTAAGGCCCATGGTTCTAAATAAGCCCCACCTGGCCTTCTCTGGCTGAAACATAGTTTCTTTTAACCTCTGCTGACGAGTAGCATCTAGAGAGTCTATACTCTGTTCATCTTTAAAGGTCACCATTGGGACCAGCAGTTGGCATAATGGCTATGTCGCTGGACTTCCATGTAGTTTGAGTCCACTGGACCCAGTGACTTAAACTCATACCAGGTGTGTGTGCATGTATGCCCAACATCTCCAAGAGGAGACTAGAGCAGAAGAGATTGTGGTGTGGCCATCCCCCCTTGGGGGTGATTTCTCGCTTTCTGTCTCTCTGTCTCTCTCTGTCTTTCTGGTGGTGCATGCGCCCTATAGCAAAAACCTCTCCAAAAAAAAAAAAAAAAAAAAAAAAGAAAGAAAGAAAGAAAGAAAAAAGGTCACCATTGTTGGGACTAGCAGATGGAGTAATGGTTACATCACTGAACTCCCATGTAGTCAACCATGGTTTGAATCCCGGACCCAGAGACTTAAAACTCACTGCTGGATGGATGCATGTGTGTGTGTGCCTAAGATCCCTAGAGAAGAATGGAGGATGGCCATCTCCCCCTGGGGCGGAAGGGGTGATTTCTAGCTTTTTGTCTCTGTCTCTCTGGTGAGCACATGCTCCCTATAGCAAAAAATCCTCAGAAAAAACAAACAAACAAACAAACAAAAGAAGGTCACCATTGTTCAGCTCAGATTCAGTTGCTCCCTACAGAAGAATGAGAAAGAAAACTTGTGATTGCTTTTACTTCTGAAAATACCTCTACAGAATTTTTTTAATGAGACTCAACTTAATAAAACTTAAACAATCAGCAAATTTATATTAAAATAGTATTATTAATGAAGAATCGAAGAGGATTTCATGAAAGGGTACTAAGTAAATCTTAGTTGCTAGACTCATTTTATCTTGTGTAATGTTGTATATGCACTGGAGAGATTTTTCTGGAGGTGAATATATATATTTTATTTATAGGATGCCCTTCCTTCTTTACCAACATACTTTAGAAGCACAATGTGGTATTTTATCCATTTGTGTTAATCAGTGTTATATAAGGTCAGAGACAAAAAATGGTGTTCCAGGAAATACATGATTTAACAATTGGCAGATTTCCCTAGATATCAATGTTTTTGTCAAATACCAACACTGTAATTATAGAAAACCTGGCAGTACATCCACCTGTTCTTGGTACAGTGCCATAGATCACAAAACTATGCATATTCTATTTCAATGTGTATAAATATTAGCAAGAGATTCATCCAGAGCATCCTTCATTGGGCCTTCTAGATGGGGTGTAATCAGGGGAGGTGGGAAAAGGGGAGATACTGCTTAATGGATATAAAACTGCAGTTAAATGAGAGGACTATCTTCTCGTGTTCTACAGCACAGTAGGGTGACTGAATATAGGTAGCAACTATATACTGTGTATTTCAAAATAGCTGGGAGACAGGATTTTTAATGTTTCCAACACAAAGTAATGATAAATTTTGGAGGTGATAGATATGCTAATTACTCTGATTTGATCCTTATACATTATATTTATGTATCAAAACCTTATACTGTACCCCATAGATATTTACAATAATTATAGATCAACTTAAAAATAAAAAACTATTAAAAACATTAAAAAAATAATTAGGCTATAATCCTAACTACGCACTGAACTCTAGTTTGTACATAACTTTTTCCACTATTGACATTAAATAATTTGTAGTAGAATGGACCTCAGAGATGATACAAGTCAAATTATTTTTTTCCTTTTTTTTCAAATTTTTAAAAATTGTTTTATTTAACTTTATTTATTTACTTATTTATTTTAATTTAACCAAAGAGGAACCGAGCAAGAGAGCACATGTGAGAGAGAGAGAGAGAGAAAGTGAGAAAGCAAGCCGCCAGGTCTGGGACTTGAACTGCAGATGACCATGTGAGAGTACGGCATCCTTAATCACCACACCACCTGCCAGTCCCAAATTCTTTTTTTTTTTTTTTAAGAGATATTTTTGCTATAAGACTCATACTCTCATCAGAGAGACAGATACAGAATGTAAGAAATCATCCCCCAGGAGGTATGGCCATGCTGCAATTCCTTCTCCTCTCAGGATCTTGGGTGAGCACACACATGCAGTCAATGTGAATTTTATGCCTCCACGTCTGGGACTCCGACTGTGGTCGACTAAACGAAGTCCAGCGACGACGTAACCATTACACCATCTGCTGATCCCTATGCAAGTCAAATTCTAATTTCCCGAATTAGAAAAGTGAGCCTTAAGTGACTGACTTGCCGCAAGTCTGATAGCTGTATTGCAAAGGTGAGACTCCGACTCAAGCATTGCCATTTCTAGTCCAGTGTTCTTCCCAAGCATTGTGCTGACTTGATGTAGCTTCTCTTTGAATTTTCTCATATGTAAAATGAGCATGTCTGAACGGAATGGTTTTTAACATATCGTATTTCATGTTGCCCTTGGGTTCAATGAGGTGACTTGGTACCACTTAAAAGTGGGCATAGACTGAAGCAGAATATCAGGAATAGAGGCCTCAGTGAAGTTCAGTGTAGGATTTTATTTGAAAACATTTTTATGGTTAAATAAAAAAATTTAAAAGTACAGTTATTGAAGATCCACTTGCAAGTTCTATAAATGTAAATCATCTTGTATATGTTTAAAGTTTAACAGAAATTCACTCTTATAAATCAAGTTTTAATTTATAGACATTTTCAAATAATGTGGGTTGTGATTTGTTTCTGTTCTTAAGGATGTGAGATGGGAAATTTAGAAAGCGCTATTGCAGATATAGTATTTCTTTCTTTTTTTTTTTTCTTTTTTTTTCGGAGAGTTTTTTTTTGCTATAGGGCGCTTGCGCTCACCAGACAGACAGACAGAGAGAGACAGAGAGATAGAAAGCGAGAAATCATCCCCCGGGAGATAGCCACGCCGCAATCCCTTCTCCTCCATTCTCCTCTCGGGATCTTGGGCACGCATGCACACGTGCCCGGCGTGAGTTTTAAGCCACCAGGTCCAGGACACGAACCGCGGTCGACTATGTGGGAGTCTAGCGACATAGCCATTACACTAACTGCTGGTCCCAGATATAGTATTTCTAACATGAATAATATCATAAGAACTATCACTTGTTGAATACTTACTAAGCTCTAGCACTGTTCCATTCACTTTACATATATTTATTCACTTAATCCTTATAATTACCCTGTGAAGTGTGGGTATTAATTTTATCTCCATTTTAGAAATAGGGAAATTAAGGCATAGAAAGATTAAGTAATTTGTATAATGTTACGTAGATTGCAAGTGTCAGATTCAGGGTGAAATTGACAAAAGGCCCACTGGCTCATGGCATAAATAGATTCACTATAAATTACTCAGTGACACATTAAAACATATCCATGTGCATCCATGGTGCACAGAAACCTTTCATCACAGGGGACCAGCAGTTAGCGTAATGGCTATGCCGCTGGACTCTCATGTAGTCGACCGCGGTTTGAGTCCCGGACCTGGTGGCTTAAAACTCAGGCTGGGCGCATGTGCGTGCATGCCCAAGATCCTGAGAGGAGAATGGAGGAGAAGGGATTGCGGAGTGGCCATCCCCCCTGGGGGGTGATTTCTCGCTTTCTGTCTCTCTGTGTCTCTCTGTCTTTCCGGCGAGCGCACGCACCCTATAGCAAAAACCTCTCCAAAAAAAAAAAAAAAAAAGGAGTTCCATGGTGATCGTGGGTGCCTACTTTAAACCGTGAATGCTCAGATAGTCTCTTTTCAAATTCTTTCCATCTGTAATTCATTTATTTAATTATTTGTTTTATTTTGAATTGCCAGAGGGTACATGTGCTCACCAGAGAGAAAGTGAGAGAGAGAGAAAGAAAGAAAAAGCCCCTCTAGTGACATGTTCACACCAACATCCCTTTTCTCCATGTTTCTATCAGGATTGAGAGCATGCTCACATACATGCCTGTCATGTTTGTCAAGCTCCAGGTCCAGGACTCAGACCATAGATGACCATGTGAGCTCCAGTTCCCTCAGTGCACAGTACTTAACCACTCCACTACAAGGCTTGCTCTTTTGAATTATTTTATATGAGCCATATGAGTTACCTTTGCAAAATTTGTATCTAATTTTACCACTCTGCAATTTTTCAAAAAAAAAAAAAAAAAAAAAAACCTTCAATCTTCAATGGCTCATTGTCACCTTCCCCTAGAAGATCAAGTTCACAGTTCTCACCTTGGCATGTAAGGTCTTCCAAGAGCTGATCAGACCTTATTTATACTCCAAGCTTCACCCAAACTCAAGTCATAAGAGCCACTGAAAATTTTTTTTAAATCCTTTTTTTAATTTTATTTTTTAAAAATTATTTTATTTAACTTTATTTATTTATTCCTTTATTTCAATTTTATCAGAGAGGGGGAGAGAGAGAGAGAGAGAGAGAGAAAGAGAGAGCAAGCTGCCAGGTCTGGGACTTGTACCGCAGTCGGCCATGTGGGAGTCCAGCACCCTTAACCACCAAGCCACCTGCCGGCCCCTCAGCCATTGAATTTTAAATAAAGCTATCAAGTCCTCAGGTCAAATCAGTTGCCTTGATTAAAAATTTTTAATCATAGCTATCAACATTAGCTCATTGATTTGCAGTGCCTTGATGGTTTACCTCTCCTTCAAAACTGTACATTTCTGGGACCAGCAGTTGGTGTAATGGCTATGTCGCTAGACTCCCATGTAGTTGACCGCGGTTCGAGTCCCGGACCTGGTGGCTTAAAACTCACGCCGGGCGCATGTGCGTGCATGGCCAAGATCCTGAGAGGAGAATGGAGGAGAAGGGATTGTGGCATGGCCATCCCCCCTGGGGGGTCATTTCTCACTTTCTGTCTTTCTGTCTCTGACTTTCTGACTAGTGCATGTGCCCTATAGCAAAAACCACCCCCCGTTCAAAAAAAAAAAAGACCATAAATTTCACAGGACTGACACTCAGTCTAGTAGACCTGTCTTTTTTATACTTGTGTTCATTATTTAACAGCCTGCATATAACCACTACCAGACATTTTATAAATGCATGCAATATGCATTGAAAATTCAGGATTCTGATTTTTGACTTAAGTAGTCCTCTCTAATGAAATGTCATTTCCTTTCATTTTTGCCTCTTTAAGAACTACTCATTATTCAAAGTTCTATTAAAATCATTATTCTTGGTCATTAGGGTTCTTGAAAAGTAGAACATATCATTCATCTTTGAATTGGCAGACCATAATTAGCAGATGTTTAATAAATGTTTAATTAACTGAGTCATTAAGTAACAGAAGTTGAAATGTTACAGAGAATGGGAAAAACTGAATTGCAAAACTGCCAGCTTTTGCACACTAATGATTTTAGGAGATTTTAATCACTCATCAGCCTTAAGGTTAATATGCAGTAATGGTTATATAATATCTTACAAGTAGCAACCTAATCAGCAAATAGCAAATGGGCTTGCATGTGAATTTATAATCACTGGTGCTTACGTGCTTTACTTTCGAACTGCCTTACTACTTGTCTTCAACTTTAGGACTCACTAGATTTTATTAATAGATAATATGAGGAGACAATTTCTAGACTGAAAATGTTCAAAGATTCTGATGTGCTGAAATGGTATGGACGTAGGTAGAACAAAGATAGTCAGGCTGGCCTGTAGCTCAGGGAATGAGTGCTGTGCTTAGGGAGGCATCCCAGGCCCCATAGCTTCTCATGATGCTGCATGTCCCTGTGTGTGTGCACACAACATGTTTTCAGGTCAACCCAGGGATCTGAGCCTGTGGTCAACCCTGTGGCTTCCAGCACTGCACTCCAGAAAGCTACCAACCGTGCTACCTGGCTGGCCCTATATTTTGCATTTAGATGTGGAAAATGTGAAGCACTCTGATTACCCCCAAAAGCACTTGCCATTTCTATCTAAATTATTCTTCACTTATCTTGAAATTCAGTCACTTAACCAAGATAAAGCTCACTGACAGTCAATTTGTATCATTGTTTGGTAGTACATGATATGCGCCCCTTGTTTCGTTAATTTTATGTTTCCTTCATTTGGAGCAAATTTTCCTCTTTCATAAGTAACTGTACTCTTCCATTCGGTGGATTGTCTTTTATAAAAACAATTACCCATAAATTGTCTTATTATTGTTTCTTATCTATTACTGTTTTGTCAACTGTTTTGTATTTGTTTTTTTACTTTACATTTGCAGTGATTATGATAAAAAAATATATTTTTTGTTTATTTTTGTGTCACTTATGCATTTGTCAGGCCTAAAATCGGGAAAGGGTTTATTTCGGGGTTTTAATGTTTCTTTTTTGTTTCTATTAATTGCCAGCAGACAGGAGTAGGACCACTGAAGACCTTCTGTCTAGACTTCACCCTCCTGCCCCCTAAACCTAACCAGGACAAGCCATCTATATTTGAGTTTGAGAAGCCCCTTTCAGGGATTAGGACAAATGAAAATCTTCTGCCCAGACTTTACCTTCCTGCCCTCTAGATCTAACCAGGTTAGGACACCCTGTTTATTTTCTCTGTCTCTCTTCATTGCTCTCTATTTTTAATTTTATTTTTAATTTTTAGACTTCAAAGCTCTCCAATGCTCTTTTATCTTGCTAATTCTTACCTTTCACCTCACCCACATAGGACAAGCCAATTACCAGCCACCTATATTAGAGTTTGAGCTGTTGATTTTGCACACTGCCCAAGCATGCTGTGCAGTTTTCATTTTTTGCTGTAAATTTTATTTTCTTTTTTAAATTGTTTTTGCCCTTTTTTTTGGTTGTTGTCTTTTCCTTTTCCTTTTCTTTTTCCCTCTCTCACTTTTCTGCTCAACCTCTACACACTGAGTTTCTAGACAGGTCTAGGTGCACAGTAGCCAAATATCTGAATACTTTTAGGGTCAGGTTAATCCTCAATTTCCATTGAATCTGCTGCATGAAAGAAGGAAAATGATACTGTTTAGAGGTTGCAGATCACCTCCTCCTGCATGCTTCTAAGTGCTCAGATTTAATTCCAAAAACTAGGAAAAAATGTATAATCCATCAGATGACCAGAAACCACCACAGAGGCACAGAAATATGATAAACCAAGAAAATATTTCTTCCCTAAGGAAAAAGAATAACTCCTCATCCTCCACAGACAATACAAGGGAACTTCTGGAAATATCAGATAAAGAATTTTAAATATTCATAGTGACAAAGCTAACAAAGATGCAAGAGAAGAGAGACAATGAACCCTAGAAGATGCATGAGAAAAGAGACAATGAGTTCCAGGAGGTGAGGAAGTTTTTGCACCCTCTGAAAGAGGAAATACATACCATAAAAAAGAATCAAATGGAATTGTTAGAGATGAAGCCTGTAATACAGGAAATCAAAACCTCCCTTGAAAGTATTAAAAACAGTTTAGATCATGCAGAAGATTGAATCTCAGATGTAGAAGATACAATCTCTGACCTAGAGAAATTCACCAAAAAGATTGAGAAAATAATCCCTCCAAAAATGAGTGCAACATACAATACTAGATACAATTAAATACTAGATAACATCTGGATCATCGGTATCCTAGAAGGTGAAGAAACTAATAAGGCATTCATAATCTATTACATGAAATCCTGGAAAAAAACTTTCCAAACCTAGAGAGGCACTCAAATATCCAGACCCAAGAAATACAAAGGATCCCACACAGAATCAACCCAAGAAGATCTTCTCTAAGGCACATCATAGCCAGATTGACCAAAACCACAGCCAAAGACAAAATATTAAGATTGGCAAGAGAGAAACGTCAAGTTACTTTCAAAAGATATCCCATAGGCTAACATTGGACCTCTCATTGGAAACAATGTGAGCAAGGAAAGAATGGGAAAATATATTCTAAGTGTTAAGTGAAAAACAATTTCAACCAAGAATACTAGACCCAGCAAGATTGTCTTTCATATGAGAAAAAAAGACAAAACCATTCTCAGATAAACAAAACGTGAAAGAATTTACCAATACCAGACCAGCTCTCCAAGAAATGCTGAATGGAGTGCTATACAAGGAAAACTAAAGTTAGACACATAGAAATAAGAATACAAAAACAGCCAAGAAAATGGCCAGCCTATGGAAGGGACAAGTCCAGAGTTGAAGGTTAACTTCCAGAGTTTAAATGGAAAGATCAGACTAAAATGACACTGCAAATTCAATAGAACACCGATTACTTATATGAGACTAAACTGGTGAAATAGGATTTTCTGACTTTTGACTAAAACATTACTGATTTTCTTCTTTGTTTTCCATAGTTAAGGATGTTTGTCTTCTCTTGAACTGTTGAGTTTCATCTACCTACTATTTGAACAGAATCATAACTTTTTTCCTAGCTTTAAGTCTTAAGCAAATTTCTCTTAACATTTTTTGAGTTTGATCTATTAAAGCTAAAACTATTTTACTTGAAATTAAAAAATGCATGAATAAATACCTAGTTTTTAAAAAAATTGCAACCAGACTTGTGTACTCACTAAAGGTGGAGGGGAAAGGGGAAGAGAGAGACAGAGCGACAGTGAGAGAAAGAACCCTTTAATAGGCCATGCTTACACTGCAATCCCTTTTCTTCCATTTTTCTATCCTGTCAGTATTTGGGGCATGCATACACACCATCACGCCATCATTTTTTTTTTTTTTTTCCTAATTGCCATTGGGTGAATTCATTTGCTAAAGAGAAAAAGACAGAGAGGGAGGGAGAGGGAGAAAGCATCCTCCAATGGAGTGTGGTCAGGCTACCAATCCTTTCTTTATCCTAGTCAAGATTCCAGGCACACATAGTGATGCTCTCAGCATATATATATTTTTTTAGAGGTTTTTGCTATAGGGCACGTGCGCTCGCCAGACAAAGACAGAGAGACAGAAAGCGAGAAATCACCCCCCGGGGGGGATGGCCACGCCCCAACCCCTTCTCCTCCATTCTCCTCTTGGGATCTTGGGCACCCACACACACGCCCGGTATGAGTTTTAAGCCACCAGGTCCCGGATGCAAACTGCGGTCGACTACGTGGGAGTCCAGCGACATAGCCATTACGCTAACTGCTGGTCCCGAGCATATTTTTCAGGCTGGCAGGTCTGGATTTGAACCATAGCTGGCCATGTGAGATCCAGCTTCTTTAGCCACTAAGCATGGTGCTGGCTCTTAGTGTGTTTGACTGTACAATATCTTGTTTCATTGCATTCTATTATACATTATACATTGATGATCTATTCTTTTCTTGAATCCATATGTATTTTAAAGAACTATAGTACAAAATACTAATGGCTATTCAATTTGTTTATTGGAGTCTATTCCCTTCCTGAATTAATTCTTTTACCTACTAGGTCTCTTTTATTCTTTGTACTTTGTTGTGGTATGACTGCATGGTTGCCATGCTATTTTCATTGTGACATAATTTATGGTGAACCACCATAAATTTATTTGACTCCATATGTTAAGGTGCTTTCTTACCTACCAGATTCTCTCCTCTGAACTTCTACAAGGCCATGGTATTATTATTCCACTCTGCTCTTCGGAAGTCTGGGAACACAGGCTAGATGGGCAGGAGATATCTGGAGGTGCTACTGCACTGGGCAGTGGGTAAACTGGGTTAACTATCAGTGGACAAGGCCTGTGCTCACCTTCTCTCTCTATGTCTTTCTCTCTTTTATTAAACACTGTTTTTGAAAAAGACTGTGTTCACACTGACATTGACAGCAAAGTACAGAGCTTTCCCACAAGCCCCTTTCTCTGCCTTCCACAGGCATAGTCTCCCCCAATACCAACACTATGCTTTTTAACAAGTATTATTACCTTTATTAAAGTGCATTGTTGTGCATGGTGAGCTAACCCCCTTGGGGGACAGACTGGTCACTTGAGAAGTATTTTGCTCTGGAGAAAGACTATCGTGATCAAGGGGTCATTTTCCTGCTTCACTTGCCTTCCCCTAGCAGACATTTCCACTGCCTCTCTCTAAAGTGGAGTGTGAGGTTTTGCTTTTTTTTCAGGATATTGTTCACATTTTTTCTTTTTCTTTTTCTTTTTTTTTTTTTGGAGAGGTTTTTACTATAGGGCACATGTGCTTGCCAGAAAAACAGAGAGAGAGAGACAGAAAGCGAGAAATCACCCCCTCCCAGGGGGGATGGCCACACTGCAATCCCTTCTCTTCCATTCTCCTCTCGGGATCTTGGGCACGCACGCACATGCACCTGGTGTGAGTTTAAGCCACTGGGTCCGGGACTACCTGGGAGTCCAGCAACATAGCCATTACGCTAACTGCTGGTCCCAGGACATTGTTCACTTTTGTTCTTATTTATATGAGTTTCCTCTGGCTGACATAACAAAGTTCCACTAACAGTATGCCTTAAAACAATAGTAATTTATTCTGTCACAATTCTGGAGGCCAAAAGTCCAAAATCAGGCCATCAGAGAGTTGGTTTCTTCTGGAGACACTGAGGGAGACTGACCCCACGCCTCTCTCCTAGCTTCTGGTGGCTGCTGGCAATCCTCAGCTTTGCAACCGTATAACTCCCATCTCTGCCTCTTGTCTTTCTATGGCCTTTTCCTCAGTGGCTCTTCTCTGCTCTTCACTTCCAAGGACACTTGTTTTTAACTTAGGGCTCATCCAATTCAGTATGAGATCATCTGGGGATTGTTAATGCAGTTATATCTGCAAAGACCTTTTAAAAATAAGGTCACATCCATAAGTTCCAGGAGGCTGTGTCACGTGGGGAGCCCCATACAATCCACTAAGCCATCTATTTTATTACTTTTGAAGGGGTAAAGTTTAGAAGATGCTGTCAGTTATGTGGCTTCTTGGACTGCTTCTTCTGTTCTCTGGCTGCCACTTCTCAATGACTTTTTTGCATACGGAACTTATTTCTCTTATTTTGAATCTTTGTTTTACACTTTTGTTAGGTTTAAGTTCCAATTTTAGTTCATTATAATGTGCTTCCATCTGCTACTTACCCCAGCAATACATTTTAAATCATGAATAACAGCATTACACACATCTTTAGGCTCCAATGTTTGTCTGTCTAATGCCATATGCAGTTAAAGCCCACTAGGAAAGTTAGAATTAATGTTATATTATTTCTTTGTTGCCATGAAATTGTAGTGTTTTTTACTAAATGCAGGTATGACATTCTCCAGCAGATTGAGAGTGTTCATGAAGTCCTATCTTTCCAGTTTTTCCAATTCATCTGGGGCTGGCATTAAAACCACAGTCAGCCTTGTGTCATTTGGCTTTCCATGAACAGTACTTAACCACTGTGCTACAGACTGGCCCCACATTAAATATTATCACATCTTCTTGGAGAATTGATTTCTTTTTTTATTATATAAAGTCCCTCTTTATTTCTGATAATCTTCCTTGCTTGAGGTTGGCATTCTCTGAAATGAATATAGCTATTTCGTTTTTTTTTTTGTTTGTTTATTTTTTGAGAGGTTTTTGCTATAGGGCGTGTGCGCTCGCCAGACAGACAGAGAGAGACAGAGAGACAGAAAGCGAGAAATCACCCCCCAGGGGGGATAGCCACGCCGCAATCCCTTCTCCTCCATTCTCCTCTCGGGATCTTGGGCACGCACGCACACGCGCCCAGCGTGAGTTTTAAGCCACTGGGTCCAGGACGCAAAACCGCCGTTGACTACATGGGAGTCCAGCGACATAGCCATTATGCTAACTGCTAGTCCCCTATTTCGGTTTTAATTAGTGTTAACATAGCATATCATTTTCTGTCTCTTCACTTTTAATTTATGTGTATCTTTATATTTAAATAAGTGTATTATAGACAGCATAAATTGAGTCTTTTTTTTTTAATCTTCTCAGTATCTGTCTTCTAATTGGTGTATTTTACAACTAAGAAAAAAGGTTATTCATAAAACAACTCATCCCTTTTTTTTTTTTTTTTTTTTTTTTTTGAGAGGTTTTTGCTATAGGGCGCGTGTGCTCTCCAGGAAGACAGAAAGACAGAAAGCGAGAAATCACCCCCCAGGGGGGATGTCCATGCCACCACAATCCCTTCTCCTCCATTCTCCTCTTGGGATCTCGGGCACACATGCACATACACCTGGCATGAGTTTAAGCCACTGGGTCCGGGACTTGAATCACAGTTGACTACATGGGAGTCCAGCGACATAGCCATTATGCTAACTGCTGGTCCCAACAACTCATCTCTTAAAGGCAACTTACCTTTATAAATTTCAAATGACTGATGGCTGGCCAGTGGCATGGTGATTAAGGCACTGGACTTCTCTACATGTCTTAACATAGTTCAAGTCCCAAACCTGACAGCTTGCTTTCTCACTTTCCCTTTTTCTATCTCTGGCCAAATTAAATAACAATTATAATGATAATAAATAAAATGAAATAAATCATTATTTAAAATTTTTTTCAACTGATTCAGTCATGCTGTTAAAGTACATACACAAGACCTGTGTTTTATAATTCTAGCATAACTTGATACAATAAAGAACTAATTTAACTTTATTGAAGTCAATTTAAATCTTATTTATGTTAATTACAATTATTTAAACATAGAGTTCTGTTTGTTTTCTTAGGTTTTAGCTATAGAGTCCATGCATTTGCTGGAGAAAGACAGAAAGAGACAGAGAGAAGAAAATTGAGAAGTCACCTCCCTTGTGGCCCCCACCCCCTGCCTAAGGGACATGGCCATGTTGCAATCCCTTCTCCTCTGTTCTCTTCTTGGGATTTTGGGCACACATGCAACACACCTAGCATGATTTTCAAGTCACCAGTTCCGGGACTCAAACTGTGGTTGGCCATGTGGGAATTCAGTGCCTTAACCACCATGCCATTTGCTAGCCCCAATTTAGAGATATTTTAAAAATAGCATTTGATTAGAATTTGATACTTCTTTGGCCACTTGTGTTAGAGAACCAATCACATGTAAGGCAAAGCCCTGAGAAACACTGGGAGAAGAGATTTTAAATTATTTTTCAAGGAAGAGTTTTCAAAAAGGAGAAAGATAGTATCAGATTTGAATTTGCAGAACATAATTCACGTGTCAGTAAAAAGGGCACATGAACAAAGGTGGGGCTATCAGTCAGCTCCTGAAGGGAACAGATAGCCCCAGTGAAGCAGAAATTCCCGGAACCACGATTCCAATAGCATAAAATGACTTACACCATTGTAAAGGAAGTGTGCTTAACTACAGGATGAGATGAGGGAGCAAGGGTATCTAGGATGACTCGAGGCTTTCAGGATTGAATGACTGGGAACAAGTTAATGCCGTTACCTAAACCGGAGACTACAGGAACAGGCACAGGCTAAAAGTGATGGTAATTAGTTCGTTATTATACAGGATATGCCACAGCACATCTGGGTAGATATTTCTGGTGGATGTTAGAGCTAAAGAGTTCATTGGATACCAGAAAATATTATAAGGTAAAATCTGATGGTATTTCTTTCTTATTTATTCATTAGCTATTTTAAAAAGACTTTTAGGCCCTTAGGATACAGCAGGGAACACAAAGGACAAGGATTTTTCTTCTTATGCGTCCTTACATTCAGAGTCCTTCTTTCCCTCCAGATTTCTCAGTGACTTCCTGGTGCCCAGGGAGAAGTCCAAACCCCCTTGTATGGTGAGCCCAGAACCCAGGGGCGCCAGCCCCCTCTGATAATTTGGTTCTCATTTTATATCCTACAATCTGACTGTTCCATACCAGCTGGTTTTCTATTTACATCCCTTGTCATGAGCCATCCCTTCACACTTTCTTTAGGTAACAGCTATGTGCATTTTAAGATTCAAGAATGGTGTCCTCTATGAAGGGAAATGGTCACCTCTGCCTTGGTGTGCACACTGTACCCACTGCAATTCTGTTCAATCAATGTGACTACATGAAGAATAAGATCTGTGTATCAAAAGAAAAAAGTAAATAATAACTTTGAAAAATACTCAACAAATATGGCAGTTATAAAGTTACACATACTACATACTTTGATATATATATTTTTTTTAAGTTTTGCTATAGGGGTCATACCCTCATCAGAGAAACAGACAGAAAAAAAGAGAGGGAAAATGAGAAATCACACTCCAAGTGGATGGTCACTTCTACATTCTCCTCCCATATTTTGGGCCCACACACACATGGACCTGGCATGTTTTTCTTTTTCTTTTTTTTGGGAGAGGTTTCTGCTATAGGGCCCGTGTGCTCGCCAGACAGACAGAGAGAGACATAGAGACAGAAAGAGAGAAATCACTCCCCAGGGGGGATGGTCACGCTGCAATCCCTTCTCCTCCATTCTCCTCTTGGGATCTTGGGAACGCACGCACACACGCCCAGCGTGAGTTTTAAGCCACCGGGTGCAGGACGCGAACCGCGGTCGACTACGTGGGAGTCCAGCGACATAGCCATTACGCTAACTGCTGGTTCCTGACCTGGCATGTTTTTCAAGCCACCAGGACTCCAACTGCACTGTCAGCCATGTGGGATCCAATTTCCTTAACTATCACACCACTGGCTGGCCCAATAATACGCACTTTTACTAAATGATAGGAATATCAGTAAAAGCTAAGATAAAATGGAAAAAGATTTTAAAGGGTAAAGGGAAGAGAATATCTTTGTTCTCCAGCCTGTCTCTACAGACTGTCATTGTATCTGTTCATGCCACTGGTTGGGTAAGCTTACTAGTATGTAAAGTCACATGGTTTAATGATAGCACAGAGATGTGATATCACCAGAGAACTTTATATCACATTTAAGTTCTAAAGCTATATAACAACAGAATCCATTAAAAATATAGGTATCAGGACTAGCAGATGGTGTAATGTCTTGTAATGTCTGCATTGCTGGACTCCCATGCAGTTGACCACGGTTTGAGTCCAGGACCCAGTGGCTTAAACTCACACAGGGTGCGTGTGCGTGCATGCCCAAGGTCCCAAGAGGAGAATGGAGGACAAGAGATTGTGGCATGACCATCCCCCCCTTCGGGGGGTGATTTCTTGCTTTCTGTCTCTCTGTCTCTCTCTGTCTTTCTGGCAAATGCATGTACCCTATAGCAGAAACCTCTCTCCCTCCAAAAAAATATAGGTATGTACAAAATAAATATCAGTGATTACAGCAATGCAAATAATGAGGATGTATAATCAAAAAAACAATCTCTTTTTTCTTTTCTTTTTTATTTTTAAAGAGAGATTTTTTGCTATGGGGTGCATGCACTCACCAGAGAGAGAGGAAGAGACAGAAAGCAAGAAATCACTCCCTAGGGGATATGACCACACTGCAATCCCTTCTCCTCCATTCTCCTTTTAGATTTTGGGCACACATGGCTGGCATGAGTTTGAAACCACTGGGTCTGGGACTTGAACCACAGTCAACTCTGTGAGAGTCCAGCAATGTAACCATTATGCCATCTGCTGGTCCCAACCAAAACAGTCTTAAGAAAGAAAAACATATTAACAGTTGGTAGATCAAACTTGTGATTTCAAAATTAAAATAAAACTACAATAATAGACTCCATGGTTTGGCACAGGATAAACATGTAGATTAATGGAATAAAATCATAGTCTAGAAATAAACTCATACTTTTGGGTTCAATTGATTTCCAACAAGGATGCCATCCAGGACAACTCAAGGGGAAAATAGTCTTTTCAATGAAAGGTACAGGGATGATATGCAAAAGAATAAAGTTGAATCCCTACTTCCTGCCATATTTAAAAATTAATTCAAAATTATCAAAGGCCTAATTCTTTTTTTGTTTTGTTTTTGCTGAGTTTTTTTGCTATCAGGACTGTGCACTCACCAGAAAGAGAAAGACAGAGAGACAGAAAGCGAGAAATCACTCCCCCCCCCCCCCGCCCCCGGGGGGATGGCCATGCTGCAATCCTTTCTCCTCCATTCTCCTCTCGGATCCTGGGCATACACGCACACATAAGTTTAAGCCCTTGCGTCCAGGATTGGAATCTCGGTCAACTGTATGGGAGTCCAGCAACATAGGTATTACGTCAACTGCTGGTCTTGGTCTAAGTCTAAGACTAAATTGATAAAATTATTTGAGAAAATGTAGGCTAAATCTGTGCTACCTTGGATTAGGTTATGATTTCCTTTGTATAAGAAAGATTTTTGCTATAGGGCATGCATGCTCGCTGGAGAGACAGAGAGAGACAGAAAGCAAGAAATCACCCTGCAGGAGAAATGGCCATCTGCAATCCCTTCTCCTCCATTCTCCTCTTGGGATTTTGGGCATGCATGCACATGTGCCCAGCATGAGTTTTAAGCTGCCAAGTCCAACACTCAAACCATGGTCAACTATGTGGGAGTCCAGTGATGTAACCTTTGTGCTATCTGCTGTTCCCCCCCCCAATTAAGCTATGATTTCTTTGACATGACATTGAAAGAATGAACAACAAAAGAAAGAATAGCTAAATTGGACTTCAAACCCACTAAAATGGCTAGAATAAAAAAGTTAGAAAACAGGTTATGGTCAGGAGACAAAGGAATTGAATGCTTATACACTGTTGGTAAAAAATGTAAACAGAATTCTAACTTGTTTCCTGGCTTTAAGCTTTAAACAAAGTTCCTTAGGATTTCTTTGATTTATTAAAGTTAAAAATGCTTTTCTGGGAATTAAAAAAATATTAAAAATACCTAGTTAATGACCATAGTAAGCTATATAGCATCAGCGAGGTGCTACCTTATAGTATATTTATTCTACTCAGAGTTTGACACCTAAAGTCAGACATGTATTCACAGATATGTATATACCAGCTGAACTTGTCATTGAAAGTAGTTAGATTATTTAAGAAATTCTGTTAATCAATAAAATGTGGGGGGGAAAAGGGAATGGGAAACAACCATAGACACCTGGGATAGTGTGGGAGGAGGGTAGGAAATGGCAGAGGGTGAGAAATAGGGATAAATACATACATATGAAACTAGAAATGGAAAATTATTGACAATAACACATATGATTAAGCACTTTGCAATATATTCTGGATAGAAAAATCACATTTTGTATGGTGTGAAAATGCTTAGGGAATGAATGTAAACTAATTAATTAATTTAAAAATGTTTCAGGGAAAAAAATGTAAATGGTATGCCTTTTGGGAAATAGTTTGGTAGTCCTTTAAAGTGTTAGATTTACCATATGACCTGGTAATTCCACTCCTAGGTATGTATCTAAGAGAGTAGCATAAAGACTTGTACACCACTGTTAACAGCAACATTATTCATTACAGCCACAGAGTGGAAAACCTATACGGTCTAGCAACTAATTAATGGATAAACAAAATGTAGCATATCCACACAGTAGAATTGTATTGCAGTAAACTATAGAGAGAAATGAAGCACTGATTCATAGTATAAATGGCTGAACCTTAAAATCATCATGCTAAGTCAAAGAATCCCAGTAAAAAAAGGTTACATAAGGGGGAACTTCAACAAGTTCATGGAAAAATGGAATGAAAGTACAAGTTTATTTTGTACCCTGTGGTGTGACCCTATATAGAATGCCCAAAACAGGCAATCTATAGAGACAGAAAGCAGGTTGCCAGTGGCTAGTGATAGAGAATGAAGTTACCACTGATAGGTATAGGTTTATTTTTGAGGTTATGATAATGTTTCAGAACTAGATAATGATGATGATTACACAACTTCTGAATATATTAAAAGCCAGCGAATTTACATTTTAAAGGGATGAACCTTATCTGTTTGCAAAATAATTAAATAAGGAATGAAGAACAAATCAACTTCAAAACATTTCATGTTTACTAGCTAGCCATAGAACTACAAATCAAAACGAAAGTTATTTTCAATGGCCTTGATAGATAATTTTAAAAATAAAATACCTCAGGCTGACAAGAGTGATAATTTCATATACTGCTGGAGGAGCTATAAATTGATCCATCTTCCTAGAAAAATAATTTGGTAATATATATCTAGAAGTATAGAGTACTAATTCTCTTCAACTCAGTCATTCCAATTCTAGGGAACTACATCCTATATTTAGAAGACCATATAGAGCTAGGAACTTTATTATTCATTATAAAACTCCTTTTGCCTCTGAGCTACATAGAAAGAATGAGTCTTATCCTTAGCCTGAACTCCAGATTATAGTTTGCATTATTTCTAATTTCTTACTTCTACAACTCAATTGCATGTCCACTGGGAGATTAGAAATCCTATCTAGATTTTTATCTCACTCTATAAATTTCAATTTTCGTATGTCATTATTAATATAAATAAAATGATGAAAGTATTAGATAATATATAAATAAATGCTAAATGCATGTGGGAAGTTCAGGTTAAACACATTTTACTGAAAAGGCATAATATCTAAAAGTATTAGAGGTCCAGCCTTGTAGGCACGGTCAGTAGTGAACAGAGTTGCAGTGCTAGAAGTCATATGTTCACCTGTGGTGTGGATCCCTGGGGAAGCCTGAATTCATGCCCAATGCGCACATGTGTGGCTAAGATCCTGCGCAGTGCATACACATGTGGCCAAGATCCTGCCAAGGTGCAAGGCAGAAGAAAGGGAATCACGGTGTTATGAAACCCAGTCGAGACTGCTTCTCTCTCTCTTATGTGTGAACACATGCTGTCATGAATAAAGTAAAATAAACATTAAAAAAATGGAGTTCAGCTCAATATCTCATTATATGGTGTCTCTCCTTTAGCCAAAACTCTTTTTTAAATTTTTTTTTCTTCCAGAATACTTTATAACTCTTTGTTTTCAAGCTTGGCTCACTACCAGTCTGTTACAAATGACAAGATGGTGCCTACTTCTTCCTTTTAAAGTTGCAACTTGCAATTTTTTTTTTTTTTTTTAATTTGCTATGTAAGACCTGGTGGCTTGCTTTCTCACTTTACCTCTCTCTCTGGTGAGCATATGTGCCCTATAGCAAATTAAATAATAGTAATAAAGTTAAAATAGTAGCATTGTTGCTGCCAATATTTTTATTCTTGTGTGTGCTAAGATAAGCTTCTCTATATACTCCCAAAATGTACCATGAATTTTTTGAAGAAGCCTCTCCTTTTGAATCCCCAATTGTATCTTTTTTGGCATAGTTTTACAAGCCTATAGATATTTATAAATGTTATTGAAATAACACTAGTTGATTATCTGACCAGATAATAAAATTAAATGAGAAATAGTATCTTGAGTGAAAAAATTAAATTAGTAACATTATTTAATGCAGATGAGGTCAAAACTAGAATGAAATGTAAAAGGGGCCAGTTGGTATTTGATGTACGCTTTTTTTTCTTGTCCGTGGACAAATGAGAAGCCTCTGTGGTAGTGTTCAGTATCACACTGAGTTTTTCATATTCCTTCAAGAGGTGTAACAATTTCTCAAGACATTATGCCACTCCAGTGTAAATATGTGAAAAACACAATACAGAGGAGAGATGGGACAATTTCTTCTATCTGATGAACATTTGAGAGGGTTTTCCTTTGACATTTGAGTCTTTGATCTTATTGAAAATGATCCATCTGTTTATCAATACATCACATTAAATTGATATAATTCTTAAATTTTTAAAATAATTAACTCATAGATTAAATTATTTTTGATGTATTGTGTCATCGGAAGTCATAACTCATTTTTAATAGAAAAACAGAAAAATATGTGATGACTTTTCCAACGACCCAATAGATTGTCAAAGAATCAATGATAAGAAAAAAGAATTTGGAACTAAACAATGATTATATAATACTAAGGTTGCAGGATATAGGTTAATACACAAAAAATGCTTTATTATATGCTAGTAACACATAACTGGAATTTGAAATTAAAATTATAACATTATTTATAATAGTGTTAAAATATGAAATATTTAGGAATAAGTAGCATTATGTGCAGAGCTATATGAGAAAATGTACAAAATTCTAATGAAAGAAATAAAAAAATCTAAATAAATTGAGAAAGTACATGATTACAGATAGCAAGACTCAGTGTTGTTAAGATGTAAATTAAAATGTGAGTTTAGACACCTTACTAAAGTAGATATAAAGATGGCAATACGTATTAGAAAAGATGTTCAATGTATTATTAAAACAACAATGATATACTCCCAACATACCTATTAGAATAGCTAAAATCCAAAATACAACACCAAATGCTGGCAAGGGTTAGAAGCATTAGGAGCTCTTTCATTGCTGGTAAAAATGCAGATTGATACAGGCCACTTTGGAAGATAGTTTGGCAGTTTTATACAAAGCTAAATGTAGTCTTATCAAATGATCCAACAATTGCATTTATAAGCACTTACACAAATGAGTTCTGTCAACATAAAACACTGGCCATGCCAGTTTATAGAGGCTTTAATCATACTTGCAAAAAAATTGAAGCAACCAAAACACACCTTTCAATCAGTGAAGAGAGAAACTGTGGAATATCCATTCCATGAAGTATTATTCAGCAATTTTTAAAAATATCTATTGAGCTATAGAAAATCATAGAGGAAGCTTTGACGAACATTGCTAAGTTAAGACTCTCATCTAAAAAGGTCACATACTGCGTGATTCCAACTTTGTGAGATTCTAGAAAAGGCAAAACTACAGAGAAAATAAATAGGTCTGTGGGTGTCAAGAGTCCAGGGAGGGGAAGGGAAGGATAAACTGGTGGAACACAGGGGATTTTTAGGGCAGTGAAACTATTACATATGATGCTATAAGGATGGATACACAATGTTATACATTTGTCAAAAGCCACACAACCTGAACAACACAGAGTAGACACTAATGTCAACTATAGACTTTAATGAATCATCATGCATTAATACCAGTTCATCAGTTGTAACAAATGTATCGCACTAATGCAAAATGATAATAATAGGGGAAATTGTGCAGAAAGAGAAAGGGTATATGGAAAAATCTCAATTTATGTTCAAATTTTCTATAAACATAAATTTCCTCTAAAATATGAAATCTATTATTAATCTAAAAATATCATTGCCCATAGCAGATAAAAATTGACTCATAGCAAATTATATATTAAACATATGTATAAAAGTTTACATATATAAATTCAGACAAAATAACTATATATCTATTTTTACCATATTTTAAAAGACATTTAAAGATTAACTGGGTTCACAGGCATGAGCTATCACAAGCTTTTTCAGACAGGGTCTTCTTGTGGCACCCAGTCCAGCCTCAAGCTGGCAATCCTCCTGCCTCAGCCTCCCCAAGTGGCTGGGATTACAGGTACATGCCACCACATCCAGCCTTTAGGTTGGACCAAGGGTTGAATCAGGCCTCCTAAGTGGTCCAACCTGCAGAATATTTTATCGGGGTAGCCATTATGACTGGGCTTCACCATAATTTTAAAATATGATACTCTGTTACTTTCCCTCCTGTAAAGTAATGTTTCTACAGGGGCTGACACAGTAAATGAAAGGTGAGTGTGTAGGCAGTGATGCTGAATTATGCTTGTGAGAAATTTTATGTTGAAGTAAAATGATAGCAGTCTTAGAGTCTAAGAAAGAATTATTTCTTTTCTTTTTCTTTAAAGAATTATTTAATTAGATTAATTAATTAATTAAAATTTGACCTCAGAGGGAGAGAGAGAGAAAGAGAAAGAGAGAGAGAGAGGGAGAGAGAGAGATGGAAAGTGATAAAGCAAAGCAAACCACCAGGTCTGAGACTCGAACCATAGTCGGCCATGTGTGAGTCCAGCACCCTTAATCACAAAGCCACCTGAAGCCCCCAAAGAAAGAACTACTCCTAAAGGACAACACTGTACCAACATTAAAATATATAATTAGTAATTTTTCTTTTCTTAAATTTTTTGAAGTAATGTATTTTCTTGGCTCTCAGATCCTCCTTTATCTTGCTAATAATCTCCTTTCCTTTCTCCCATTTAAAAGTGACAAAAGTGCAGACCTTCAGAAGAACACTCCGCCATTAGAGCTGAGAACTATTGATTTCACATGGTGTGCACTGCACAGTTTTCATTTTTTACTTTAAAAAATAGTAATTTTTTGTCTTTTCTTTTTTCCTCTTTTTCTCTCTCTGTTTTTGCACTTTCTCTGTTTTCTTATGCTTTTTCTTTTACCTTCATCACTTTTTTTTAACCTTTATCTCTTTGCTGCTCAGTCTCCATACACTGAGTGTCTAGACACATCTAACTGAACAATAGCCAAACATCCAAATACTGTTATAGTCAGCAAATTCCTCAATTCCCACTGACTCTACCACCCAAAGCGAGAAAAACGGAATGGCAAAGAGACTGCAGTTCACCTTCTCCTGCAGATCTCAGAACGCTCAGACTGAACTAGAAATTAGGAAGAAATGTATAACCCGTCATATGACCAGAAGTCACCACAGGGGCACAAAAAATATGAGAAACCAAGAAAATACCTTTCATCCAAGGGAAAAGGATAACTTCTCTTCATCCAGACAGTATAATGGAACTTGCAGAAATGTCTGATATAGAATTTAGAACATTTGTAGAGACAAAGCTAACAGAGATGCAAGAGAAGAGAGACAATGAACTCAAGAAGAGGCAGAAGAAAAGAGCCAATAAGTCCTGGGAGGTGAGGAAGTTCTTGTATAATTTGAAAGAGGAAATACACACCATAAAAAATCAAATGGAACTGTTAGAGACGAAGGCTATAATACAGGAAGTAAAAACCTCCCTTGCATGTATTAAAAGCAGACCAGATTAAACAGAAGATTATACAGAATCTCAGATGTAGAAACAGAATCACTGGACTAAAAAAATCCACCATGAAGACTGACAAAATAGCCCCCCCCCCCAATGAGAATAATCTATGACAAATACTAGATACCGCTAACCATCCCAATATCTGGATAATTGGTATCACAGAAGGTGAAGAGACTAATAAGGCCATTGATAATCTACTCCATGAAATCCTCGAAGAAAACATTCCTCACCTCCCAAGAAATACAAAGGACCCCAAATAAAATCAACCCAAGATCTTCTCCAAGACACATTATAGCCAGATTGACCAAAACCACAGCCAAAGACAAGATACTAAGATTGGCAAGAGAGACATGTCAAGATACCTACAAAGGATATCCCATCAGGCTAACAGCAGATCTCTCATTGGAAACAACATGAGGAAGGAAAGAATGGGAAAACATATTCAAAGTGTTAAGAGGAAAACGATTTTAATCAAGAATACTATACCCAACAAGATTATCCTTCATATGGGAAGAGAGGACAAGAACATTCTCAGATAAACAAAACCTGAAGGAATTTACCAACACTGTACCACTCTCCAAGAAGTTCTGAAGGTAGTGCTATATCAGGAAAACTAAAGTCAGACACACAGAAATAAGAGTTCAAAAACAACTAATAAAATGGCCAACTTAATGGTAGGGACAAGTCTAGAGTTGAATGTTATTTTCCAGAATTTAAATGGAAAGATTGGATCACAACAGAAGAGAGATTAAGTAAGTGATTGACAGGCCCATGCACCTACTATTTGAACAGAATCCTAACCTGTTTCCTGTCTTTAAGTCTTAAGTAAAGTTCTCTTAACATTTTTAAATTTTGATTTATTAAAGCTAAAACTGCTTTTCTTGAAATTAAAAAACATACTAAAAGTACCTATTTAATGACCACGGTAAACTATATAGTCTCAGGTAGGTGCTACTTTCTAATATATGCTTTCTACTCACAAGAGTTTCATGCCTAAAGTCAAACACGTGTTCAGCTGAACTTGCTACTGAAAGTAGTTAGATTAAGTAAGATATTTTGTGAATCAATAAAATGTGTGTGTGTGGGAGAAGGAATGGAAAGCAACTGTAGATACCAAAGACAGTCTGGGAGGAGGGTGAGAAATGGGGGATATAATCAAGATACATATATCCCCCATTTCTCACCCTGTGCCATTTCCCACCCTCCTCCCACATTATATATATGTGTGTGTATATATATATGTATAAAACAAGAAATGGAAAATTATTTGTTGATGATAATATGTATGATTAAGTCACTATACAGTGGATGGGAAATCACATCTTGTATGCTGTGATGATGTTCAGTGAATAGATGTAAAATAAATAATTAAACAAATAAATAAATAGAAAGAAAAAGAACAAAAAAAATGAAGTTAGTAACTGATTACACTTTATTCTGTAGTTATGTCACTTTCTTGTCAAGAGAAAACTTAATTATAAAACTGTGTACCAAAAATATATTTCAGATTTTCCCAATGAGTGAAAATGTGAGGAAAACAAACAAGCACATACCAATGCATTGAAGCTGACCATGAGAATATTTCCAAAGACTTTGTCACTTTTACCGTCAATATCACAATCTGAAGATGCTCCTGGCAACAGAACAAGGATCAGGGGAGGAATTCCAAAAATATACCTGAAAGAAACTAAATTTAACACTGAATAAGAATGAGCTTATATTGCATTTGATTGTGACTTTTTAATGGAATGACCACTTTCTTTAAAGAATTATTTATTTTATTTATTATTATTATTCTTAATTTGCTATAGGACATGTGCACTCATGAGAGAGAGAAAGTGACAAAGCAAGCTGCCAGGTCCAAGGCTCAAACTACGGTTGACCATCTGGGAGTTCAGTGCCTTAATCACCATGCCACCTGCTGGCCCTCACTACCTGTTATTTTTTTAAAGAGATTTTTGTTATAGGGTGCATATGCTTGCTAGAGACAGAGAGGGACAGCGAGACAGAAAACGAGAAATCACCCTCCAGGGGTTCTGACCACACTGCAATCCTTTCTCCTCCATTCTCCTCTTGAGATTTTGGGCATGTATGCACACGTGTCTGGCATGTGTTTTAAGCCACCGTGTCCGTGACTCGAACCAAGGGAGTCTAGTGATGTAATGGCCCTGACCATCTATTTTTAACAATTTTAAGATGCATCCCATTTTTTATGACAATGTGGGGAGAACTATAAAAATTCAATTACGTAACAATCAATGGGTGACAGTATTTTGTAGCTTAGGATTTTTTCTGTTTTTATTTAGGAAACTACCCAATGATCTGATGAAATCAGCATTTTTGTTTCTTAAAAACACAATAGAGTATAATAGCTTATTCAACTTGGGTTTACATCGAACATCTCTGAAAGAAAAGGAATCTTGGGGTCAGCAGGTGGCATGGTGGTTAAAGCACAGGATTGCTTTAACTTTGGCCATGATTCAAGTACTGGACTTGGCAACTTGCTTTCTCCCTCTCCCTCCCTCTCTTTCTCTGTCTTTCTCTGGTCAAATTGAAGAATAATAATCTAATAAAATAAAAAAAATCATAAAAATGAAGAAAAGGAATCTAGAAGTAGAGAGGTACACTGTTTGAAGTTACATATTGAAATTTTATGGTGTGTGTGCTATGTGATTATGTATTATATTTATGTATATTTGATAGTGGGCATGTGTCCAATTGTTTTCTGAAGGTAGCACAGGGGAGAAGCTTATCTCCAAGGTACTTCAGTGTGATTGTATTCTTTCTTTTTTCTAATGGGTCTTAAAAGGTTACCCTTCCCAAAACTCTTACAAAGTTTATATTTGCAATTTAGTACTCTTTTCTATCCTTTATCTTTTGTTTCTATGTACCCAGAGATCCATTTTCTTTCCAAACACAACTCTTTACAGCTTTTGCCCATATTAGAAATACCCAACAAATAAACTCACAGCCTGATTTATACTTGTTTTTGATAAGCCTTTTCCAATTAGGGGCAATTGTCTTATCAAAATGAGTGAAACTATGAATGATAGCATTTGGATGGAAGTCATTCATTCCCAAGAATATTAAAATCTACTTATACAGAGACCTATTTTTCTTTGGCGTGCCACAGTATCTTGTTTACATCATTCTATAAACTCTTGAGTTTCATTGCCAATATATTTCCTGTGAATTTCCTAAATAAACTTTTACTGTATTTGATAAATGCAAGACATTACACATGTGTGCCTTCTCTGATTAAGGATACAACCAATAGTCTTTTAAACCAACGGAATTGATATTGTGATAACAGCCCAAACACTATTAAGGCTATCATACAGTTCCCAGTAACATTATCACACATTACATCACCTGGCTTATGAAAAATATCAGTAGCATTCTTGAAAAAACAAAGTACAGGGACCAGCAGTTAGCGTCATGGCTATGTCGCTGGACTCCCAAGTAGTCCACTGCGGTTCGTGTCAGGGACCAGGTGGCCTAAAACTCACGCCAGGTGTGTGTGTGTGCGTGCCCAAGATCCTGAGAGGAGAATGGAGGAGAAGGGATTGCAGTGTGGCCAACCCCCCTGGGGGGTGATTTTTTCGCTTTCTGTCTCTCTGTCTTTCTCTGTCTGTCTGGCGAGCCCACGCACCCTACAGCAAAAAAAAAAAAAAAAAAAAGATAAAGAAAAAACAAAGTACTAGGGACCAGCAGTTGGCGTAATGGCTATGTCTTTGGACTCCCACATAGTTAATCGTATTTTGAGTCCCGGACCTGGTGGCTTCAACTCACGCTGGGCCTTGTGTGTGCGTCCCTAGGATCCCGAGAGGAGAATGGAGGAGAAGGGATTGTGGCGTGGCCATCCACCCTGGGGGGTGATTTCTCGCTTTCTGTCTCTCTGTCCCTCTCTGTCTTTCTGGCGAGTAAAGGCGCCCAATAGCAAAAAACAAAGTACTGGGACCAGTAGGTGGCATGGTGGTTAAGGCACTGGACTCCCACGCACGTGTCTGACAATGGTTTGAGTCCTGGACCGGGCAGCTTACTTTTTTATTTTCTCTCTCTCTCTCTCTCTCTCTCTCTTTCTGGATCTCTCCAGTCCAAAAAAAAGAAAAGATAATAATAAATAAAATGAAATAAACAGTTCTTTAAAAAAAGCACTAAGTGCAGTGACCTATGTTTTTACAAATAGAGAAAGTAGATTGGGTAGTAGTTGTGTGAAGTAACATAAATCCTACTTCTGCTTTATATGTTGCTGACATTGACATAGTAAGAAAAACAAAAATCCGGTAATGAGACACAAAAATCTATTCATAACTGTTCCACGAAGTGCCACTATATTCTGTATACATGACAAGCAAAAATTTCTTTAGGTGATTAGTAATTATCATGACATTAGTTACCTTTAATTGTATGGATACTATGTACCATGAACTGTCAGGTGATTATATATATGTGTGTATACATGGATACACACACACATACACACACACATATATATATACACACACACACACAATATGTATTAATATTAGCTCATCTGGAAAGTCATTTTTCTCTGCAAAAATGTGTTATGACTTTCCCAACAACCCAACATATATGTATTTATATATATTTAAAAGAGAGATTATATATGTGTATATATACATGTTTATATATGCTCTATTTGTAGATATAATATACATATATGCATTTATATATGTTATATATTATATATGTATTGTATATGTGTATATATGTATTTATACATTTACATATATATTTAAAAGTCAGAGAGATTATATACAATATCTAAATATCAGATGTGTCCTTAAAATTATTCTTTTTTATAACACACAGATAGTAAGTGCCAGGCCCGGCAACAAAACAAGGATCAGGAGAGGAATTGCAAAAATTCTGCATGCTAGCTTGAGTTTACTGTTTCACCAGGATTTGATCAGGAATGGTCATAAACTCCTGATACCACATAATGACATTGGTTTTCGATGGAAATCATTTCCATGTAATTGTTTTTTGGCACCGTCTCTTTTCTACTATTATTCCTTTTTTTTTTTAGTTTTTAGTTTGATTTATTTATTTCTTCCATTAGCAAGAAAGAGAGAGAAAAGGGAGATAGAGAGAGAGAGATGCACCTTCAACAGGGTCCTGATGCCAAAATCCACTCCCAGTCTCAGCCAGCCCCTGGTCATGGGCATACAGGCTTGGTGTGCACATGGAGGTCTCTGGACACGTATCTGGAACTTTTCCAGATTCTCAAGCAATGACCAGTGGCTAATTTTTCACTAGGTTCTGACCTTGTAGTTGGATTCATATAGATTGTATAGAACCAAACATTTTCTTTTCTCTCTCATCTTACTCCTCCTTTGACAAGAGCAAATAACAAAGGAAAAATTATACAGCATACAACTTGAAATGAATTTTAAGGAGAATATAATATAATAATTAAAAACTAGAGGAAAAGGGAGATTTTTTTTTTGCTACAGGACACATACGCTCACCGGAAAGAAGGAGAGTGACAGAAAGATAGAAAGAGAGAAACCACCCTCCAGGGAGGATGGCCACACCGTAATCCTTTCTCCTCCATTCTCCTCTTGGGATTTTGGGCACGCACGCATGCACGCATGCACACACACGTGCCCGGCATGAGTTTAAGACACCGGGTCTGGGACTCAAACCATGGTCGACTACGTGGGAATCCAGCGACATAGCCATTACACTAACTGCTGGTCCAAAAAAGGGAGATATTTTTACCATTACATATAAATGTTATTTCAAAGGTCTATTTTATAAGTAAGGTTGTATTTTCTACAACACTAACTATTTTTTTTGCCCCAATTTTTAGTAAAAAGTTCTCTCAAAATTCAAATCAAACTATTCATTGGATGGCATTTTGTCAATAATTTCCAAATCTGGTTTGGTACAAAAGTTGGCCTTTTGGTGTGCATTGCAACTCGTTCTCAATCTGAAAATATAACTTGTCTTTCCTAAAAGGTGTGTTTGGTTTTCATTGTTGCTGTTGAGTAAGTAAGTTCCAGGTAGACTAGGGTAATACAAAGCATAGAGGGTTTGGAACATGGAGGCTTAGGGTTTTTGTGTGACTGAGTCAGTGACAGAGCATCTTTTAAACTTCATCTACCTGATTTTTATAATAAAAACTTAAGACTAATTGATCTCTTACTATCTCTTTTGGCTCTCAAGCTCCTTAGTTCTAAGAATTTACCTGGTTATCCAAATACAGAAACTCCAGATCTGAAATTATTCAGGTGACATTAGTCCAAATACACCCAGGATCTGAGACTACACCTCATAGGTTCCTAGCTCTCTCTCATTAATAATGTGCAGTTTGTTCTGTACTTGACATCCTTTCTCTGACACCACATAGAGAGTAATCTATTAAGATCCTCTGGTTTGAGGATGGTTTTGACATCATTGTAACAATGAGTAAGGAACTTTTATTTTGTTTGCATTTGTTTCAAACTACATATGAACCCTACCCTCACTCTCTCCTAAACTTTTCATTAGATTACAGAGAAAACAAACCATAAGGAATAATGTAAAGGAATTTTCAGCTTGTGGAATTGTCTTTAGATCTCCTGAAGGGATTGAAACTGGAGAATTTTCTTTCAGCAGGGAATTTGGTTAACCCATAATGATGACTGTCTAAAAATTCTTGTTGGTTTTTAATTTAAGCCAAATAATACATTCAGACCTCAGCTGCTTAAGTTATGGGGTCAAAGTGAAGATAAATAAGTAGGTTTCTACAATTCATTAAATCCTGGCTTTTATCAGGCTTTAAGACCTGTAAGTGTTTATTAAATGTCCATAACATAGGCCTAATTTCTCTGGGGATTTAGTTCCATAACCACTTGATGAAGAAATGTTGTTAAAATTTCATAGATAGAGAAGTTATTCACTGTTACAAGTTACTCACTTTTTATAGGTAGAGAATTTGTTAGAAAAAATTATATATATATAATGTTCATACCCTGGTTTGTCAGGTTGAAGAGTTTAGAATTCAGCTTTTAGCCACTAAGCTACACTGCCACCTACAAAAAAGTAACTGTGTGTGTGTAGTTAGCAAGAATGCACAAAAGCCATCTTCCTCTGTGTGAACCTCACTAAGATATTTCCTGGTCAAGCTCTGAAATTGCACCATATGTTTATATTTAAGGAAGAAAAAGACACTAAGTATTTACTCTTTTTTACAGTAGCTTATGTATCAGGAATGAAACTGAAAAAAAATCTCACATACAACTGTGAATATGACATGTAATTTTGTTCTCTGAAACATCCTTTTCTATTTTTGTTAAGATATTTAAACATGAATGCAATGTCATTTGTAATTCTCCTATATACCTGTTCAGACTTTCTAACCTCTCTGTTTTCTATTTTTATTACTGTTTCATTTGATCCTTAAATACGATGAAACTATCCATTGTAGATAGCACAGTTGAGGACCATGTAGGAGGCCCTCAACTACTTTAACTCCCAGAAGAAATAGCAAAGAAAAAAAAAATAAGAGTATGCACATTCTCGAGAAAGCAACTTCTTTGAAATCTTTGGAATGATATGCAGAAGGATATTTATTATAATCAATAATAGAAGTTTAAAATGTTAATATTTTGTTGGCTCATAACAAAACATGGTGAATGACTGCATACAGATAAACTTCAGGAGATAAAGCCTCCTTGTTGAAAAATGCACACTCCTGCTTCCTTTTCTCCTTTTGCCACTTTACTTTGGATCACAGGCCATGCAAGGATTAGAACCAGGAACAATCCAGACAGAAACACTTGTAGGCTACTATGAGAATTGCAAGGCAAGCACAGACGTTCTCGTTTTCTGATTCTGTCTTGAACTCCTGGCTGAGGTCTCTTACAAATCTCCCCTGAGTATGGCTATTCTACCCTCCCACACACCTTCATTACTTGATTATGTGAATTCTTTACTCTTTAACACCTTCGAGAGGGAAAGGACTCGCGCTGAGTAGCCAGGAGAGTGCACAGACCATCAAAGAGAAGAGCAAGAGACTCACTATTCCCCCACCCGTCCTCTTCTGCTAGAGGAAGTTCTTACTATAAAACATTCCAATTCCCTAAACAGATCCTCTTCCCCAACGTCCCTTTCCCCCTTTTCTCTTCCAGTAAAAATGTTGGCTCCTTACACTGGCGGCATGGCTGTCTGGAATTCAGCCCACCTCCGTTCTGCCCTGGTCCACTTTCTATCCTATTCCAAGCAGACAGAATATAGCAGATCTCAGCAGAGACCTGGAATTCGGAGTCCGGTCTGTTTCAATCAGCCTCCAAGAAGGAAGAGCGCTCATGCAGGAAAAACAAGTTGTCCTTTCCCAGTACCAGCCCCAGGACTGGGTTTCCAGCAAACAGACCAAGGTACAACCCCAGACGGAAACTCCCAGCCTTACTGGGGAAAAACGGGGTTTTCCAGAGACCTACTCCTTTAGGGCTTAAAAGCGCGTCCCCTGGGAGCTTCGCTTTCACTTCTCTGGGGAGTTCCAAGCTGCGAGAGCCCAGTTACTCGCCAACCTGAGCCACTTGTGAGTAGCGTGACGAAGCCGGGAGCATGGAAGGACGGGTTAGGCTCCGGGTTGGCAGAGGGCAGCGCTAGCTAGGGACAGAATGACAGACAGGCAGATAGCCTTTGGCTTTGAGACGCGGCCGCAAGCTGCACAGTTAAACGGCGCGGAAGCCGCGGCTCTGCGTCTCGGGACAGAAAGTACTCGGGGACTGCTTGCAGCCTGTCAGGCGAAGCAACCCCAAGTGCAGGTGGTTATGGGCGCGGCTAGCGCTGCTGGTGGGAGAGCCGGTGCCGTAGGCTGGTCCAAAGTGCAAGGCCGGGCTATTCCCGGACGTGCTTCAGCGCAGGGGCGGACAGCGCGTCCCAGTGTCCCCCGGCGCTCCGGGCGCGCGAACCTGTGCGCCCGGGAGAGGAGCGCTTACCATGGAACATGGTCTGCGGGAGGCGGGCGTAGTCATGATGACCGTAACTGCAGCAGGAGCGAGCTCTCACCGCCCATAGTCACTCCCAGGACCCTGTTCTTACGAGGAGTTGCCTGGAGTCGGTTCGGGCAGGGCGGACTCCGCAGCTGGTTCCTCTCACCCGCGCCGCGCCTGCTGTTTCATCCATCCCAAGGGGGGCGGCACACACCACCGCCCGGCTCAGCGCTTTGCCTTTTCCATAACTTCCGTAGGATCAGCCGGCGGTGTACTTTCAGTTTCTACTTTGCGCTTGGTTGGTAGGTTCAATCTCTCAATTCATCACTGGGGTGCCTTTATCATTCACCCCCTTCTGGGCACCTAGCCCTTCCTTAGCCCTTGTCTTGCACCTGGGCCAGGATTAGACGAGGGCGCGAAGGTCCAAAGCACAGCAGAACCACCAGCTAACTTCTGAATCAGAGCACTTCGGGCTAAAATACTTTCCAGATGATTTCCAAACGCCAGGGCAACGCTGCGCGACTGGGAGCTGAAAACACCCGTTGCTATTATGTCCACGGCAGCCACAAACGTGCAGGGCGCAAGATGATGCCACCAAGAAAGCGTCTCAGCTCCTGCTGCTGATGTGGTGGACCTTGCCAAATCATCTTGTGAAAGAAAAAGGAAGTGAAGAATGATTAAGATTAGGGTCACGCCCTCTGTCCCTCCGGCCTCTCTAATCAGTCTTTTTGCCCTCCGCCTTCTGTGTATACACCTGATTAGGTGCGACCTCAAGGAAATACAATTCTGCGGGTCCACCTAATCCGGTAGGTGATGCCTGTAGAAAATCAACCCCCCAAAGTGAATGGTGGACATGGAAGCTGACTATGACAGTTAATAATGATGACTTCCATGTGTGTATTTATCTGCATGGGTAATAAATCAAACTGTCCTTTTTGACTGTGTGTCACTGAAGTGTTACATTTGCTTAGGCCTGAGTTATCTCGGTATTTCCTTTCATTTGGTTTCCAATATTCTGCAGATGCCTCGCTTAAATGAAGGTGGATAATGTAAGCCAGTAACAATGGCAATACAAATCATGTCTATGATTTATCCCACATTTGCTCCACGCCAGCATTATAGTAAGCATCGTATATCCATATAATATGAAATATATGTTATGGAGAACTTTCTATAAGATAGAACATTTTCTTATCTGCACTGTACAGATTTGAGAACTGAGACTTCCTTAAGTAACTTGCCAACGTTTATTAAGCTAACCGAGTTCAGACATATACCTGGTATATTTTGACTCTAGAGTCCATGCTTGGGACTCTTGTGTCAGAAGTCCTTGTGAATAATGCAGTAATGTTGAAACTGATGCCAGGAAGGCGGTGACATCATGTGGGTGTGCCTTTGCCCCAGTGTGGCGACCTCGGGAAAGGTTTCTGGAGTTTGGGACTTCTAAATGAACACCTATACTCAATAAACTTGGGACGGGTGCAAAACCACATTCTGTTATAGTGAGAAGGAAGAAAAGAAGATAAAAGGAGGGGAAGAAAAAGAAGAACAGTGAATTAGAGTAAGACAGAATTGCTCAAGCCTGAAACTTGGATCTCTGATTTCTCTTTTGCGCCTTCTCACATAGAATCCAGAGACTAGTCCCATCAGTCTCACCTCCAGAATTAATCCTACCAGGTGACTACCGAGGCTACGGAAGGGATGTTCCAGTATCTGCTCTTGCCCACTGCCCTGTGCTCTCCTCAAAGCAGCAGGACACCTCTCTACTTCTACCCTCTACTCACTGCCTGCGGTGTGGTCTGGGCCCTGCCACTCTCTCTAACCCTCTCTGTATCTCCCTCACTCTGCTCCAGCTAAATTGTCCCTTTTCTTCTCTGTGACCAGCCCAGCTTTCTTCAATTTAGAATGGTATCTAGCCCACGGTTGGCATTTGGTGAGTATTTCTGAATGACAGAATGAGAGAGAATAACCGAATGAAAATTCAAGAATGAATGTGAGAGGATTTTAAAAAGCTCATGGAAAAATGGAATTAAAGTACAAGTTTATTTTGGTCAAAAATATTTTTAAATCCATGCATTTAAAAATATACATTTTCCATGAACATTTTGAAGACGACCTAGTAGGTGTGAAAGGCAGAGTGTGTGAAGGCAGGAGGAGAATGGAAGGAAAGAGGAAGAGAATGAGGGGAGTGAAGGAGAACAGCAGAGTAGATGAAGACATTCAGTCAAATATTCCCATTTGACTGAAATCTAGAGCATGAGGTGGGAAGGGATGAGAGAAACATGAGGCTGCGGTGAGTTTTGAAAGTGAAAAGTAAATTATTTCTTCTTCTTCAAGATTATTCATTTCTTCCCTGAGCAAGAGAGACAGGGAAAGAGGGAGAGACAGCACCCTCATCAGTATCCCTATGCTATAATCCACTCCCAGCGCTCAACTACCCAAGAATCAGGAGAATTCAGGTGCTTGGCTAACTCAAGGAAATTTCCAGATTGAACTGAGAGACTTCCCATGTGGATCTGCCTCCCAGAGAGTCCTGTTTTACTGCTGTGCCACTATATGGTCCCCTAAAAGTGAATTCTGTAACTGAACACACCTAGATTGTTGTTTTATTTATTTAAAATCCCTGAGAGCAGCTTTGAGATATATAACTGCTCATAACTCACACATTTTTTTAACCTATTCAGGAACACAATAAAAGAGAATCTATCAACATTTTGCTCAAGAGGGAAGTTGCCTTCTTTTTCATTGCAATCATTATAAAGCTGGTAGAATAAAGGCTTGTGCATACATGAACTTTTGGAAAGCTTGAGGAAAAAATTATTTAGAGCTGCAGGAAAGGAGATATAAATTCCAAATGGGAAGAATCTCTCAGAAGAGAATATTCATTAAGTAGTTGGAATTTATGGTTATATACATATAAGCATATTCTAATGACCACTATTTACTATTTTTCTCTCTATGAAAAAATATCATGTGGAACAATTTCCAAAATCTGAGATCTTGATTCTATTTTTCTATTCATGGATATTTTCTGAAGTTCCTATGACTTAATTTTTCCAGGCATAATCTTCATCTTATTTCGAACATGCACATAAACACACAAAGTCAGCTTTATGAGCATGGGATCTGTTGCACAGGGAATAGTGCTTAGAAGAATCTGTTTGGTTTAAAGCTCTCCTGTCACTGTCTTGAAATTCTTAATTATTTTTGAATAGGGGACTACTATTTTTACTTTGCAATGGGCCAAAAAATTCTGCAGCTGATCATGCACACTCACACATGTTCAATTATACATTGTGGATAATATTTCATCTCTTTAAGAAGGTGATTTCAGTTTGGTAGGTAGGAGGAATAGATGTTGAATGTGTAATCTCAAGGATGAAGAATATTATGAATAAAAAATAATAATAAGCTATTTGAACTAGCGTTTTAAGGTAGTCTAGACCCATTTTAAAATCAGACGAGAGTGCAAAAGAGGTTAATTCACCTGTCCAGTGGAAAACCAGCTGCCAGTGGATGTCTGAAATTATAAATAAACTATAGGATTTTTCGAGTCTGAAAATTTTAAATTTTATCAAATGATCAAATGGTCAGGTCTTTTTTTTTTTTTTTTACTTCATTTCTGAATAAGTACTACATTTACCATACTGCTAAATTCAAGTTGCTAATATTTCACTTGGACTTTTAAAATTATATTCATAGGATATGTTTGTTCCTTAAATGAATAGCTCACTTGAATAACTGAGATTAGGCTGGTTTTGTCAGGTCTTGTTGGCTTCATACAAAGAATTTCTCCGTTTTATAAAACTGCAACCTTTTAAGCACCGCATAAACTATTTGTTTCAGGAAAACTTACTAAGTTCACAAAAAAATACTTTAATTTTATGGAATGAAGTTCAGGAATAGGATGAGACTATGAATTTTCAACACTACAAGAGTAGGAATATGAGGTTTGCTCTGAAATCTCAATCAAAACAGAGTATCTGGAACTCTGGGGAGTTAGGTATGTCAGCATATCAGTAATAACCAAAGCCATGAAAATGAATGAGGTTACCCAACCCACAACTTGAGAAGAGAGAAGCAAGAAACTTGAGTACTAGGAAGTAAAGAAAGGAGTGCCCACTTACAAAAACGACAAATAGTGGGCAGCATAGGAAGAGAATCGGAAGTCAGTGTTCCAGGAGGCCACTGAGGAGAGAATTTCAAAACGGAGTAAATTGTCAGTTACTCCACCTGCCACAAAAAGATTGAGCAGGATGGAGATGGAGGAGTGTGTTCACTGAATTTGGCAGAGCTGAGATTGGCCATGTCCATCCTGATGACAACCTGAGAACAGCTGTGTAGATAGAAGCAATATTCTAGTTTTATGGAGGTGAGAGAAAGAGGAAATAAAGTAAGAGGGGACAGCTTTTAAAAGATATTTGATAAAGAAAGAAGGAGGAGAGTAAGGACTTGGAAGGCATGGGAGGCATAATGGAAGTTTTCATTTTAAAGTAGAAGTAGTTGAGCATATTTATGTATTACTTGATCAAATTACATATTACAGAAGAGAGAAAGGATGGATCCAAGAACCCAAGTTATTTCATTTTTTCCCCTCCTGCTCTCTTCATTCCTCTTCTTTAATCTCAGAACTTAAATGCTATTATTCAGAACAAGAATCTACTACATATCTGATGCCTAATCTCCTGCCTCTTACCGAAATGTTCTCTGTGGCACTTGTCTGCCTCTGGGTTGAATATTGGCTTCTAGGTGTGAAATCTTTTATAGGTATTTCCTAAATCACCTTTCAGAGGAAGTATCTGTAACTTTTATATAATTTGCACTATCTAATCCTTTTAAATGTTAATAGATGTGTTGTTGCCAATCAGACATTTCTCTTAAATACTAGATTTTGGAGGGACTATGTTTTTAACCACTGTCTTTATAACAGAATAATTAGATATTACACCTACAAACATTTCTTCATGCAAACAATATGAAGAAAATAGGAAAGTATTTTACTCAATTCCCTAGGTAGAATACCTTTATACTGTCCAGTTACAATATGAGGATGATGAGTATTTTTATAAACTCTTAGACCTCAATGATTTAGTCATATTTAATCTGGAATTCACTGCAGTCAACAGAACACATTTTTTTTTTAAGTTATTTTTGCTATAGGGCATGTGCACTTGGCAGAAAGACAGAGAGAGACAGAGAGATAGAAAGTGAGAAATCACCCCTTCAGAGAGGATGGCCACACCACAATCCCTTCTCCTCCATTCTCCTCTCGGGATCTTGGGCATGCATGCACATGTGTCCGGCGTGAGTTTAAGCCACCAGATCCGGGACTCGTCGAACTGCAGTCGACTACATGGGAGTCCAGCAACACAGCCATTATGCCAACTACTGGTCTCAGCCTTTCAAGTTGTATCTAAATAGCACTTTCAGAAAAAGGAAAAATCAGACTGCATAAGTTTTGCCTTGTTTTACAGAGAGTCAGTGCTCTGAGCAAAGTTGTATTAACATCCAGGAATGTTATAATATCAACTACTGATGACAAATACCAACTACTGATTGACATCAGTATGTCTTAGTTTCTGGCAAGCTTGTCAAAATTCTAATATTTAATATAGATTTAGACTTCTTTTCCTAATATGGAGGGCCATCCTATTTAAATCTTTTTATTGTTAGATTAGAAAATTAGACCAATCTGCCTCTCCTTCATTCTGGGAGATTCCCCTTTCAGCACAATGCCATTGCCTTGGACTGTGATTGGACTCTTAATTCCATTTTAACTCATATGTGACAGAATTATATGTACTGCAATAGCAATGGAGTCTATAAACAATAAACTAAAAAGTCCTTAGGTTTTCAATCATTGCTCTGAGCCAATAATGTGTCAATTAACTAGCACTCTAAAAGCCTAGATCTACTGTTAATGTGCTTACCTAAGAATTTAATATATTAGCCAGCAGTTACATACATTCTTTAGTGAAAAGAGCACAAAAATTAAAAATTTCAGAAGACTAAAACCTTGAGCCACAGGGCCAGCAAATGGCGTAGAGGTTAAGGTGTTTGACTCCCACATGGCTGACCACATTATTGACTGTTGGCTTGAAAATCACACCAGTTCATGTGCATGCATGCCCCAAACCCCAGGAATGGGAGAGAAACGATTGTGGTGTGGTCATCCATCCTGGGGGTGGGGATGGAGGAGATTTCTCACTTTCCTTCTCACTGTTTCTCTCGATCTCTCTGGTGAGCACATGTGTCCTATGGCAAAAACCTTAAGAAAAATAAAACATAAACCATTGAGTTTGGTGTGTAGGCAGTTTCTCCTAACACGGAAGCAGATAGTCATATTGCCATAGTTCTTGAGTAACTTGCCCTGTGAAATGATGATTGTATGTTTTGATTTCCTTTTTTTTTCCCTTTTAATTTGCTAGAGGTTATGTGTACTCACCAGAGAGAGACAGAGAGAGAGAAAGAGAAAGGGCAACAGAGAAAGCACGCTGGAAGAATGGCCATAGTGCTGGGATTCAAACTGTGTAGTCAGCTTTATGGGATCCAGCTTTCAGGCTTTAAACTGGCCATTTTGTTTCTATTTATATGATAGTAATTCTTCCTAATTTTTATTTTATTGTCTTAAGAATTATATATTTAATTTTATTTATTTATTATTATTATTGAAATTGCTATAGGGCACATGTGCTCCCTTGAAAGAGAAACTGAGAGAAAGTGAGAAAGCAAGTTGCCAGGTCCAGACTTGAACCATGGTTGGCCATGTGGGAGTCCACTACCTCAACCCCCATATAACCTGCTACTCCCTCTCCCTAATATTTAACTAAAAAGTTTTCTAATCATGTATTCCTCATTAGAATTTTTAAAAATCTAATTGAATTTAATTTTTTATGGATTACAGATTAATTTTTATGTGTTTATTCTTTTTTTAGAGAGATTTTTTGCTATAGGGTGCATGTGTTCGCCAGACAGATAGAGACGGAGAGACAGAAAGGGAGAAATCACCCCCATGGGAGATGGCTACACTGCAATCCCTTCTCCTCCATTCTCTTTTTGGGATTTTCATCAAGCATGCACATGCACCTGGCGTGAGTTTTGTCACCAGGTTTGGGACTTGAGCTGCGATTGACTATGTGGGATTCCAGCGACGTAACCACTAGGCAATCTGCTGGTCCTTTATGTATTTATTCTGTACTACATATTTTTTCTTTTCTTTTTAGGTTTTTACCATGGAGTGTGTGCACTCACTGGAGGGAGACAGAGAGAGGAAATATGAGAAGTCACCTCCCTGAGGGGATGGACATGTTGCATGTCCTCCTTCTTTTTCATTCTCCTCTCAAGATTTTGGGCAATCCCTTATCCTTCATTTTCCTGTTGGGATTTTGGGCACGCACGCACACGTCCTCGGCATGATTTTCAAACTGTCAGGTCCAGGACTCAAACTGTGGTGAGCCATGTGGGAGTCTAGCACCTTAACCACCATGCCACCTACTGGCCCCCAAATAATGTTTTAAAATATGTATACATTATAGAATTACTAAACGTGGTTAGTTAATACATACATTACCTTAGAGAATTTTCATTTTAGTGATGAGAACACCTTATATGCACTCTTTTAGCATTTTTCAAAAATACAGTATATTATTAGCTATAGCCACCATGTTGTACAATAAATCTCTTGAACTCCTGTCAAACTAAAATTTTGTATCTCTCGTCCAGCATCTCCCCAGCAGTTGCCCACCCCTAATTGCCTCACTTGCTAGTTACCAACCACCATTTTATTCTCTACTTCTATTAAGTCAACTTTTTTAGATTCCACACTAGTGAGATCCTGTTATATTGGTCTTTCTGTGCCTGACTTACTTCACTTAACACAATGTCCTCCAGGATAATGCATGTTGTAGCAAATGATAGGATTTTATTCATTTTTATGGCTGAATAGTATTCCATTGTATGTGTATATCACATTTTTAAAATACATTCATTCATGTCATGTCTTTTTAATCCATGAATAGATACCTTGGCAATTGTGCATAATACTGCAAAACATATGGGAATGCAGATATCTCTGCAACATACTGATTTCTTTTTTTGGATATATATCTATTATTGGAATTACTTGATTATATAATAGTTCTATTTTTAAATTTTTGAGGAATCTTCATACTATTTACCATAGTGGTCATACTAATTTACATTCCCACTAATTGTATGTAAGTTTCTTATTCACACATCATCAACCAACATTTATCTCTTTTGGATAATGGCCAGTCTAACAGATATTAAGTGATACTTCATTATGGTGTGTGTTTGTTTGTTTTTTAGGTTTTTGCCATAGGGTGTGTGGACTTGCCAGAAAGGGACAGACAGAGGGAAAGTGAGAAATCATTCCTCTGATGAGATGGCTATGCCACAGGTTGTTTCTCCTCTCTGTTGATTGCTCTCCTGATTGTGCAGATTTTTAGTTTCAAGTAATTCTATTTGTCTACTTTTTGCTTTTAGTGTCTGTACTCTTGAAGTCATACTCAAAACATTACAGGCCAGTATCATAGTTTTTCAGCTATGTTTTCTTACACTAGATTTTTTTTGGTTTCAGTTCTGATATTTAAGACCTCTTGATTTCATATCCAGCAATTTCACTAAATTTTTTAATATTTCTAACAAATTTTTTGTTGGTGGATTTATATGTAGGATTTCTTGTTATATATGATCATGTCATCTGCAAGCAGGGACAATTTAATTCTCACTTTCTAATTCAAATGTCTTTTATTTCCTTCTCTGGCTTAATTGCCTTGGCTAAGAACTCAGATACTGTACTGAATAGAAGTAGTGAGAGTGCGCCAGGTGCGTGTGCGTGTGACCGAGATCTCAAAAGAACAGAACATCCCTCCTGGTGGGGGGGATGATTTCTCATTTTCTGTCTCTCTGTCTCTGTCTCTTCAGTGAGTGCACATGCCCCACAGCAATAATCCTTCTTTAAAAAATTAACAAATAAAAGACATAGTGAGATTGAGCATCTTTTTCTTATTTTTGATCTTATAGGAAATGGTTTCAACTTTTCCAGTTGAGTATAATACTAACTGTGGGTTTGTCACATATGGCTTTTATTGTGTTGAGGGACATTCAACACTATATATATATATATATATATATATATATATATATATATGTTTTATATTTTGGTACTTCTATAACAAATTTTTTGAGAGTTTTTATCATAAAGAATGTTGAATTTTGGCTAATTTTTTATATCTATTAAATAATTTTTTTGATCTTCATTCTGATAGTGTGATGTATCACATTAATTGATTTATGAAAGTGCTTTGTATATTTTGGTGCTTCTGTAACAAATTTTTTGAAAGGTTTGAACCATCCTTTCTTCTTTTCTTTTTTTTTTTTTTTTTTGAGAGGTTTTCGCTATAGGGCACGTGCGCTTGCCAGACAGAGAGACAGAGAGACAGAGATACAGAAAGTGAGAAATCACCCCCCAGGGGGGATGGTCACGCCACTATCCCTTCTCCTCTGCTCTCCTCTTGGGATCTTGGGCACATACGCACACGCGCCTGGTGTGAGTTTTAAGCCACCGGGTCTGGGACGCGAACCGCGGTCGACACATGGGAGTCCAGCGACATAGCCATTACGCTAACTGCTGGTCCCAACCATCTTTCTTCTTTAGAAGAAATCCAACTTCAGTACAGTGAATGATATTCTGAACGTGCTGTTGAATTTAGTGTGCTAGTATTTCACTAGGAAGATTTGCATCCATGTTCATCAGGTATACTAGCCTGTGATTTTCTTTTTATTTGTAGTGTATTGTCTGGTTTTGATATAAGGGTCATACTGGCATGGAAAAATTAGTTTGCCAGTACTCCCTTCTCTCAATTTTCTGGAAGAGTATTGAACAATTGGTATTAGTTCTATAATGTTTGATAAATTTAAGTAAATTAAGTCATCAAGTCCTGGTCTTTTCTTTGGTATGAGATTTTTTTAAATTACTAATTCAAATCTCCTACATATTATTGGTCTATTAGGTTTTTATTATGTTCTTATAATTCAGATTTGGTAGGTCATATCCATCAAGGAATTTGCTCCTTGCTTCTAGGAGATCCAATTTGATGATTTATAATTTTTCATTATAGTCTCTATTGAACTTTTGTATTTATGTTGTGACAGATGCAATGTGTTCTTTTTTGTTTCTGATTTTATTTACGTGAGTTTTCTCTTATTTTTTCTTTTCTAGCTCAAGATAGCTTGATTTTACCTTTTCAAAAACATCTTTTAGTTTTGTTGATTTTTAAAACTTTTTTAGTCTTTATTTTATTTGTATCTGCTCTCATCTTTATTATTTTATTTCTTCTACTAACTTTGTGCTTAGTTTCGCTTTTGTTTCATTAACTCCTTGAACTGCAGTATTAAGTTTACTTGAAATTAAAAAAATATTTAATTTTATTTATTATTATTTTTGTCTCTAATTTGACCAGAGAGAGAGAGAGAGAGACAAAAAAAGAGGAAAAATAAGAAAGCAAGCCACCAGGTCCAGGTCTCTAATAGTGGTTGACCATGTGAGAGTCTAGTACCTTAACCACCGTGCCACTTTTCAGCCCCCAATTTTTTTTTTTTAATGTAGGCATTTGTTCCTATAAATTTTCTTCTTATAACTGCTTTAGCTGTATCCTATAGATTTTAGTTTGTTGTATTTTCGCTTTCATTTATCATACAAATTACAAAAATTCCCTTTAAATTTATGTATTAATCCATTTGATTGTTCAGGAGCATATTGATTTACTTTTATGTACTGGTGATTTTTTGAAATTTTTTCTGTTATATGGGTCTAATTTTTTTCCATCAAGGTTAGACAAGATATTCACTTCAAAATTTTAAATTTGTTAATTTTTTTTTGTGGCCTTACATATGGTCTATTTGGTGAACATCCCATGTGAACTTGAATATAATGTGTATTCTGTGATTGTTGGATGGAATGTTCTGTATATGTATGTTGGAGAATTTAATTAATTATATTTAGGGTACATATTGATAGGTAAAGGCTTACTGCTGTCATTTTGTTGTTTTCTAGAGGTTTTGTAGATCCTTTGTTCTTTTTTTCCTATCTTGCCTTTTTCCTTTGTGAGAAAGCAATTTACAATAGTAATATGTAATTTAAATTCCTTGCTTTATATTTTTTGTATGTCCACTATAAGTTCTGCTTGGTGGTTACCAGGAGGCTTATGGAAAACCTCTTATAGTTACAAAAGGTTTAAACTAATAATAAGTTTGATTGCAAAATTCCAACAACCAGAGCTCTACAATTTTACTCCATCCCTAAATTTTGAGTTTTTATTTTTATATTATTGCATATCCTTTAACAAATTATTGCAGCTATTATTATTTTTAATAGTTTTATCTTTTTGTTTAAAGAGAGATTTTTGCTCTAGGGCATGCATGCTTGCCAGAAACAGAGAGAGACACCGAGAAATAAAGCATAAAATCGCTTTCCAGAGGGGATGGCCATACCACAATCCCTTTGCCTTCATTCTCAACTTGGGATTTTGGGCACACATGCACATATGCCCAGCTTGAGATTTAAGTTGCCAGGTCTGGGACTTGAACCGTGGTCAACTATGCGGGAGTCCAGCAACATAACTGCTGTGCTATCTGCTGGTTCCTAATAGTTTTATCTTTCAACCTTCATACTAAAGATATAAATAAATACACCACCATTGCAGTTTTAAAGCATTCTGAATTTGACCACATATTTACTTTTACCAGTAAATTCTAAGCCTTCAGACATTTTCTTGATACTCATGAGTGTTTTTTTCTTTAATGATGAAGAATTCCTTTGGCGTTAGAAATAAATTGCCAGAGGGCACATGTACTCAACAGAGAGAGTGACAGAGAAAAAGAGGAACAGAGAAAAAGTGAGAAAGTACCCCCTCTGGTAGATGGTGATGCTACAATCTCTTCTCCATTATTTTTCCCTCCACATATGTATACATTATGTTTTTTATTTTATTATATTTGTGAGACGTTTTCGCTAGAGGGCGTGTGCGCTCGCCAGACAGACAGAGAGAGACAGAGAGATAGAAAGCGAGAAATCACCCCCCAGGGGGGATAGCCATGCCGCAATCCCTTCTCCTCCATTCTCCTCTTGGGATCTTGGGCACATACGCACACGCGCCTGGCGTGAGTTTAAGCCGCCGGGTCCAGGACTTGAACTGCGGTCGACTACGTGGGAGTCCAGCGACATAGCCATTACGCTAACTGCTGGTCCCTACATTATGTTTTTTAAGCCACCAGGTCTAGAATTCAAACCATTTCTTGTAAGGCAGGTCTGGTGGTAATGAATTTTCTCATGTAATGTTGTCTGGAAAAGTCTGTATCTCTTCCTCATTTCTGAATGACATTTTTGCTGAGTTCAGTGTCCTTGGTTAGCAGTTTTTGTTGTTTTTATTCATTACTCTGAATAGATCATCCTATGCTCTGATGACTTGTAAGGTCTCTGCTGAGAAGTCTACTGCTAGTCATATTGGATCTTCTATATGTTATTTGCTTCTTTTCCCTTGCTTCTTAAGGGTCTTCTCTTTGTCTTTGATCTTTAACAGTTTGATTATAATATGTCTAATAGTTTGATCATAGTATGTCTTGGGTAATTTTGTTGGAATCAAATCTAGTTGGATACTTTTGACCTTCCTGTACCTGGATATTTATACCTATGTCCAGTTTCAAAAAGTTTTCTGCTGCTATTTCTTTAAATAAGCTTTCTACTCCTTTATCATTTTCCTGCCCCCTTAAAATAGAATGATTGAAATATTTGCTTTTTTAATTAAGTCCCATAAATTCTGTAACCTTGCTTGTGTGCCTTTGTTTTATCTTCTTTGTTTGTATATTTTCAGATAAACTGCCTTCAAGTTCATAAATATTTTTTTCTGCTTGATCAGTTCTGCTGTTAATGCTCTCATTATTATTTTTTAAAGTTTTGTTCATGGTGTTTTTCAACTCCAAGATTTCTGTTTGATATTTTATTATTTCAATCTCTCTGAAATTTCTCATTTGAGTCACTTACCGTTTTCCTTATTTTGCTGAATCATTTCTGTATTTTCCTGAAGTTTGCTGAGCTGCCTTAAATGTTATTTTAAATTCTTTGTCAGTCGGTTAATACATCTCCATGTCTTTAGAGTCAATCCCCTAGCATTTTATTTTGTGATTGATGATGTTATATATCTCTGATTGTTCTTGGTCTGTGTGGTTGTGTGCTGATGTCTTCAAAATTTTAAAAGTAGGCACTTACAGTCTTCACACCAAGCAAAATCGGCTTGGTGTTATCAGAAACGTGGGTCTGAGACCAGCAGATGGTATAATGGTTACACTGCTGGACTCCCATGTAGTCCACTGTGGTTTGAGTCACAGACCTGGCAGTTTAAAACTGGGTGCATGTGCACGTGTGCATGCCCAAAATTCCAAGAGGGGAATGGAGGAGAAGGGATTGTGGCATGGCCAACCCCCCTGGGGGGGTGATAGCTAACTTTCTGTCTCTCTGTATCTCTCTTTCTCTCCAGTGAGCATGTTTTTTGCATTATAGCAAAAAAATATCCCTTTAAAAACAATATGAAAGAAACCTGGGACTAACTATGGCAGGTGCAGTGTTGAAACAAAGAAGAAGCCCAAGGCCTATGTGGCTGGTTCAACAGTGGGGCATGTTAGTATGATGCACTGTGGCTGGAGAAGTGCTACCAGAAGCTTGAGAGAGACAGGTATGGCAAGTGTCGAATTGGAGAGCTTGAAAATTTCAGAGCAGATGTAGTTGGCATAGCAGTGAGGTACACCAGAAGCCTGGTGCAGCTGCAATCAGTTGTGGCATTGCCAGCAGCCCAAGATCCATTCTGGCAGATACATGGCTGAAGTAGGCTGAAGCCCAGGTCTTCTGAGGCCTGCCTGTTGCTGAGAGCTGGCTGGAGTCCAGAGCTACTGATTCAGTCTGGTGGTAGTGCAGTATGGAGACAGATCTTGGACATAAGGCTGGGGCTGTATGATCCTGCCTGTCACTGAGATGAATTTAGGATCTCAGTCTGCAGGAAACAAGTCAGGAATATGAGCCTCTGGGGCTCTCTGGTACTGGTTTTTATTGTGGAATGTCCAGTAATGGGGTCCAAAACAAAGTCCTATGCTTACTTCCCTCTCTTTCTCCAAGCAGATGGTATTTCTTCTCACACTGTGCTACCTGGTGTTTGGAGATAGGTAACATGGATAATGTACAACTATCTTTCCTACGCTTTTTCCTTTTTATTTATTTATTTTTTATTGTGCTACAACCAGGTACTGTGATCTCTTACTTAGTTTCTTTAGCTCTTATAAGGTAATTTTCATGTGTGGATAATTGTTTAAATTGACGTTTCCATAGAGCGACATTATCAGGGAAGCCTACTTCGTTGTCTTTCTCCCACCTGGATAAGTTAAAAATAATTATGAAGTTGTAATTTGAATAAATTCAGGGTCAACCAAAAGAATGTGATTTTGCAATCTCAGAAATCACATGGTAGGCCATCTGTCTTCAGGTTGGAGCACCAGGGAAGCTGTTAGGGAGACTCGATTCAAGTCTGAAACCCTCACAATAAGGGAATCTGATGGTGTAATGTTAGTCCAAGGCTGAAGGACTTGGAGAACCTGGGACACAACCAGTGCAAGTCCAAAGTCCAGATAACCTGGAGTTCTGATATTCAACAACAGGGGGAAAAAAGTGTCCAACTCCAGAGAGAGAGAGAGAGAGAGAGAGAGAGAGAGAGAGAGAGAGAAAGAAAGAATATTTGTCTTTAATTTTTATTTAACCAACACCTAAAAAAATTCTTCTTTGGTAAGACATTATTGTAATCAGTAAAATATAGGATTTTCTATTTCTTTTTTTCTTTAAAAATTATATTTTGAATAATTTTTATTCTCTGAAACCTTTATACTTTTATCTTGAAAAGTAAAATCCCTTTGATAGTAATTACAAACTAACTCATATTGTAATGTTTAAATACTAAAGTAGACTTTTTGAAATTAGAGCTATTTATCAAACACAAATGTATTTCTAGATATTATACTTTTGAGGCTTAATTTTTAAAAGCTTTTTAATATTTTCCTTTATTTACATGGTCTTATGACCTACAATGAAAACTAACCAAAAAAATCAAACCACACCAACCAGATATTGTGTGTGCTAGTATATCGATCATTTAGGAATAATCCAATGGTTGAAACTAGAAGTTTTTCCAGGCGTTCCCCAATAATAACCAGATATAAGTCCGTAACTTTAAAAGAAATTCAAAGCAACCAAACCAAACCAAAGCAAAACATTAAACCAATAAATGTTCAAGAGTCAAAACAACCAGCATTATAAGGCTATTCATTAATTAATAGAGGTCCAAGGATGTTTCAGGTGATCAAATCTAGAAAATGTCAGTAAATGTCTATCAAGTCAGCTTCATAATTTTATAATGTTCTTGGTACTTCTTCAGTCTTGATTAGGATGCCTATTTTCCTTATGACTTAAATTTTCACTGGATCTTTTTCTGCCCTTCTTGCCCATACTATTTGTTGGTTTACTTGAATTTTATTTAATACAATTCTTTCTTTTCACTTTCCTATAAAATCTTTATTGAGCATTGAGCTGTAAAAGGAAATAAATTTTATACCAAACCTACTTACAAGTTTGGCACTTCTCTTTTGGTATTTTCCCATTGATTAGGTACAGCTAATTCAATACAGCACATCAGGAAATGGCAGTTACCAGAACTTTGCTTTACCATGGTAGTAAGTACTGGCTCAAACAAGGTGTGTTTCTGCAATGTATTGTTGCCAAGGTAGTGATTTTCTCCCACTAAAAATTCTCCAACCAAAGTTTTGCATAGCTGTTTGTTCTGGCAGTGCATTTATGTTACTAAGAATAATAGCCAAATGATAAAAACACATAAAGCCTATCTTTCATTGGCCTATAAAATTACCTGCACAGCTTTTATTTGTTTACCATTATAATACTATATGAGAAGTCTTCCAAAAGTTCATGTAAAATGTGTATTTAAAAAAATCTATTCAGGGACTTAAGATTTTTTGCACCAAAATGAATTCACTCTTTAATTACATTTTTTTCTACAGATTTTAAAAGTTTATGTATTTATTTACGCTATGAATGAGAGAGCCAGAGAGAGAAAAACAGAGTTATAGCACACCCAAGAGGATCTTGATGCCACAATCCACTCCCAGCCTTAGTCATCTGTGGATCATGTGCACATGCAATGCCTGGGTACTCAGCGAAGTCTCTGGATATGAACCAGGAACCTTCCCGTATGAGTCAGCCCTTACAGAACATTGAGTTCTATTACACCATCATGCAGCCCAATTCACAAACTTTTTAAAGTCCCCCCTATATTCTCTATGGAGATACAAAAGAAATCTCAAAAGGATTGATTTTCTTATTCCTGAGCTTTATTAATCAGATTCATATTTCTTCCTGGAAGTAGTCAAGGTCAGCCTATAAATGTGTTTTTTTTTTTTTTCCAACCCTAAATAATTCTTCTTTTAATTCAACATATAGTTATCAAGTAGTGCTATGTGTCAATACTATTCTAGGTACTCAGGATATTAGTGCAAAACAAACAAAAATAATTTCTGTTAAATCGAGTTTGTATATTAGTGGAAAAGATAGACCATATAAAATAAAGTAGAAATTGTATAACTTTTTAAAAATTCAAAAATTCTATGAGAAAAAAATATAACATCTTTATGCTTGAGGGCTGGAAGAAGACTTTTGTAATTTTAATTTTATTTTTAAATGTTATTTATTATTATAATTATTATTTTTACATTCAGTCACCATGTATCATTACAGCATACCAAATGCACTTTCCCATCCTGAATATACTGTATATTGGTTCAGAAACTGAAAGACTGGATTATATAAAGTCATGGAAAGCAACTGTGGATATGAGTATGGTCATTTTAAATAAGCCTCAGTGCAAAGGGAATATTTAGCAAAGACTTGAAGAAGATGATTGAGTCAGACATGTGAATGTGTAAGAAATGTTAATGCCACTACTAAAACTTTATGGCAAGAGCATACCAAGAGACTTCAAGCTATCTGCTTCTAGTTACTTTCTTTTCTCTTCTTTTCTTACATTATGGGCTCATTCTGTGTAGGTTACACTTAACTGTTTCCACCCCATTCATTCTTTACCCCATTGTACCTTGGCTTCTGACTACGCTCAGGGTCACTATAAACTACCTGACTAGTTGTTGGTAATGTCACTACATAAATAGTCTTAAAAATTATAAAATTAGGACATGTAAAGTATCAACATTTAATATATGGAGACAAGCAATATTTTAAAAGTAGAAATTCATATAATCATCACACTTGTGACACTTATGGTGTTAATAGCATACTATGTAATTTTTGTCTGCATTGATAAATGTGTACGTACACATATATTTTTTATCCTAAATGAGGTCATTTATACATATTGTTCTCTAACATAACTTGTTTTTAGTCAACCATTTCCATATTTACATTTCAAAAGAGTCTTATGAAATACCCAGATACTCAGATTTCCAACATTGACCCCAAAATGTCCATTAGAGCTCTTGTTTCTTTTTGTGGATTATATTGGACACCATAAACTGGACATGAGACGTGCTTGTTAAAGTAAGGCCATTTCAGTAGAAATAGCTGGAAAAATTATGAGCATATATTGATATTTTATTTTACCAGTTTAACTTTTTCCACCTAATTAATTTTATGTTTTCCTCTTTTGCCATCACTGCTATTATGGTTCCTAATATAATTTACTTAATTATTTTCAACAATAATTATTAACAAAGTTGTTATATAATATGAATACTGATATTCCATCAAACAATATAATTTCTAAAGAAGTTTGTCTCCATAGTTCTCTCTGCTCTTTGAATGCATCCTTCCAAGCACATATGTAGCATCCAAACGCTCTTTTTGGTTTTTGTTTTTTTGTCATAGGGCATTCACACTCACTGAAGAGAGACAGAGAGAAGGAAAGTGAAAAATGATCCTGTAGTGGAGACAGCTGCACTGCAGTCTCTTCTCCTCCATTCTCCTCTCAGGATTTTGGGTACGCACATGTGCAAGGCATGACTTTCAAGCCCTTCTGTCTGGGGCTTAGACTGCAGTCTGCCATGTGGGAAGTCCAGTGCCTTAACCACCATGGCATCTGCTGGCCCCAAAATATTTTCTTCTAAGGTGACTTAAAATTTTTTAGTTCATTTATTTTTTCCATGAGCAAAAGAGAGATTGAGAGACAGTACCCCATTAAGGTCTTTTGTTTCTTTCTTATTAAAAATAACTCTTATTATGAAGTAATTCTTAGTATAAAACTCCTAGATAATGATGGTAAAGCAATTACAATGCAAAATCCACCACCCAGAACATTTTTATGTGTATTGGAGTATATATATATTTATATATTTATTTTTATTTTTTCTCTTTAAATATTTATTGTAACTTATGATTTCCATATACAGAATGGTCTTTAAAAGCATGTACATGGTGCATAATAATCAAAGATATAAACATATCAACACTTTCAACATTCCACATTACATTATGTTGTGAACATTTGAAACCTGCTTTAATGATTATGTACTGAATTGTCTATGACATTCTTTACTGTGACATACAGTTTGTATGTTTTTGTTTTTTTAGAGGTTTTTGCCTAAGGGCATGTGTCCTCACCTGATAGAGACACTGAGAGGGGAAGTGAGAAATCATCCACCAGGGAGGATGGCCATGCCACAATCCCTTCTCTTTCGTTCTCCTCCCAGGATCTTGGGCACACACGTACATGCACCTGGCATGATCCTCAAGCCACTAGTTCCAGGACACAATCTGTGGTCTGCCATGTGGGAGTTCAGTGATGCAATTTCCAGATCACCTGCTGGCCTCAAGAAATAATTCTAAATAAAAACAAATTGATTAAAAAATCAGGCAACAAACAATCTAATAAACTAACAAAGATAATCTTCACATAGCCAATGAAAAAAGAATTTGCAATTTCCTGTAGAGGACTGTGGAAGATAAAGAGTTTATAATCTAAAAGAAATCTGTTGGTATCAATCATTGTCCTTTTAGAGATAGGTAAAATTGTACATAACAATTGCTCATCAGGAAGAGATAGAAAAAGAACACTTGTATTCACACACTGAGCTCCTGTAAGACCATAGGACGATACTGTGCATAAAGAAATAAGTCCTTAAAAAAACAAAGATAAAAAAAATGGAAAGAAAGGAAAAAAATTGGAAAGAGATGTTTAAAGTGAAGACATGGTATAGCCAGTGATTTGGTGATTTGTAGGTGTTACAATATTCTTGATTTTAGCCTATTCTTGAATTCATTCCAAAAAAGACTCAGCTGTAACATTTTGGGTTTTTCCTCTATTATCTAGTTTTATACAATGAGTAATGGTCATAATAAATATGTAAATTGAAACCTGTAGAGACAATAATCTTTTAAATTATTGGTGGATTTACAGTTAAACCAGTTTGTGTGTAAAGTAGTTGAATCTGCATTAGTCCCGACATCCAATGTTGTTATCAGTATATATGGTCTTACCTTCTTTTTTCTAGTTCTTTTGTGTTCTCTTCTATTCATCTCTCTTTAGCTTTCCTGGTGTAATATTCCCTTAAGTATTTCTTGAAGAGTTGTTTTCATTTTAGTGAATTCTTTCAGCACTTTTTTTCTTTTTTTTTTAATCTGGGAATGATTTTATTTCTTCTTCCCATTTAAAGGATAATCTTGCTTGGTATAGTACTCTTGGCTGTAGTTGCTTTTCTTTCAGAGTTTTAAATATGTCTTCACATCTTTCCTTGCCTGCATTATTTCAGCTGAGAGAGTCAATGTTAGTCTAATGGGGTAACCTTTGTAAGTACTTTGATGTTTCTCTCTTGCCATTTTTAGAATATTGTCTTTGTCTTTCATATTTATCAATTTGGCTATCATATGCTTTGGAGAGGATCTTCTTATGTTATATCAGTATGTCCTATCTATGTCCTTTGTATGGCCTGCATTTGGATGTCTGCCTGCCTCTCTAAATTTGGAAAGTTTTCAGCTAATATATTATGAAAGATGTTTTCTGTGCCTTTACTGTCTCTTCACTTTCTGTGAAGTGAGTGAAAAAAAAATGGAGTTGAAGTATGAATATCTTTTGGTTAAAAACAAAATTGAATTCACAAACTTTTTGAAGACATTGCATATTCCATGTTTATTTTACCAGTCTATAAATGATTAAGTTCATTTGTTTCCAATTGTTTTTAATGATTTTTGAAAATGTTAAAAATGGCATACAGAAGCAGTGTTGTGTGACCACTTCTATCTGCTTTACAAGACTTTTAGCTCTTTTTTTCTTCTCCCAATAGGTAAATATTTTCTTCATGCCAGAACAGAGATATTCTTTTATATTTATTTTTTTGAAAAGTTGAATTCCATATGACTGGCCTATAGTTTTTAACCAATACTCTTTTACTAGACACTTGAATTTGATGCAGCCTTGTGAAAACACTTAGTACTTTTCAAGACTGTTTACTTGATGTTTTCAAAGTATTTGACACTTACTTTCTCTTTCTTGGACTTTTTTCTCCTCCATTTGCCCTGACATCACTCTCTTAATTCTCATTTTAAAGACTTAATCTTGCCTTCTTGTTCTGTAGATTCTTTACCTGCCTATTATAATATTTCTATTTCCAAGAATTCTACTCTCTCATGGGGCATTCCCTGTGTCACCTGATCCACATCATTGGTTTTAACCACTTTACAAATGTGATGTCTGCATATTATATTTCTAACCTAGTTATATATGCATTCAGGTTCCACATCTATTTTCCCTCAGACTATGACACTTTTCTGCCTAACTCAGGCTTAACATCTACATACATGTAATGATTATCTACCCTATATTGACTATATTCTTTAATATCCATTGATCCTCAGGCTATAAAACTGGAAACGATAAAATCAGTCACTAAATTCTATATGATATCAACTACTTGCTCGTGACTATCTTCTCTCATTCATTTCTGCTACCTTTATTTATGTTCTTTTTAATATCTCTCCTGGACTACACAACCTCCTTAACAGTTGTTTTGAGAAAATTGTCACTCCCTGCTTAAAGCTTTTCAATGGTTTTCTGTTTTCTACGGGTACCATCTACAATTGTGTTATGTAAGATCTGTGATCTCTCATGATTTAGTGCCACTCTTCTGCCATCCTGAAATCACATGAACATTATACTAGGCATCTTGGACCTCAGTTCTTTGTGACTCAGCAGCTTCTCTATCTCTTCAAAGGCAGTCCTTTCAGCCTAGAGTGACTTTTCCTACTGCACACTTCAATTTAAGCTCAGGTTTTATTTCCTAGGGATGTTCTGTTAATGTCATTTGTATGGATTATATCCTTATTCTATTAAATGCTTGTCAGATAATCATTGGCAATTTGCCCCACCTTGTGACGTCCCTGAAAACACAGACTTCTCTTATGTTTGTGGTGTCTTTTGAGTTAGTGTAGTGCCTGTTTCATGTTAGGCATTTAATGTAGTTCATTGAATGAATAGATGGCTACTTCTGTTCTTGCATTTGTCACATCATTAGATATTGAATGTCCACAGGGCAGACTTGTTTGTGTTTCTATTCTCAACATTTAGTGCAGTCCCTGGACATCATGGGAACTGGGCAAGTGTATGACCAATGTCACTTTAGCGGTAGGTGGATATATTCATTCTGTATCACTAGCTAGTAACCAATAGATTAACTGGACTACCTCATTCTTCAAAAATTCTGGACTAACCCCACCTTTTAGACATATTCAATTTAACTATATATTTAAAGTACAAATCCATTACTATTATTACAACACACATATCTGATATCAGCAGTAGTATCTGTCTTACATGGCTATGTTCAAAATGATGCTCTAAGTATAAAAGAAAGTCCCTATGCTAGGACTTACAGTATCTACTAACCTCATATAATCAACATAGGATAACACTATAATAGCCAAAGAAGACTTTCTTTTTAAAGATATTGGATTTCATGTCCATGAAAAGAGTGTGTATGTGTAAGTATGGTGTGTGTGTTGTGTTCTATAGTGAGAAATAAATATAATGATATAGGACTATGAAGAGGAAGATTATTTAGTTAAGTATGGAAATACCATTTTTTTCACATTTTTAAAAGTTTATTTTTTTATGAATGAGAGACAGAGAGGCAGAGACAAAGAGATAACATGTTAAACATTTATTTAAACATAGCTCTTTACATAGTATTATTTCATTGAAAATATTTTTTTCTTAATTGTAAGATTTAATTGTATTTAATTTTAATATGCTATTCTATGTTATTTCTTCACATGAACAAACAAACCAACTCAAATGGAGGATACTGGCTCTAGAATGTATCTCAGAATCACTTGTTTTTATTTTCCATTTTTAGTTTGTGGGAGTTATTTGGTTATAGCAATATTTATGATGACTAATAGTGGTTTCTAGGCAGCATTGTAAATAGAATTTTCTAAATGTCTTGGCAGATAGAAGGTTGTGTTGAATCAATTGAGTCTTAAATATGCTTTATAAACTAGGGTTGGTGGTTTTTTTTACTGTGTATTTTAAAATTTATTTGTATTTTCAAATTTTGAATTTAAAAATATTCTATTTGAATTTGATAATTTGATAATTTTCCTACTACACTTATTAATAAATAATATTCGCATTGGTTTGTAGTTAGTTTGGTCAAATTCTTCCATAGTGTTCAATATATATTAAGTACTTTCAAAGTATATAACATCACTCTCATTTCAATATATTTCAGCCAGTAATGCAAAAAATAGCATAACCAAAAGAAGTCATACTGCAAAGCTTACAACTTTTAGACACGCACTGAACAATAATATGATATTACTTATCCAAATTATTAATATAAAGTTCATGAATATTTTGACAAACTAGACATTTTTTTTTTCTTTTTTTTTTTTTTTTTTTTTTTGGAGAGGTTTTTGCTATAGGGCGCGTGCGCTCGCCAGACAGACAGAGAGAGACAGAGGGATAGAAAGCAGGAAATCACCCCCCAGGGGGGATGGCCACGCCGCAATCTCCATTCTCCTCTCGGGATCCTGGGCACGCACACACACGCGCCTGGCGTGAGTTTAAGCCGCCGGGTCCGGGACTCGAACCGCGGTCGACTACATGGGAGTCCAGCGACATAGCCATTACGCTAACTGCTGGTCCCCAAACTAGACATTTTACTTCCTGGTCTTTTTTCCTCTTTGAACTGGTTTCCTTGTGAATTTATGTACCTATTTTATACTCATGTTGACACCCTTCAAAATGTACCTTGAAAATTACACCTTTACAGTAGGTTTTGGAACCTCTACTACATTACTACATTATTTTTAAAATTCTGTGATTTGACTACAAGTTCGACCTTTGAAAAAGAGAAAAAAAATCCAGTAACAAAAAATATGACATTACAAGAAAAATAATTATGAATGAATTTAGGCAGAATCACATATCTGAATACCTACAGGGGCCAGGTAGTTCATGTAAAGCGAGTTTGGACAGCCAACTGGGATGATAGTGACTGCAGAGTTCAGGCCTGGGGTAAAGGACACAGAAAGGCAGAATCCGCACTGTCTGATTTTACAGTCTTGCAAGCAAGGAGGAGAATGTGCATATTGACTAGACCCTCCTACCTCTAATTTTTAAATGTTGGCTCAGTTCTTTTGAACACTTGATTTGCAGTCTCTGTTTTATAATACCTTTTTATAGTGCTTATACTCTTTGTAGGCTTTACTTAGACTTTTCATAAATTCAGCTTTGTTTAATACCAAGCATTTTCCACACTAATTTATCTATGCGGCAAAGAGTGGAATGAAATCATAGATTTTTCCCTCATATAAAATAAGATTTTCTCCTGCCTTACCCCCATATATTTTTCTCCATAACATTTGTCAATATTTAGCAGATTATATATTTACTTGTTCATTTATTGTCTCTCTCTCCACTATAACATATGCTCCATGAAGACACTTGGTGGTGGTGTTCATGGTTGTATCCTTAGTTTTAGGAGAAATATTGACAAATAATGAGCCCTTAGTAAATATCTTTTGAATGAATAAATATCCCACAGATAACCAAAGGGTAATTAAAGAATTATGAATGTTTAACTTTGGCAAGAGAAGATGTAATCAGGCAGACAGCTGATGGTGTGCTGGGACTGGTTCATACTGACCTCTGAAGACCAAGTGCATCTTTTCAACGCTGAGTTAGGTGATATCCCATGGGCTGCTTGAAGTCAACCATGGTGAGAAAAATTCTTCCATAAAAAATAGCAAATGCTGGGGCTAGCAGTTAACGTAATGGCTATGTCGCTGGACTCCCATGTAGTCGACTGCGGTTCAAGTCCCGGACCCGGTGGCTTAAATTCACGCCAGGCGCGTGTGTGTATGTGCCCAAGATCCTGAGAGGAGAATGGAGGAGAAGGGATTGCCGTGTGGCCATCTCCCCCGGGGGGGATTTCTTGCTTTCTGTCTCTCTGTCTTTCTGGCGAGTGCATGTGTCCTATAGAAAAAATTTCTCCAAAAATAAAAAAAAAAATGCTATATCATTTACCAGCATACAATTGGCCACAAAGGTCATGAGATGTTGTCTTAGCTAAAGAAAGCTTTTTCTAACATTGACAGCTTTCCAACCATGGAATGGCCTATCTCACAGGGTTATTCAGTCCTCTATTAGAGATTCACTTTTTAGGAATTAAGAATTTATTCCGGTCTGTAGAATTTCTGGATTGTAAGATATGTTGCTCCTTTTCGTTGTGACTGGTTTTAAGAGTTTTCCAATCCATATGGATTTATCTAAAGTTTTACTGTTGTCCGAATGTGGATGTCGTTTTGTTTATACTGCTTTTAGATTCATAGCCTTTCTTGAAACTGTTGTCTAGAATCTTTTATTAGTTTTAGGAAATCTCAGTTATTATTTCTTTAAATATTTTCTCTGCCATGTGGTCTTTGACTCCTGAGATTTTATACTTTCTCAATGTACCCTCAATATCTCTCACTCATTCTGCTACATTTTCCATTCTTCTGTTTTTCAGGGCTTCATACTTTAGTTTTCTTCTCCTCCCCTGAATCTGCCATTAACCTATTAGTGGACCTTCTGGTAAAAAGACTTTTCAACTTTCCTAAACTTTTTCTTTTCACATTTCTCTTTATGTATCAATATGTAAGAGACTTTTTTTAAAGTTGTATTTTAAATTCTTTTATTGAATTTTAACAACTGTTCCAAAGTTCACTCCCTCAGGTCCAGTCTCGACAGAAACTAAAACTTCAGACTCTTGTGACAAGATGAGATGTATGAAAAGAGCCTATCTTTTTGTGGTAGAGTTGTGGTACTGAAATAAAATAAGCTGCAATAAAACAAAACAAAACATACTTGGGAATCAAGGAGAAAAAGAAAGCAAAACATTTAAGGGACACAAAAATGTAAAATTATCTGTTGACAACCCTTATCATAATGTATTTAAATGAACTAATATACACTGTATTCATGCTGGGAAAATTAATTTACAAACTATAATGATATACAGTGATTGAATTTATTTAAAAAATAAACTATGAAAACGCACACGCACACACGCACGCGCGCACACACATTTGCCTCTAATGCCTAAGAATCTTAGCTACACTACCTAACTTTTACCTTCCATAGCACTTGTTCATAGACTTTCTGCTAACACTCTCTTCTAACAATATTTCCTGTACTGGACCATTATTAGAACTTCTTCACTCTGTTAAGTCACTTACCACCTCTCTATATTTCAAAACGGTGTTACCATGTCTCCTCTGTTGTTATCCTTTTTCCTGTTCCCAGTGTTTTCAGGGAATTTTATAATTTACATTTCTTTAAATTTTGAAAGGTTCCTGGACATAGCAAAAATAAATGTACATTTCAATAAGCCATGTATTAAAAAGTGAGATTGGGCTTTTACTTGCTTTAAGAGGGGTCCCACTGTTGTGTTTTTATTACTATGTTTATTCTTGTTCTCAGATTTCTATTTCCAATCTAAGTCCCATATATTTTGTATTACTACTGTTGCTATGAAAAAATAAAATGAAAACATTCAGCTAACATATATTAAACGCCAAGCATTCTCCTAAGCACTTAACGTATTATATAATAACTCTTTTAAGCCTCAGTCTTATGAGTTTATAAGTTATCTATTTCCACAAATAATGCTATATAACAAACAACTCTGAAACTCAAAAATAAAGAATTAAGTTACAGCAATAACCAGTTTTTCACAAGTCTTTGTTTCTGCTAATCTGAAATTCAGAGGACACTGGCTTAGCTCACTCAGCTGTCTACAGTCAGCTGCCTCCTTGTTGAAAGCGAGTATGTAGGAAGTCCCTACAGGGTACTATTTGGTTCTTCTCTATGTGATCTCTCATTTTTCAAAAAGGCTAACCTGGATGTATTCTCATGACCTCTGGAGAGTTCCTGGAGAGACAAAGTAGAAGCTTGCAATGTTTTTGGAAGCCTAGACTCAGACTGCACATTATTCTATTAGACAAAGCAAAGCAAGTCAAAATACCCATGTCCAAAGGGTGGGAAGTAGATTATTTCTTGGTGGAAAAGCTGCAAAGTCAAAGCGCTAAGTACACAAATCCAAGAAAGAGTAAAGAAGTGGAGCCAATTTTGTAATTGTTCCTATAAATAGGTATTATTGTTCTTATCATTTTTTCAAATGAGAGGGCGAGAGAGGTGGTAGAGTGAGTAAGGCACTAAACTCCCACATGGATGACTGTAGTTTGAGTCTTGGACCCTGTGGCTTGGAAATCATGTTGGGCGCAAGTGGTGTGCATGCCCCGGATCATGAGAGGATCATGGAGGAGAAGGGGTTGAGGCTTGGCCCTGCCCCCTTCAGTGTGATTTCTCATTTCCCTCTCTCTGCCTCTCTTGTCTCTCTCCAGTTAGCACACAGTCACACAATGCCCTAAGGAAAAAAAAAAGTAGAAAGAAACTGAGATATGGAGAAGCTAAACAACTTGCTCAAGGTCATGAACTAATGAAATGAGTATTTGAATCCATGCAATCTGTTTTTCAATATTTGCTCTTAACTCCTATACCACACTCTCTCTCAAGTGGGATATTGAATTGCTTGAAAAAAAAGATAGTTGACAAAAGGCAAAATATAACAAAGGGGCTTTGGAGTAACTCTACAGAGAAAAAGAATGAAAAGTCACGCAGAAGGAGGAACATGCAAGAAGATACACTAAGAATCCTATTCCTTTTGTGAAATCAGGAAAGGTTTGCATGTAGCCTGTGTGTCTTTGAAAGAGAGAAGACAGAGCCAACAAGTAGCATGATGGTTAAGGGCACTGGACTCCCACATGGCCGACTGTGGTTCTAGTCCCAGACCTGATGGATTGCTTTCTCTCTCTCTCTCTCTCTCTCTCTCTCTCTCTCTCTCCCCCTTCTTCTCTGTCTCTCTCTCACTCTGGTCAAATTTAATAAATAAATAAATAAAGTTAAATAAAAATAATTCTTAAAAAAAAAGAGAGAGAGAGAGAGGAGGCATACTCTTACCGGTAGCCAATTTATTGGAGGCTAGAGGAGGCCCCAGTATTAAAAATTGTAACAACAAAATCATTCATAGGGATAAAATCTTGGTATAAATAGTGGATAAGAGGATTTTTAAAACTTATTATCTCAGCTGGCACACCAAGTTCAAATTTTGTAGTTTGATTAACTTGGTTTATAATATTTATTTTTTTAAATAAAATGTGTACATGAGAATATAATCTCCATCTCTTGAGTTAGTATAAGAGATATCTCCAAATGTGTTAGTTAATATTCTTATTCTTTGTTTTAAAATTTTTAACTTTATTTATTTATTTATTTTAATTTGACCAGAGAGTGCCAGAGAAGAGAGAGAGAGAAAGAGAGAGAGGAAGAGAGAGAGAGAGAAAGAAAGTGAGAAAGCAAGCCGCCAGGTTCAGGACTTGAACTACAGTCGGCCATGAGGGAATTCAGCGCCCTTAACCACCATGCCAACTGCCAGCAAAAATATTCTTATTCTTAATTATTAATTTGTAATTTTATTCAGTCTCTACTCTTTCACCTACATGTTTTTATAGCAGCCAAAGTTATCTATAAAAATGCATATTTGATTATAGAACTTTTCTGCTTAAAGTTTTCAATAAATATCTTCTATCATCAGAGTGAAGTGTCACCTCTTTTATTATTATTATTACTTATAATTTTTTAAAATAATTTTTAAAATTTATTTATTTACTTATTTTAATTTGACCAGAGAGGGACACAGAAGTGGAGAATGAGGGAGAGAGAATGTGAGAAAGCAAGTCTCCAGGTCTGGGACTCAAATCATGGCTAGCCATGTGGGAGGCCAGTGCCCTTAACCACCACACCACCTGCCGGCCTTTATTATTATTTTTTAAATTCATGATATAGCATCTGTTCATGTATAAGAGAGAGAGGGAAGCACCCTTCATGGGGCTCAGTCAGGAGGAAATTTTCCTCTAGCCTGCAGAGTTTGGGGCACATGCACACGCCAACATGTTTTCAGGCTGACTGGACTGGATTCTCCAAGCATAGTCAGCTTGTGATTTCCAACTTCAAAGTCTAGTATACTATTGTCTAAGTCACAGAGGCTGGATCAAGTCTCAACTCTCTTTACCTACACAACCTATTTCATACCAAAGTATTGACAACTAAATACTTTGCAAAATTCCAAGTGTGTCATGTACTTTTAAGTCTCTTCATGTTTGCTCTTTGTTTTGTTTTTATTTATTTATATTTTTGCTATAAAGTGCATGCACTCACCAGAGAGAAACAGAGAGGGAAAGTGAAAAATCATGCCCTTCCCTACACCCACCTCCCAAGGAGGATGTACCCACCTCCCAAGTAGGATATCCATGCCACAGTCCTTTCTTTTTCATTCTCCTCTCAAAATTTTGGGCATGCACACACATGTGCCAGGTGCGTTTTTCAAGCTTCTGGGTCTGGGACTTCAACCACACAGTTGACCATGTGGGATCCAGTCAACTTAACGACCATACCACTGGCTGACCCACTCACCCACTCTTTTAATAAGTATCTTAATCAACACAGGCTTTCTATTTCCTTTTTCCCTCTTTCCTCTCCCTCCCCTCTCTTCTATTTCTCCCTCTTGCTTTCTTTCCTATTTCTCTCTTTCTTTCTCCTTAATGTTTACCAATTACAAATATAAGCAGAGAGAACAATGCAGGATTTGGAAAGGATATAACTAGTATCAGCCAAGGCAATTGTGAGCAAAAGTGACAAGCATTACTTCTGGGCTATGGCAAAGAAAAAATCATTTATGATTCTTAGATATTTTCACATATGTCATTGGCTAAAAAGGGCATGAGTTCCAGATGGAACAGCTACAAATTGGTATGTCCTCCCTCAATCTGGATCTCTAAGTGACTATGTAAAACAGATCCACCTTCCAACTTATGATAAATGTATAACATTAGTGAGAAATCAGTTTGCTTATGCTAAGATGCTGAGATTTGGGGATTAATGCAGTGCTGTGTTATAAAAAATGTTATTGCACCATGATTTTTAAAATATTTGCCAGAGGGCAATGAATTTGCCAGAGAGAAACACATACACACACACACACACACACACACACACACACACACACAGAGAGAGAGAGAAATAGAAAGAGAGAGAAAGAGAGGGGGGGGGGAGAGGAAAATGAGAAAGCACCCTCCAAGGGTAGTAGGCATGTTGCAATTCCTTTTCCTCCATTCTCTTCTGGGGATTTTGGGCATGCACTCACATGTACCTGGCATGCTTTTGAAGCCATCTGGTCTGGACTCAACTCTGCAGTGACCTAGTGAGATCCACCTGCCTTAACCACCATGCCAGCAGCTGCCCCTATAGATCTTTTAAAATTACTTTTTCTCCCCATTTTTATTAGAGGAATATCTCTAATGATTTAATGAAATTTTTTCTCTGGTTTTATTGTTTTCCATTTTTAAACATGAACTTCTATAATCTATTGCATTTTTATATTGGTGTATACTACATCATAACACTATTAGATTTGTTAATGAATATAAATTTATCCTAAAATTACTTGGCTCTTTCTCCTAAATTAAAACAGGAATTTTGGTGGTGTGCTTTTGAGTTACTCCTTAAACTACCTTCTCATTATATCATATTAAATGTCCATTCAGAGCATTCAGGACAACATACCACTTGACACTCCCAAAAGGTTTATCTACTCTTGGGATCCAGAACACACTAAATTTGGACAGGCAGGAGGCAGGGCCATTCCAGTCCCCAAAGAAAATGCCAGCCTCAGTGAGGCAAGTGGCCTGAAGCTACAATGGGAAGCAGGTCTTTGCCTTAGTAGTTCTTTAGTGAGCACTTAATTTTTTCACTTAGTCTTGCAGTCTTTTATGCGGTGGTAAAAATAGATGGGTTGGCCCCATAACCTAGTAGTTAAGAGAGCTGCATCTCACATGGCTGGTTGCAGCTTGAAAATATGGGCACTGGCAGCTTGAAAAACACACTGGGTGCATGTGCATGTGTTCTCAAAATTCCTATTGGATGCAGAAATGGAGAAGACAGGATTGCAGTGTGACGACATCTAATTGGGGTAGGGGGTGTTTTTTCCTTCCCTCTGTCTCTCTGTTCTCTGTCTCTGGTGAGTGGACATGCCTTCTAGCAATTAAAAAAAGAGAGACAAACATACATAGTCAGAGATAGAAAGACTGAGACAAGGTAGAGACAGACAGAGCAGAGAGAGAGAGAGAGAGAATCAGACAGTAAAGGAGAGGAGAAATCTAGACACAGATAGATTGAGACAGAGTGATAGAGAATCTAAAGACAAGTCTTCCAACTATCACAAGTCTTCCAACATCACTATCAGAATTATGTTTCCAAACTTCCCAAGACTTACAGGTTAGTTCTTTAAATAATCTGGTCCAGTTATATCTTTGAAGAGTATTTATTGATCATCTATTATATGCCAGGTCTACACAGTGACCATGAATCAGTGAACAAAGTAGCAAATATCTCTGTTCTTCTGAAACTTCTATTCTGGTATGAAGGATAGACAATAAAGAATAGTAAGACCCAGGCCTGGTGGTACAGGAGGTAGGTTGTTGCTGTGTGATACTGGAGCCATATGGAAAGGTCTGGAGTTCAAATCCAAGGTTGACCTGAACAGAGTGGGGTGTGCCCATGTTCCTGGCTGGGTGGAAAACTGGAGGGAAGATTGCAGTTTAACAAAATGCTGTTGGGTTATCTGTTTCTCTCTTTCTTCAAATAAATTTTAATTAAAAATATCTATAATTAAGTTGCATAGTATATGGGAAGATTATAAGTCCTATGAAGAAAAACAAAGTGAAGTAAGGGATTGGAGGAGTACCTGGAGTTAAGGGTTACTACAAGAGTGGTTTTCATTGCTACCGTGACAGATGAGCAAAGAGTGACTCCTATAGATATTTGAATAAGAACCGTGAGAACACTTTTGTGTTAACTAGAGATTATATTCTGGGATTCACTGAAGGGAGAGTCATTAAGATTTGTCATCAGATTGAATGCAGAATGTAAAACATCAGGTGCAAAGGCTCTGAGGTTTCCTTCATTTCTTCCAGAAACACCAAGAAGTCCATTGTAGCAGAAACAGAAGGATCAAGAAGAATAACAGGGGGGAACCAGCAGTTAGCGTAATGGCTATGTCGCTGGACTCCCACGTAGTTGACCGCGGTTCGTGTCCCGGACCCGGTGGCTTAAAACTCATGGCGGGCGCGTGTGCATGCGTGCCCAAGATCCCGAGAGGAGAATGGAGGAGAAGGGATTATTGCGTGACCATCCCCCCTGGGGGGTGATTTCTTGCTTTCTATCTCTATGTCTCTGTCTGTCTGGCGAGCACATGTGCCCTATAGCGAAATAAAAACCTCTCCAAAAAAAAAAAAAAAATAAGAATAACAGAAGAGGATGAAACAGCAGATGGCACAATGGTTATATCACTGGACACTCACATGGTCAACTGTGGTTCGAGTCGTGGACCCAGCAGCTTAAAACTCATACTCCGGGCATGCATATGTGTGCATGCTTAAAATCCTGAGAGGAGGCTGGAGGAGAAGGGACTGTAGCATGGCCATCTTCCCTGAGGGGTGATTTCTCGCTTTCTGTCTCTCTGCCTCTCTGGCAAGTATATAGGTCCTACAGTAAAAAAATCTTTCTTAAAAAAAAAAAAAAAAAAAAAAAAAGAGGAGGTCAGAGTGGTAATGGTGAGACCAAATGTGGGAATATGATCCTGTTCTCCAGTGGGAAGGTACTACTGCAGAGTTTTAAGTAGAAGAGTGACTTGATATGACTTACATTTTTAAATGATCACTCTGGCTGCCTTGTTGAGAACAGACTGAGTGTGTTAAGGGTGAAAGCAGGAAAACCAGTTTGGAGGATGTTGTAATAATCTAAGTGAGAAAAGTTAGTACTTAGTCCAAGGTGGTAACAAAGAAGGTGTTAGGGAGAGGTTGGATCCTCTATACAATCGGAAGGTAGTCATCCGAATTTGCTAACAGATTGATGTAGGGTGTGAAGAAAGAAAGGAGTTAAGAATGAAGCTAAAGTTTTATATCTGAGCACCTGCATGGAGTATAGTTTCATTGAATAATAAAGGGGTGCAGCATTTCGGAGAGAGAAAAAGCTGTTTTGAATATGTTATTCTGAAGTGTAGACATCATGTTAGAACCCAAGATATATGGATATGGCATTCAAGGGAGAAATGTATGCTGCAGATGAGGCTTCTGTGACTGGGTGATATTGAAAACACTAAGTCAGGATAAAATTACCAACATAGAGAAGATAGAGGAGAAGTTAAAGGTCTGAACTGCAAGACACTCCAGCATGCAAAGGTCTGGGAGAAGAGGAAGGGCTAGCAAAGGGAATTGAGTAGGAGAAAGTGAGCACTGGGCAGAAAGAAAAGCAAGAGCCTGCCATGAAAGTTAAGTAAAGAATCATGATGAAGGTTTCTAACTGGGGGCCAGCAGATGGTATAATGATTACATCGCTAGTCTCCCACATAGTCAACCATGGTTCAAGTCCCAGACCAGGTGGCTTGAAAATTATGCTAGGGGTGTGTGTGTGTGTGTGTGTGTGTGTAGGCGTGCCCAAGATCCTGGAAGGAGAACAGAGAAGGGATTGCAGCATGGCCAAGCTAACTGAATGAATAAAATGAAAGCTGGGACTCTCCAGGGATTAGTAATATGGAGGCCATTGGAGACTTTGAGTTAAACATGGTTTGGTGGAGCAGTAAATTCAGGAGAAAGATGAGTAGGGATAGGCTAATGAAAGTTAAATCTGTGTGTGTGTGTGTGTGTTTTAAATTTAAAATGATAGAAATAATAATATGCTTATATGCTAAGGAAGATGCTCTAGCACAGAGGGAGCAATAAAGGATGCATGGGATATGTATGTCCCAATTCAGTATATGTGGAATATTTGCACTCTATAGCATAAGCTGAAAGACTGGAGGTATACAAGCATAAAGAGCAACTGTGGGTACTAGAGATAGTGTGTGTGGGGGAGTGGGCAGTGGGAGACATGAGAGAGGGAATGAGGGGGAAAAGCAAAACATTTAATGGACACAAAAATGGAAAATTATCTGTTGACAGTAATGTATATGGTAATTTCTTTGACTAGACTAATACACAATGTATTCATGCTGGGAAAATTCATTTTGTATGCCGTAAAGATGCACAGTGATTAAATGTAAAAACAATTAAATACAACTAAAAAATAATACAGCAGAACATTGGGAGGACTAAAGATATGACAATCGTGTCTTATCAAGTGATATTAACAAGGATGTATTCATTTGGTGACAATTCACTGCACTTTACACCGCTGATTTGTATCCTTTTCTACTTGTTTGTTAAATATTAATAAATAATTTAAAATATTGACTAAAAAGTAAAAACATAGGGGAAAGAAGAGAGGTTGGAGGAACTGTTTCCATGAGTAGGCTAGGTTGAAGGCAACTTGGTGAATAACTAGAGTTGCCCTGAGATAAGAATGCAGTTAATCTATGATAAAAAGAAAGCAGAGTGTGCAAGAGTAATTATTATGGACAAATATGATGGTGAAATCTTGGGAGGGTAACTTCTGAGTGCTACAGTTCTTCTCAACAGAATTGGAAGCACAGCCATCAGCTGAGAGTGATGATCGGAGATGTGTTGGAGGCATGGGGAGGGAAACAGAGACTTTATGAAAAAGAGCCATTCAGGACGGTAGATTTGATTATGATCATGTTCTGGTAATGAAGAGGTATGTGTGCATGGGAGGTGTACTTCTGACCATTGTAGCGGGGGCCAGTTCAGAACTCCAAGACTAGTTAAAAATGATTGGAGTTCTACCCTTAGACTCTCGCCTCTTCTGCGTCTGCCTCCTGAGAAGTCCAGGCACAGTTGCTACACATTTCTCAGTGTAAACTGCATTTCTTGTGCTTTTGCGGTTTACCTACCATCCTCATGGTTTCATTGTTTGCAATTTTTAACAGTCTTGTTATTATGCTACTAATTAATGTCCACCATGGGGTATAGCTAAATTTGGACTCGATTTAAAATAAAGACCTTTTTGTTTCTGAAAATACTTTGTGGACTGGAATTACGGAATCATTCCTATAAGTTAGCATACTCATTTACTAATAAAGCAATATCAAGTACCTGGCTGTAAATTTTGTTTGTTTGTTTGTTTATTTATTTATTTCCTCCATGAGTGAGAGAGTTAGAGAGAGAGACAGCAACCTCAACAGTGGTCTGATGTCCTTCCAGCTTTGGCCATTCCTGGTTCACATTTACCCGAAAGTCTAGTGTTCTCAGGGAGGTCTCCAGATGTGAACTCAGAATCTTTCTAAGTGGGTCAACTTTCCCAGACATTGTATTTTCCTCCCTCAGGCCCCCAAATATTTTATTCTAGATAGTTTTATGAATAGACAAAAAGAATATGTACTTTAATGAGTGAGTGGGGAATGTCTTTTTAAAAAATCTATTTCTGTTCTTACATGGATAGAAAAGAGATCAGGGGCCAGAGGGTCACTAGAAAAGGGAATATTTTCTCAATTTTAGGCTCACTGACATAGCAGAAAATAACACCTTATAGTTGGCCAATTAGTATCAGACGAAATGCTACTTGTGAGAATTTTAATGCCTAGCTAAAATAACTCCTTAAGTCTCCACTGATATATTTTTTTACTCCGAGCTCAAAGCATTAATGCTAATTGAAAGAATGTTTTATTAATACTCTAAAATTTTCAAACTTATAAGTACAGGCTTGAACACTATATAAGCTTAATAATACCTATGCAAACTTTAAAAGAAGGGGAACTACCTGTAGACAATAATTCATATAATTTGACAGGTTTATAATTCTCTTGACACTGTAATTCTTCTTAAAATTTTCTTCTCATTCCTGATAAAATTTTTTCTGCAAAGAATATGCTTAATCTGTGTTTTGCAAGCTACGTTTTTTGCCATTTTTTTGACAAAATTCTTTACTCATACTCATTTTTCAAAAAACTGTGGAAGATGGATTTTGCTCTTAAAATCACATGAATAAATTATTCTTAGTTTCCCTTTCTGTTGACCTGGCTGCCATTTTAATTCATCCTTCAAATTAAATTCAATTATGCTGTACCTGAGGCAGATGGGAAAAGAATTATGGTCATGAAGATCTTTATTTTTGCATTTTCCCCCATCACATACATAGAGAAAAGTGCACCAGATCTATTTCATTTCTAGAATGTTGCATGACTCTAAACCTTGAATCCGTGACTTCTTCACATCTGGTAGAGAAAAGTGCAAAGACTGAATTTCTAGAATGTTTCATGACTCTAAACCTTGAATCCGTGACTTCTTCACATCTGGTAGAGAAAAGTACAAAGACTGAATTAATCACCTCCGTTAGGTAGATAGGTGAGAAGTCAGGTTGGGAAAACTCCAGGTCTTCAGGGCTTTTACTTTGGTGAGGCTATATTTTTTTCCTTCCATTTCTTGCACAATCTTCTTTGTATCTGTAAATTGTTCACCTTTGTTTCTAGAGTCTCTAGATTATGGGATTCCCTTCCCCCTGCTATGTAGGAGAAAATGCATAACTTTTTATAAGAGTGGTGCTGGGGCAGCAGGTGATGTGATGGTTGTGGTGCTGGACTCCTGCATGGCAGATCGTGGTTTGAGTCCCAGACCTGGCAGTTTGCTTTCTTTTTTTCTCTCTCTTTCTCTGGTGAGTGCACATGCCCTAAATCAAACTTTAAAATAATAAATGAAATTAAATAAATAATTTTTAAAATAATAATAAAAAAGGAGTGGCACTGTGGAACATACTCTACCGTGTATTAACAAGCATCTGTTTATTGTTTTATTTACCTTGGGGCAGGGCAGTCTATGGCAGAAGCCCATTTCTCCCACGGTCCACTGTGCCTTCAACCCTGTTGACAGATTACTCAGAATTAGGGAGAACTGGCAGGATTTCTTTACTTCTCTGAAAACTGCATATTCTCAGGAAAGGAAATTGTGCATCAATCTTTGGTAGCTTTCTTCACATTGATTTAAATTTACTGTATTTGGTGGTAATTCTTGCCAAAAATTTGTGATACAGCACTGGCAGTATTTACAAGTTTCAGAATGGATAAACATATTCTTTCTCATTTTTATTCCTTTTTGATTTTATAGTTCAATTTAAGGAGAAGGCCTTTAGAAACAGTTCTCATGAAACATCACCCATTTTTTTCTTCCCTAAAACAAGCGAGTCAAACCTTTGTTAGATCATTTGATTATTTGAATAATGAAATGGCTAATATCTCAGGTAGCAGTCCTCAAAGTGTGCACCTCAGAAGTCAGTTCAGAGTCATGACAACGGGATTTAGGGAGGCAAAGGTTTCTATGGTCAAATAGGTGTTAACAGCAGAAGTGGAACAAAATTAAACATTATTTCTTACTGAAGGACTGCTCAGCAACATTAATGTGGAAAACAGTGTTGTAACTCTATAAAACAGACATAATGTTCACTATTACCCAGGACTTATTTGAACTCACATTTTGAACAAAATATCACAATGGAAAAATAAATTAGTAAAAAAAGAACTGGAAAATATTAGTATAATAGCATCATTTCCTAATTGTAGGCGAAGCTGTTAAGGAAAAAGCTAAAAGCTTCTGAATGTTGGTACTGCAAACTTAATAATAAAAAATCTTCCCTTCCTCTCTACCGTTCTCTCTCCTTCTTTCTCTTAAGCCATGTAGCAAATGCTCAACCTACTATGAAGCAAATTCATACATGCAGCAAATGCTGGCCCACTAAGTGCAATCCAGGACAGCTTGCTTGACTCATGGTCTCAAACATGTATCAAAGGAATTTCATGCATTCTTTGAAAAACCATATTGTATGGCGTAAAGATTCATGACAATTAAATGTAAATTAAAAAAACAAATTAAAAAAGAAAAGAAATTTTAAAATGAGGGAGATAATATGTTCATCTCTTATTTTACAAGAATATTTTGAAGATTGAATAAAGAATGCATATAAAATGCTAAGAAAATCCCATTGCCCTATGATGAAACCTGTAGACCAGCACTTTTAAAACGGGCTCTCTCTTTTACCTGTTTGTTTTGCTTTTGTTATAGTGTGTATGTGCTCGTCAGAGAGAGAGAGGAAAAGTGAGAAATCACTCGTCGGGGCCGATAGCTATGCCACCATCCTTTCTCTTCCAGTCTCCTTTCAGGATTTTGGACACAAACATACAAGTGCCATGTGGGATCCAGTGCCTTAAACTTCATGCCACCTCCTGACCCTAAAACAAGCTTTTAAAGCACACTGATGTGTTGAGATTCATTTTGAAATATTGTTGCAAGTTCCTAATATTTCCAAGGTTTTTTTATATTATATTGTTTTTGAAGAAATGAACAAAAAAATAGCGTGTTCCATATTATTATAACATTGTTGTCGTTCATTTGATTACTAACATGATCTCTTAAGTGAGAGAGAAGAGGCCAAAGTTTTAGTTATTCTGTTGAAAATTTCCCTGAGAATAGACTGACTTTTCCCTTGCTATTTGGCATATACTATGGCATACATGAATGTGTCCCCCAAAGTTGATATGTTAGAAACACATGGAGTAGGGGGACCAGCAGATGGTGTAATGGTTACAACGCTGGATTCCCAAGTAGTCAACCATGGTTCGAGTTTCGGACCTGGTGGCTTAAGCTTATGCTGTGTGTGTGTGTGTGTGTGTGTGTGTGTGTGCACGCGCACGCACGTGCGCACCCATGTGTTCATGCCCAAGATCCAGAAAGGAGAATGGAGGAGAAGGGATTGAGGCATGGCCATCCCCACTGGGGAGTGATTTCTTGCTTTCTGTCTTTCTGTCCCTCTCTGCATTTCTATGAGTGTACATCCTCTACAGCAAAAGCCTCTCTTACCAATGAATGAATGAATGAATGAATGAATAAATAAATAAATAAATAAATAAATAAATAAATAAATAAAAGAAACACATGGAGTGGGTTCTATATGAAAGGCTCCAGATAGCCCTGTTTCTTCTCTCATATACCTGCACTTTTTTTTTTTACCTCTTTTGCCTTCCACCATGAGTGACACAAGAAGGCCCTCAGCAGATGGCAGACCCCTGGTTTTGAACTTCCCAGCTTCCATAACTGCAAGGATACACACTTCTGCGTATTATTAATTACCCAGTGTCAGGTATCCTGAGCAACACAAAATGGATGAAGACAGCAGATGAGCTGTCACTGATAAAGGCTGAAAAAGCAGCAGACCCTGCATCTATGAACACCCACAGTTTTGGTCAGTCAAGAGCAGCCCCCGAAGTGCATGATGTGGTGCCTTGTGATGTTACTGAGAAATGGAATTGAGTCACATGTGCTGGGAGGCTGCGTAGAAGGGAATGAGTCATTTGGTCATGACTAAGTTAAGTGGATTTTGGCATTAAAATGATTTTTCAGAGAAGTACCAAAGTATTTTACCAGAAGATTAAGTGTAGGAGCAGTGCACAGTGAAGATTAACCCAGGAGAACACTTGGGCTGCACCTCTCGCTCCTGTTTATACTTCTTTTTTTTTTTTTTTTTTTCCTCAACATTACCCTTGCTCCTTTGAACCAGCTCTTAGTAAAGGACAGGAAGTATAAAGTTTTCTCAGTAGCAGTGTTGGGCAAGAGAGGAGGATAGGAGCGGGGGACAAGCAAGGAGTTATACCCCAGGGGAAGGAGGTATCTTTGGATTTATGACTTGTGACTACTGGAGTGTTTCTAAATATATCAACATTGGTGCCTCCTCACACATTATTATCAGAATCTCTGTGTGTAAAACTCAGACTTTTAAAATATTTTCTTTTAAGCGCCTTGGATGATTATAATATGCAGCCAGAATTTTAGCCAAATGTAACAGTAGCCCAGCCATTACAAAGGCATGTAAGAAATGTGAATTGGGTCCAAACAACTAAGTTGCCTAATGCGTGTGTGTGTGTGTGTGTGTGTGTGTGTGTAGGTACTTTTGCTGATTGTTCTTTAGTTGATAGATGTATATTAATTCTATTATGAATATTCCCCCTAATTATGCTCTGTTGAATATGAGTTCCATAGAATTTTTTTTGTGTGTTTTTTGAGAGGTTTTTGCTATAGGGCGCGTGCGCTGGCCAGAAAGACAGAGAGAGACAGAGAGACAGAAAGCGAGAAATCACCCCCCCAGATCACCCCCCAGGTGGGATAGTCACACCGCAATCCCTTCTCCTCCATTCTCCTCTCAGGATCTTGGGCACATACGCACACACGCACGGCGTGAGTTTAAGTCACTGGGTCTGGGACTCGAACTGCGGTTGACTACATGGGAGTTCAGCAACATAGCCATTACGCTAGCTGCTGGTCCCAGATGTTTGGGTTTTAACATCTAACGAGTCTGAAAAGTTCTATGGAAACAAAGCTAGCTAGGTTGTTTCTTCTTCCTCTTCTTCTCCTCCTTTCTTCCTTTTTCTCTTCTTTTCCTTTCGTCTTCCTCTTCCTTCTTCTTCACCCCCAATGGGGTATAAAGTATGAGTCATTCCTGAAACTTATACAAATGAAAGTATATATTTTTTTCTCTGTAGGAACACTGACTACAAGTCTCCTGTGAGAACCTCCTTGGAAGTTTCCACTTAAATTTAAACTGGGAGAAAGGATGAAAGTAGTTGCTTGGAGGGGGGGGGTCCTTGCTGCCTGTGGCTGTCTGCTTATTTTGCCAACCTTCAGGCTCAAGATTCTTTTTCAGTTTTACTCTTAAAACATTCTCCTAATTATGCAATCAATAGCTAAATGCATACCTCCTAAGATGCTTTTTTACTGTTCAGTCAGAGAAGTAGAGCTTCCAGAGTAAGAGGAACCCTGGGTAGCATGGCCTTGTGACACAGACAATCCATCTCTTTTCCTTGTGTTTGTCGTAAAAATGGCCTGAGTTACATAAAGATGAATTTGCAAATACATACACTCTTGTAAATGTATATGGTCTCAGTGGTGAGAACATTTTTTCTCATATGACCGTGTTGGACAATTTCTGAGAATGCTTATATTCTGAAAACTGAGCCTATAAACGTAAAACTATAATTTTGTTTTCTTGTAGTTGAGGCCACTTCCTTCTGGACATTTTTTTAGTTCTTAAAATATAATAACAAAAATGATTTCGGGACCAGCAGTTAGCGTAATGGCTATGTCGCTGGACTCCCACGTAGTCGACCGCGGTTCGAGTCCCGGACCCGGCGGCTTAAACTCACGCCGGGCGCATGTGCGTGCGTGCCCAAGATCCCGAGAGGAGAATGGAGGAGAAGGGATTGCGGCGTGGCCATCACCCCTGGGGGGTGATTTCCTGCTTTCTGTCTCTCTGTCTCTCTCTGTCTGTCTGGCGAGCGCACGTGCCCTATAGCAAAAACTTCTCCAAAAAAAAAAAAAAAATGATTTCAATCGAGTATGGAGAATGAGATTATTGTGTCGTATTGTCTAGTTGATTCCCTGAGTATGCCATCTGGAAAAGAAGCATAAAGAATTTGACGAGGACTGGAAAAATGTTGGGAAATGGTTGTCTCCACATTTCTAGGAGAACTTCCAGAAATGAGAGCCACTTCCTCTCCTCTCTCCCTCTCTACCTCCAGAATATCTAATCTGCCACATTTACTACTATTTATGCCATCAGTCAAGAAAGTGGACTTGGTAAAGAACCCTGAAGATGGCAGAAATTTCTGGTGTTTCCTACATCATCACCAGAAAAGAATTCTCAGGTCCTCTCCTGCATGCTCCAGCAAACAGGGCTGTCACTCCTCCCTCTGAAGAAAACTGATGGCACTCCATCACGGCTCAGGAGCTAGGAGAGAGGAGCTGAGGAAGAGTTCAAAAACAAATTCCACTTTTAAAAATGAGAACTAAGAAAGAATGAGGGAGAAATAAACTTTCTGCCAAACAGGCTTTGAAGTAATGATTTCTCTATTAAAGCCATGATAGCTTTGTTTTAGTTTAATAGAAAAAAGAATTGGTTAAAATGATAAAGTTGTTGAGATAACATATTCTTATGATAATAAACATGTTATCAGTATCATTATTGTTCTTAAGGTTGTGTTTTTACATTTAAGCACTTTGGAATTTTTTTTGTACTGTTGGTGAACTTGAGACTTTTCTCCATTTCCATGTTGCTTTTGAGAATTGTGTACATTTTTGCATATTGTTTCTTTTATACATGTACAATTTGTTTATAACTAATTTGGCTTCTGTGCTTGTTTGAGTTAAGTTGTTTTCAACCACATGGCCCATGATCATGGTGATCAACAAAAGTGAGAGGCAAGCAGAATTCTAAGTATCACTATCATCATCATCACTGTCACTACCATCGCACAACAGGTATTACATCTAAGAATCCAAATGCTTTCTTATTATACAAGAAGTTATTTCGATGTAAATGATAGTTTTTTTAGCTCATTAAATTTTTTTAGCATTACTAATATAAAATTTATATTTTATACAGCCACCAGGGGGAGCCTCTAAATCTATGGATTCTAAAACAGAAGACGAAAATAAGTAGGCGAATTTGTCTCAAGGTTGAAAAATCAAAAGTTCAGTCAGCTGTGTGTCATGGAATCGTGGCTTCCTCTGTTGGGCTTTTGGTACATAAAGTGCCTTAAAATCTCATCCTACTACAGATGCCACGTCATTTTAATTATGAAATAATAGTCTATGATTTTGTTTTAAATGTGCATATCTGTGTTATTTTAACTTCATATTCTAATTTATTGATTCCATGCTTTGCAAGTATAATTATACTTCCCCTATCTCTTCTTTTTTAGGTCCTAGTTTGTCTTAAGTTGTATTTTTACACTGTATTTTTTTTTCTCTATAAACAGAAATTTGGTGTTCCCCACATCTTCTCTTTTCCCTATTGCCTGGTTTGATTAATTACTTGATGGTCTAAGTTTCATTGACAAATAGTTTATCTGAGAAGGGTCTTTGATTCTAGAAAAGTTGATTTCTGTCGTTTTTGGGAAAGACTGAATGTTGATTTACACATGTGTGATATATAAGATGGGAATAATACTGCCAGGTCATATTTTTTCCCCTCATTTGTGATTTATTTTCCCTTTAGGAGAATCAAGTGCTTCTGCTGTTTTCCATAAGTATTATGGCAGTATGGAATGGGGAAGGAAACTGTCTCACTGTTTCCTGAAGGCAGAGCAAGTCTCTACAGAGCTTACTTACCAAAACCATGGTCCTGAATCTCCCAGCACAATTCCACTTAGTTTGTCATGCAGTTCATAAGTAAGCCCCTCGGGGTCACATTTCCTCATAACTTACTGGATCTCTCTATCTCTCTTTTAAATGACTTTATTTAAGGTATGATTGAAATAAAAACAAACCTGCACATGTTTGATGTATACAATTTGATGAGTTTGGCCCTATGCCTACACGTGTAATACCAACAGTAAAATCAAGGTGATAAACATATTCACAACCTCTAAAAATTTCCTGGGTACCCACTCCCCACATGTTTTTGTGGTAAGGACATTTAAGTTAGTAGGATAATTTGGTGAGGGGCGGATCCTAGGAGCATTTGTGCTTGTTTACTGTTGCCTCTGCAGTTAATTGAAGGTATCCTAAGTTTTTCTTACACAGAGTAATCCTATTTCTGTGGCTGTGAAAATTGTTGTGTGCAGAGGTTAAGCAAATTACTCAAGGCCATGGAGCAGATGAGTGAGAAATCCGGGCATAGATCCAGGACTAACTGCTCCGTTGACAAATTGTCCTCCATTGTTTCGTAAGGCTCCCATAACACTTAACTAAACTCAGGTATGCTAAATCTCATTTCAGAGTTCAAGTCAATGGTGTGTCACCACCATAACTAGGATTTCTTTCAATAGAAGAGTCAAATATAAATAATGAATAGAGGTGAAAAGGCTTCATTCAGAGTCAGTACTGAGATACTCATCTTTCATCACTACCTTTAACTGCATTTTAATCAGGTACATGTCTATCTGGGGGTAATTAAGAAGCTATTCCTGGGGGTCAGTGGATGGCATGGTGGCATGGTGGTTAAAGGTGGGCTTAACCACATGGTGAACTCCCACATGGCTGACTACGGTTCAAGTCCTGGACCTAGAGGCTTGCTCTTTCACTTTCCCTCTCTTTCTGCCCCTCTTTGGTCCAATTAAAAATTATAAATAAAAAATAAATTAAATAAAGGTAAATAAATAAAAAGGAGCTATTCCTGGGACCAGCAAATGGTGTAATGGTTACATCACTGGACTCCCATGTAGTTGACTGTGGTTCAAATCCCAGATCTGGCACCTTAAAACTCAAAATCCTGAGAGGATGGTGGAGGAGAGGGGATTGCGACTTGGCTATCCCCCTTGGGGGAGGTGATTTCTTGCTTTCTGTCTCTCTGAGTCTTACCGGTGAACGCACATGCGCTATAGTAAAAATCTTTCTCTTGGGACCAGCAGTTAGAGTAATGGCTATGTTGCTCGACTCCCATGTAGTCGACAACGGTTCGAGTCCCGGACCCAGTGGCTTAAAACACACAGGGCGCATGTGCGTGCATGCCCAAGATTCCGAGAGGAGAATGGAGGAGAAGGGATTGCGGCGTGGCCATCTCCACTGGGGGATAATTTCTCTCTTTCTGTCTCTCTCTCTCTGTCTGTCTGGCGAGTGCACACGTTCTATAGCAAAAAGTTCTCCAAAAAATAAAAAAATTCTCTTACAAAAAAAGAAGTTGGGACCATCAGTTAGCATAATGGCTATGTCGCTGGACTTCCACGTAGTCGACCGTGGTTTGCGTCCCGGACCCGGTGGCTTGAGACTCACGCCGGGCGCGTGTGCATGCGTGCCCAAGATCCCGAGAGGAGAATGGAGGAGAAGGGATTGCGGCGTAGCCATCCCCCCTGGGGGGTGATTTCTCACTTTCTATCTCTCTGTCTCTCTCTGTCTGTCTGGCGAGCGCACGTGCCCTATAGCAAAAACCTCTCCCCCCATCCCCCCAAAAAGTTATTCATCAATAAAGTAAAATACTAAAAGTATGAAGTCACCACTGTTATTTATGTTTTTTTTTTTTCCCCACAAAGCATAACCACTCTCTAACCAGTATGAATTCAACAGATCAGTTGATGGTGGTCTTTTCCAAGCCACATGAACTGCTCTTTAATCTGAAGGTGCCTGAGCAATAAAGTGGTTGTACAGACACAAGGAAGAGCAGGCCTCGTACCTACTGTGCTCGCCCCTGGGGCCAGTGCTTTCCCAGCCATTGTCACAGATTCTCAGGAAACATGGCAGTCTGGCACTGTGAGGCTGTAGTCCCCCCAGAAGTGTGGGGGTATCCTGAGTGTGGTTTCCCCTTTCCCTCGCCTTCCATTGCCTTTGCCACACCTCCCGAGAGAGCCCCAGGTTGGCTCTGTGCTGAGTGCAGGGTCCCTCATCACATGCTGTAACCTGTGGTAATAGACATGAGACTGCAGCCTCTCGGCTGACCACAAGGGGCAGACACTGACTAACAAAGTGTTCAAAGAAACAAATCCCTAAGGAAAAGCGGAGATACAAAAATGTAGACGAAAAACAAAATAAATTTGAAAATGTGTTTTTTAGTACCACCTTAAATAGCAATCATGTCAGACAGATTTCAGTTTATTAAAATAATCATTAATGCTGAAGATGTATGAACTTATGGTTTAAGGCAAGAATGATTACATTTATTTCTACAAAATACTGCTTTTGGTTGATGTATTCTATTATACATTGCATATTTTCAGCGTTATAATTCTATGAATATGTTTGGCTTAAAAGACACAATTCTATTATAATTCTTAAAAAAGAAAGGAACCTCTAGTCTAAGAATCTGTTTAAAGTACAAACTTTTAATAGTGACAAATGAAAAATCCTATCTGGAAATAAAAGTATCTTTCTCAAAGGATAAAGCACTCTGAGCATTTATTTCTATTTCCTTGTCTCTCAATGGGTTTCATCATTAATTATCCATTTTTGAAAACCTGCACAAAGGTGCATAAAGTATGTTTTTTTTTAGTGAGTGAAGCTACATGTAAAATTAAAAATCTCAAATCTATGAAAATATAAATACTGGTTGTTACTCTGTACAGAAATGTCTATTTTTGATTTTCAGCACAGTGGAGACAAGAATGGATGCTGGAGCCTAGCTGTTGGGTTCTGAAATTTTGCTTCACCACTTACTAAGTTATTTTGGACAAGTGACTAAATTTTTCTTTCCCTCAGTTTTCTCATCTATAAAATGGAGATAATATTAGTACTTATGTTCCTATGAGGATCAAAATAGATATTTATAAATTACACATACTTATTAAGAAATAGAACAGTGCCTAACAGGGACAGAGAAAGGGAGAGAGGGACAAAGAGAGAGAGGGGGAAGGTGAGATATCACCCACCCAGGGGAGATGGCCTCACTGTAATCCCTTCACCTTCATTGACTTCTCAGGATTTGGGACAGGCATGCACATATTACCTAGGGTGTTTTTTAAGCTACCTGGTCTGGGACTCGAACCTCACAGTCAGCCACGTAGGTTCCAGCCACCTTAACCATCATGCCACAGGCTGGCCCAGGGCTTGTTTAAAAAAACAGAACACCTTTTCTTTTATTTTTTTTAATAGCCTCACGATGTTCCGTGTGAGCATTTCCACACTATTGACTGCCCTTTTTCCCTACCTATCAGGATGCCTGTATTAAAATTGCATTTGCCAGTGAGATGCATTAGGGAGCTGTCTAGTCTCAGTTTTCTCATCTACAGAAAGATGAAGATGACCTTGGAGGTCTGATGCAAAATAGAGTGAGGTTGCACACATAAAGTGCTTAGCACAGGCTCATACTGGTAACGGTCACTCAATAATAAATAAGGAAAACGATGTTCAAGTTCTTCATAAAAGCTCAAATAAACCATGTACATATTCGAGAAGATAAAATGGCTATCACAATTGTTTTTTTTAAAAGGGTCAGACTATTTTTTCTTTTTATTATTAAATTCAAATTAGAATTTTCTAGTCTATATTTTCAAGAAGGACTATCTAGAGAGAATTCCTTAAATATTTTTATTTTTCCTAAGTTTTATAATCATTTCTTCATTTGGAATAAAAAATGTCAATGTTTTAATAATAAATTACTACTAATTGAAAAAGCTTTCTAGAAATATTGTTAAGGTGGACCATCTCCAAAGCTTAAGATTAAAGTAGCCATATTTCACATGGCAACCACCGGCTCAGATTCAGCCCTAGTGGCTTGTAAACATGCTAGGTATACACACACATGTATGTTCCAAATTCTAACAGGATGGAGAAATGAAGGAGTAAGAATTCTGATGGTCCCATATCCCATGGGTAGGTGCTTTCTCTCTCTCTCCCTCCTTCTCTCTCTCTCTCTCTGGTGAATACACATGCCCTCTGGCAATTAGAAAAAAAGGAATACTGTTAAAGTTTACTTAGACACATACAAACTGAAATAAAATACTGTGTGCTTCTTGCTTCTTTGTGCTATGCAGTGGTGGAGGAATAACCACTCATGATTCCCCTTGCGAAGATGATTAGAGGAAAATGAAAAGCATATGCCTAGACCAATTATTTACATGTGAAAGGGAGGTAAACATGCACATTGTAGGGTAGGCACCATCTTAAATCTAACAAACTCTATTTTACTATCAGATGACTGGAAATGATTCTGAAAAATACAATGACATATTCAATAAATAACTTTGCAGATATTTATTTCTACTGCATAAGACTTTAGTCATTCATAGGAAGTGTCAAGTAGTTCAGAATCACTTTAGTTCTGGTGAAAAATAGAAAGCATGACGTTAAGAATAGGGAGCTTGGTGGATGGTAGGACAGGTTGGACTTTAGAAATGTGGGGTCTTGGAAGCACATAGTACCACTTAGGTATGATGGAGTATCTGGAAAAGCCTCCAGAAGGGATTATTGGAAGGAAATGAGTGGGCTCCAATGAAGGAATGGCCAAAGAACAGAGCACGTGGAGAACAGGAAGCTGCGAAGTATTAGCATGGAGGCCACACATTGGATCTTGCACATGAACAACTGTCCATTTTGTTCCCTTACCCTAACATGGCTGTCTACTTCTGTAAACCTTCTTGCTCCTCCCATGAGAAAATAACTTGTGCTAGCCATACAGAAAATCCCATCCAGAATGACATTCTATACCTACTCTTGTCTTTGCTAACTAGCCTGAAACCCTTTTGTTTAGCAATGCAACTGCTTACATGGAAACCCCGCGCCCTTCAGAAATAATTGACCTGCTTTATTCAGCCTCTGTAACTGCTTGCATAGAAACCCATGGTAACTGACCCCTATAAAAAGACTACTCAAACTTGGATCAGGGCTACAGTTCTGACTCTTGGCCACTGAGCCTCAGGCTGTAGTCACTGGCCAGTTAATAAAGACTCCCTTTAACCTTAACCTGGCTTTGGTGGTCCTTCATTCGGTGGCACTCTACAACACTAGTTGGGAAGAACTTGTGTCTGGGCAATTTCTCCTGCACCAGATGGATATCATCCTATCATAGGCTCTGGAGTTTAGGGACAGCACCCTACTACTCAAAGCTGGTAAGGACTCCATACAACAAAGACTTCTTGAAGAATCTGTGCACTTCCTACAGCAGAACTCCATCACTGGAATAGCTACAAGATGATAGTCCAAGTTTCAAGATTAGTATACACTGTGAGAACATGGGTTAAACTTTTCCTGCTTAAAAAAAAAAAACAGATTTTTAAAACCTAGGCTGAACTAATAGGTGGCAGCTTCATGTGTGATGCCATTAGGACTAACTTCATCAATAACTTACTCTGAATAAATTTATGAATTTCACAGAAGGATTTTCTTTATTTTCCTTTGCAAGGGCAGATGGCATAAACAACCAAAATGCAGTTCAATAAAAGTCAGTGTAGGACTATTCAGTAGATAGCCCCTGGGTCTGTGCGATCCGTTTGTATGCCAAAGAGTTTTTTATTTTTTAAAATTTTTGTGCCGGTGGTACCAAGACATAAATATATGTACCATATATCTCTTCTTATGAAGGGCAAAAGTTGGATTAAAAAAATGAATATAGAAGGTTAGAGATGGAAAATAAAATAATTTTTGTTGCCTAAATAAGGAGGTTAATGATGATGGTATATTAGAGTTGCAGCCTTTGGGGGAGGGGCATAGTGTTCCAATTACTTTTCTCTTTTTGGACATACTAGATTTGCTCTTGGCATGAATAGTTTAAATGAAGCAGAGAGCTGACGGCATGAAGGATGGCTCCTGATATGGGGAGATCTCAGGGGTACTATGCCTTCTTTCTAGTGTAGGCAGCTAAGCAAATGGTAAGCCACACCTGAAAAGGTTGCCTTCTTAGAAAAAGAAAAGAAAAAAAAATTGCTTTCTTTTGCAGAGGAAAGCATGAAAAAACAGAAGTGAAGTGAAAATCCCGCTTGAATTGCACAAAGTTCAGATTCACTATCTTTCCAAAGACAACCGGATCTCTGACTTGATATATATTTATTTTTGCTAAACATTTTTAAAATGTTGACAGCAGATTTGTCCCTCTAGCATTAAACGACTGGAGAAAATAGAGTAGTTCTTTTGAGGGAAATGTTATGAGTGAAAAACCTTATACTCAGGCAAATGATTGGTCATGTGCTTTGGCACCAGAAAGTTCTTTCCTCATATGCAAACTTTCAGAAAATATGTTTCCCACAGTCACTTAGAAAAATGTCACCAGCTGAATAACAGATTAATTAACATAGAGATCACAAAAATGAGGAACTTATGTTACAAAATGAGAACCAGTAAGCACTGATACTATTTGAACATTGTTTTATTTAATCAGTAGCTGTAAAAATTCATGCAACTACAAAAATAAATATTTAAAGGAAAGATGCATAACATATATCAATACCAAATTGAACCTAGGAATCCATATTATCTTTTATTAAAACTAACAGGTGGGGTGGACTTGGCTGGAGGAAGGGAAGTAAAGCATGCTGCATTTCTTCTCTTTCAGAGAAGGAAGTCAATGAATAACATGTCTGCACTGATGTTAAAATGTAAAACACCCATATGCTATGATATACTTTTAAAAGATTAATTTTTAAGTAATAAGTAGAAACAAAAAACCACAATGCTTCTGTTTTTACAGAAATTAAACAAACAAAATACTTCTATGGGGAAATTGAAGTGAAAAGAAAGAGAAAGAAAGCACAAAATAAACAGAGCATGAAATGTAGTGAGGTTCATTTGATTAAATATTTCATGTATATCCATAAAAGAATGTGAGGCTATTGAAATACGAAGATTCAAATGGGGTCATCCCAGAAAGTCTAACTATACCCTATATACAAAAAATATAAAGAAAGTATCAACAAAAAGATGGGCAAAGAGATATTTAGCAAACACCAACTAAACAAAGATATGGAATGGTTGATAATCATTGAAACTTAATTTCAAAACAAAACGTTATATGAAAGAAAGGTGCAAGTTCCTATCTGAACTGAAAATATAACAGAACCAAACTAAAGAGCAAATAAATTGGCATTGAAATATACAGAGCAGAAATTGCTAGTGAAAAGGAGAGTAAAACAATACAGTCTTTTGGGAAACATTACCATTTTCAATTATTGATGGGTGATTGATGTAAAATAAATAAGGATATAGAATACTTTAATAATTATAATGAGAGTTGATATTTCTTCTTTTTAAAGTATTTCATCTTTTTAAAGTGTTCTTAAAGCATTTATCAGATTTATGCATCAGGTCACATAAGACATGCCAATGAATTCCCCAACTAGAGAGAAACCATACTTTAGCACAATACTGAAATAAACTCAAAATTAAAAAACAATTCTCATAACTATTTGGAAATTAAGAATTTCATCTAAAGGAATTTTTGAATCAAAGATAAAGTTAAAATGAAGATTTCTATGTTTCTGTTTCTGACAATAGTGCAGAAAATATGCACTAAAAACAATCTCACTGCAATGTACATTTCTGTGTGGACAGAACTTAACAAACCATTTTAATATATTCACTATAATGTAAGGGGATCCTTTGGGGTAAAAAAACCCAAAATGTTAGAAAACTTATTTGGACATAGAACTGAAATCTGTAAGTTTCTTGCAGAATTGTTCCAGAAAATCAGGCCGCTTTCTCAGGAGAGTAGGCCTTGAACCTAGGCAAGGGGAGGGAAATTGAAAATGAAGGTCCTGAAGAAAGTTGAGAATCTAAAGGACTAAAATAAAATAAAAAAAGAGCAGATGGAGTAAAATTAAACAAACAAACAAGATCACCAACTTCTTATTAATCAAGGTAGAAGACAAAGAAAATTAGTTTTTGCTGGTACTAACAGTGGGCAAGCAATGAATAAAAAGGTTTTCATTACATTGGAGTTTGAATTTATGCTACTTATGTGATTTAGGGAAGGATAGACTAAGAATGAACTTAAGTTGATCCAAAAGCAAACAAAAGGGTCAGCAGGTGGGATGGTGGTTAAGGTGACTGGATTCCACATAGACAATCGCTGGTACTTAGAGGGCAGGATAGTGCATGTATTGAAAGACTAGTAGTCTAGATAAATTTAGCAGGGGGGGAGCTGGGAATTTGAGAGAACTCAATCCAGCCTTCTCTTGTGCTCTGTATTTATTGCATGGAAGATCAGATTACAAATAATACAGTACTTTGAAGTAAATAGGTGACCATTTTCAGCAAGCTTTACCACGCATATTTGTGATAGAAAATTCTGTAAATGTACAGTGGATGAAAAGGATGATCAGACAAAGAGCAAGTCTGTTCCACAACCAAGAATATCTTTAAGAAGGAAGTTAAAGATTTGCTAGGAAACACAAATAATAGCATGTAAGCTCCATTATGTAGGACAGAGGACACATTGGCCCAGTGGTACTTGGCTTGCTTCTCTGGGAAACAGGTTACAGGAGATGGTGTGCAGTCTCCTCTGCTTGAAGACCCAGTGTTCTGGGTCACTCAAGCTGTTTTACAGCAGATCTGAGCAATCATCACTTAGGGTGATTTCCAACAGACAACTCCGTGGTTTTGGTATTGAGTCCCAGACCGTATAGCTTTAAAATCTCACTGGGCATGTGTGTAAACATGTCCAAAATTCCAAGAGGAGAATGGAGAAGAGACTGTGGCCCGCCATCCTCCTGGGAAATAATTTCTAATTTTCACTCTGTTTTTGTCTCTCTCCTTATTAAATCCCTAAAAGAATAAAACAAACAAAATACAACATGCATGGTAAAAGACAAGTAAAAGAAAGAAAGGTTAAAATAGACAACATAAAATAAGAGTGTTGGAAGAAATTATAAATTAATTTTTTTCCCAGAGGGTAAGTGTTCTCTCAGGGAAAATGAGAAATCATCCCCCCAAAGGAGATAGCAATGCCACAATCCCTTTCTCTCCTTTCTCTCCTTTCTCTCCTTTCTCTTTTCGGGAATTTGGGCACTCCCACACACACACCCAGCATGATTTTCAAGCCATAGGTCTGGAAGTCAAAATGAGGTTGGCCATGTGGGACGCCAGCACTTTAACCACCATGTCTCCTGCTGACCTCCAAATGTAAATCTTCTGAAGGTTCTAAATCCTTATTCCAGATCAGGTGAAAATTCCACAGAAAAAGTCCACTGCATATAAATTAACATTCATAATTAAAATATACAATGAAATTAGACATAGTGAATGAAAACTATTACAAAATAGAAAATCTGAGAAAGAAGCTCACGTAATGAAATGAGTATTTTAGAAGGAAACAGGAAAACTTGTAAAGAAAAAGTGTAATTGGACATATGTCTAATAGGACTTTTAGAGAATTGAGACAGTGAAAGAAAGAATCTATATAAAAAGATAGTCTAATATTTTTAATAATTGACTTAAGGACATAAATAATTGTATTTGAGAAGTGTAAGTTAATCTTAAGCAGATAAATGAGAATGAAATGAACACCTAAGTACATTATAGTTATCTAAAAGGTCACTAAAACAGAAGAAACCTTTAAAAATCTGTAGAAAAATAAATTTACACATGAATAAAATTGACAACACATTTCTTAACAATGGAACCCAGAAGAGAGTGAAGGAATATTTCTAAAGTGCTAAAAGAAAATTAACTGGAGTTTTTACTTTCTTTCAAGAGTGAGAGGACAAACTAGGACAAATAAAAACTGAATGTTTCCCAACAAACACTCACTAAAGGAACTGGAAAATAACATAATCCAGAGATAAGGAAAATTATTCTAGAAAGTGCATGAGATGGAGTAGAAAAAACAGAATACGACATGCTAAACATGTAGGTAAATACAAACATGTTACACATATAAACAATAATGCCTGAATTTTCATTTATTTATTTATTTTTAAAGACTTATTTTATTATTACTATTATTACTATTTGTCATAGGGTGCATGCGCTAGCTAGAGAGAGAGGAGAGAGAGAGAGAGAGAAAGAAAGTGAGAAATCACACCCAGGGGGATGGCCATGCCACAGTCCTGTATCCATTCTCCTGTCGGGCTTTCTGGTATGTACACACATGCACCCAGCATGATTTTTAAGCTGCCATGTCTGAGACTTGTTGGTTATGTGGGAGTCCAGTGCCTTAACCACCACACCAAATGCTGGCCCCATAAATGCCTACATTTTAAAGTAACTAAGCAAGTCAGACATATTGGATAGAGTTGATTGGACTTGACGTGTTGTAAGATCTCTTTTGTTGCTTGTAAAGAGAGTAGAGAAAAGAAAATTTAAAAATTTCGATTCTACTTCTGGAGAAACAGAAGTAGAGTGCATAAATTTAGAACAGGGAAGAGAAAATGAGATAATAAATAAATAAATAAATAGGAAAAAAGAGGCCATAAAAAGGGTACAGGTACAGCAGATGGTGTAGCAGTTTTATTGCTAGACTCCCAACAGTCAACTGCAGTTCGAGTCCCAGACAAGGTGGCTTGAAATTCATACTGGGCATGTGTGCATACATGCCCAGAATCCCAAGAGGAGAATGTACAAGAAGTGATTGCAGTGTGGTCATCCCCCTGGTGTGTGGGAGGATGATTTCTCACCTTCTGTCTCTTTGTCTCTCTCCGTTGAATAAGTTTCTTTGTCTTCTACTTTTATTTATAAGAAGTCGTTGGTCTTGTTTGTTTGTTTCATTTTACTTTTTCCATCTGCTCTTTTAATAATATTTTAGTCCTAGGGACCAGGAGTTGGTAAAATGGCTATGTCACTGGACTCCCACATAGTCGACTGTGGTTTGAGTACCAGACCTGGTGACTTAAACTCATGCCAGGCACGTGTGTGTGCGTGCCCAGGATCCAGAGAGGAGAATAGAGGAGAAGGGATTGCGGCCTGGCCATCCCCCCTGGGGTGTGATTTCTTGCTTTCTGTCTTTCTGGTGAGCACATGTGCTCTATAGCAAAAGCTCCTCTAAAGAAAAAAAAAAGAAAAAAAAAATATTTTAGTCTTTTCTATTCTCAGCTTTCTTTGGAACCTTCATTTTTAATCTTCCTCCCCTTGTCTAGGTGCAAAGCCTAGCCTCCTGGGAAAGCTTCCTGTTTTTCTGGAACAATCCTGTAAGAAACTTACAGATTTGTGCCCTGTGGTAACAATCTCTCTCTCTAAAAAAAAAAAAAATAAAAAATAAAAAAATTATGCCAGGTGCATGTGTGGGGGTACCCAAGATCCCAGGAAGAGAATGGAGGAGAAGAGATTGTGCCATGGTTATCCCCCTGGGGGGTAATTTCTCACTTTCCCTCTCACTGTATCTTTTTCACCCCTCCCCACACACATGATCCCTAAGGTAAAAACCTCTTAAAACAAGCAAACAAAAAAGTACAAATAACAGGCACAAAATTTAATGGTGGAAGAACTCTAAATCTATCAATCACAATAAATAAATCAATCACAATAAGTTGATTATTCTCCTAGTGAAAAGAGATTATAATTGAAAATATTAGCAATATGCAATTTAGATCCTGAATTTAAGGATACAGAAAGTTACCAAAATGAAAAATTGCCCAGAAGATAGTAAACAAATGAAACTATAGGTAATACAGCCCTAGCGTGAAAATCTGAAATCCCAAATGCTCTAAAATCCAAAACTTTTTAAGTGCTAATTTAATATCATGAATGGAAAATTCCACCTGTGACTTATGATAGGTCATAGTTAAAACATTGTGATATGAAAGTGTACTGTATAAAATGATCTCAGGCTATGTGGTCAGGCATATATGAAGCAGAGATTATATGTTGTTTACACTTGGATCTCCTCCCCAACATCTCTCATTACATATACGCAAATACTCAAAACCTGAAAAGAAAACCTGAGTTCAGAAACACTTCTGGCCATGAGCACTTCATATAAAGTACATTTGACTTGTTAATATATTTGTATCAACAAATTATATTTCAAGACAAAAATATAACAACTTCTATGGATGATTACTTAAAGACTAAATGCTCGATTAATCAGATTTCTATATATTTTTGGCTATTTGCCTGTGTGAAACTAGTAAATATTTTTTTCTTATTTTTATTTGTGTTGTCTTTCTCTTATTAATTATACAAATTCTTTTTTATATTCTAGATATTAATCATTTATAGTTAAATGCATTGCTAATATGATCTCCCAGTATGTATTCACCTTTTTAAATATTTGTGTTGTCTCTACGGATTGATTCAGTTTTCTCTTTGAGCTATCTTTAAATGCAGTGATGAGATCCTTACTGAAAGGGTATGGGATCCGGACGAATCAGGGTATGCCATGTCATAGGACTAGCAAACTTACCATCTACAGTTGATTGTGATGAAGAGCCCAGTGAAGTGAGTGTTTGGAGGACTGAATGGCTACTTATGATTGCAGCAGTGACTAAACATACTATGGTATGAGATACTTGCTCCTCCATGCGATAATGTTCAGAAAGAAAATAATATCTTGGTTCTTTAAACTTTCAAATGATGGAATTCTCAGTCATGTCACTTTTGAAGAACCAGTCAATTTTTGTGGTAAATCTAAGCTATCTCATTTGTTGATATTCTATGATAATTTCTGTGAAAAACTAGAAACAAAACTTAGTCACTTGGATTGCAGAAGATATTAAATTCACAGCCTCAGCGTGTCTCTCACTCTGAAGTTAAGGCTTTGAGTGGGAAGGAGTGTGGCCCTGAAACTCTGAGTAGGGCTATTTGGGAACACTTGGATGTTGCAAATATTAAATTTCTAAGTTACTCTGAACCTTCTTTATCAGTGAAAGCAGCCCCCTTTCCTATGTTTGAAGAAATCAACCTTTTCCATATCACAATGGCTTCTTTAATAACTTTTTCTGGTGGAATTATCTTAGAAGGAGCTGCTGCTTCTTAAAATTCACCCAGGGGACCAGCAGTTAGCATGATGGCTATGTCACAGGACTCCCATGTAGTCGACTGTGGTTCAAGTCCTGGACCGGGTGGCTTAAACTCACACCAGGTATGTGTGCGTGCATGCCCAAGATCCCGAGAGGAGAATGGAGGAGAAGGGATTGTGGCGTGGCCATTTCCCCTGGAGGTGATTTCTTGCTTTCTGTCTCTCTGTCTGTCTGGAGAGCGCACACGCCCTATAGCAAAAAAACCTCTCAAAAAAAAAAAAAAAAATTCACCCAGAACATTTTACAACCAGTGTCAATTCTTAGCATGCTCCAGGATATGTATAAAGGTTTTTGGAACATAAGTACATTGCAAAATGTGTAAGGATGGATAAGAACAAATTTACTGATATTTGTACATCTAGCACATTGTCTGAATTAAATGTGCTAGTTTGGTAGGTTGGAAGAGTGCTAACATTTTATCTTGTTGGTAGAGTAAAACATAGATTCAGTAGTAACTCAGTGAGGTTGAGATACAGGACTTTCCTCTGTACAATGTAAAGGGAAGAATCCAAAATAAGTATGTTTTTCATTTGGTGTGCTGGGAGGTTACTAATGAGCAGAATAATTGTGTATTTTTAGTTGATGAAAAATGACCAACTGGTGAGGAGTGAGCATTCCTACAGAAAACACAAAGCAGACACATAATTCACAGACCAGACACTGAGAGAGAAACCCTGGAATGAAAATAAGAATGGACATATGTGTGGATGGCTGCATGCCATGATGGAAGCTGCGGCCCTGGAGGAAGAGAAATGGTAGTGAGACTCTCCAGGTACTCATCTACAGGTACTAAAGAGTAACATAAAGATGTTGATAAAATGTTGATGTTTCATAAAGAAAAATAAAAGAATTTTTTCCAAGAAGAATACTTAAAGGAAGCATTTTAGATAGAATATTATGACATTACTTTCTCCTCATGCATACTTGATACAATTTGAATTTACTCAGTATTCAATATGAATAAACGTTAGAGAACTCATCTAATATTTATACATATGTATAGCATTAAATGTACAAGGAAACTGAGGTGCATAGAAGCCAAGGGAATTTCCAAGGGCCCGAAGTTAATGATGGCACTTTTCAGATGTCATATTATGTATGCCTTACTATGGTTTCAATGTGTCCCCCCACACATTGAGATTTGACTGTGTCAGGATTGAGAGGAGAAAATTTAATCCAACATTATGTTGTGAGATGGGGTCTTTGGGTGGAGATTAGGATCAGGGAAAGCTCCTGTAATTGGATACTCATATGTTTATGAGGACAGAGACACATACACTCTGCTCAAGCCCTTGTCATGTGATACTACTCTACACCTCTTCAGGACTCTATCACAGGAAGATCACCACCAGGTGTGGCTCCTGAACGTGTACCTCCAGAACTATGAGGTACATAAATAAACTTCTGTTCTTAAAAATTACCCAGATTAGGGGAACCAGCCGTTAGCGTAATGGCTATGTCGCTAGACTCCCACGTAGTTGACCGCGGTTCGCGTCCCGGACCCGGTGGCTTAGAACTCACGCCGGGTGCGTGTGTGTGCATGCCCAAGATCCCGAGAGGAGAATGGAGGAGAAGGGATTGTGGCGTGACCATCCCCCCTGGGGGTGATTCCTCGCTTTCTGTCTCTCTGTCTCTCTCTGTCTGTCTGGCGAGGGCACGCACCCTATAGCGAAAAACTCTCAAAAAAAAAATTTACCCAGATTAGTGTATTTCTATTATTAGTAGCATAATAGAATAGAGAACACATGTTTTTACTGTGAATACTAATGTTCCATCTCTACCTTTTAATACAAATTCAATATATTTAAATTAAGAAATAGATTTATAATATTTACCTTTATATTCCAAATCAAGACATTTATTGCATGCCCAATACAGTAAGCAGTATGCTAGGAAATATAGAGTTGACAAAGGCACCATCCTGGTATTGAAAAAATTATAAGGAAAAATATTAAGAAAATCTAATGTAGAAATACATCCTATATGCCAATAGCATGTTTTGAAACCTGCCTGATCATAAGATTTACCTATGACACAGTAAAAACATAGATTCCTGTGCTTCTTTGGAAGATTCAGATTCTGAAGTCTAAGATAGAAGCTTCTTTTTTTTTTTTTTTTTTTTTTTAAGTGTTTTGGTGTGTATGCTGGTGGGAAAGAGAGAGAGGAAAAGAGAGAAATCAACCTCCAGGAGCGATGGCTGTGCAGCAGTCCTGTTTACTCCTTTCTTCTCTTGGGATTTTGAGCGCTCAAGCACATGGGCCCAGCATGATTCTCAAACCACTGAGTCTGGAACTCAAACTGCAGTCGACCATGTGGGACTCCAGTGCCTTAACTGCCATTCCACCTGCTGGCCCCAATGGAGGCCTTAGTAATTGCTTAAAAAATATTGTCGGTGATTCTTATGATCAAGCAGTTTGGGAAGACATTGCCATAACTTTCAAATATTTCTACACACTGTAATCACCCAAAGAAATTTGAAACTTATTAGTGCCTATGTCCCACTCTTTCTCAACTCCAGAGACAGTGATTTGATTATTTGTTCTTAGGTATGACATGAGATTTGGAATTTCTAAAAGTAATTCTCCAGGTGATTATATTATCCCAAAGAATTTTGGGACCTATTTCATATGTCTATGAGGATGTGGTGATCAAGGAAGGTATTAAAAAGGAAATGCCATCAAAGAACATTTTAGATTAATACGTATATATGCATGTATATATATATATATATATGTAATAAAAATGCTTGTGACATACTTGTGATATATATATATATATCACCTCTTATGTCACAAGTATATTTTTGTCACAAGTATATATATATATATATATATATATATATATATATATATCTGCCTGTGACACAGGAGGTATTTTATATATGTGTATATAAAATATATACAGTATTCGTGTGTATACACACACACGCACACACACACATATATATATATATAAACACCTCCTATGTCACAAACATTTTTTTCTTTAGCCAGAAAGTGTGTGCAAAGAAAGAATGAAAGAAAGAGAGTGAGCTCAATCTTTTTACCCTAGTGGAATGTGGTCATCCCATGGTCTTTTTCCTCCATTTCTCCTTCCCATCACATACATTTACCTGGTATGTTTATTAAGCCTCTGGGGCCAGGATTAGCATCACAGTGAGCCATGCAGGATCTGACTCCCAATGCTTAGGACTTGAGACTATTCACTGTTCTCTGCTCATAAACGTTCATAGCTCCAAACCTATGCTAATGCCACTTTTAAATCTGCAATACCACTGAGCTATGTGGTAGCCCAAACATTGTTTCATATATATCACTTTTAATATTCAAGACAAACTATCAGGTTAATATTATGTGTATTAAATTTGAAGTTAGGAGACTTTGTTCAAGCTCATGGAGATCTACAGTGACTGACCAGGTCTTTAAAGTTAGATTTGTGTGAATCTAGAACTTGACTTACCATTTTGCTGAGCTGATTTTCAGATATAGCTTGAATAATGAAAAGACTTGCAGCTGACAAAAATTGGAATGGAAGACTTTCCAAGGAGAGACACCAAAGTCATTGAAAAAAGGAAGGGTGATAAATTGGAAACTTAGATTCCAGATAACAGAGGCATTAAGTTGACTGATTGGCTGATCATCAGGCAATTGATTGTCTTATTTATTCATTTAGCACACTGCTATTTTATTGTGATATAGTAGGTATTGTATGTTTTTATTAAAAAGAACCACCTTTGGTTTAAATATGATAGGTTAAACATTTCCTTGGACTTTGGAGTCTAAATTTGTTTCCATCTTTGCTTTGTTTGTTTCTGTTAATATATTACCCCACATTATGAAGAACACATTGAGGTCTGTGCCATAATTTCAAGCAGAGTGCTCAAGGGTATTGAATAATCACTTTTGCTAAGACTTCAAAACACCAGAGACATGTGGTTTTAAGAAATACAGGAATAAGTTTGTCCTTTCTCTCAAGTGGGGCTCCAGAAAGTAGAAAGCTTTTAAGAATAGTATATAAAATAAAATAGTCCAAATGTGAATATTGCAGATTTAAAAGTGGCATTAGCATAGGTTTGGAGCTATGAAAGTTTATGAGCAGAGAACAGTGAATAGTCTGAAGTAGCAGGCATGTATGCAGTTCACGTTAGAGTGGTGGGGCATAAGGATAAAAGGTAGTTAGGAGGAAATATATAAAAAGCATGGAATATTATGCTAAGGATGCTACAATTATTTCCTTAAGCATTGGCAACCCATGGGACATTTTCAGTAGAGAATGGCAGTATCATATATTCATCTAAAAAAAGATAGCACTGGGGTGCAGACCGTGGTGCAGTAGTAAAACACAATGCTCTGCAAGGCAGTGCCACACAGGAAGGTTCCTAGTTAAAGTCTGGAGACCTCCCTGAGTAGGCCAGGCACATGCATGCCCATTGTGTGGGGATGGCTAAAGGCTGGGGTAGATTACAGCATAATAACCCTGTTGGGGACGCTCTCTCTCTCTATTTCTCTCACTCATGAAAAAAAGAATGAAAGAAACTTTAAAAAAAGGACTACTCTGTCCATGGAGACAATATTGAAATCGTTTGGAAAGACAGACAAGGAGACAAGAAGGGAGGTACATGTGCCAATTAGGCAGCAGCTGTACTAATACAGATGAGAAATAAAGAAGGTGACCTACTTTTGAAGAGGCACTGAGAACAGGAAGGACCAAACATTTTCAAAAGTAAAGTAGAATGGAATCATAAATGGAATTGAATAGGGGACAGTGAAGAAAGAGGATGAAAACAAAATGACCCTAAAACTCCCAACCTAAGGAATCAAAGGCAGATGTGTCAGTTTCAGAAGTAGTGTGGAATCTGAGCATGAAGGTCTGCTGTAAAGCACTCATTGGTTAAATATGCAGTAGAAAGGATACACAGGGTAGAAATGCACTCTGGGTAATGTATAAACTATAAATTCATCTGTTTTAAATTACATTAAAAAATCAATAGACTTAAGAGCACATGGGATGTAAATCAAATTACCCAGGTATAACATCAGGTAAGTAGAGAAGGATTGTCTTTTTAGCACATTGGCTGGCATGGATTAGGTAGTTCTGTAGAGAAGTCATGAGTATGAGGAAGTGATGACAAAGAAACTGCTTTGTCAAGTCCTTCTGTCATTGTCTCCATTAGATACTTGGCTCAATTATTTAATAGAGAAGAATAATGAAGAGAAAATATAAAAAGAGCCATTTTTATAATGCTAGATATAGATCATTTGTTAAATGGTGCTAATGAACTCAGCCAATACTAAATGGATTTATTTTCTGCAAGGAACTGGAAACAGTTTGAATAATCTAATGATATATATCTGGAGCTTTTTTCTAGGTCTTTTTTTCTTTTATAAAAAATCCAACTTAACCAGTACAGTGAATGTAGTTATAATAAAAACTTCATCAGAAAAGACCATATTTGTACATTATTTGGAATCTGATTAAATTCAATTTAGCAACCAGTCAAACTGCACTTATCTATGACTCTGCAAAGATATGGCAGAAAGCAACTTTCTAAGGTCCGGTTTCACTGTGGATTTCCAGGGAACTGCCACAAAAAAAATTCCCACAAAAATCTCTCAAGTAAGTTCTACAATATCAAGTTTAACAGGCTCAGTAAGTGAATGTTTATACAGGATGGAGATTAGAAGGCTTCTGATCTAGTATTACACTAGTAAAACATGTTACGGATCAGTAAGGGCAGTTAAATTAGATCAAGGACAGGCAGAGCATGTGTGTGTGTATGTGTGCATGTATACACACACCAGATTTATGAAGCTGAAATCCAATCTGTAGCGTTCATCGAGTTATCATAAATAGCCCCAAGCTAGATTTAATGGAGAGTGATATTTCTATCTTAGAAAATTGTGGTATACTTTGATATAAGATAATGGAACAGGATACTTTCAAGTTCTTTGAGTGTTAAAAACATCCTTATTAATAACCAGTTATTAAACACTCACTAGGTAAAACTGTAAAGTTTTAAGAAATAAGGGAGAAAGCAATCATAATAGAGATGAGAAAAATTAAACTTTAAAGAAAGTGGTACTATACACTTAGCTTGTCTTACTACTGTGAATTGAAGATGTCCTATTTCTTTCCATCTTTTAATGTATAATTGTGAAAGTACTAATTCTTAAAATGGCTCTATTATAAAACTTTCCCATGATTGAATTAATACAATCTTACTAGGCTGCTAGAATAAAATAGATGCAACATTGTCATTTTTTTTTAATAGCAGAACTTAAAAGTATTCTAAGATTGCTTCACATCCTGTAAGGAACTCTCAGATACAATGTCTTAATTTTTCCTCAAAAATACCAAAGTCATATTGTAGGTAGGTGAAACATAACTTCTCTGAAGATGAAGACTCTGGGATTCAGAAAGTTTATGTGACTTTCATGAGATCACACAATAAATCAAAGTGACCTGACTCTTCAAACAGTTTCTTTCTTTGGGAATGCATTTATATAATCTGAAGAGAGACTAATGTCTCTTACAATGACTTCATTAGTTTGCAGGACTGTTATAACAAAGTACCACAATCTAAGTCACTTAAATCACAAACCTTCACTGTCTCACAGTTCCAGAGGCTAGAAGTCGAGGAACTAGAAGCGGAGTCTGTTGATGATAGTGTGTATGATATCTTTAACTGGACTGGTGTGCAGGGTCTTCATGCTGGGAAAATTCATTTTACAAGCTGTGTTGTTGCACAGTGTTTAAATGTGTAAAATAAATTTTAAGATAAAATAAAATAACTACACTCAAAAAAAAAAGTCGAATATCAAGGTGTTGGCAGAGTTAGTTTCTCTGAGAACTGTGAAGTAAAGAGTTGTGTTAGACCTCACTGTGAGGCTTCTCGGTGCTGGTTTTCATGACCATACGGCCTTCTCCCTGTATGTTCACCTATTCTTCCCTCTGTACACGTTTGTGTCCAAATTTCCCCTTTTTGTAAGGATATTAGTCATAGGGAAGCCTAATTTAATATTTCTAATATGTTAATATTTCACATTTCTGACTGTATTTCTTGCTTGTTCAATCGTTCAAGGGCAATTTGCCATTTCCGGTAACATAGAGTTTGATAAATGAAAGGAAGTAGATTCCAATTACAAATAATTGATTACCAATATGAGAGGAACTTTTAAAAAAAAAGTGAAAGAAACTGTTATTAATTGTACAAGATATAGTAATAACTATCAGCAGCTTTACCTTATTTTTGTGAGGAGCAATTTTATGTAGTGTGATGAATGCACACCTGCAATGTGGCAATGAAATAGAGCTGTGCTCAAACACTTAGGATGAGCAGGAGAACTTAAGATAATATGTTCCTATTAGTGGCACCTGGCTTTAGTTCTAAAATTTCAAACATTAGTATTAAATAAGGATCCTAAGTTTTTCTTTTGAATAGAGTTGTACATGAAGGCGAGATTAGGGTCTGGATGTGGGACAGGTGAAAGTGTATCAGGTGGAATGTCATTAGCATTTCAGAAGAGTTCATCATTCTGCAGGTGATCCGGATTCATTCCAAGATTTTTTATTTTCAATAGAAACATCACATGATGGGGACCAACAGTTAGTGTAATGGCTATGTCGCTGGACTCCCATGTAGTCGACCGCAGTTCGTGTCCCAGACCCGGTGGCTTAAAACTCACGCCAGGCGTGTGTGCGTGCATGCCCAAGATCCTGAGAGGAAAATGGAGGAGAAGGGATTGCAGTGCGACCATCCCCCCTGGGGGTTGATTTCTCGCTTTCTGTCTCTCTGTCCCTCTCTGTCTGTCTGGCAAGCGCATGTGCCCTATAGCAAAAACCTCTCCAAAAAAAAAAAAAAAAAAAAGAAATATCACATGGTATTTCATCTTTAGTTGATTTTTTCTTTCTTCAATTAAAAAAAAAAGTGTGTGTGTGTGTGTGTGTGTGTGTGTGTGTGTGTCAGTGGAACAGTAGGCAGAAATTAGGAAGCTTGAAGCGACTAGGTCTTGGTTTCCTTGCTATGACATAAAGCATGTAAACTCTAATATTTTCTAGTTCTATTGATTTGGGGGAGTATATGCTGTAAGTCAGCTTCTGATCAGCAATGTCACAGTGCACAGCTCTGGGTGCCACTTCTCATGGCCGCCCAGATCTGATGAGTCAATATTTTAATCAATTTTATCTCGCTCTTACTGCAATTTATTAGTGTCAGGACCAGATTTTACTAAGCACACTGAGCTTCATTTGCACATACATAAATCACTGACAAATTCCTTTAGCATTTCAATATGAAAGGTACTAAGTTCTCTCAACTGGATCTTTGAATATCATTTCCAGTTTGAAAAACGAATTAGTCAGGAACCAAAATGAAATGTAAAACAAAGTACGTAGTAATAAGTAAGGAGGAAGAGTATGGGTTAACGTTAATCCATTTTCTACACGAGAACATATTTAGTTTTTTTTTTTCATGAATTCTTTTTTTCATCAGAAGGTAAATAATAAAGATTGTCTTTATTAATATAGGTAATTTACTATCTATTAAAAGAATTAAGAGAAACATCCTTCAGAATTTCTCATGATGATGTCTCCTCCTCAATTAGATCTTATTTTAAATATCAGCCTACCTTGGTCACTGTATAACTCCCACCAGTTCCTTTTAACCCTACTACTCTGTTTAATGCTCCCCATAGAATTTCTCCCTCTCCCTCGCCCTGTCTCTCTCTGTAGAGTGTATATGCCCTCTGCAATGAAAAAACAAATTCAGATGCAGTAAATGAAGCCATTTAATGTTTTTTTTTGTTGTTGTTTCTGCTATGTGCCAGATGTTCTACTTGCAGAAGTTGCACTAGAACAATGAACCAGTATTCCTGTTCCTCACAGTTTCCATTCTAATGAACAGAGCAAGCAGTAAACCAAAATATCAATAAAAAATAAGAACATCATACGACAGGGATTAAAAAATGCCGTGGACAAATTCACACGGAGTAAGGGAAGAGAGTGACAGGGAGTCTGTTTTAGCTGAGGGTGGTCAGGGAAGTCCTCTCTGCTGAGGTAGCATGATGACAGAGTGGGGTAATAGTGCAATCCATATGAAGGGGGTTCCTCGAAGTCAAAGTGTTAAGTTCAAGTTCAGAGGTGGAAATATGCTTAGCTTGTAAAGAGCATCAAGAAGAACAGAATAATCGGATTTTATTCTGAAACACATAAAAAAATGCAATGCTTTGAGAAGAATTGACACAACTAATTATTCATGATAGAACACATGCACATGTGCATGTAGGGGGGAGAGGGAGAGAGAGAGAGAGAGAGAGAGAGAGAGAGAGAGAGAGAGAGAGAGGAGCGCCACCCTCAGGGTCTGGTCATGCCACGACCCCCTCTTTATAATCCTTTCGCGTACTGGGATTCTGGGCATGTGGTCCTAGTGTGTTTTCAGGTTTCCTGGGCCAGGGTGTCTAATTCTGATCAACTTGTGACATCCAGCTTCACAGACCAATAGACTACTGACTGTGCCACAGGGGCTGGGCCATGACCTCATTTTTCAAAGGAAACAAGTCTCGCAGCTGTTTGGAGAATAGACTATAAGGGCCACAACTTAGGCCAGGCAAGGAAATGGAAGACAAAGCTTGTGCAGGGGCCCAGGGAAGAGGTAGTGGTAACCATAACCAGGATAGTGGTGAAACTGATATGAACTGGATGCAAATTGTTGGAGAGAAAGAAGAGATCAGAGATGTCTTCTCAGATTTTCATCTGAGCACTTAAATAAATGGATTTGTCACTAATAAATAATTACAGGGGGACCCATCCCCAGTGGCATACAGTGGGTCAGACTGCCACTTGGCAGACCAAAGCCATGTGAGGAGCCCACTTTTTATTTCCAGCTCATTTTAAGAGCCAATCTGTAATCCAGGTACTCAGAGAGCTGAGGCAAGAAGACAATGTGTTCGTGGCCCATGTGGACAGCATCATGAGACCCCGTCTGAGTGATCCTGGGTATGGTGGTGCAAGACTGTCATCCCAGAGGACTGTGACAAAATGATGCCGTCTTAAAAAAAAAAAAAAAAGAATTCTATGGGATGCTAAGAAAGAAGGTTTAAACTTTTTAAAATTTTATAATTTTTGCTGTGTGAGGGAGTAAGGGATTACTTCAGCAAACAAAATGGTCAGCTTTAGAAAAATTAACTTTAGAAAAGATGACTTTCAAAAGAGTTCAAAAACTAAAGGCTTCAAAAGATTTTTTAAAAGCTGAAGCTTCTTTATATGATCCAGAGGAAACTGCTATTCTTAATTTTGTACTTTTCATTCTCATGTGTCTTTTATGTTTTTATTATGTAAATATGCATAAAAATAATGTGTATATTGCTTTATTTTTATTTTCAGAGGACATGTAGACTCATCAGAGAGGGGAAGAGATAAATATATACATAAAATAAATATTTAAGAAGAAAAGAAGGGAATATATATATATATATGTATATATATATATATACCCAATGGGGTATAGCTGCAATCCTGTTTTCCTCCATTTCTCCTCCTCATTAGGATTTTGGGCATGTATACACATGCACCTGGCATGCTTTTGAAGTTTCTGGGTCAGGATTTGAACTGCTATTGACCATGTGAGATTTAGCTCCCTTAACAGCTAGGCTATAGGACTGGCCCTTTTGTATACTTAAAAAAATAATTATTCACCTAATCTTATTTATCATTATATTATCTTTAATTGGATCAGAAATATTGGGAGAGAGAAAGAGAAAGTGAGAAAGCAAGCTGCCAGGTCTGGGATGCCAACCATGGTCAGCCATGTGGAAATCCTGCATCCCAAACAACTTGTTTGCCTGCCCCCCCTTTTGCACATTTTCAAACTTCAGATAATGGACATCCTACTTGAGAGAACAGTCAAGTGACTGGGATATATTTTGAGAACCGCATCATTATGGAATTTAAAAATTTTATTTATTTTTATTTTATTTTATTATATTTTAAATATTTTAATCAATATATGTCACTTTGGTTTGAAGTTGAGTTTACCCAACATGAATATGCTTCACACCAGTCCAGTTGAGGATACAAAACACATTATCATCGACAGATAATAACCTATTTTTGTGTCCCATGAATGTCTTGCCTCTCTATTTTCCTACTTAATTTTTTCCCTTATACTCTCACCCTTTTCTCACCCTCTTCTCACATTGTATACAGAGTCTTAAACCATTTTTAATGCTTCTATACCCTCTGATCTCTCAGTTTCCACCACAGAGTGCAGACAGTTAGTGTATGTTAAGTGGAGACATACAATGTCTCTCTTTCATAGCCTGGCTTGGTTCACTCAGCAGTAAATCTTCCATATTTGTCCACTTTTTGTCAAATGCCAAGGTCTTGTTGTTTTGTATGACTGAGTAGTATTCCATTGAGTATATGCACTACACATTTTCAATCCATTCATCTGTTCATGGACATTTGGGTTGGTTCCATTGCATGAACTTTATAGAGTGTACTTATACAAATTCAGATTGTACTATATATCTAGGCTATCTGTTTTAACTTACTGTTTCTAGAGTACAAGCCTGTATACTGCATGCTACTGTACTAACACTGTAGGTCATTATAAAGGTATGGTACTTGTAAATCTAAACATATCTAAACATAGAAAAAATACAGTAAAAATATAGTTTGGAGTACCTTTGTAGTCCTTAATTGCTTTTATTTCCAGGTGAATCTCTTGAGGTGTCTCCTTACTGGCCACCTTAGCAGTGGATTTGATATGCTTAGGGACCATGATGAGCAAAGCAACATGAGACTAAATCAAACACAAGGAAAATTAATGATGCAGTCAAGAGATCTAGAAAGTACTATATGTATGAAACTGTTGCTAGCATAACATGACATACTGTTTTACAGTAAACTTTTTAAAATAAGTATATAGAGTTCACTGTTAAATGTAATAACCATAAAAAGTACAGTAAAGTAAATACATGAACCAGTTACATAGTCATTTATTATCATTACAAACTATTAGGTACTATATATAATTATATGTGATATACAACTGGGAGCACAAAAGGCTTGTTTACACAAGTATCACCACAAACATGTGAGTAATAATATTACAATGGCTCAGATGTCATTAGGCAATAGGAATTTTTCAGCTTAATTTAATCTTTGGAACTACCATCAAATACGGAAACATTGTTGTATGATATGTTACTATTGTATTTTTATCTCTCAGCATTATATTGTGGCATCTCTGGTCAATTGAATTTTCTGAGCATATATTACTGATGTATACTGATATTAATTATTGTTTATTGTTTATTTTCTCCATTTATTAGGTTTTGGAACCATCCTCTTGATTTGACTGAAAGAAATTCCTCAGTATGTTTTACGGGACCACAAAAGATCGGGGTCCTGCATAATGTGAAAAAAATACTTGGTTCAACAAACCAACTGTGGGGCTTCTCAGATTAAGCAGAAGTGTTCAGGCCCTAGGGAATGGGAGAAAGCAGAGTCACTGGCCTAGCCTATGCTCATATTCACCTCTGATTTTTCAGGTTTCTGTGGATAGTTGGTAAGATGGCCTAAACATGGGAAGACCATTGGAATCGACAGCTCAGATGTTAGAGGTGAGGGAATTCCAAGTTCTTAGGGAAGGAGCGCAAAAGTGAAACTAAGTTTATAGATGATCCCATGGTATGAGTAGAACATGGCTATGAGAAAGTAGATGGCTGCTAGCGGTGGCCCTCAGGTCCAGAAGGGACAGCCAGAGCACACATAGAACCCACTTTCAATTAGCCCCACTCCAAGACTTCAACAACTGTTGCTTGTGAGACCTATTAACAGTGCCTCCTATTTTCATAAGATGAATTTCCTTAGAGCTAAACTAATATAATAGATGTGTATGGATTTTCTAAAAAAAAAAATATTATCTTCTTCTAAGGATAACTTTGTACATTCCATTTTATTCTTTAATCCTTCATTTATTACCCTTGTTTTATTGTATTGACTAAGAATTTTGATATGGTGCTGAATAACAGCAGTGATAGCATCTTTTGTCTTGTTTCTGATTTTTAGTGCGATTTTTTTTTTCAGAGTAGACTTACATATTAGTGCTACTCTCAGTGTGTTAACATTCCTTTTGTTTAGTTAAATTACTTATTTACTTTTATTTATCCATTCACTTATTTTAGTTTGACCAGAGCAAGACAGACAGAGAGAGAGAGAGAGAGAGAGAGAGAGAGAGAAGGAAAGTGAAAGTGAAAGTGAGAAAGCAAGGCACCAGGTCCGGGACTTGAACTGTGGTCAGCCATGTGGGAGTGTCCAGCCCCTTAACCACCACACCACCTTCTGGTCCCAGTGTGTGGACATTTCTAAGAGGCCTGCACCACCCCGTATATTTTAAATTTATAGCAGTTGTACATAGAGGAAATAGGCTATTTTATAAGGCTTTGAGATTCCTATTAGAGGAAATTTCCAAGCAATGACTTACAACTTCTTGGATAAGTATGTTGAAAGGACAATTCAGGATTATCTCAAAGATAGGATATTCCCAGACTTGGATCACACTGATAGACTTAGATTTCCCTTGACCTCTAGTAACAGTAAACATGGTTACATTCATTGACAAATTTATTCATTTATTTTCTTTACTTGGTAAACTATTTTTAGGTTTTTTACTTTTTTTTTTTTTTCTATGAGAGTGAGAGATGAGAGACACAGAGAGATAGATAGAGAAATAGAAGGGAAGAAAAGCACCTTTCATAGTTTCTCATACTGAAAACACCTCCTCCTAACCTTCCCAATCAGCCAGATATATGAGTGTGTGTGTGCTCAGTGTGTACATGTAGATCAGAGAGTTGAACCTGTGATCTTCGTATGGACCCAACATTGCCAGAAAGTGCATTATCACTGTGGTACCAAGCTGATCCAACAATCATTTTTTATTTAAAAAAGTTTTTTTTATTTATTCATGATAGAGTGCATGAGTACATATGTGAATAGTGAAAGTGAGAAAGACAGAAAAGAGGACCATTCAGAGGGTCTGGTCGCTCTTTAATCTCTCTCCACCAGTCTTCTAGCCAGTTGCCTCTTATGCATTCTCATGCCTGGGCACTTGCCCAGGCTAACCAGGCCAGGGATTTGAACTAGGGTTGCCATGTGGGGTCCTGCTTCCCTTAAGCAGTGCTTATCACTGTGCCATGGAGGTGTCTCAACAACAAACACTGTGTTTTAATCACACACAATGGGCTACATTTTGGGAACACAATGTATCTAGGTGAAAACATAGAGATATGTACACATATTAATTAGTTGCAGAATTATACCATAAGTACTACAAGCAGCTCTACACAAAATGCCAAGGAGAGAATAAGGAAAAATATGATCCGTAGTAAAACTGAACAAAACAGAGCTTGTGAATTGGTGTGTAGGTCCATTATAGAGTGAGCAATGAATAATAGCAGCAAAGTCAAAGGTTGCAAGGATAGGCAAATACGGAAAATGCCACACATGCTCTCCAGTGAGAGCTTGGGGTTCTTCTGAGGAAAACCAAGATCCATGAATCTGAACAAGTCCAACATCTATTGCTCTGCCTCTTCCTGTTGTTTGATTACCTGTCGTTGCTTTGTTCTGTCAGATTTCAAAGGTGATTGATGTTCTGGGATGATGTCTGAGACTGTAGCAGAAAGAACAGAAGCAGAATTGGGGGTGGGTGAAAGAAGAGATCTTTTTTTTTTCTTCCTTGTGAATCCCAGAACTGGAGAATTTGTCACAAATTGTTCTTATTCTCCCTGAGACCTAATTTTTTTTCGTGGTAGAATATCTTAGTAGATAATTAATGAAGTTCTCATGCTGTTCTTGTCTAGCTTAAAGCATTAAAATCAAGGCAAAAAAAATCCTTTATCTTGGCAACTCAAAATTGGCTTTGAGTACTGCAGAAAGGTATTGCAGTTTCCGGTATCTCACAGTTTCTTATTACATACATGGTATTCACAACGTGCCTCATTCACAGAAAGGCAGAAAAGAGTCAAACTAAACCATGTACTTATAATTGAAACCCAGCAAGGGTTGCCTTTCATCTTGAATCCAAGTCCCTCTGGACTAAAAGGTAAAGCTTTCCATAGATCATGTAAGTGACACACACATGGGTTATTTCCAGAGTTGTCATTGAAAGGCTTTTAACAAGTTGAAGATGCTCAGTGTCACTTAAAGGTTGTCACTGCCCTGAGACTCCTTAGAGAATTTAATTACAATCTGAGGACTTCAACAAGCCAATGTTAAATTAGTACCTTTGTTTATTTTTCCTTAGTCTTGTCAAAAGGAAGATTAATGTATAGGTTTTCACACAGTACAACTTTTCTTTCAGGAATGTGGTGTCTAAATCAAAATTCCATTTATTTGCAGGGAAACTCACGAGTGGGCAATGATCTTTTCACCTTTTCTCCAGTATTTCTTTTTCAGTCTTCATTTTTTCCCCTAGTAAGTAAATGTTTACTCTTCTTTAACCCTCCTTCTGTCCCCTCCCCAATCCCATGATGCTTGGATGCTATAATCTTTGAGTCTCACTGTCTAAATGGGGAAAGAAAATAATAAAGAGTTCTGAAAAGGTAGAAGCTAAGGAAAAAAATCCATAGGGTCATTTTACAAATGGAATCACTAAAAAGCAATGCTTCTTGCTGAGTAATAGCACAGAACCTTCAAATCACAGAAATTAGAGACAGGAGACCTGTCAGGTCACCTTGTCCACCTCTGATGGCAGCTTTATGTATTTCATGTGAAATGACGTGAGCAGAGAAGCAATGGTAGCCACTCGGGAAACTTTATCCCTCAGTAATACATCTCTCTGCTGAGAAAATATTACAGAGAGCAAGCAGTCCAGCTTTTCTTTTGCTGAATTTTACAACATTTCACTATGGTATAACCTTTCAACAGGCAACCACACTTTCTTTTCATCCTCCATGTTTAAAACCTACAATCTTGGAATATAACAACATTAATATTGTCTTCCTTATAGCTATTAATCAAGTTATACAAATTTCATCTTAAAATACTACCATATAAATCAGTCCACATTGCTTAATCCAGTGCTTTCTTTTTTATTTTTATTTTTATTTTATTTATTTATTTATTTATTTATTTGCCATATGGTACATGCACTTGCTGGTAAGAGACAAAGAGAGACAGAGGGAAAGTGAAAATCACTCAGCAGGGAGGATGGCCACACTGCAATCCCTTATTTTTTATTCTCTCAAGATTTTGGGCATGAATGCACGCATGCCCAGAATGATTTTCAAGCCATGAGGTTCAGGACTCGAACCACGTTGGCCATGTGGAGTCCAGTGCCTTAAACACCATGACATCCGTTGGCTCTGATTCAGTACTTTTCTAAAGGTTTACTCATTGTACTTCCATTCCCTCTTCTCAGGAGCTGTATTTCTTGTAATTGCATTTTTCATGTATATTCATGAAAGAGTTTTGTGTGATTCTTTTAGAAAATGAAGGTGGTATTTAAGCCAGTGGCTGGACATTACAATTCCCATTAATATTTGGATAACTCCCACATACATAATTTATTTACCTAAAGATACAAGTCTTCAAGACATCATCAAGTTTAGTATCCCACAAATCTATGTACCTTCTGGTACGTGAGGCTGTCCGTGTACCTGGCTAAAGACGTATTGTAATTTGATAACTCTCTCAGAAAATCCTGAATAGAGCTATGTGACTGACTCATTCTTGAATAAATTATCCAATCTACATGTATTTCAAAATGTCACATATTATAGTACCTTCTGGAAGATAAAATTCTACATTTGTGGTTGCAAAACCTTTACTTCTCCTAGGTTGGAAATGGAGAGGAAAATCTCAACTCAGTTGTCTCGGAGGGGAAAAGAGTTGAATCTTTTCTTTTTTCTTTTTTTTTTTTTGGAGAGATTTTCGCTGTAAGGCATGTGCGTTCGCCAGACAGAGAGAGACATAGAGACAGAAAGCGAGAAATCACCCCCCAGGGGGGATGGTCACGCCGCAATCCCTTCTCCTCCATTCTCCTCTCGGGATCTTGGGCACACACGCACACGCGTCTGGCGTGAGTTTTAAGCCACCGGGTCCGGGACGCGAACCGCGGTCGACTACGTGGGAGTCCAGCGACATAGCCATTATGCCAACTGCTGGTTCCCAATCTTTTCTTTTTTAATAATTATTTTTTATTTAACTTTATTTGTATATTTATTTATTTATTTTAATTTGACCAGAGAGGGACAGAGTAAGAGAGAGAGAAAAAGAGAGAAAGCAAACTGCCAGGTCTGGGACTTGAACTGTGGTCAACCATGTGGAAATCCAGTGCCCTTAACCACCATACCACCTGCTGGCCCCCAGTAGAATCTTTTAAAATTAATTAATTAATTTTAATTGACAATATGAGGGCCCTCAAAAAAGCTCCTAGGAAAATAGAATGAAAGTACAAATTTATTTGGGTGCAAAAATTTTAAACTCCACACAGATTTTTTATGATCTGGATTTTCTATGTACTTTTTGAAGTCTCCTTGTAATTGTGTCTATTTATGATGTACAATGTGATATTTTGACTATGTAAACTTATGAAAGATATAATAGAACCAATTAACATATCTGCCACTGCACCAGTTTATCACTTATTTGTGTGTGGTGAGCATCTTATAGGTCGATTGGAGCAATTTTGAATATATAATTAGTTATTGTTAACTGGTCATCATACAGCATAAGAGATCACAAAACTTATTCCTCTAGTCTGATTTAAACTTTGTACCCTTTGATCTACTCCTTCCTTTTATGCACATCACTCCTCTCCTCACTGCTAGTAGCCACTTTTCTACTATTTCTTTGAGATCAGATGTTTTTAGATTCCACACGTGAGATTACACAGTATTTGTATTTCTGTGCCTGCCTTATTTTACTTAGCATAATGTTCTACAGTTTCATCATGTTGTTGCAAATGATAGAATTTTCTTCTTTTTTAAGGCTGTATAATAGCCCATTGCTTACAAATACCAGATTTTTTTATTCATCTATTGATGAACACTTAGAATCTTAAAGACCTGAATTTAATTCTAAGATGCTCTGATGATGAAGAAGTTCTTAGGCTAATTTCTTCTACATCAACCACTAGCACCCCAGACCCCATGTTATTGTCCTTAAGTGGTTTGCTGCTCACTGTTTAATATCCGGACAAAACATGGGCATGCTCTCTTTTCCATCATGCCTCAGGGTAGGCGACAACAGTTCAGTAACACTTTAGTAATGATTTGAGGGCAACCAGAGGGACATACATACAGAAAATCTGGCATGCAGTTTAAAACTTAAATTGTTGGTATGTAGGTTTAATTTTTGGCCTGTATCCACTTAGAATGCCCAAAGCATAGGTATATTTAGTCTGAAATGTAGAACTCTACTGAACCTAAGAAGAGCAATGGTAAGAATGATATTTACCCCTGGAGCCATTCCTGGTGGAAGTTGGGCCTGAGCATGCATATCCTTTCAATGATGATAATAAACTTCTATGAATTTTTCTGTGAGAGGGGATCTAGATTTTTTTTTCTTTTTTTGGAGAGGTTTTTGCCATAGGGCGTGTGTGCTCGCCAGAAAGACAGAGAGAGATAGAGAGACAGAAAACAAGAAATCACCCCCCAGGGGGATGGCCACGCCGCAATCCCTTCTCCTCCATTCTCCTCTTGGGATCCTGGGCACGCACGCATACGCGCCCGGCATGAGTTTTAAGCCACCGGGTCCAGGACACGAACCGCAGTCAACTACGTGGGAGTCCAGCGACATAGCCATTATGCTAACTGCTGGTCCCGGGATCTAGATATTTTTGAGCCAAAAACCGAAACAAAACAAAGAATTCAACAAATTTGTCTTAGCTTGATGACTTTATTATTATTATTATTATATTATTATTATTATTATTATTATTATTATTATTATTATTTTGGAGAGTTTTTTGCTATAAGGCACATGTACTCATTGGAGAGACAGAAACAGAGAGACAGAAAGCGAGAAATCACCCCCCCGCCCCCCAAGGAGATGGCCATGCTGCAATCCCTTCTCCTCCATTTTCCTCTTGGGATTTTGGGCATGCATGGCTACGCACCTGGCATGAGTTTCAAGACACTGGGTCTGGGACTGGAACCATGATCAGCCATGTGGGAGGCCAGCACGTTCACCACCACACCACCTCCTTGTCCTGATGACTCTAAAACAAGTCAAAGGAGGAGAGCCTGGAGGAGCAGAGGAGGGAGAGAAGGTCAGGAGAGGAATGGCTGGTGGACAGAGAACTAGAGAAAGAGAGATGATTATATATTGAGTGCTTACCATGCAGGCATGGGCTTTCTGTACATTATTTCATTTCCTCATTACCTAAATGGTTGGGATCCAGAAAGATAAATAGAAAAAAATCTAACTCCTGGCTCATATCTTTCTATCCACACACACTGCACTATTTTTCAAAGACATGAGGATTAATGAGACAATAATGTTGGTAAAGTGTTCTAATTTCCTTTGAGAAAAAGAGCTATAAAATTTTATTGTTATTGTTACTGGTATTATTGAAGCTCAATGAGTGCTTTAGTAGCCCCATTGATGTAACTAATATTACTCTCATATATTTCATTTAGAGAAATATCCTAAAAATAAGAATAGGAGATTTATTGCATTTTAGATGGTTACCTAGTGCAACTTTGCAGATGAGAACCTTGAAGACTTCATCTACAGCCAAGGTCACAGATGGTCTTAAAAATAAAATTCAGAACTGAAACCCACTAGGTGCACGTTCTCATGCACAGCTCTCCCAAGAGAGTGAAAAGGGGGTGAATTAAGGTGAAAGGCCTGAAACGTTCAGTCTTCTCGGTCTATAATTGTTGCACAGAGAATGTAGCAATAATCCATCCACTCGTTCATGGAAATAATGGGTTCAATTCAGGTTATTTGGGTCTCCAGGAAGGAAAACATTTTTCCCTTTTCTATGAAAGTGAGTTGTGTTAATTATGAATAACAGAATTATGTAAACGACAGGGAGGCATTGTGAAAGGTCACAGAATCATGCACATTCAGGTACAAACAAGTACTCCGGCGAAACTAAATTTGGTTTCACCATTTTAAAAAGATGCTATATTGGGAAATAATTATGTTTCCTCACAAAGGCTTCATTTATGTGCAAATAATTATAAGCTTAAATTGTAATTTAAGAAGAACAGAATGAGAATTTGACCTGAATTTTTATGTGAAATTATATGTTCAATTATTGATTGCCTAAGCTTAGACTTTATTTTGCTCAGAGTTCTTTTCAACATGTGCTACATTTTTCTTTTAGTTATTTGGATTTTACACTTTGTTCTGTCCTAAGTGCCTGATGAATTCAGATTGAATCTTCATTTTTTAAAATAATTATTTTATTGAACTTTATTTATTCATTTATTTATTTATTTTAATTTGACCGGGGGTGGGGAGAGAAAGAGAGAGAGAGAGAGAGAAGGCAAACCATCAGGTCCGGAACTTGAACTGCAGTCAGTCATGTGGGAGTCCAGTGACCTTAACCACCACGCCACCTGCCAGCCCCTTGAATCTTCATTTTTAGAGAAGAAAACTTAAGTCTAGAGAAAGCAAGTGCCTCAACCAAGGTCTCACAACTAGGTGACAATGTTTAATCTGGATCCCATTTTACTACATTCTTCTGTTTCATTGACTATAAATTTGTATAGCTTTTTAACATTTTATTTTTCCTAGAGCTTCTCTCCCTCTCTCTTTTTCACTAAAGAGTTGATGTAAAAAGAAGACAAGGAATTATTTACTGTCTGTTGCTGAGGACAGAGAAAGTGGAGAGCACCCAGCAGCCTTCGTAGCCCTGGACAGCAGTTCTATGTGGTACAGCTGTGCAACAGCAAAACTAAGCCTTTGCTTTGCATTGAGGCCTTCGTAGGAGTCGGGATATAAACCTCACAGATTGATGCAGAATCTGCAAGAGCTAATTATTTCTTCACGGTAATCTCTAAAGCATTTTCTTACTGTCAATCGCCACAGTGCCTCTTTTCCTTATCCAATCATGCTTTTTTACAGTGTCCAGCACTATGAGTTGGGGTGAAAGGAGGAGGGAAAATATAAGGTCCAAAGGGAAGGGAAAATAGACCCAGCAAATTGCTTTAAGTGTGGGCGTAGCTGTTGGTAGAAATCAATTTATCATCTTGGGCTTTAATTTTTTGGTTCTGTTACCTCTCTAATGGAAAATAAAGATGTATCTATTTTTGGTAATCTCACATCTGAAATGGAAAAAACAAATCACTATTATCACCTCCTCTCCACACTTTGGACCAACTTCCTAACGTCCCAGGAATCTTTTATTCTTTAATCTACTTACTTCCTATAATTAAAAAAAAAAAAAAAAAAAAAAAGGAAAGGATTTTTTTTTTTTTTTTGGTTTATAGTAGGGCAGTTTTTATTTAACTTATATAAAAGGCCATTATATTTTTTCAAGCTAAAACTTTAATACAGTGTCTAATATAGATCAGGTGCTAAAAGTATCTGTTGAGTGGATTAATCAAATTGGTGATGGTTTTTTTTTTTTTTAAAGAGGTTTTTGCTATAGGGCGCATGTGCTCGCCAGACAGACAGAGACAGAGAGACAGGAAACGAGAAATCACTCCCCAGGGGGGATGGCCACGCCACAATCCCTTCTCCTCCATTCTCCTCTCGGGATCTTGGGCATGCACGCACACGCGCCCGGCGTGAGTTTCAAGCCACCAGACCTGGGGCTTGAACCATGGTCAACTACGTGGGAGTCTAGTGACATAACCATTACGCTAACTGCTGGTCCCAAGAATTGGTGATGGTTTGAGTAATCATTTTGTGAGAATCTACAATTGGTCAGTCTTTGTGAAAAAAGAGTTTACTGTAGTTTAATGGAAGAGACACATAGTTAAATAATAAAAACTGCACAACACAATAAATGTCATTATGAGGTAGGAACAAAGGATAATGTAAAGAAGGTGGCAAATTCCCTAGCAGAGTCTGGAAAGGCTTGCTGCAGTGTTAGCAGTGGATCTTTTTAAAAATTATTATTATTATTTATGCATTCAATCATTATACATCATTTGGTTTGTAAAGAAATTTTACCCAACATGATATATGCCTCATAGCTAGCGAGTTGAGAATACTATACATGGCATCACCAACAGGCAACAAACCATATCTGTGTCCCACAAATGTCTTACTTCTCCATTTCTTTCCCCGATTTCCCTTTCTGCACTCTTACCCTCTCCCACTCTCCTTCTACTTTGTCCACAGTGTCCATAACAATTTCCAATGCTTTTATGACCTCCAGTATTTCAGTCTCTACCATAGAGTGTAGACAATCAGTATATGTTAAGTGGAGACATATAATGTCTCTCTTTCATAGTCTGACTTGCTTCACTCAGCAATAAATTGTCCATGTTCATCCACTTTCTATCAAATGTCAGGGTCTTGTTTTTTATGGCTGAATAGTATTCCATGGAGTATATGTGCCATACTTTTTCAATATATTCTTCTGTTTGTGGACATTTGGATTGGCTCCATGTCTTAGCAATCGTGATTAATGCTGCAATAAATATAACTGTGCAAGCGCTTTTCCGACTGAGCATTCTCCTGTCCTTTGGGTAGATACTCAGGAGTGGAACTGCTGGATCATATGGTAATTCTATTTGTAGATCTTTGAGGAACCTCCATATTGTACTCCACAGTGCTTGACCAATTTACATTCCCACCAACAATGTAGAAGAGTTCCCTTTCACCACATCCCCATCAGCATTTATATATATATATATATATATATATATATATATATATATATATATATTTTAAATCTTCACTATTCTGACTGGGGTTAGGTAGCATCTCATTGTAGTTTTGATCTTCATCTCCCTTATGATGAGGGATGTTGAGCATTTTTTCACATGATTTTTGGCTGTTCATATGTCTTCCTTAGAGAGTTATTTATTCAGATCATTTTCCCATTAATTAATTGGGTTAATCAGTTTTTACTGGGTAAGCCACTTGAGTCCTCTGTGGATTCTGGTTGTCCGTTTCTTATCTGAGGAATAGTTAACAAAAATTCTCATTCTGAGGGTTGTCGATTCACACTAACTACTATGTCCTTTGCTGTGAAGAAATTACTTAATCTGATTAATCCCACTTGCCTATTTTGGGGATCATCACCTGTGTTTTGGTGGTCTTGTTTAAGAAGTCTTTGCCTATCCCAATGTCTCTCAGAGTTTCCATGTATTTGTGTATTTTAGAGGGTTTTTCTGGAGATTAATATCAAGTTTAATTCTGTCATGGTTGAAGAAGATGCTGGAAATAGTTTCTATGAATCTGTAAAGGCTGGTTTTGTTCCCTATCGTAGTCAATCTTCGAGAAAGTACCATGTGGGGCTGAGAAAAATGTACAGTTTGTGTTTTTTGGGTGAAAAGTTCTATAGATGTCTGTCAAGTCCATCTGATTTATGGTATCATTTAGGTTCAAAATCTCTTTGTTTATTTTTTGTCTCATTGACCTGTCTAAAGGAGATAATGGGGTATTGAGATTTCCAACAATTATTGTTACAGTCTCTCTCTCCTTTTAGATCTAGCAGTCTTTCCTTTACGTATTTGGGTGCTCCTGAGTTGGGTGCATAGATATTTATAAGCGTTATATTTTCTTGATTAATTAGTCCTTTTACTATTACATAATGCCCTTCTTTGTCTCTTCCTATGGTTTTTGTCTTAAAGCCTCTTTTGTCCAAAATCAGCATAGTGACTCCTACTCATTTTTGGTTTCCATTTGCATGGAATAACTTTTTCCAGCTCTTCACTTTTAATCTATGTATGTCTTTAACCATGAGATGGGTTTCTTGTAGGCAGCAGATGGAAGGTTTTTGATCTTTAATCCATTCAGCCAGTCTGTGTCTTTTGATTAGATAATTTAATCCATTAACATTCAGCATAGTTATTGATATTTCCACACTTGTCACTACCATTTGACCATATTATTCATTGTTTTTTTATTCTCTTATTACTGTCTGACTGTCTTTAGTGTTCCTGCTATAGTAGTCCTTTCAGAATTTCTTGAAGAGCTGGTCTGGAGTTGATAAATTCTTTCAAGTTTTGTTTATCTGAGAATGTTTTTATCTTCTTTTCCCATATGAAAGATAATCTTGCCAGGAATAGTATTCTTGGTTAAAACTGTTTTACATTTAACACTTTGAATATATTTCCACATTCTTTCCTTGCTTGCATTGTATCTGATGAGAGGTCCAGTGTTAGCCTGATAGGATAGCCTTTGTAAGTGACTTGACGTTTCTCTCTTGCCAATCTTAGCATCTTGTCTTTGTCTGTGGTTTTGGCCAATCTAGCTTTGATGTGTCATGGAAAGAATCTTCTTGGAGTGATTCTATTTGGGGTTCTTTGTATTTATTGGCTCTGAATGTTTGAGTCCCTCTCTAGACTTGGAAAACTTTCTCTTAGAATTTTGTGGAATAGATTATCAATGCCCTTATTAGTTTCTTCACCTTCCAGGATACCAATTATTCAGATGTTTGGGCATTTAATGGAATCTAGTATTTTCATATATTATTCTCAGTTTTCTTTTTTTTTTCTTAGTATTTTTGATAATTTTTTTCTAGGTCAGAGGTTTTCTCTTCTACTTCTGAGATTTGATCTGCTGCATAGGCTAACCTGCTTTTAATACTTTTGAGAGGAGGGCAAAGGCAGCATGATACTGGCACAATAATAGATATGTGGATCAATGGAACAGAATTGAGTCCACAGGAACAAATTCCCAAACATTCAGTCAACTGATTTTTGACAAGGGGTATCAGTCAATCCAGTGGGAAAAGGAAAACCTCTTCAGCAAATGGTGCTGGAAAAACTGGATTTCCACCTGCAGAAAGATGAGTGAACCCTACCTCTCACCTTTGACAAAAATCAAGTTAAGGTGGATCAAGGATCTTTAAATCTAAGACCCAAAACTATAAAAGTGTTTCTAGAAAACACTGGGGAAACTCTGGGAGACATTGGGGTAGGGAAACACTTCTTAAATAAGACCCCCAAAGCATAGTCAATAATCCCCAAAATAGACAAGTGGGATTACATCAGACTAAGAAGTTTCTGCATAGCAAAAGACACGGTAATTAGTGTGAATCGACAGCCCTCAGAATGGGAAAATATTTTTGTAAATTATGTACCAGATAAGGAACTGATAACCAGACTACACAAGGAACTCAAGCAGCTATTCTGAAAAAAGATGATCAACCCTATAAAAAGATGGGAGGAGTTGAAAAAAACACTCTCTAAAGATGACATACGAATAGCCAAAAGGCATATGAAAAAATGCTTAGCATCCCTTATCATAAGGGAAATGCAGATCAAAACAACAATGAGATACCACCTAACCCCAGTCAGAATGTCTAAGGTTAAAAAAAAAATGATAAGTGTTGGCGGGGGTGTGGTGAAAGGGGAACTCTCTTACACTGCTGGTGGGAATGTGGGAATGTAAATTAGTCCAACCACTGTGGAGAACAATTTGGAGATTCCTCAAAAGTCTACAAATAGAACTACCATATGATCCAGCAATCCCACTCCTTGGCATCTACCCATAGGACAGAAGAATTCTTCTTCAGAAAAGTGGTTGCTCATCAATTTTTATTGTGGCACTATTCACGATTGTTAAGACATGGAACCAACCCAAATGCCCCCGTACAGATGAATGGATTGAAAAACTGTGGCACATATATTCTATGGAATACTATTCAGCCATAAAAAAACAACAAAACCCTGGCTTTTGACAGAAAGTGAAAGAATATGGAAGATTTACTGCTGAGTGAAGCAAGCCAGGCTATGAAGGAGACATTGTATGTCCCCACTTAATATATACCAAGTGTCCACACTCTATGGCTAAACTGACAGACTAAAAGATGTACAAACACAAGAGATGGGTATGAATGCCAGATACGGTGTGTGTGGAGGAGTGGGAACTGTGGAAGGACATTTGGGGGAGGGACACAGAGGCAGAGCATTGATGGGATGGGGAGGTGTGGTGTTGTTGGTTGAAGATATTTTGATCAACTGGACTGGGGAGAAATGTTCACATATTGCAATGTTCACTTTGTAAGCTAAATAATGTGATTATGTATAAAAAAATGAAAAATAACAGTATAAAAATTTAAAAAATACTTTTGAGAGAGGATTTGATTTCCTATATTTCAGTCTTCATATCTAACAGTTTAACTTGATTCTTTTTTATGGTGTCCAATTCTTCTTTCAAATCATGGAAGGACTTCCTCATCTCTTGGAGTTCAATTTCTCTTTTCTCTTGCATCTCATAGAGTTTCGTCACCATAAATATTCTACATTCTTTTTCTGACATTATCGTAATATCCTCTAAATTTTCCTTACTTGGAGACGAGTTACAGTGTTCCCTTGCTGGAGATGTACTCCTTGATTCTCTCATCCCTGAGGCTCTTATCCGAATTTTAGTCATTGGGTAATGTACTCACTTTTGGCTAACTTCTTGGAAAGGATTCTGTAAGAGTGAGTTCGTGTGTTACCCTTATTGTGAAACAATTCAATACTATTTTCTCCTTTCTTCCGTGTCCTCTTTTGTGGGAATCACAGGAGGAGGTTTTTTTTGTTTGTTTGTTTGTTTTGTTTGTTTGTTTGTTTTTTCATTTTAATCTGACCAGAGAGAGATACACAGAGAGAGAGAGGGAAAGTGAGAAAGCAAGCCACCAGGTCCAGTACTCAAACCTCGGTCAACCATGTGGGAGTGTCCAGCACCTTAACCACCACACCACCTGCTGGTCCCCAAGGAGTTTTGAAATTAGATATATGAAGGGGATTTTCATTCTTTTTACAACCAGTACAGTGAGGGACAAAGAAATCTATCAAACTTACAATGTTCAGATGTTTAGCTACTATGTATCTAGACTTCTTAAGGCAGTGGGCAAGGGCTGAGCAGTAAAATAGGAAAGTAAGGTAAAAAAAAAAAAGAAAGTAGAAAACAAATAGGAAGAAAAAGCAATGGAAAAATAAGGAAAGAACTAGAACAAAAAGAGGAGAAAAAAGCAGAAATCATATTGAAGAAAATAAAATTGGGTTAAAAATGGAAAACAGCCTGGCATACTTGCACACCACGTTGAAGGGCAGCAGAGGCAGAGATGTAGATACCTGGAAGGATTCTGTTCTAGGTGAGGGAAGAAGAGACAAATTAGCAAGAGAAAGGCATAGAGGGTACAGAAAGCCGCTTTTTAAAAAGAGAGAAAAAAGCTGGAAGGGACAGAGAACAAGAGGGAGAGACTTTGCCTACTGGACTAGCACTGGGGTCTGGAACGGGCGGGGCTGGCTGGAGGGGCTTCACAGCAATGAGGCTGAACCCAGAAGGGACAGCAGAGGCAGAGATGGATGTGGTGCCTAGAGGGGTTCTGACTAGACCTTGGGTCTAGAAAGGGGGACGCTGGCTGGGGAGGTGTCATAGCCATGAAGCTGAACCCAGAAGGGACAGCAGAGGCCAGCAGTGGATCTGAAATTTGATTCTAAAGAATAACTAAGACTGTTTGAGGATCAGAAGTGGGAAAAAGCTTTCAAGTTTGTGTACAGACTTGAACGTTGTAGGAACATGGCTTAGTTGTTGAACATTTAGAAGTTCCATGTGGCAGCAGCATTGAAGGTAGCCACAGGAAATGGTATAGGGTGGAACCCAAGTCTGAGAAATCTGTAGGTAATCCTGGAATGCTTGGATTTTGTTCAATGGGCAAGAAGCAACTGATAGAGTCTTTCTACTTGGGAAGTATATACTTGTTTTTCTAGTTTTTGTTTTTTTTGAAAGGGCACCTAGGTATGATACCAAATTTCATGCCAGAGAATCCAGTTAGGGAGCAATTTTAATTGCCCAAGTGTGAGAGTGTCTTAGTAGAGATTGCTCTAACAGTGTACTATAGGCAGAGTGGCTTATAAGCAATTATTTTCTCACAGTTCTGTCTTTTCCTTGTAACTACATGTGGAGAGAGAACTAGCTAGCTGTCTGGTCTCATTTTATAAGGGCACTAAGACGTTTTCTTTTTCTTTCTTTTTTCTTTTTCTTTTTTTTTTTTTTTAGAGAATTTTGCTATAGGGCACGTGCACTAGCAAGAAACACAGAGAGAGACAGAGGGACAGAAAGCAAGAAATACCCCCCCATGGGGGATGGCCACTCTGCAATCCCTTCTCCTCCATTCTCCTTTCAGGATCTTGAGCATGCACACACATGCACCCAGAGTGAGTTTAAGCCACTGACTCCGGGACTCGAACTGCGGTCGACTACATGGGAGTTCAGTGACATAGCTATTACGCCAACTGCTGTTCCCGTAAGGGCACTAACTCTGCTATTAAGTGCTTTACACTCATGACCTAATTACCTACCAAAGACCTCATTTCCAAATACTTTCACACTGGGATTATAGTTTGAACATGTGAATTGCAGGCATGCATAAACATTCAGCACATTGAAGATGTGATGAAGGTTCTCAGTAGCAGCAGAGAAATGGGGATAGAAGTCCTAACTCAACATATTTTGATGACTGATTATGTAAGGAGTTCACAGTAGAACTGAAGTTCTTAAGTGATTAAATTAAAAAAAGAACTCAGAATACAAGTACAAGTAAGATTTCCATTTATTTAATACACCTTCCATTAATTGTCTTCTGTATATCAGAAGTTACTTAGAAACCTGGGATAAGATGAGTGAGAAATATTTCCTACCTCCACGGAGCTTATAGTTTAGTGGGAGCTAGTGATGACCCATAATAGCTATCCTTTGTAGTGATTGCTATGTGCTAGACACTATTCCAAATATTTTACACAAGCCACACCTTTATACCTTTATAACAATTTAAAAAAAGGAGATGCTATTATTATTCTCATATTACACGTGAGAAAATGAAGAACATAGAGGCTAAGTAGCTTATTCAAAATCATACAATTTATAATACTAGAGCTGATATTTAAACACAGGCAGTGTAATTCCAGAGTCAACGCTATTGAACACTAAATGTACTTTCCCTGTGACAGGAGTGCTTGTAGGATGTTGTGGGTATCAGCGTATGTATGTTACAAATTTTGTTATGAATATTATGTTAGAGCTGAACAATGTTAGCTTCTAATTGTCCTGGTAGACAATTATAAAATTTTAGTTTAAAAGTAGAAATAAATAAAAGGTCAAGACATAGTTGAAATCTTTGTATATAATTAAAGAAATGGGAGTGTATCTCTGAGGCAGAGTTTATGTTCCAAAATCAGAAGACCCTGGCTCTGGAACCTCAACATCAGGTAATATACAAGGGACATGGAAGAGCAAGAATGGCCACAGTATTACTAGACAATGGAGAGTGGAATACAATATGAGGATGTAGTTTCTAAGAGAGCAAGCTCTGGTGAACAGTGGCAAGTGTTGGAGGAAAGCTGTGTAGAACTATGGTGCTAATACCCAGCCCCTCTTTTCTTTTATTAGTAAGAGAGATCGATCATGCACAACAGCATGACTATTGTTACCCATGCAAAGCAGTTGCTAGAGATGGTTCAAGGAATAGCAGAGTTGTCCTTGAATCTTGACCCCACTCATGTAATATAACTACATCTTTGAAACACATTTACTAACCACTCTAGTGCAATGAAAATGACTCTGTGAACCTTCTACAGCAATCATTTTCCAGGGGGAAGAGTTGAAAAGGTCATAAAAAGGAAAAGTGGAATGAATGGAAGTCAGGAAAAGGCTAGGAAAGAACAATTAGTGAGAGGAAGCAAACAGGAGGTACTGGCAACTCAAGGAAGTGAGGAAAGAGAACCCCTTTGTTATAATTGGCTTCAGGACTGCATATTTGAATAAACAGTATTTATTTTGTCTCTGGTTTCCTCTTGTGGCAGATGGTATGTGAAGTGTTAATTTGTTACAGATTAAAATTTGAGACACCAAGCATCAGAAATTTCTTTATTTTCCTGCAATACCCCTTTTGCCATAAAGACAGAAAACACAGGTGCTCATCATTTGCTTTAAGAAAATAAGCACAAAGTAGCAGAAAACTAAGACAGAATTTGTGGCTTGTAACGTAAAATATGTGTATCTGTATGTTGTTAAAAAATGAGAAGCTTACCCAAGAATTATGGAAGAAAAGAGAAACTGATGTTTAATGGAATCATCCTGGAATCTGCATACCATAATCACCTCCTCCATTTGGAGATTGGAAAGAAAGTGTTCAAAGTGAACTCAAATTTCATGAGAGTTTCTCACAGAGCTTGACATGTGTCCCTGTGTTTTTGGAGAGATGGAGACAGGTACCTATCTTGTAGATTGCTTGGTTTGTTGGTAACCGAGTCAAGAGGCAACACTGAGAGCATTCTCAACTGCACCAATGGTAGAACAATGTAGGTAAAAGATATCTGGAGATAATCCTATTCAAGAAGGTTTGTTCTTTTTTTTTTTTTTTGGAGAGATTTATTCGCTATAGGGCGCGTATGCTCGCCAGACAGACAGAGAGAGACATTAGAGACAGAAAGCAAGAAATCACCCCCCAGGGGGGATGGTCACGCCGCAATCCCTTCTCCTCCATTCTCCTCTCGGGATCTTGGGCACGCACGCACACGCGCCCGGCGTGAGTTTTAAGCCACTGGGTCCGGGACGCGAACCGTGGTCGACTACGTGGGAGTCCAGCAACATAGCCATCATGCTAACTGCTGGTTCCCTCAAGAAGGTTTTTATCTATGTATTTTTGGCAGGAATGAGTGGCATACTTCAGAATGAGCCATTGAGCAGATTTCCAGATGCAGACACTGAAGGTGACAGGCTGTTCCAATCTGCAAGCCAGCCAAAATGAGGCATTTTTACCTTCAGGAAACCATCAGCAATGTGCATTGAGGATAGATGTTTCTGAGAAATTCTTGAAAAGAACTTATTAGGGAAAGACCCAGAAGACCAGACTAAATATTTCTGCCCCTTAACCTCTCTTGTCACGCCAGTTTATTCATTCTCAAGAGAGAATCAAACCAGTATGTTTCACCTAAAATAGGCCCAATCTTTAGAGTTAATTTATTGTTTGTTTTGTTTTTGGTTAGAGGGTGCATGTGCTCACCAGAGAGAAATAAAGAAGAAACAACAGGAGAGGAGAAACACCCCCTATGAGGAATGATCACACCAAAATCCCTTCTCTTCCATCTCTCCTTCCTTTTAATATTTTGGGTGCATCTGCACGTATGCCTGGTGTATTTCTCAAGCCACCAGGTCCAGGACTTGAATCCTGTGGTTGACCATGTGGAATACAGCTGACTTGTCCTTCAGGCCATAGAGCTGACCTATAAGATATTTTTAATTGGCAGAAAGTTGAATATTAATGTTGAATTTTGCTATCATGTTAGTAATTATGTGTTATTCAATAATGAGTGTTAAGGATATATTAAAAGAAAATAATATGGCTTTTTGTTAGTATCCTACCAAGTCCACCTCATTTTCTAAGAGAGTAAGTCAGTATTCTCATATTATAGTTAGTATTCTCTCATTATATCACTAAATACCCTGTCTCACATCTAAAAGTTAAAAAGAGTGGGCAAATGGAAAGGTCTTTCAAATTATAAAACAAGAGAAATTGGAATTTGAGTGCCAAATCTCTTTATGAGCTATAATGCTTCTCTGAGCTTTAATTTTCTTACACGTGAAACAAAATCACAATTGTCCTCTTTCATTCATTTTCTTAAAATCCTGCTTTTTAGATTATATTATATCTTCAACATACCAAACTGCATTAGAACAAGTTATATTTCTCTCTGCGACAGCATTTTAATTATGTCTTCAGTTATTAATCTAACCCTTTAATATCTGTATGTTCCCTTTTCACCTATGAATCTACTATATTCGTGTTTTTTAAATTCAGCCATCTTCCTTCATTGTATCTTGTTTCTGCATATGTCATCTTTGATCTGTTTGTGTTCCTATTTTTTGAAAGCATTACTACTTAGACATTTACTAATGATATTCTTGAAATGATGATAATGATCTATGTGTTTATATATACTGTCATGTGTCACTTAGTGATGAAGATATGTTCTGAAAAATGTGTTGGTGGGCAATTTCATCATTGTAAGAACATCAGAGTGATATTACACACCTAGACTATGGAGTATAGCACATTGGTTCTTGACTACAAACTTCTATAGCGTGTTACCATACTCAGTACAGTAGTCAACTGCAACATATTGGTAAGCATTTTGTGTATTTAAGCATATCTAAACATAAAAAGGTAGAGTAAAAATACAGTTTAAAGGATAAAATATGGTAAACCTATATAGGACATTTACCATCAGGGGAATTTGCAGGACTGGAAGTTGCTCTGAGCTAGTCAGTGAGTGACAGGTGAGTGAATATAAAGGGCTAGGACATTACACTACTGTAGACTTCAAAAACACTATTTATTTAGTCTACACAAAATTTATTACAAGAGTTTACTCTTCAGTAACAGATTAACCATAACTTACTACAATTATTAGGTTGTCAGAAAACTATTAGTGTTTCAGTGTTTTTTTTTTTTTTTTTTTTTTTTTTTTTTTTTTTTTTTTTTTTTTTTTTTTTACATTTTCCTACACAAAAATACGTCATGACTTTTCTGACAACTCATTATTTTATTTTTAATTTGTAAAAATCTTGTTGACATTTTTTCGGGGGTGTGGGGTTTGCCCTTGGGCACATGTACTTGTTCGAGAGAGATGGAGAGAAGAAAAGTGAGAAATCACTCCTGGGGGGATGGTCACATCACAATCCCTTCTCTTCTATTCTTCTCTTGGGATTTTGGGCATGAATCCAGCATGATTTTTTTTTTTTTTAAAGGGAGATTTTGCTACAGGGTGCATGCACTCGCCAGAGAGCCAGGGAAAGAAAGAAAGATAGAAAGCGAGATGTCACCCCTGCCCCATACCTCCGGGGATAGCCATGTTGCAATCCCTTCTCTTCCATTCTCCTCTCAAGATTTTGGGCATGCATGCACATGTACTCGGCAAGAGTTTAAGTTGTGGGTTTGCTACATAGGAGTCCAGCAACGTAACTACTACACCATCTGCTGGTCTTGATCCAGCATGATTTTTAAGCTGTTGGTTTCAGGACTTGATCTCAGCTATGTTAGAGTCCAGCACCTTAACCACTTTACTACCTGCTGGCCTGTCTTGTAGACTCTTGAAATAAAACTTATCTTAAAATAAAAATACTAAGTATAGCTCTACAAAAATATATAATTTTTTATATCCTTATTCTATTAGTTTATCTCTACTTAAAATGTTTTTTAGTTTTTAAATTTTTTTTCTTTTTTTTGCTAAAAACTAACACACAAACACCCTCTTTATTCAGGGTGAGGACCATCAATATCACTGTCTTCCACCTCTACATGTTGTCCCACTGGGAGAGCAACAATGAACAAAAACCATGAGTTTAAATCAAGCATAAGAGAAAATGATGCAATATGAGATGTATGAGGTTGCTGCCTGCATAGTATAATGTACTACTTTGTAGTAAACTTTTAAAAATACAAGCAGGAGTACAGTCTAAACAATGAGTAAATATAATACAGTAAATATGTGAACCAGCAGCACAACCGGTTCTGTCACCAAGTATTAATTGTATGCGCTATACTTTCATACAACTGGTAGAGCAATAGGCTTGTTTACAGCAGCGTCAGCACAACATGTAGTAATGCATTATGCTCCCACATTACAATGGCTACACTGTCATGAGGTGATAGCAATAGTTTAGCTTCATGCTGACATTATGGGCCCACCAATGTACATGTGGTCGATTATTTACTGACATGCTATGTGGTGCATGATGTGTATAATTTGCCCCATCTACAAATTACTGGCATCCAGCCATTCATCAATCTTTGCCCTCCCCTAAAGCCATTCTCTCCATCCCTTTTCTCCTACCTTTCTTTTCTCTTTGTCTCTCTGGATTCTTAACCCCTTTACAAATCATATGGAAGGATGTACCTTCCTTAATCTCTTCTTTACCTACTTCTTTTCACCAAATTCTCCTTCAAAGTAATTTTGTAATCTGTCTACCTACTCACCTCATTTATGGTATTTCTTTATATATTACCTAAAATTTTACCTTAAATTGTAATGTGCATTCTCATCTCCAGACATTTACATTCCAATCTGTACTGAGAAATTTCTAAAATACACACTTGAGTCTGTCATTTTCTGCTTTAAAACTTCATATTATTTTACATTATATATAAGATGATATCTGACTTCTGACTTAGCATGATATTTGAGGTTATGTCTAATATGACCATAATTTGCCTTCCCATATCACATCATCTCTTCTTCTCTACCTTCTAGTCAGATTGTTTTGTTCCTGTTTTCCACAAAATGCCGTGCAGCATCACCTCTCTCTGCTTGTATTTCTGCTGTTCCTTCTGCCCAAATTTCTCTTTCCTTTCTTATCTAGTTGTCAAATCTTGTTTCTCACATTCTGCTAAAATATCAGCTATCAGAAACCCCTTTCTATGCAGTTTTCCATAGAACTTTATGAAAAATTAATCAGCCACACAGGTTTTCCTTACATCACCCCGTTGTCATTTTTCTTCAGTTGGAAGTCTCTATATATTCCTGGAAATAATGAAGGCCTAAGAATGAAAATAAGTCCTTTCAACCTTTTTAACCCTTTTGGGAAAAGTGGATGCTCTATGTTAGTTATTAAAATAACTGTTGTATATTTAGAGTTTGTCATGCACCTGCATCGAGGGCATGACATACATTTTTCTGATTTAATCTAAACAATGATACACTATAACTTTCCAGAGGGAAGAGACTCATTTCGCTGTAGGTTCTCAAAAACTCATTGTGGACCAATGAAATGAATTCATAAATGAACAAACTACTTTATAATAAACAGACTATCTTAAGTTCTACAGGACTAAAACAGGGGCATGAAACAAGTGAAATTATATGAGGAAGTGCCATCAGATCAGTACTATTGGGCTCCTCTGGCCCAGCATGAACGGGGCAGTTTAGCAAGCTTGGATAGCTTGCGCAAAGGAGGGCCCCCACCTCCCAACTGGAGGCAGCCAGAGCTGCCAGAGGTGATCGCCATGCTAGGATTCCGCTTGGATGCTGTCAAGTCCAATGCAGCTGCATACTTGCAACACTTATGCTACCGAAATGACAAGGTGAAGACAGATGTGCGGAAGCTCAAGGGCATCCCAGTACTGGTGGGATTGTTAGACCACCCAAAAAAGGAAGTGCACCTTGGAGCTTGTGGAGCTCTCAAGAACATCTCTTTTGGGCGTGACCAGGATAATAAGATTGCCATAAAAAACTGTGATGGTGTTCCTGCTCTTGTGCGATTACTCCGAAAGGCTCGGGATATGGACCTTACTGAAGTCATTACTGGAACCCTGTGGAATCTCTCATCCCATGATTCAATCAAAATGGAGATTGTGGACCATGCATTGCATGCCTTGACAGATGAAGTGATCATTCCGCATTCTGGCTGGGAGAAGGAACCTAATGAAGATTGTAAGCCACGCCACATTGAGTGGGAGTCGGTTCTCACCAACACAGCTGGCTGCCTTAGGAATGTAAGCTCAGAGAGGAGTGAAGCACGCCGGAAACTTCGGGAATGTGATGGTTTAGTTGATGCCCTTATTTTCATTGTTCAGGCCGAAATTGGGCAGAAGGATTCAGACAGCAAGCTGGTGGAGAACTGTGTTTGTCTTCTTCGAAACTTATCATATCAAGTGCACCGGGAGATCCCACAGGCAGAGCGTTATCAAGAGGCACCTCCCAGTGTTGCCAACAATACCGGGCCACATGCTGCCAGTTGCTTTGGGGCCAAGAAGGGCAAAGATGAGTGGTTCTCCAGAGGTAAAAAGCCCACAGAGGATCCAGCAAATGATACAGTGGATTTTCCTAAAAGAACTAGTCCTGCTCGAGGCTATGAGCTCTTATTTCAGCCAGAGGTGGTTCGGATATACATCTCACTCCTCAAGGAGAGCAAGACGCCCGCCATCCTAGAAGCCTCAGCTGGAGCTATCCAGAACCTGTGTGCTGGGCGCTGGACGTATGGTCGATTTATTCGCTCTGCTCTGCGTCAAGAGAAGGCTCTTTCTGCCATAGCTGACCTCCTTACCAACGAACATGAGCGAGTAGTGAAAGCTGCGTCTGGAGCACTGAGAAATCTGGCTGTGGATGCTCGCAACAAAGAATTAATTGGTAAACACGCCATTCCTAACTTGGTAAAGAATCTGCCAGGAGGGCAGCAGAACTCCTGCCATACATAAAACACAAAATAGTTGAAAGCATGTCTACCAACACCATAGTAAATGCTTCTTGAACATTCATGCAGTACTGCTCTATCCAGTTGGGCTGGGCAATGGGATTTATTTTAGAAGCAGCCTTTGGAAAGGAGGCAGTACAGAAATCCATCTCAATACAAAACAAAACACATAACCATGAGGAAATACCACCAGTAACACTAACCCTTTAATCTGAGATGTGATTAAAATACTTTAAGGATTTTCTAGGGAGTTTAATGACTCTTGTAGAAATTCAAATTTAGGAGAATGAGTGGAATTTGAGACAGATACACTACCAACCAAAGAAAGGTGTTGAGGTCTTTCTGTCAGGTAAAAGCTAGGCTTTATAATGGAAGCTGTCATTGTTCTTTCCATTGGAAAGAAAAATATTTACTTGCATTTTAGACATACCATACAGATATAAAAGACATAATTAATTATGTCTTCAAATATTCTACTCCATAAGTTCCTTCCATACTAGGATTTCCACATAGACTGGTATGTACACTGCATAAAAATATCTTGAAAAGTAGAGCTTATCTTGCATTATTAGAGATAAAAATTTAAGTTTGCAGAGTTGAATGCTATATGAAACAGACATTTTATGTTAATAAAAAAGTGAAAGTTCTAATTGGTCATCAGCAAAGTGCTCTCAGTGAAAAGTTATGCTACTTAAGTGATGATAAACTGATTAGATATACCGAGACTGTTAGATACTTTTAAGAGAAGCCAGTCCTGTCATTGTCCTGTATAGTCACCTGAGCCTTCAATGACACAGTGGGATAGTTAAGTATACAGCTCCAAACACAGACCACCTTAGTCCAGATGAAGGCTTAGGTGCTCAGTAGATACTGTACCGAGGCAAACTACTTGAGCGCCCTGTGCCTCAGTTTACCTATTCAGGCAGAAAGAATAGAATCTCATTAGGGTAATTGTGATGATTCAATAAATTAGAATGCAAAAGACTTGTCATATGATATCAGTTAGCAAATTGTTGTTTTTTGTGATAAAGGTAACTTGAGCCAAAAATATTACAAAGTAGTTTTCATGACATCCAAATTTCAATGTCTGCTTTTACCTATTCAAATTTGCTTAAATATTGTATTAATAAATGAGATAATTTTATGATTATGGCATAAAATTGGAACGCAGTGGGTATGCAGAAATAAGTAAGGAATGGACTTTGTCCTCACGTGATAAACCATACAGACTCAACAACCTGTATCAATGAACACTCAAAGCTGATGGGTTTAGAATTGTTTATAAAATGTCCATGAGATTCTATGTGCTTATATGAAAGTAACGTTCCATTAATTTTGATAGAATTGAAGCCTCTTTCCTCTCCCAACCATAGCATGTAGTCTGATGGAAAGAAAATGCACTTCTCTTTGCTATCAGCATTGTTTCTTATTTAATTCACATCTCCAGAAAGAGACCGCACTTAGCCAGGCCTCCAAATAACAATTCTGAGAGTACTTATGAAATAATCTTAAATTAAAATCTGAACTTTCATCACTTCAGAGCAAAAGGTAGTTGTTTCGACATACTTCCAGCCAAGCAGACTGATAAGCAGATCATATAGTCTACCAAATGCCATCTACCTCACCATATAAACTTAGAAAGATTGTGGTGTACCATGCAATCCATTTTGGGAGTTCCATAATTTGCTTTAGATTTGTGGGAGGAGCCAACTTGGTAAAAACACCATTGTGATTATCAGAATTGCATTGAGTCAGACTCTGCTTTTTGATGGTGGTTTCAGGAGTCTGTCACAGGAGTGGCTTGCTCTTATTCAACAGCACAAAAATAGAATTTGGTGTCTTAAAGTCCAAGCCATGGATTTCTGTGATGTGATGTGTTCTTCTGTAGTGGGTCAGCACCTGAGAACTTTTTATTTGAGCATGTCAAGAAACTTGAAACTGTGATGAAGGCCAAGGACATACTTTTTGCAGATTGTACCAGTTACAACATGGTGCATCATACTTAAGATAGTATATGTGGGGCTGGCAGGTGGCATGGTGGTTAAAGACACTGTATTCCCATGTAGCCAACCGCGGTTCGAGTACCGGACCTGGCGGCTTGCTTTCTTGCTTGCCCTTTCTCTCTCTCTCTCTCTCTCTCTCTCTGTCTGGTCAAATTAAAAAATAATAACAAATGGAATTAAATAAATAAATAATTCTAGAAAAAGAAGGTTAGTATATGTTAGACTTGCTTTTGACCAAGTTTATTCTCCACTTTCTAGATCACTGGATTTGGAATTTAGGCACTCTGCAACATTGTGACTTTACATAATATCATAATTTTTGTGCATTTCTGTAAATTTTTAACTTGTTTCTTTTGCAGAATAGGGTCACAGGAAACATTGACATGAAATAAACAAGGGATATTTGAAATTCTCTTTCACTCTCAAAAATAATATAATCACCCATCAGTTCTCCATAAAAATTCATTCAGTAGAGCAGGGAACAGTCTTAAATTTCACATTTAGCTACTGCTGTGAATATTTTAAAAGCATTTTTTTCCTGCCATTTCTATAAATGTCAGCCTTACAGATATTACATGCTCCAGAAACTCTAATTTGAATGATAACTAAGAGCTTGTCACATGTGAAGTTGTTGAAACTATTTCCTATCAATTCTGCACTAAAGAAAACAACGAGTTCTCCCCACGCCTCTTCTGTTTTCCTCCCCACCTCCTACTAGCAAAACACTATTTTCTGTGACACAGAAAAAGTTCTGAGTATTTTAGGTCTCCTATGATACATTATGTATGCCATTTTATTTCTGTTATTAGAGGTTTCTTTTCCATTGTTCCTTAATAGCAGCCTCTTATTAGATACATAATTCTCTGTCTCTCTTCTGAGAAAGTATGAAATTACTGTATTAATATTTATTCTGAAGAAGAAAATGAGATATCAGGGAAAGAGTATGCCAATATTACATGGGGATGGTGTTTAGAATCTTATGTGTGTGTCAATAGCTTCCATGAAGATTTGATACTACTTATGAGTTCTAGGGGAACGTTTTCTTGAAAATAAGACATGCTCTCCTTTGTTCCAGGCAGTAAGAACTAAATAAAGAACAATATTGGTTCTGAGTTTTTATTGGTGAAAAGCAAAAACTTCTATACCCTTAATTAAACATGGTCAGTGGGGAATAGATGTACTTAATTTGCACATTATACAAGAGTGTTTTTATTTACCACGAAAAAATAGGTGCCACGAGTCTTAGAAATATTTCCTTGACATTGAGTCCCAAGCCATAGTGTGAATTGTTTTTGTTTCTTCAATGACTATCCAGGCAGCTTCTTCTACCCCATTGCCAATGAATAAAGCCTGGCTCTAGAGAGAAGATGAACTTCCACAGGTGGAATATGTACCACGGTAGTGGGTACTCCATAAGCATTTTCAGAAAGCAGTTTGAAGAAGGATCTTGATTTGGCCAACTATAGTCTAACCCCATAGTTTGAATCTAGAGTGAGTGTTGAAAAAAAAAAAAAAAAAATGGGACCAGTAGATGGCATAATGGCTATATCGCTGGACTCCCATGTAGTCGAACGCAGTTCAAATCCTGGACCCAGTGGCTTAAATTCATGCCAGGCGCGTGTGTGTGCATACCCAAGATCCTGAGAGGAGAATGGAGGAGAAGGGATTGCAGTGTGGTAATCCCACCTAGGAGGTGATTTCTTGCTTTTGTCTGTTTCTTTCTGTCTCTCTGGTGAGAGCACTCGCCCGATAGCAAAAACCTCTCAAAAAACAAACAAACAAAGTCAGTGACAGGGAGAAGTCATCATTGGCAGGCCAGCAGGGGTAGCAGCACCTCTGCTCAGAGGCAGAATGTCCACTCCCACACCAAGACTCCCCCAAGCCCAAGGTCAGGTTACAGAGTAACTGTGGAGTCAGAGAGAGCATTAGCGGCACTTTCACCACTCTTCTGAGATCTGATTTTGTTGATGCTTCTGGTCATTTAGTGTCCTTCTGCTCTTAATTATCCAAGCCTGAAACTTCACCCATCTCATGTATTCTGGAAGGCAGCCCGTTCGTTTATAACACATCCATTTGTATAGGTTCCAGCCGATTACTCAATTATGTGGTCTTTTGTTTGTTTATGTCTTTATTTGTTTGTTTTATTTCCTACCTGTCATAATCTGATTATTCTGTTAAGCTAGGGGGGAAAAATGAGAAAAATGGAATTAAGGAAAAAAAACATGGAAAATAGAAGAACCACTTTTAATTACTAGATTCACCAAGCTTAAAATTACATATTGGAGTAATATTCAAGGGCTATAAAAGTTTCTAAATGGTTTTTCTCAGCTTTTATATACTCTTCTCATTGTTGGCCAGAAACAAGCAGATCATGAAATGGCAAAAAAATTCAATTGGTACTATGGTAAAAGGACAAAATTTAATTCTATGTCTAAAAATTGCTCTAAAGTGCACAATAAATACAAAAAATAAGAAGAACGTGAGATGAAAGGAGGGAATAGAAGGTAAACAGAGGAAGTTAGAAAGTTGAAAAACCATAAAGATTAAAGAAGTTGACAATGTGAATTAAAACTAGAATAAACAGGAATAGATACTGTCAGAACCAGCAATTGGCGTAATGGCTATGTCACTGGACTCCCATGTCGTTGGCTGCGGTTCAAGTCCTGGACCTAGTGGCTTAAATTTATGCCAGGCACATGTCCGTGTGTGCCCAAGATCCTGAGAGGAGAACAGAGGAGAAGGGATTGTGGCATGGCCGTCCTTGCTGGGGGGTGATTTCTCGCTTTCTGCCTCTCTGCCTCTTTCTGTCTTTCAGGTGAGTGCAAAAACCTGTCAAAAAAAAAAAAAAAAAGAATAGACACTGTCATAGGGATCTTAGACAATAGTTTACTAACACCACTTGTGACTGTTGAGTATGGGCTAATACTCCTTGTGGTTATGCATTTATATCTAGAAACTTATCTCTATCTCTTTCCACTATAATCCTACTTGGATTTCTCGAAATCAGTAATGCACTTTGTTTTCAACTGGCACATGGCTTTAATTGACATGACTTCCAGCCTTCCAGAAATTTTCTCTAATTATTTCTGGGAATTTCCAACCTGTGTCTCACATGTACTCGTGGTTATTTCTAGAAATGATGAAATACTGCCATCAGAAATTCATCTGTACGATTAAAAAACCAATGAATTCCCAGCATTTGAGACCAAATGGATAAACTGAGAAGATAGAATACTATGTGAACAACGTCAGGCTATGAAAGACGGAATGTCCCCCACTTAGTAAATACTGAATGTTCTCACGAATTAGAAGAAACTAAAGGACTCGATATCATGGGAATAGAGATAGTAATGGTAGACATAGATGCTGGAGGAGGGATAGAAACCATGAAGAAAAATGGGGTAAAAGATACAAAAACACGTGTAAAACAGTGGAATACAAGAGCACTTGTAAAACAGACTTCGAAACTGTGTACCACAATAAGCCATGACAGTCAGTGACGAAGTAATACAAACTCCCCAAAAACCTGAGGAGTTATTTTTTGAGTGTGCACAACACAGGGTGGTGTAGAATGGAAAAAGATCCTTGGGAGAACTATTGTAACACAAGCTGAATGGGCAACCAAACCTCAAATGGGTGGGACTAATGACACTGGGAACAGTTGTATCTGTCCCTCGCTTATGCTAGATGATTGACTGGGCCTTGCAAAAAAAGACAACTCTAAATAAAAGTTAAAAGTTCTGTTTCAGAACCAGCTGATGACATGGTGGTTAAGACAGTTTGATCCTACATGGTCCAATATGTGGTTTGAATCCTGGACCTGGTGGCTTGAGAATCACTGGATACATTTGGATGTGTGATAAATAATCTTTAAAATTTGTCCTACTCCCTCATTTTCTGTTGATAATCAAGAGATTTAGAATTATACCTCAAATTTACATTATAAGAACATTGGATCTTTTTATCCATGAACACAGAATTCTTCGCCATTGTTTAGTCTTTTACTATTTCTTTTATTATTTCTTTTGTAGCTTTCTTCATACAGAAGCTGCCTGTGTATGTTAGATTTATAACCGAGCTCTTTATTTTTTGATGCTTTTGTACATTTTCCTTTTAACTTCTAATTTTATTTGCTGGTAAGGTTGTAAGGTATGGAAGATGGAAAGAATTCCATAATATTCCAATTAAATCTCAGTCTTTTAGTGTTTTGTGTCTCCAGGCTATAGGCTTCACATATGTTTGCTCAGTGATTTTGCTTTTCTCTTCCTCAACCATTTGCAGGCGAAAAAACGAAAGCAAAGTGGTTTAGCGAACTGTCTAAAATCATTAAGGGCTGTCATTTGTAGAGCTGCTCTCATAACTTCAGTGTTCTACTGAATTCCAAAAGCCCAAACCAGCAGTGTCCCCAGTTCATATCAATGTACACAACTAGTCAAGGCACAAGGTATGGTCAAAAAAACATCTGAAAGGGATGCCCTGATACTTTTCCTTTCCCAAATTAATTTCCTACTAATAATTTCTTGACACATAATGTCCCTTCAAGGTCACATTACAAGGATTGTGTTATCCTGTGTTCAGATATAAACAATGAACACCAATTCGTGCGTTTAAACAATTTACATAACAACTGAAAGCTTGGTTATCCCAATTGTGAGATACAGAAAATAGCATTATTATAATAACTTAGGGTTTTGGGAAAAAATAAATGAAATGATATATATGTAGGACTTAGCATACTGATGACATATAGTAAGTGTTCAGTAAATATAACTAATCATTCTGAATAATTTAATAGCATAGACTAATAAATAGTAGCCAAAGAGGGTTGGGTATATATATAATAAAAGAGAAATAAAAGTTTCACAAAGGGAGTATTTGAGAATCTGTGAGAAAATATATGATTATTACAATACCTGGTTTTATCTTGGTCTTTAGTATTCAGTGGTCAGAGATGATAAATAGCCCGCCATGCACACTTCTGCACAGGGAAGAGTTGTGCCACTCAAAGTGCTAACAGTTTACATGGAAAAGCACTATGGAAAACCAGATCCAAAAGAAGAACCGCAAATTGGTGCTAGGATAATTAATTATACCTTGAAGGTTGAACAGAAGAAATTATAGTGTTATTTAGAATGGTGAAATTATTCTCTGTGTTACTGTAATGGTGGATACATGGCTCTGCGCATTTGTTTGAACCCACAAGTCGTCGCATCACAAAGTGAACCTTAATGTATGGGAAAAACATAATTCAAGAGGTTAGGGATCCTAGATAGAATGAAAAATTTGACCAAATTAGCTAACTATTATATTAATTCATATCTAATACACCTCACTGAATGGACTGAGGAAAATGGTATTTCCCTAATTAACTTTGTGAATGCGTAGAAACTGTGACTAAAAGCAAAAGAAATTATTCCTAAACCCTGTATACTAGCTGATAAAGCTATTTCCATGAGATTACTAAATAACAATTTTGACAGCACTATATATATATATGTGTGTGTGTGTGTGTGTGTGTGTATATATATATATATATATATATATATACATATACACATATATATGTGTGTATATATATATATATACAATTAAATGAATAAGTGAATGAATGATGGATGGTGGGAGCAAGGTTTCTCACTGTAAAGTGAAAATTTGTGGGCATACAAGAAGAAAATGCTAGAATATTTAACGTAGCAATGGATTTAGAGTTGGAGACATCAGTAAGAACTCATTTATGTTAATGTTGATATTAGTTCAGGCAGCTATATCAAAATTTCATAAACTGAGTAGCTTATAAACAACAGAAATTTATTATATTTCTCATAGTTTTGTAGTCTGAGAAGTCAAAGATCAAAGCATCAGCAGATTCTGTGTCTGGTGAAGGTCTACTTTCTAGTTTGTAGAGATTTATTCTTGCTGCGTCGTCACATGGCAGAAGGGATATGGCAGCTCTCTGGTGTCTTTAAAATAAGGGCACTTATTCCATTCCCGAGAACTCTACCTCATGATCTAATCATCACCCAAAGACCCTATCTCCTAATACCAGCACATTGATAACCAGGTTATGACATACTGATTTTGAGGGGACACAAACATTCAGACTATAGCAGTGTTACATGTAAAAATATTTATAGATATGTGTGTGGGCTAGTATACATGTATTTCCTCATTCTGTCATCTATGAGATCCTGGGGGGGGGGGGGGAACAGAAAACAGTAACAATTTTTAAACTTAGCACTCTGATCTTGGCTTTTAGTACTATTTCCTTTTTTTCAGGTTTTTGTTACGGGTGGATTTACTCACTGAAGAGAGACACAGAAAGAGACAGAGAGAAGAAAAGTGAAAAATCACCCGCCAGGGGTTTCAGCCAGGCTGCAATCCCCTCTCCTCCAGTCTCCCCTCAGGATTTTGGACATATATGCACAAACACTCCATGTGATTTTCAAGCCTCTAAGTTTGAACCACGGTCCATCATGTGGGAATGTGGGAATTCTATATCTTAACCATTATGTCACCTGCTGGCCTCTCCAGTACTAATTTTTTATTTTTTTGAGAGGTTTTAGCCATAGGGCATGTGTGCTCACCAGATAGACAGAGACAGAGAGACAGAAAGTGATAAATCACCCCCCAGGGGGGATGGCCACACCGCAATCCCTTCTCCTCCATTCTCCTCTCGGGATCTTGGGCACGCACGCACACGTGCCTGGCGTGAGTTTAAGCCACCGGGTCCGGGACTCGAACTGCGGTCAATTACATGGGAGTCTAGCGACATAGCCATTATGCTAACTGCTGGTCCCTCTAATACTATTTTTTAATAAAAAAAATCTGGGTGCATTGGAGAACTGACTGATCTGGGCTTGAGGTCAAGGATAGTTAGTATAAGCCAACTGAGAGAATACCCAATGACTAAAGTTGAAATTATATGAACAACACAATAAGCAAATTGTAACCCAAAGTACAAAATAAATGTTCATGATTCTGTAAGTTAGGGAGAGAGAGAGAGAGAGAGAGAGAGAGAGAGAGAGAGAGAGAGAGAGAGAGAAAAGAGGATATTCAAATCTGCACAGAATTATTCCAAATTATTTATGTAGAAACTTCACCACCAAAAAATTTTCAACTCCTTAAATGTGGACTTCCTTCCAAGTAGTGGGAAAAGTAGTAGAAAGCACAACTATATAGTATAGACATGTGATAAATACTACATCAGTCAAGTGATCAAGGTTAATATCAACATGGACAGGTCATGTTAATTGTATGTATTCAGTGTATATAATGTAATAAGTATAACACTTCACTTCTGTGTTCTTCCCCCAAACCCATGACCTCAGTCTAATCCTAAGAAATACATCAGACACATCCCAGCCAACACTTACCTGCTACCTGATCAGTATTCTGCAAAACCTAAGTCATCAAAGATGAGGGAAGTATGAGAAATGGTTGCATTCCAGAGGAGTTTAAGGAGATATACAATCTAGTAGCAATGTGATATTGTAGAAAAGAGAAAGGATAGTAAATGAACACTAAGAACATTTTAATAAAGTATCTGCTTTAGTTAATAACAATCATATATCACTTTAGGCTTATTAGTTATGACAAATGTCCAGAGAGAGACAGAGAGAGAGAGAAAGAGGGACAAATTGTCTCCCTAAGGAGGATTATGGTTACACCACAATTTTCTCCTCCATTTCTCCATTCTCTCAGAATTTGAGGCATGCACACACATGCACATGACTCATTTTTGAAGCTGTTGGGCCAGCATTAGAACTGCAGTTAGCTATGTGGGATCCGGCTTCTTTCACTCTTTTTTTTTAAGAGAGAGATTTTTGCTATAAGGTATGTGAACTCACCAGAGAGACAGAAAGCAAAAAATCATCCCCAAGGGGGGATGCCCATGACACAATTCCTTCTTCTCTTGGGATTTTGGGTACACACACACACACATGCACAGAGTGAGGTTTAAGCTACTGGGTTCAGGACTCGACCTACAGTCCACTACATGGGAGTCAAGTGATGGAACCATTATACCATCTGCTGTTCCCTCCAGCTTCTGTTAGTCACCAGGCCATGGAGCCAGCTGATATATATATATATATATATATATATATATATATATATATATACACACACACACACACATACATATATATACACACACACACATATATGCACACACATATGTATGTATGAGTATGTGTGTATATACTTCCCTTATAAAATCTAAATTATTTGGAATTTCAGAAACTCTTTTCTCCCTAAGAAGTTTGGTTAGTAATTGTGGATCTTTAGGATCAATTCCATAGGATTTTGTAGAATTACATGAGATAATTCACTTAACAGACCAGGGCCAGCCATACAATATATGTCCACTAATAAGTAATAATTGTTATCATCAGTTACAATTTCTAACATCTCATGAATTCAACAAATTTAATCCTAAGAAGTTTTATCTATTTGGGGATATCAGGTGACTTTTTATGCTCCAAACCAAGAAATATGTTTCTGGTGAGGACCTAAGTCCCAGGTCCTCAAAGAGATATTAGTTGTATTCATGCATGAAAGCTCTTTGATGCCATTGGCTGGATCTGTGCACAAATTGATGTATAGGTTGAACTGAAAGAAGCCCCTAGTATGTGGCCTAATATCTATACATACTTATCTTCAATCGTAAAGACATCACACAGTCTTCAGGATCTCTTTGCTTTTGTTTCTAATGACATAATTATACACCAGAAGCTCTGCTGTCCTGTAAGATTTACTAGAGAATAAAAAGTGGAAGGAATCCACTTTTAGATGATCACCCTGTTCTACTAGAGATCCAGGTGGCACCAGGTTTATTTTCATTTAGAGATAACCAAACACAATGAGGACACACACATTGTTGTCCTTTTTTGGAACCTGATTCAGATGCTTCCTTTTCTTCCTGTTTGTAAGCCCTGGTGTTCAGAAGGACATGATAGTGACCCAAAATCCACAGTTATAGTTCAGTTGCCAAGGGTGACCTGATGAAGGGACATATTTTCCACATGTTTTTCACTGAACTTGGCAGCCGGGATGTGTGTAATTCTTCCTGCCCTAAAAACAAAATTCCTTTATTATGACTGTCTTCTCTTTCTTCCTTTGTGTCAATTGTCTTCTCACTATTTTCACTGGTCTTACTATCTTGCCCTGGCTATTAAATAAATCACATTTTGATTTTAGGGCTTCCTTCATTTAGGAGGAAGGCATTGCTCTGCGATAAAAACACACACTCTGACACTAACCCAGATATTTTATTTCGAGAAAGGAATTCTTCAAAGACATAACTGTTGGTGCTGACCCTGTTTCTTAAAACTTTAATAAAAATATATTTAATTTGTGAGTCTGTGTCCTTTATGCTTCCTGAAACGAATTGTAATATTGATCGTGTTGGCCATAGGTGCATATTACAGATACATGAGGGCTATTTGCTGTGAGGTAAAATATTATGACCATGTCTGAAGTGATTTTTTGTCTGAAGCTGTAATGGCTTTAGTTAGTCATATATGGAAATGTGGAAGAAGCAACTATAGGGATTGTTTTAGTCCAATGTTCTTAGTGTTTATCTTCCACTCCCAAACTTTTAAGCCCTGCTCCATTTGACAGTTGGGAATCTGAAATTCTACTCAGTAGAATTTAATGTAAGGCTTTGGCTTCTTTGTCAATTATTTATATGTAGTGTGGATAGGAGATCTGAAAGTAAGTTTTGAAGGGTAGATGAAAGAAAGAGTGGAAAAGTGGGAAGACTGAGGTAAGTAGAGGGAGCATGACTAGAAAGAAGGAATGAGGTGCTGAAAGAGAAGTGGGGAGCCATAAATATCTTAGTGCTTATTTGTAACACTGCAAGAATCTACCTCTCTCCAGAAATTACCTTTGTTATCTAGAAAATTCATGTTTCATTTTTCCCACTTAAAAAAAAAAAGAGAGAGAGAGAGAGAAAGAAAGGAAATAAAGTATCTTTAAGCCATCCAACAGGATCCATTTCTAAAAGTAAAGATTGTTTCTTTTAAAGGAAGAAGAGGAAAGGAAAGAGACTGCTACACCTGTAAGCAGACTAAAAGTCTTAAATGTATTAAAAAATGGCACCAGTAATTAAACCTGGGCCCAGTCGTCAAATGTGTGACATGTAATTATCAGCACTTTTTGTGCATCTGGAGTCCCTTCAGTGATTTGATATGACTCTTCACTATTTTCTCTCTGCTCTCCTTAGGGTACAAAGAGAATTCTAGCCCTTTCCCTCCCTCTGGTCTTAGTTCCCTCATGACTACACATGAAAAGAGGAATTCTATTAAGAGTAAATCTTCCATATTTGTCCACTTTTTTTTTTGAATTATTTTATTCAACTTCATTTATTCATTCATTTATTTTAATTTGACCAGAGAGAGACAAAGAGAAAGAGGAAAGAGAGAAAGGAAGCCACCAAGTCCAGGATTCAAACCATGGCCATGTGGGAGTGTCCAACGCCTTAACCACCACACCATCTGCTGGTTTCTGTCCATATTTTAAACTGAAATATTGGACAATGTAAAGTCATGGAGAGTAATTGTAGACACCAGAGACAATGTGGGAGGAGGATAGGAGATGGCAGAGGGTGAGAGAGAGGGAATCAAGAGAAAAAAAGAAAGAAGTAAAATGTTAAGAAACAGAAAATGGAAAATTATCTACTGAAGATAATAGGTATGGTATAATCTTTGATTGGACCAATAATCAGTATATTCTGGATGGGAAAATTCATTTTGTATGCTGTAATGATACATAGTGAATGAATCTAAAATAAACTTTAAAAATTAAAAAAATAGGGACCAGCAGTTGGCATAATGGCTATGTCACTGGACTCCCATGTAGTTGACCACAGTTCAAGTCCCAGGTTCAGTGGCTTAAACTCATGCTGGGCACATGTGTGTGTGTTCCCAAGATCCCAAGAGAAGAATGGAGAAGAAAGGTCTGTGGCGTGGCCAATCTCCCTTGGGGGTGATTTCTCATTTTCTGTCTCTTTGTCTCTCTTTGGAAAGTGCATACACCTATGGCAAAAACCTCTCCAAATAATAATAATAACAAAATAAAATTAAAAAATATGAATTCTCTAAATGAAAGAGCGATTGCCCCTGTTACAATTGCATAAATAGGAAAAATAAAAATTTAGTCAGTTATCCAGATAATTCATGTCAAGGTACACCTTAATCTAGGATAATGGCCATTGTTCTTAAATTTTTCCAAAGAAATACAGGTGCTTATTTTACTATAGTACTATAGTGCTCTTTATTTAAATTTAATATTCCTTGTCAGAAGATTTTGATTCTGGTTAAAAAACAAAATACCCTGAATCATATCATAAATTAAATTTGGTGATTTAAAAACTTTAAAACATTGCTGTGATGGACAGATTGCTTAATAGGAAGAGAATATTTGGCCAAGGCAAGAGAGAGGTCCCATGAGCATGTTTCGGAAGCCAAGCATCTGTTCAGTTAGTTTATTTTTCTTCTTTTTACATCTGCCAAAAAGTAATTTTTTTAAGTGAGAGTTCCAAGAGGGCTCTCAAAAGATTCACATTTTGGTCAGTTTTCCGATGGACTATTATTTTTTTTTTCCAAAAGTCAAATGCCTTGTAAGAACTTAACAAAACTGTAGAGTCATATTTGGACATTGTGTTAATTTTAAGACAGGATTCAAAATGGCCTACAGAAAGCAATTTCAGTTCCAATTATTGTGAAAAGTGGGGATGCCAATATTATCCTCTTCGACTGCCACCTGTTGTGCCAGTAAAGAAATGACTCACTTGCAGTATTTCTCATTTTAACACAAATTACTTATTAAAAATAACTATTTTCAGTATTAAAATCAACTTATCTTCAAAATACTTTATTATTATTATTATTATATATTTTTTGCATGGGGAACCTTCTGTCTCTAACAGTTGCAAAAACAGGTTTTCAAATGCTCACAAATGACCATACACATATTTAGATTGCCCCCTGGCATATGCAGTGACATTTGAGAAGGTTAAAAAGACAAAAACAAAGAAAGCCTATGATTTTCCAACAAGCCCATGACACCCAGTGCTTGTAAACAAATCACCGTAAAGTAAAAGCACTTAGAGTAGTGACAGCACTCTTAGTACTGGAAGGACAATTTAAATTTAATTCTTGCTGTACATAGCTTCCCATCCTCTTACTTCACTGTATATCTAGGATGTTGCTAAAAATGGAAAATATAGAGGTCAGAGTAGTAAGGTCCTTGCCTTTAAGTAATTCAGAATTTAAAAGAGAAGACAAATTATGTTACGAGAAGAACCTTTTGTTCATAATGGTACAGAATATACTGCCAATGAATTAAGAAATCAAGACAGGGACTTATGGTGCCTAGTGGCTGGCATAATGGTTATGTCTCTGTACTACCATGTAGTTCACCATGGTTTGAGTCTCAGACTGGTGGTTTAAAAACTCATGCCAGGCGCGTGTGCGCATGTGTCCAAGATCATAAGAAGAGAATGGAGGAGACGGGACTGTGGCATGGCCATCCTCCCTGGGGGGTGATTTCTCGCTTTCTGTCTCTGTCTCTCTCTGTCTCTCTGGTGAGTGCACACACCCTATAGCAAAAATCTCTCTCTCTAAAAAATATGAAAGATAGGAAATTATAATAGCAATCCTATGAGGTATCACCAATAAAGGAGAATATGATTGATAAGAATGTAGAAGAGATCATTATAAGGTTAAGATTGGTGAGTAATTGTTTTGGGAGAAAGCTCATTCCAAGTTTAGAACAAGGCAAATCAGAAGGGGTTGTTTGTTGGCATGAAAAAATGGTTCATTACCAGTATTTTACTAAACAGGCAATTTGTTCAAGTCTGGCAACTGTCTGAAATAACTATACATTCTTCCCCCTCCCCAAAAAAGAAACCCCACAATAATAAACAAACAAATGAAAACTGCATGGAAAACTGAATAGTTCCAAAATTTAGCTATTATATTCTACCTATATTAGAGATTATTTTCATATCTTGCTAAATTGTTACTAACTTTTATTTCAGAAACATTTCCAACTTATTAAAATTTTAGCATACAGTTGATTAGAAGCAGAAAATATGGAGAACAAGGTTGGAAAATAATTTCTGGAGGCAAACATGCTGGTAGATTTGAGATTCACAGCTAACCGTCAAACTTTCTAAAGATTTTAAACTTCAATTTTGTTTTTATTTTAGCTGATTCTAATATAATCTGCTTAGTTTTCTCAGGATCTTTGGTCTTTCACCTTATTCTTAGACTAATGCTTCAGGAAGCAAAGCTCAGTTTCTGAGTACCTTAACACGAGTTGGGAAGTGATCTTTTGGAAAGGGCATAAGGTAGACTCTGCTTCCAATTTGGAATAATGGTCCACTGCATGACAACCACCACCATTACCAAGAACAAAAATAATTCAAATGCTCACTTATTCAGCACCAAGTAGATGCCAAACAACACTCCCAAGTGCCTTACATATTTATTCATTCCTTCCATCACCCTATGAAGAAAATACCAGCATTAACCTTATTCACAGATAATAAATGGGGTAAGAGATCAAGTAGTTAAGAAGAGGTGGAACTCAGATGCAAATAGAGAAAATCAGGGACCAGAGCTTGTGCTCTGACCTGGTATACACTATAGTTTCTTTTTCTTCTTCTTCTTCTTCTTCCTTTTTTTTTTTTCCGAGAGGTTTTGGCTATAGGGTGCATGTGCTCTCCAGACAGACAGAAAGAGACAGAGAGACAGAAAGCAAGAAATCACCCCCCAGGGGGGATGGCCATGCTGCAATCTCTTCTCTTTCATTTTCTCGGTCACGCACACACACCACTGGATCCGGGAAGCGAACTGCAGTCGACTACATGGGAGCTCAGTGACATTGCCATTACGCTAACTGCCTGTCCAATAGTTTCCTGAAGATGAGCACTGGTAAAGAGCTTTTCCAAGATAGAGTTACTAGTTTCAAAGTATTTCACAATCTCCGAACTGTATGCATGCAATGCCAAAGCCTAGGTTAGGTAAGGTTGGTATTTTGTGTTTTAAGCCATGTTTTTATCTCTGGTGGAAATGTTCTACGCCATAGGTTACCACAGCTGACTTTACAGGTAGTAATATTAAGTCAGTGAATTAACCTGCTTCTAAGTAAATGGACTGTATATCTATAAAATATACTGTGTTATTTCTGCCAAATGACTTTCACTATTATCAAGGTTAATAAGATATTTTATTGAGCATCCTCTGCTTTCCCATTTCTGATTAGCTTCTGTTACATGACTTGAAATAGATTTCTCACATACATTCCAAATATTAAGTACCTCTTCCTAGCTATCTCTTTATAAATATGACTCTGATAAAAATAAAAGGAACATCGATTGGATCATGACAGTACACAGCATAAATTTAATTTCCCTTTTGCTTTTTCCCTACTATATTTCCTAAATTACAAAACTGATAAACCACTTAAAAGAGAAAAAAAACAAACAAACAAGAAATATCAGACCACAATAACACTGCAAATTCAACAAAAGAGAAATTAATTACATGAGATTGAACTGGTAAAATGGAATTCTATAACTTTTGACTAAAATATTACTGACTTTCTTCTATGTTTTGTCTTTCAGATTAAAGGATTTTAGTTTTCTTTTGAGCTGATAGGTTCAGCAATTTGTTGAAATTGAAATTTAAATTATTTTAAATTGAAACATTAACTTTTCTCCATTCCTGACCCCTCTGCAATTGGAAAATATTTGTGAACATTCTTATTTTGTGGCAGAATAGTTATTTACATAAGTTTAATGATACAATAGTATCTGTTGCCTTGCATCAGAAGTTGAATTCTTATGGGGTTTTGTGCAAATAACAGACCAATTGAGACTAAACTTTTTTTCTTTCTTTCTTTTTTTTTTTTTTGCTAATAAGTTAGTTTATACCTCTCTTTGGTAAAAGGAAATGCAGAGGAAAAAAATGTTTCAGAAGAAAATTACAGTGCACTTGTCACTAGATTTTAGCTTTGTATTTTTAGTTTAATTAAGATATTTTGTGAAACAATGAAATGTGAAAAGGAAAATTTTAGCATGGGAGGGAGGGAGGGAAAGGGGAAGAAAACAAGTGAAAGTACATTTAATTGACTCAAGATTTGGTTCATATCTTCTATTTTAACAGAAATAACCAATTTTGCCTCTTTCAACTTGATTTTCCTCCCTTGAGTAAATTCACACCTTAAGCAAATTTTCGTTATTTTTATTACTGTTATTGTGATTTATCTATAGATATTACCCTTCTTAGTGCTGTGGATCAGGCTGTCCTTTAAATGTAGGGCAAATGGGGCCATTTCCTTTCCCACGGCGGACTGTAGGAGTACAAATAGTTGTCTCTCTGCTGACCAGTGTTTGGTAGGGCAGGGTCTGCTCAGCCCTTACAGTGTGTACACTGTAGTCCTTTCGCTCTCAGCTGCCAGTCCAGAGACTCTTCTGCACATGGTCCCAGCAGTTTATCGCTGTTTGTGTCTCTGGTGCTTTTTAAGGACCCATAGATGGATGGTAGATAATGAGGAACAATCACTTCTGAGCCACTGAAGAATTCTGTCAGCATATCACCATGGAATTCTAGAGAAAGAACTGAAATAGAAAAGTTCCTAGTTAGAGAGAAATGTTTTGACATGTAGATTCTATCTTGTGAAAGATAACTTACAATGCTCTGAAAAATACTTAACACTAAAATCATTGATAGCTCTAAGTTATAAAGATTTCAACATTCATAAAATACACGAAAGTATCATTTAGCTATGCTTTAAACAATTCAAACCTCAAACGTACAGTAAATCTGGAAAATTCTTTAAAAAGGGTAGTTTGACATTGACCTTTGAAACGATTAAGTAAGAAAATTCCTACTTTTTATGATTTGGTAGGCATGGTTAAGGAGATCTAGATTGGATGAGGCAGATGAATTCACCATTTGTAGTCCCCAAATGAATAATTTAACCTTAACATAACTTAGTATCGCTCATCTAAAATATATACAATGCAGTCAGCATACTGGGTAATTAAACTTTGCATGAGCTACATTATATACTTGTACAAAAAACGCACTCAGAAAGGTTTTTCTTTTTGCCTCTGCTAAGTAAAATATTGCAAGATCTTATGGCCCTTTGGAGTTTTATTTTGTAAGTAATAAAAATCTAAAATGCTAAAATCTATAAATACCAAGAGTCCATGCTATAGTGCTGGTCTCATTTAAATTTTCAACCTATGTGTCTCTATGTGTGTACATACACATGCATACATGAAGGCATGTTATGAAGCTAAGCATGAGACTCTATTAATAAAAGTTAACATGAGGGGACCAGCAGGTGGCACGGTGGTTAGGGTGCTAGACATTCCCACATGGCTGACCATGGTTGAAGTCCTGGACGTGGTAGCTTGCTTTCTCACTCTCCCTCTCTCTCTCTCTCTCTGTGTGTGTGTCTCTCTCTCTGGTCAAATTAAAATAAAATGAATGAATACATAAAATTAAATAAAATAAATCTTTCAAAAAAATTTAAAAAAAAAAGTTAACATGAAGTCAATATTGAGAAACATTAGAAAAACCCTACAGAACAAAAACTTGAATTTAGAAAAATCTAATTCGAGGTTGAGTTTTTAGAAGAGTATTGCTTCATGGAGATATTAGGGAGAGACAGAAGTTAGGGTGAGGTTTAAAGAAATTATAGATTGATATCTCTAATGCTAGAATGTTTTTCCATCAGGTATTTCTTTTTCCCTGAAATCCTCTCTCCATGAGCAGTTTCTATCTGCCTTTGGGTGATTTATTGGAGCTACTTAAATTTCCCACTAGCTGTCACAGCTGGGTAGACTAATAGGCCTTTGGGAGGTTAACCACATCCCATTACATTTATTGCTTTTGTATCCAATTAGAACGGCTAGGTCTGGCATAGGCTATTGACATAGATTGAAACAGGTAACAATAATGTGCCTAGAAAAAAAGGTACATGTTTAGGAATGAGTTGAATAAAAAGTTAAACCTTGTCTGAAAGTCACTTCATAGAAATTTTGAAAACAAGACACTTTTTTTTTTTTTTTGAGAGGTTTTTGCTATAGGGCACGTGCACTCCCCAGAAAGACAGAGAGAGACAGAGAGACAGAAAGCAAGAAATCACCCCCCAGGGGGTTTGGCCACACCACAATCCCTTTTCCTCCATTCTCCTCTCAGGATCCTGGGCACACACACACACATGTGCCCGGTGTGAAATTAAGTCACTGGTCTCGGACTTGAACTGCAGTAGACTACATGGGAGTCCAGCGACATAGCCATTATGCCAACTGCTGGTCCCAGAAAACAATACACTTTTAACATTCCTAACCTGTGCAGGTAATCATAATGCCTTTTTGCAGTTAAGTGTGTGGCAAATAGATGCTGCTTTAAATGCTACATCTCTTTACAGTTGTTGTCACATAACATATTTTCTGCTCAGCAGTTTCACCAAGATAATATGCCTTTCTCAGTTCCTTCCTTCCAATGGTATGCCCTGGCATGCACAGGGAAGACACAATCTGGCCTCTGACCACTACAGTTTCTATGAGCTGGTTTTCTCATCTCTGCATTGCTGCCTTTTGAAAGAGAGGAGGTGATTTTCTTTGTAAGAACCAGTATTTTTTTAAATCAATTTTATGAATGCCTTCTGTTGTTATATTTGCCAGTAGAAATCAATTTATTCCATCTAATAATTTAGAATCAAGGAATTTTATGGATCCTGTCTACTCTTCTCGCACCTATCTCTCCATATATGCTCTTATTCTCAAGAAATTAGATTTTGTCTGTTGATTGACAATTTTATTCTGAAATAAACCCAAATAATTAGATCAGGATACTTCTCAGTGGAGCTGCATTAATGTTTCTAAATATTGCTTGCTCACTGCCAATTTTTCTATAGGATGTTGGCACACCCCTGTTGGAAACAGAGAGATTGATATTCAATAGAATATTCCTTTGTTATTTTCTTGACCTTATTATTAACCTTGCGGTTTTACTTTGGGATTCTTTATTTATTTATTTATTTTAGAGAGGTTTTTTTGCTATAGGGCGCATGCACTCACCAGATGGACAGACAGAGACAGAGAGACAGAAAGCAAGAAATCAGCCCCCGGGGGGATGGCCACGCCGCAATCCCATCTCCATTCTCCTCTCGGAATCTTGGGCACGGATACACACGTGCCCGGTGTGAGTTTTAAGCCACCGGGTCCGGGATGTGAACCGTGGTCAACTACATGGGAGTCCAGCGACATAGCCATTACACCAACTGCTGGTCCCAACTTTGGGATTCTTTCAGTCCACGTATACCACCATTTAATCAGCCATCGTGTGTTAAGGGCTTCCTTAAGCCCTTCTAATCACATATGACATTTGGTAAATACTTCTTGATAAATTAATAGATGTGTTCTGGTCAGTACTGATTTATATCAAAGCGAATGCTGAACAATCTCTTGCTTTAGCAATTAACTTATTTTTGAATCTGTCAGCACAGCCTCTTTACAATCACTTAGAAATGAAATTTCTCTTACGTGTTAATTACTTTGTTTACACAGGATTAAAATACTGTCTTAACTACTTGTTTTGTCACAGTTAAATGATGCAACTTTTAGCAAGAATTTAGTCCAGAGGCAGTAGCAGTGAACAATGAAGTTAACTGTCATGACTAAGGTAAGACATTTTATGAGAAAAATGCAGATCTATCTGGGTACTACTATGATAGAGAAGATAGATGATGCTATTTCACTGAAACTCATGAAAAATGTGATCACTTTCCCTGTAGTAAAGGCAGCCTAGAATCTATGGCATTGAAGATAAGACCTGGGATTGCAGGTCAAGTCTAGATTCCAGTCCTTGTTCTGTTAAGTGGCTGTGTGACTTCACTAATATACATATATATATTTCGAGAGAGAGAGATTTTTGCTATAGGGCACGTGGGTTCACCCGAGAGACAGGGAGAGATAGAAAGCGAGAATCACCCCCTGGGGGGATGGCACACTGCAATACCTCCTCTTCGATTCTTCTCTAGGGATTTTGGGCATACATGCACATGTGCTCAGCTTGAGTTTTAAACCACCAGGTCATGGACTTGAACTGTGGTCAACTACATTTGTGTCTGGTGATATAACTGCTATGCCATCTGCTGGTTTCTTTACTGACATTTTTAATTATTGTGCTCAATTTAAAGAAAATATGTTTTATCAAGTTCTTATTATGTACGAACCAATTCAATGTCATCTTTTCTGACTAATGATTTGAAATCAAGTGGACTTTGTGTCTGGGGAGGAGGTAAAGTATTAATTATGAAATAAATGTTGGAGTGTGTGATCCATTAGCTGAGTTGCCAGGAGAATATTTGTGGAGGGCACTGAATATGGAAGCCATCTTGAGCTATCCGCCATCTTGAGCTATCCACCATCTTGGAAACCATTAGGCTTCACTTCCTCACTGAGCAAACTTTCTCAGAAATCATGTGACCAACTGTTCTCCCCTGAAGTGATTGAGTTTCTAGGCAACAAGAGAGATCCACCCACACCAATGATTGGTTCATGCTGTTTTATCTCATTTGAATTTCAGGCAGTCAATCAATGCCCACCAGCTTGTATATAAGCTCACTGTTCTTCCTTAATAAACGAGACTTGATCAGCACCTCCTCTTGTCTCCACTCTGTGTGTCTGTGTGTTTGTCCCATCTCTCACTCCCTCCTTCAGGAAACCTGTTCGACTGTCCCGCAGGCTGGGACAAATATTCTAGCCATCTAGCCAGGAACAGATAGGGATGGAGATAGGCCCCTCCTTCTCCGGGCTAGAAAGGCTGCACCTGAATTGAATTACCCACAGGGTCAGAGAAAAGATTACACTTATCATAGACTCCAAGGTCTTCCTCTGTTGGAGCCAACAGTTTTCAAAGCCAAATCTTATAGCATTAAGTATCAGAACTCTGGTAGCTTAGTTCTCTGTTCAGCCTGAAGGAGAAACAACAAATAGATGGGGAGAACAGCAAAAAGAATGTGATTCTTGCACTGAACTCCCCTATATACTCACCAGTGACTGTGCCCAATTCTATTCTCTTTGGGATGATGGAAGGAGTGGGAGGATGAGTCCTTTAACCCCTGGCTTTTAAGCTTTTCTTATAAAATTCCTACCGTATGACATTATGGGATTCACCTTCTTGCTCAATAGTGGGTCTTCCCATCTATTTCCCTTCTGTTTTCCCAGCCCTCCCTTTAGCCATTGGACAGCTGAGAAACATTGTGATGCTACATAGGAAGAATATCTCTCGGTCAGCCAGGGGCATGGTGGTTAAGATGGCTGATCCCATATGGCCTAGTGCACATCGAGTCCCAGACCTGGCATCTTGGAAAGTACTCCAAGTGCATGTATGTGCATGCCCCAAAAAGGAAAATGGAAGAGAGAAGGGATTGTAGCATGGCTATCCCCCTTTGGTGATAACTTCTCACTTTTCTTCTCTCTCTTTCTCTCTGTATATATCTCTCTGGCAAATGCACACGCCCTAAAGGGGAAAAGAAAAAAAAGAAAAGAAAAGAAAAGAAAAGAAAAGAAAAGAAAAGAAAAGAAAAGAAAAGAAAAGGAAAAGAAAGAAAGAAAGAAAGAAAGAAAGAAAGAAAGAAAGAAAGAAAGAAAGAAAGAGAAGAGAAAGAAAGAAAATTTCTATGCCTTGGAAGAGACTCTGAAGAACAGGGTACATTTTAAGTATCCATGCTGGTTCATTTCTCTATCTTTGTGTCTAACTTTAAGAAATTCAAACCCAAGATTTTTTTATTTTTCTCTGTGTCTTCCTCTTCACAGCTACTTTTCTTTCTCTTCATAAAGAAAGTTGATAAAGTATTTTAAATGATGAGAGAATGAATATATGGTGGCAGAAAGAAGTAGGAGACAGTTTTCTCTACATCTTTCATGGTAAGTAGAGCTAAAAATCCTGGAAATTACATATAACAGAAACGGAAAATTATGAGAGATAAAATGAGAAAGACAGACCTGCCAGGTACTGCACTACCCAAAGAATAGCACAGTAGTGCTTGCCTGGGCTTGCTTTGTGCCACATACCTTGTATATCGGGATGAGGTGCTGAAAAAGCCAGCAATCCTGAAATGTCAGCAGAAACAAACAGGAAACAATCCCAAGAAAAGAAATCTAGCTTATTTTAGCCAAAGGACCAGGAAATCAGCAAAACTGCCAAAAATTTAGATCATAACTACGTAATTTCAACTAAACGCCAGATAAAAATGGTCAGTCTCACCTCAAACCATCCCTCCAGCAAAGGCTGAGGAATCCAGAATCCCTGCATAACCAGAGGACCCCTGGCCAAGTTGGTGTCACAAAACACCAAGTGGGGACCCACTGAGCTCCCTTCTTACACAGTGTCACTGAAAAAGACATGGAGAGCCTGGACTTCCCTTCCTACCTAGCAGTAATGAGATGGCCCTCTCTCTCCCTGCTGCAGTAACCTCACCGGAGGCCTAGTGGAAAGCCGGGATTTTCTCCAACGTTCAGTAATACAACGTCACACCATGTGGTATCAAAGATGGCCATATAAGAGCAGTAATGAGACGGCTTACCCTTTTTATGAGCATGTGAGTGAAGGCCTAGCGGGCAGTTGAAGCCACCCAGACTTAGCAACAACAATGTGCCTCTATCCTGCTGGGGCAGTGCTTTTCTTCCATACAGAGTTTTCTTAATTGCATTCCCCAGTTGAAGTAAACATTATACCATGATCTGATGTAATTTTTAATGTGTATAAAGGACACATTTAAGACACTTTTACATTATAAATGGTGGGAGGGCAGAGTGAGGTCAGGGGATGTGAATTTCTAAATGTACTCATCCTGTTAAGATATCAATGGTGGACTGCAATAGGATACCAGAATGTGGGAAAGAAACTGCAACTTTCCCACGTTGCTAGTAGGAAGGTAAAATGATGGACACTCTAGAAAACATTTGGCAGTTTATAGAAGCATGAAAAGGAATGTTCACAATGGCTCTATTTGTAATAATCCAACACTGGAAAGAAGCCAAATGCAGCTCAATGGGTGAAAAACCCAAACTGTGCTACATTTTTAAGTGGAATATGACTCAGTATTACAAAAGGGCAAACTAGTCATGTATGCAACAATTTGATGGTTCTAAAGGGCATTATAGTAAATGGAAAAAGCCAGTCTTAAAAGGTCATATATTATGGGACCAGCAGTTGGCATAATGGCTACGCCGCTGGACTCCCATGTAGTTGATTGCAGTTTGAATCCCAGACCCACTGGCTTAAACTCACGCTGGGTGCGTGTGTGTGCGTGCCCAAGATCCCAAGAGGAGAATGGAGCAGAAGGGATTGTGGCACAGCCATCCCCCCAGGGGGTGATTTCTTTCTTTCTGTCTCTCTGTCTCTATTTATTTGTCTTTCTGGCGAGCGCATATACCCTATAGCAAAAACTTCTCCCCCCAAAAAAGTCATATATTATATGACTTTATTTATATAACATTCTCAAAATGGCAAAATTACAAAAATGGAGAACAAATTAGTGATTGTCAGAGGCTAGACACAGGGGATTAGGGAAATGGGCGTGACTATAAAGAGAAATGAGGGGGTTTTCTGTGGGGATTGGAAACCACATAGTGTGGCTCCAGAGCTCTTAGTCAATGTCTTAAATCATGTGGTGTGTGGGACTGGGGAGTAACTCTCCTTATTGTATTTGTGAGGGCACATGACTTTGATCTTCAGTCAGACAGCTTTTCTGTACATTTTGTGGAAGTTCATGCTCTGTAATTTTTTTTTTTTTAGAGCTATCTTTAGTTTCAGAGCACTTCAAGGTGCCATCTACTTAAATCCCTTTGTCTATTATAGTGAATGGTACCATGTAGTCAGTCAATATTTCTGTACAATTTCTTTATAACAACTATAAAGTTAGACCATGGCAACTAAGTAGTCCTCTCCCATGACTCACTCAGGCTCATAATTAGACTAGATTGAAAACTATTGGAGATCTCTTAAATCAGGGTGGTTCCATCTACAATTGTCATGTTTGGCCTATACTACAAATCGAGATGGGATATTTTAGTGACACCATTGCATGTTTTATAATATCAAATGTGACTGGGCCCTATCTTTGATTTTATCTGTTTATTTTATTTTTTTTTTCCAACATAATCATTACAAAGAACATGTTGAAAAACCCTTTTTCATCCAGGGGCTCTCAAAAAAGAATGACCCCATGGTATTTCTGCAGGCCGCATTATCTCCCTAGAGAAATACAGTACTTCTAGTCTTGCTTCAATATCATCCTATGTTCCTATTCTACTCCCTTTTGCCACATTTCCTCTTTTGAGGAGAACAGAGAATGTATATCAAATGAGAAGGGAGTCAGAAAGAGGAAAAGTTTTATAAAAACAGAGAACAGAGATAAAAGGAAGGAAAGGTGATAAAGAAGTGTCTCTCTCAGAGAACAGAGATAAAAGGAAGGAAAGGTGATAAAGAAGTGTCTCTCTTTGAGAGACACTGAGCCATAATGTTACAACATAAACCTTCAGTCAGCTGAACATATTCAACTGCATCTGTATCCATGAGCTTGTTCTTAAAATGGGGAAGAGAAAACAAAAAATGCTTGGCGAGGAAGCATAGAAAGAAGATGGGAACAATGACTAAGGATGCCTCTTTTGTATGTTTGTCAGTCTAAGTCCCAATGTACAAGTCTCTGAAGTAATACTGAATTCTAGAAAGTTCTATGTAATTCTAAATCTGGGAAAGAGAGGCAGCTACAGGTATTTAAAAGGTAGAATAATAAGAGGCAAAGAAGGAAGAAAAGATGAAGAGAAAAAGAAAAATACGGTGAAGGCCAATCATTAGAATACCTGGCTTATAATATTAAAATATTGGTTAATGATGAAAATAATCTCTTTCTTCTTTTATAAATCTGAGAACAACATATACTCTGCATTGTATTATAAGTTAGAAATTACAATAGTTTATTATTTATTATCAGTTTGTGGGAAAGGAAAAAATCTGGGTCATACCAATTTAAAAATACTTATTTTATTTGCTTTTGAAGAGAGTAATACATACATTTAATTTATCTACTTCAAAAATAAATAAGTAGGATAATACATACTACTAAATTAAAAAAAAACTAATGACTTAGTTTCTTTTTAAAGATTTAATCACAAATACTCATAGCCCTAAAGAATATGAATTTTAGAGCTGTGTGAATTTTAGAGCTAAGTCCTTTAGCTATGTGACCTATGGCCAGTTACTTCTTTTCTCTGTTCCTATAGTTTGTCTGTATTCTGGAACGATGATAGTACCTACTTTAAAGAACTGTGTGATAGTTAAGTAAATTGCCTTATATATTGTAAATCCTCAACATATATTGACATCATCATGTTTTAATTTTGTTTTTAGCAGTTTTACTGAGGTATAACTGATATACAGAGAACTGTACAAATTTAACATGTGCAATCTGATGGGTTTGGACATAGGCGAATGTCCATCCAGTGATCTTTACCCCGCCATGTAGGTCATAGACATATACAGTGCATTCAATAGCTTCCTTGTGTCACTTCGTTTAGTTTTGTTTTTGTGGCGAGAACACTTAACATGAGATCTACCCTCTTAAAATGTATCCAGCAATCTTATTTCTGGATATATACCCAAAGGAATTGAAATGATGAGATCATAAAGATAGCTGTATACCCTGTTCATGTCAACATTATTTAAAATAGCCAAAATATGGAACCAACCCAAATGCCCATTGACATGTGAATACATAAAGAAAATATAAACAATTCATCTATTATGGAATTTTTATCCTTAAAAAAGAAGGAAACTCTGTCATTTAAGACAACATGGATAAACCTGCAGCACACTGTGATAAGTGAAATAAACAACGACAGAAGGACAAATACTGCATGATTTCACTTACAGGCAAGATATTAATAATAGTTAAACTCATAAAGCAGAGAATATATTGGCTGTTGCCAGAGATCAGCAGTGGGAGAAATGGGTATAAAGTTTCAGTTGCATTAAGTGAATAAATTCTAGAGACCTACCATATAGCTTAGTGCCTACAGTTGTTAACAATACAGTATTCTGTTCATGATTATTTTAAAGTAAATACAGAAAAGTGTTTTTGGTCATTTTTAGGTCAACAACAGCCAAACCACCAAAACAAAATATAATTTTAAAAAACCTCAAGAAACAATGGAATATATTCCAGTAGGACTTTAAAATTTCATTTCTAAGTGAAAATATCAGGAACCTCAGAGGAGTTTAATGAAATCCTAATAAAGTCAAAAAGTGGTTGTGATTGTTCTCTACAATTGATCCATAAAATGCTTCCTGGAATTTGCCAGATAGAAAATGAACCTAGGCTCGATTTTATGTTAGACAGGCTAAGTTATCTTAAAAATGATTTCATAAGACACACATTTAATAATTGATACAGTCAATAATTTAGAAAGGCAATAGGCCAAATCTTTGCAGGGATTAGCTTAATTCTCCACAGCTTGCGTTTCTAGAGAATCATTCTCATGTTAGAAAATAACCACAATTCAGTCAAACAACTCATGAAAAATATATTGGTTTTCTGATTTTTTAAAACCACTTTATTGAGGTATGACTGACATATAAAAATCCTGTATGTCTTTAGTGTACACGCAATCCCAATGCTGTAGGGGATAAGTATATATACCTGTGAAACAATCACACCTCTCAAAGCCATGAGCACATCCATCACCTCCCAGTTTTCTCCTGGCTTCTTTATTATTGGTGTGTGTGTGTATATATATATATTTTTTTTTTTTCTGGTAAAAACCCTTAAAGAAAGATTTCTTAGCAAATTTTAAGTATGCGATGATCTTTTAAAAGCTGTAAGCACTATGCTGTATAATAGATCTCCAGAATATATTTATCTTATAAAACTGGATCTTTGTACCCTTGAAGCATCGCCTCTCCACTCCCTACCCCCAACCTCCCATCCCTGACAACCCCCATTTTATTCTTTGCTTCTATGAGCTAGACTACTTTTGATCCCACATATAGGTGAGATCATGTAGCATTTGTCTTTTTGTGTCTGACTTATTTCATTGATGTAATGACTCTAGGTCCATCCATGTTGTTTCAGATGACAGGATTTCCTTCTTTTATGAGGTTGAATAATATCACATTGTGTGTATATATATCACATTTTCTTTATCCATTCATCTTTCTATGAAACTTTTGGTTGTTTCCATAGCTTGACTATTGTTAATAATGTTGCAATGAACATGAGAATCTCTTTGAGACCCTGATTTCAGTTCATTTGGATATATACCTAGAAGTGGGATTGCTGGATCATTATGAAAGTTCTATGTTTGAGAAACCTCCTTACTGTTTCTCATAATGACTGCTACAGTTTACATGTCCACCAAGAGTGTACAGAGCTCCCCTTTTCTCCATATTCTTGCCAATGCCTGCAATTTTGGGTCGTGTGATAATAGCTATGTGAGGCATGAGGCAATATCTCATTGCGGTTTGGATTTGCATTTCTAGAAAAACAGTAGAAAAGATCAACAAAACTCAGAGTTGTTTTTTATGAAAAGATAAATGAAATATATATACCATTAGCTCGACTAAGAAAAAAAGAGTCAAACAAATAAAATGATAAATGAAAGAAGAGATATTATAATTGATAGTATAGAAATATGAAGGATCATAATATGTCAAAAAATTGGGTAACCCGGAAGAAATGGACAAATGTATAGAAACATACAAGCTATGAAGAGTGAACCAGGAAGAAATAGAAAATCTGAACAGATCAATAATGAATAAAGTAATCAAATCAGTAGTAATAAAAACATTTCCAACACAAATTATCCAAAACTGGATGGCTTCTCTGGTGAATTCTACCAAACATTTAAAGAAGAATATACTAATAATAAATGTTTTCAATTTTTTAAATGTTTCTCATTGTAACCATTTCAAATTCAGTCAAGTCTCACAATTTTCTCATGCCTGTTGGTAATAACAGCAGACAGGTGTCCCTGTCTATATCAGTTTAGTTCAAATAGGAAATCAGAAGCTCTAGGTAATATGTATTGTGAAATATTTATTCTAAGAAATTAGCTATGGGACATGTCTGGGACAGTCCATAAGCCTTGGCCCTGCTTTTAACACTTTTCACCTGATTTAATCAGTTTCAGCCAGATGATTTAGAATAATTTCCCTTGCTAAAATTCAACTGATCATGGACCTTAATTACATATACAGAATGCCTTCACAAAATACTTTGATTAGTATTTGAATAAACTAGGGGCTGAAGCCTACCCAAGTTGACAGATCAAAAATACCATCATAGCTCATCTGTCAGCACCTATACTCATATCTTTAACTCTCAATTAAACTCCATAAAGATAGTAACAAAGTTATACTTTCACCTAACATTGCATAGCTCTTCTGTTTATTAATGAAAGATACTTTTTCCCACAAGTGATTTCAAAGTCCTTGACTAATGTTTGTTCTTCACTTTTGGCGTCCTGTGATAAATGCAACTAACATAAACCTTATGTTAGATAATAAGGGGATATAAGATAGAAGAGAATAAAACTATTTGGTTAATATATATGCAAACATCCAAATTAAAGAAGGAAGAAATCATTATAGCTATTACAGTCCTTGTTTCTGTAACTGGTCACATTTTTGTAGGTAGTACTTACTACTACGTTCTTCTTCCACCCGATTCATATTTCTTTTGCTCTCAACAAGTGTCTTGGCTGACCATGATTCTTTTTAAATTTGATTTTGTGTTTATTTATTTATTTATTTATTTATTTACATTCAGTCACTGTGTATCATTACAGCATACAAAATGAACTTCCCCATCATCAATGCATTGTATATTGGTTCATTCAATTACCATACACATTATCATCAACAAATAATTTTCTATTTTTATGTCCTTTAAGTGTTTTGCTTCTTTTTCCCCTTGATTCCCTCCTTCTCACCCAGAGTGACACAAATCATCATACATGGAGTTCTAGGTATTGAGCAGTCCTGCCTGAATTGGGTTATAGCTTCCTTTGGATTTATTTTATTTTAATATTTTTTAAATTTTTATTTATTTATTTGAAAATACCTCTCCTCCAAGAGAAAAGAATAACTCCTCTTCATCCACACACAGTTCAATGGAAGTCATGGAAATGTCTGATAAAGAATTCAGAACATTCATAATGGCAAAGCTTACAGAGATGGAAGAGAAGAGAGACAAGGAACTGCTGAAGAGGAAGGAGAAAGGAGTTGAAGAGTTCCAGGAGGTGAGGAAATTCATGCAAGATCTAAAAGAGGAATTTCACACTTTACAAAAGAATCAGATGGAACTTTTAGAGATGAAGGCTATAATACAAGAAGTCAAAATTTCCCTTGAAAGTATTAAAAGCAGACTAGATCATACAGAAAATAGAATCTCAGATGTAGAAGAGAAAATGGCTGGCCTGGAAAAATCCACCAAGAAGACTGAGAAAATGGCCCAAAAAAATATTTTAATTTTTTAAAAAGAGGTTTTTGCCTTAGGGCCCATGTACTTGTGAGAGAGAGAGAGAGAGAGAGAGAGAGAGAGAGAGAGAGAGAGAGAAGCAAGTGAGAAATCACCCCCCGGCCAGGATAATGGCCACATCCAATCCCTTCTCTTCTATTCCCCTCCCAGAATCTTAGATATGGATGCACACATGCCAAGTGTGAGTTATAAGCCACTGGGTCTGAGATTCGAACCACAGTCGGCCATGTTGGAGTCCAGTGAGTAACCACTGCACTATCTGCTGACCCTAGCATTTCACTTTAATCACAGGACATTGCGGTACTTAAAGACACTATTAAAGGTCTGCTTCATTATCTATTTTCTTTAAAGAAATACTTATTCAATTTTATTTATTATTGTTATTTTTTAATCTGACCAGAGAGAGACACACAGAGGGAGAGAGAAGGAAAGTGAGTAAGCAAGCCACCAGGCCTGGGACTTGAACCATTGTCAGCCATGTGGGAGTCCAGCGCCTCAACTACTGTACTACCTGCTGGCCCCATATTGCATTATATCTCAAAAATCTCCTTCCTCCCCTCATTGTAACAACCCCCATGTCACTTTAAGAATTAGGATCTCTTGGAACCAAAGGTTACCATAATAGCTATGTCGCTGGACTCCCACGTAGTCGACCGCAGTTTGCGTCCTGGACCCAGTGGCTTAAAACTCACACTGGGCGCGTTTGCGTGCATGCCCAAGATCCTGAGAGAAGAATGGAGGAGAAGGGATTGTGATTTGGCCATCCCCCCTGGGGAGCGATTTCTTGCGTTCTGTCTCTCTCTGTCTGGTGAGCATATGTGCCCTATAGCAAAAACCTCTCAAAAAGGAAAAAAAAAAAAAAAAAAAACAATTAGGATCTCTAACCCCTGGTAACCTCCTTTGCACAAAGTGGGTCCCAAAGTGGCAAGGTAGCAACCTCAGCATCCACTTTGGTGTAATCATTTTTGTGTCTTCTAGTGGAAGTAGTGTTCTATTTGGGACTAAGATCTTTAATCACTAGAGCTGATGGTTGAGGACACAAGAATAAATAATTCTTCTAATGGATCACTAGGGGTAATAGTTCATGGAATTATTTCCACTTAATTCCTAGACCCATGGACTATAGTCATGAGAGAAACAGCACCATATATTGGATGAATGTTTAGAGCATGTCACATTCTGAAGGGAATCCCCCCATTTCTGCACCCGGCTAGGTATTTCCATCTATCTGTTTTTGTAACTGAATCTTCAAAAGACTATCCAGTACTCTATTAAGCCAGTTGCTTCAAGATGATTTGGAAGATAGAGTAATGAATTCCGTAAACCTGAGTTCATTGCCACATTTTCACGAAGCAAGCTGCTTGATCAGAAGCTGTGTAGAACACTGTGATGGTAGATAAGATGTTCTGTAAGTTGATGGATGCTAGTCTTGGCAGAATTATGTCATATAGGGAAAGTAAATAAATAGCCAGAGGCAGTGTCTGTCCTAGTAAGAACAAAGTACTTTCCATGATAGAAGGAGTTAGCTGTAGTAGGCCTGCCACCAAGTATCTGGCTGATCATCTTGGGAAATAGCTTAATACTAGAGACCCAGTATTGGCTTCAGCTCCTGGAAAAGTATACATTCAGCAGTTAGTGTAGCCAGGTTAGCCTTAGTGAGTGTAACTCCATGGTTTGGAAGCCATGCATAACCTCCATCAATGACACACCATTCTGTTCATGAACCCACTGGACAGTGACAGAAGTAGCTGAAGAAAAGGATGACTTTTATCCACATACCAATTTACTCTATTCACTTGATTATTAAAATTATTCTCTGTTGACATTATTCTTTCCTGACAATTCACATGAGACACAAATTTATTTATCTACCTTTTTTTTTAATTAGAGAGGACTATACACATATATCTTTCCCAGTCCTCCTTATCACCAGTTTTCCAATTATGCTTCCTCCATGTTCCTGACCATCCAACAAAACCATTGTTCTTGGCCCATTGAATGATATAAACTCATATTTCTGCTCATATCTCCTTCCAAGGAAAGTGAACAATCAGCCCTGACTTTTGCCCACTGGAAGGATTTACCATCACCATCATCCTTCCGAGATGTTCCAGAAATGAGCTGGGATGCTGCAGTTGTCTACTTTAGGCTGTAGCTGCACACTGTGCAGAGCCATCTGTGAACCAGTTCTGAGTTTTCTCTCTCTTGGTCAATGAATAGTAAGAGCTGTTCCATGAGGCAGTATGTGTGGAATGAGATAGAGGTTACATAATAGTAGGGCCACGGCATTTGGGTCACTTCCATATACAACTTACTGGTGCCTTCAAGCCTGATCTCATATTTACTACTTCCATGTGATGACAAAGCACTGCTGTGCATGCCCAACTTTAAGGTTGGTAGGTTAGACAATGCCTAGTTCATGACAGGTTGCTCAACTCATAATAACTTGTTGATCCATGATTAAGTGTTCACTCTCCACTATTAAAGCCCAGTAGCAAGCCAAACACTATTTCTCAAAAGTGGAGTGGCTATCTGCAGAGAATAGCAGAGTTTTACTCCAAACGTCTAGGGATTTATGTTGTAAATCACTTATAGACTCCAAACAACATCTCTACCTCCACTACTGCTTTAAGCATCATCGGATCTTTTGGATTATGGCTTTGTGGTGACGACTGGCTCAGGTGTCAGAGCAGTTTGTACAGTAGGCTGGATCTATGCAGAACTCTTTCTCAATCTTAGTCCTACATAAAACTAGCAGCTTCTGGGTCACTCAATATATGGACTGGAGTAGCACACCTAAGAGAATGACACTTTATCTCTGCAATCTAAAGAGGCCCATCAGGCATTGTGTCACAGTTTTCAGTCACAGGAAAGCCAGATGTCACATCTTGTTATTTACCTTAGAAGGGATACTTTCTGCCAGAAAGTTAGCTGGGATGGAAGGCCCCTCATTTTTTGTGGGACATGTTTCCCATCTTCTGAAGCACAAATTCCTATTTTCAAGATCCTATTCCTTCTTAGTCATTTAAACAGAAAACATCTTGTGAGGTTTACAATTCAGTTTGTATCATAACTCAGGCACTCCCAGGATGAGACAATGGATTTAATTTTCAGAAATCTCAGCCCTGCAGCTATAAAGGATAAGAGCTCATCTCAGGGCATAAGAAAAGGGCCTTATGTTGGAATTTGAAGTCGTAAGCTCATTTTTTTTTTCACCCTGTCTTCAGAAGAAGCAGGAACAACTGAACAATTCCATTATACTCTTTAGTTTGGCAAAAATATTCCAAAGTAGCAAATACACAGTGACTCATGACCTCTCGTTCTGTGGGTATTTGACTGCTAATGTCCAATGGTGATATTTTTCAAAGCTTTTTGCTATATTATGCCATGAATTTCTACTGTCCTCTTTATAGCTTTAAATAATCATTTGTTCTTTAGAAACCAATTTCCCAAGGCCTAGAAACAATTTAAAAAAAAAACCAAAAAACCCTTATCCTTCAGATTCTATTCCTCTGGAACAATAATTAATACCAAAGTCTGTATTAGTCATCATTTAGAGAAAAAGATGAATAAACGATATAGTTAAGAGATTATATTGATTATATTGCTACAAATTGGTGTACATGATTGTGGAGAAGGGTGAAGTTAATCCAAAATCCACAGGGCAGGCTGGCAGACAGGCAAACTAGAAATCTCTATTATGTGTTGCTGCCGCTGCCCACACGCTGAATTTCTTCTGGCTTAGAGAAACCTCAGCCTGCTTTCAAAACCGTTTTACTGATTGTGTAAGATCCTACTAGGTCATCTAGGATAATTTCCCTAAGTTAAAGTCAACTGAGTGTTGACTTTTCTTACCTCTACAAAACACCTTCACAGTGACACCTAGCTTGGTACCTGACGGAGTAATGAAACTGTAGCTTACTGAAGTCAATAATCGTTTGATTATAATGCCACGTAGAAAATTTCCACTTTATCAGAAAGTCTATTATACATATCTTATGTGTAAGTATCTTCTTTTGTTAAGTTTTCCTTTCAGTTTTTAAAGAAATTCCTCCAAATCTTCATATACTAATTATGTAATTCAAAGGATCACAGTATAATTAAGTTAAACATTAATAGTAAGATGACCATAACAAAATTTTGGTAATATAGGTTAGGTATAATATTATTAAATATAATTTTAAAATATTTTATATTTCACACACCTAAATTTGCTGTTGTAGTTTGTAAAATCATTGAAGAATGCCTATAATAAAATGTTAAGTTAAATAAAGGAAGGTGAAAAAAGGATTGAAAACAATTACGTTTGTCTATGAGGTAAGCAGAATTTAAGAGTATTTTAATAACTTCTGTGTGTGAAAGAGTTGCCAGTTACATTAGAGCTGATTTTTATTTAATCACTTGAGTGATTTTATTAAAAATTATTTGTGTTATAAGCCATTCTTGTACTTATTACTTCAGAGCAGGACCTTTTGTGATCTGAAAAGACAGCGATATCACTTAGTATAAGGAGCTATCCCTAGGGGAGGAAGTGAACCTTTTACATAGGGATCAGGAATTCTCTTGGGAAGAAATACCAATTTCTGCTTTCCTCTTAGAAAACTATTTCTGTTGAATTGAGGTGGTCTGGGTCAAGTCCCCTGGTAAGGAAGAAAACAAGGACTCCAAAGAGGAATTCACCTCTGAGAAAGGGAGCATTTTGGTTTGTAACTGGAACTTAACAGAAGAGCCAAAGTGAGCCTGATTAGTGGTTGGTTCTGCCACAGCATGTAAGACGGAGCAGCATCCAAGTGGGTGGAGCTCCATGGCAGACAGACCTGTGAATGTTTTCTGGAGCAGTTGTAGCCTTAGAGACTCGGGATTTGGCACGAATGCATCCTTTCAGCAATGATAAGGCCAAACTCTTCTGACAAAAGCACTTCTGTATTGCACTGATGGGTATAGATAACATGTGGCATGAAGATTTCTATAAGTATTAAACTCTATAGGCATTTTAATTGTGTAACTCTTACAACTATAATATACCATAAAGCACATATAACTATAGATTTCGTGTATTTGAGGTGTGTATGGATGATCTTTTTTGCTGGAAGTGGGACAGTAGAAATCTGTGTTAGATGTTAACATCACAAATATGCGGACCACCCCCACTGGTAGCAGGGAGTGCTGAAGATGGAAGGCAAGCCAGTGAGAGATCAAAAGGCTGGGAAATTTATCTTTCAGAAAACCAGCAATGCTTATTGATATTGTATATATGTTTAGCTGCTTATAAATGCCCTTCAGAGATTCCACAAGAAACGGAAACAAAAGACTGTGAAATTCCAATTCAAAATACAAGTGGAAATTGAGACATGGCAACTTTGAACTAATCTTGCATCTCTCTCTCTCTTTTTCTTTTTCTTTTTCTTTCTTTCTTTTTTTTTTTTTTTTTTTTTTTTTTTTTTTTTTTTTTGAGAGATTTTTGCTATAGGGTACATGCACTCACTGAAGAGACAGAGAGAGAGAAAGTGAGAATGCCCTCTTCCCCATGTGGGATGGCCATGTCACAATTCCTTCTCTTCCTTTCTCCTCTCAGTATTTTGGGCATGCAAGGATATGCACACTGCATGAGTTTTAAGCTGCCGGGTCCAGGACTCAAACTGTGGTCAACCACTTGGGAGTCTAGCTCCTTAACCTCTATGCCACTTGCTGACCCTCAAATCTTTCATCTAGTAAAGTGCCACAGCAGCTAAGCTAAGGACCAATACCAAAAGTGGATTGTGAAAGTTACAACTGCACTGCAAATGAGATATACAATTTGGTTAAGCCTCATGATGAGAAAAGAAAAGAAAAACACTGCTGCAGAAGGAATGGGACCCCTGGAGTCTTATTTTGATACTATTAGCACAAATAATGACCTTAATTTATGCCTTATATAAATGTTAGCCAATATTTATTTCCTTGAATTTTAGTATATAATGATGTAAGATTATAGCATACAAAATTATTATAACAATGCCAAGAACATTTCAGCTTGAAGTGGTATAATTTGCAATTCTAGCAAGAAAAGTTTGCAAAGAAAAAGACATTGAAATTGGTCCCAGTAAGCAAAGCGATTATGAAACCAATTAACCTCTAATAGACCAAACAATGCAAAGTGTTTAATTTTGAAATTTTATTATTAGACCCCAGAATAATTTAGCTTATGGGTAATATTTTGTCCAATTTTCTGTTTTTAATTAAATAAACATATAGTATATACCAGAGAGGCATGAACGTGATAACAAATTTTGTTTTGAAGTATTATTTATTTGCCTCCTTTATAAACAAGAGCAAGCCAGCACTTTCGACAGGGTCCTGCCACCGTGATTCACTCTGAGCTCTAGCCGGCCCGAGACCATCAGCACCCCTGTGCCTCGGCACTCAGGGAGGTCTCCAAACTTGAACCGGCAATCTTCCCATGTGGGATGGCCTCTCAGGGCACCACATTCCGCCACTTTTCCATTGAGTCCTGAGAATAAATTCCATATGATCCAAATAATCATAAATTGAGACAACTTCTGTGATTATGTTTACCTAATAAAAACGTCTGCTGAGGAAAAGTATTCGGAATGGAAGCAAAGAGAGAACTTTAAAAATTATTTGAAATAAAATATTTATGTAGTTTAATATCAAAGGGACAATTTTAAATGGAGCATATGCTATATTTAGCAAAGCAATTTGTGAGATTACCAACTACTTCAGTTCATGTAGAGAAAGTATTTTCTGAAATAAAAATGCTATGCTCTTCAGAGGCCAGTCAATGGAAGGTCTCAAGAATTTCAAATTTACTAACATAAAACACAAATATGAAGAAGATTGAAGGCAATTTTATAGAAAAACATTGAAAACAATGTGACTGCATTTCAAAAATACATTCTCCACAGGAAAATAACAATGACATAAGATTACATGCACAACTGTTTATATGAATGAATAACAAGAAAAATTATTCTGCATATTATTTTAATGCACAGATAAATAATACAAAGGGTTTTTTGCTTTTATAAAGAGAAAGATATTTTGTTTTTTAAAGAAACATAATATTTAAAAAATATTTTATAGAACTTCTATAGGTCCAAAATCCATTTGTCAGTAAATACTTATTTTAAACATTCATAAAATAACGGCTATTTTTATGCCCGTTTTATCTCAAAAGTGTCCTTGTTTAGGCAATATATTATTTTTTAAATTATTTTATTTAACTTTATATATTTATTCCTTTATTTTAATTTGATCAGAAAGGAAGAGAGAGAGAGAGAAAGCAAGCCACCAGGTCCGGGTCTTGAACTGTGGTTGGCCACGTGGGAGTGCAGTGCTCTTAACCACCATGCTACCAGCTATCCCCAGGCACTATATTATACGTACCTCCTAAGTATAGACAGATAGACAATCATATTACACTGTGATACTTGGATGGAGGGAATATATTATTCTTTAGTAACACAGAAAGCAAAATGTCTAATCCATCCTGTGGTGTAGAAGGATCATGGAATATTTTTTAAAGGCAGTTATGAGTACATTAAGATATGAAAGGGACCAGCAGTTGGTTTAATGGCTATGTTGCTGAACTCCCATGTAGCCGACCGCAGTTAGAGTCCCAACCCGGTGGCTTAAACTCACACCGGGCATGTGTACGTGTATGCCCAAGATCTCGAGAGGAGAATGGAGAAGGGATTGCGGCATGGCCATCCCCCTCTGGGGGATGATTTCTCACTTTCTGTATCTCTGCCTCTCTCTGTCTTTCTGGCGAGCACACGCACCCTATGGCAAAAAAAAAAAAAAAAAAGACATGAAAGATGAGGAATAGTTATTCAAGTCAAGAATCAGAGAAGACTATTTCAGAGAGGATTAACTATATAAAAGTAGCTCAGAGGCAAAATCAAGCCCTGCCCATGAGATTAGCAGGGTCTTTTCAGTTGCATAAAATAATTTTAGGTTGAGCCAAAGGTAATGTAAGGTTTGCAACAGGGTAGTATCCAAAAAGGGATTATCTGAGGGGCATTTAGAATATTGCCTCCAAAGTACACATAGTTTCTTTCATTCTTTTATTCTGATTTGAAGGATTTTTCTAGTCTAGCCAGTTGTGCTCTCAACCTTGTACTCTATATTTTCTGGTATGACTTTCCAAGGCTCAAAAATGCCAACGTGCAGTCTTCTTAAATCATGGATACCAGGTGCTATTAGTATTCATATTTCTTCCCCAGATTAGGCTATAGATGTACAGATATGGCCTGATTACCTGAGGCTGAACTAAGCTAAACAGCCTGAACGATAAGCTCGAGACTGGCAATGTGGCAAGAGAATTTTGCAATATATTCAGGCTCAAGGCTTTTACAGGCTCCAAGCTGTTAATTCTGGAGAGAGAACATTATTCTCTACCAAAGTTCAACACAGGGCTCAGTATATAACAAGCACTCATGAATATTTATTAGATGACTACCACGAAGAACTTGAATCTGTTTTAGGACTCTCACTATTAAAGGCATTTTGAGAAATGATTTTGGTTGTTGCTCCTGTTGTCATTCTTATTGTCATTGTTTTGCTTTGTTTGTTTTGATGCGTGGTAAAAATTTCTCCCCTGGTTGAGATCTTTAGAGGAAGGCTTCTTTAGTACGTATGTACAATGCTATTACTCACTCATTATTTTCTTTGAAGTTTATTTTATTCATGATAGAAAGTGTGTGAGCATGTACTCGAGAGAGAGAGGCACCCTTGTGGGGTTGTGTCATGCCATAATGTCCTTTCCCCAGCCCTCCAGCTCAGCAGGATATTGAGCACACGTGCACACATCTGGCATGTTTTCGAGCTGACCTCAGGATCCAAACCTGCAGTCAGCCATGTGGTTCCAGCACTGCTATTCACTTTGTTACTGACTGTGCCACCAGGCTGGGCTGAGTCACTCATTACTGACAGTTATGCAGAGCAGTGATTTAAAAATAAGATTTCCTATGACAATGGAATAATTTGTAGTGTTGGAATAGCCCTTGATTACCACTGTTGCTGGTTCTCTGTCATTGTGTTTGTTATCATCTGATTCCAAGTGGACCAGCAATAAATACTCCCTTCACCCTGCAATCTGAAATCAACTTCACTGAAATTAATTTCATTAAGCTACCTCATTCCACGTATAAACTGAGGGATTCTGGATACATTCAGGTAAGTTAGATTATCTTTTTCTTTTTTTATATATATGGATTCAAGTCAGATTATTTTTAAATAAGCCATAAAATAGGAAATTGTTACAATCAGCAAGGGACCATGTTTTGTCTAGTCAAGCAGGAAACTTGAATTATCAAATTTATGCTTGTGGCATTTTATTATGAAAACCTTTGGAAACAAATGCATCGACTATTAAAATAATTTTTAGCCATCGAAAAGGATATAAGTATGGATAAATGCTACAACATGCACAACCTTGAAAACATTAAGTGAAGTGAAAGAAACCAGATAGACAAGACTATATATTTTATGGTTCCATTTATATAAAATGTTCAGATCAGACAAATGTATAGGGAGAGGAAATAGATTAGTGGATGCCTAGGGATAATGTGTAAGGGATTGGAGGAGAATAAGGGATTGCTAGTGGGTAAACAATATATTGGGGAGTCATGAAAATATTTTCAATTTAATTTTGGTGATGGTTGTTCGATTGTGAGACACTTTAAATGGGTGAATTATATGCTCTGTAAATTATTTCTCAATCACTATGTTTCTAAAAAGAATCCAGTTGTTGAACATCGTTGTGGTTACATTAGTGGAGAATTGCTTATCAATGAAAGCCAGGTGTACAAACTTTCGTGTGCAATATTGGAATAATAGGTTGTTTACTAATGTATTGCCTCAAAAGCAAAGGGACTCCCTGTACCTAGAATAAGATCACGCAACCTCAGGTATCAAAAAAATTCACAGACTTTTTGGCATAATAATAAGTAGAAACCAGATGAGACCACTGGAAATTTGCATGTTTTGTGGGAGACCGCTCAACCCTTCCTTCTGAAATAGTCACGTCCTTATCCCTGTTGTCTGATTTGGGACTGTCTATATTTATCCCCTTCTGTGAATGTTTTTTTCCACCTTCTAACATTTATGGAAATGAAGTCCTCCCATGAGGACACTGTTTGTAGCCCTTTCCAGTGGTGGCTATTTTGACTTACACACATCTCAACACAGAAATAAAGATTTACTATGCATTTACTTATTTTGTTCTAAGCCCTAGCCTAGGCAGTAACATCATTGGTCAGTGCAATTTCTTTACCTTTTGTGTGAAGACACAGTATACCCAGTGTACTAACATTTAATGTTCTCTTTTGGATAAGTCTTGAGGATTAGTAAACAATTATACATATTCTTTCACAACAGTATATTATTAAATAAAGTGGATTCTGTGTGACCTTAACCTTCCTTTTTCCCAAATGGCATAAAAACAATATTTTCCAGGAGATGGTGTATGCACAGACTGACAACTGACCTTCTTTTTCTCATATCCCAAGAACTGCTCCTCGTAAATAGATGATAGTCTGCTAAACGGTGAATAAATGGTGAGACAGATCTAGCCGAGAAAAAAAGTATGAACAGGTTAAGTAGATCTAACAGTCTGTCAGATACAAGACAAGATGGTGGGATTTCACTACAGTGAAGTGGTCTACTTTCCTCCATCCCATTCTCCCAAATCTATTAACTTAAAACCTGTTAACTTTCCAAACCTCTATTCTAGGTGTATCAACCCCAAAGGAAAGGGGTACAGTCAATCCTGTGGGAAAAGGAAAACCTCTTCAGCAAATGGTGCTGGAAAAACCAGATTTCCGCCTGCAGAAAGAGGAATCTGAACCCCTACCTCTCACCTTTGACAAAAATCAACTTAAGGTGGGTCAAAGATCTAAATCTAAGACCTCAAAGTATAAAACTGCTCCTGAAAAACACTGGGGAAACTCTGGGAGACATTGGAGTAGGCAAAGACTTCTTAAATAAGACCCCCAAAGCACAGTCAATAATCTCCAAAATAGACAAGTGGGATTACATCAGACTAAGAAGTTTCTGCATGGCAAAAGACACAGTAATTAGAATTGACAGCCCTCAGAATGGGAAAATATTTTTGTAAACTATATGTCAGATAAGGGACTGATAACCAGACTACACAAGGAACTCAACTAACTGTTCTAAAACAAAAGATGATCAACCCTATCAAAATTTGGGAGAATGAGTTGAAAACACCACTCTCTAAAGATGATATACGAATAGCCAAAAGACATATGGAAAAAGGCTCAACATCCCTCATTGTAAGGGAAATGCAGATCAAAAAAACAATGAGATACCACCTAACCCCAGTCAGAGTGACTAAGATTAAAAAAAAAAAAAAAAAAAAAAGGTAAGTGCTGGTGGGGGTGTGGTGAAAGGGGAACTCTCTTACACTGTTGGTGAGAATTTAAATTGGCCCAGCCACTGTGGAGAACAATTTGGAGATTCCTCAAAAATCTACAAATAAAACTACCATATGATCCAGCATTCCCACTCCTTGGTATCTCCTCAAAGGACAGAAGAATTCTTAATCGGAAAGTAGTTGCACATCGATGTTTATTGCAGCACTATTCACAATTGCTAAGACATGGAACCAACCCAAATGCCCCCGTACAGATGAATGTATTGAAAACCTGTGGTACATATACTCTATGGAATACTATTCAACTATAAAAAACAATAAACCCCTAGCTTTTGACAGAAAGTGGATGAATATGAAAGATTTACTGCAGAGTAAAGCAAGCCAGGCTATGAAGGAGAGACATTGTATGTTCCTACTTAATATATACTGAATGTCCACACTTTATGACTGAAACTGATTGACTAAAGGATATAGAAACACAGTAAATGGATGTGAATACAGATATAATGTGTGTAGAATAGAGTCTGAGGAAGGACATTTAGAAAAAAAATAGAGAGGCAAAGCATTAATGGGACAAAGAAATGTGGTATCATCTGTTGAAGATAATTGTATAGTTTTATCAAGTAGATTAGGGAGAAATGTTCACTTGTTGAAATATTCACTTTGTAAGCTAAATAACGTGATTGTATAAAGGAAAGTGAAATAAAAAATATTTTTAAAAAAAGTAAAAAAAAAAAAGCTCAGGTATTAAAAAAAATACTGCTTTGAGTCAATGACTGGGAGAGCAGAGAGATAATAGGACATGATACCTGTTTTTCCTTTGTCTACTCTACCCTTAAATAGTCCAGGAGTTAGTAGAACTCATTTATATTGGTCCATGTGACTGGGTTAGAAAAATGTGTTATTGCTTCAAAATAATCTTAAGGAATTTCCTATAGCTGTATTTACTCAGATCTCTTACACAGGATTCTTTATTTTCTTTCCCAAATCTTACATCTTACTGACCATTGTGCTCTTTTGTAGTTTCCTTCAAGATTATTGGAACCAAAAGCCCATTTGGTGATCAGATTCAGAAGTTGGGGAGCATATTTAAGCCTGCTTTCTCTTACACATCCCCGCTTGCATACTCTACCCCACTTCCTGCATTTGAGTCATTACTATTTAATTTCCTGAATTTGTTGCCACACACATCTCTTGTCAATCACCACTGTCTCAGCTTTGCTGGGATTACATTGTTGTAGGTAGTGGTTTTTCCAGAATGATTGTTATATCCATTCAATTGGTTTCTCAGCTTAGTCTTACTCTTAGCTAATCTGTTTTTCAATGACTACCAAAGTGATTTTCTTTTTTTTTAAATTGACTTTATTATTTATTTATTTATTTATTTATTTATTTATTTATTTATATTTGACCAGAGAAGGTCATAGTGAGAGAGATAGAAAGAGAGAGGGAAAGTGAGAAAGTAAGCCTCCAGGTTTGGGACTTGACCCGTGGTCAGCCATGTGGGAGTCCACCACCCCAATCACTATGCCACCTGCTGGCCCATCAAAGTGATTTTCCAAAGTCACATCTTCAATCACCTTAATCTCTCTCTCTCTTTCTTCTTTATTTTTTTGTCATAGAGCACATATACTCACCAGAGAGAGGCACAGAGCGGGGGAGTGAGAAATGACCCCTTCAGGGGAGATGGCCATGCTGCAATCCCTTATCCCTTCTGGACTTTGGCCATGTATGCACATGTGCCTGACTGATGTAATTTTCAAGTTGCTGGGTCCAGAACTCAAACCACAATTGTCCATGTGGGAGTCTAGCACCTTAACCACCACACCACCTGCTGGCCCCAGTCAAGTTACTCTCTTTTAAAACTTCTTCAGTGAACTTCACATTAAATATATATATATATATATATATATATATATATATATATATATATGTGTGTGTGTGTGTGTGTGTGTGTGTGTGTGTGTGTGTGTATCCTGGAATAATATATGAATTAGAACTTACATGAAATCTTACATTTTAGAGAGTCTACATGAAGAAAATAAATAGGTCAAGTAAAACAGCTTAGTTATAATTAATCACTCTTACCACTTAAAAAAATTCAGCTCTTGGATTGAGTCCATGGCATAGTGGTAATATGCTGCTCAAGATACACTGAATCCACATCCAGAACCATGTGGTTCAAACTCCACCCCAGTCACCCTGAAACATGCTGGGTACTAAATGGAGTGCCCTTGGTTCGGTAGCCTAGAGGATGGGAGAAAAGGGGTTGTGGTGTGAGCAGACTCCTTGGAAGGTATTCTCTCTGTCTCGCTCTCTCTTACATTTATGCATGCATGTACATACTCCATCATGAGTAAAGAAAAGCATTTAAATTATTTTAAAAATTCAACTCTTGGGACCAGCAGATGACATAATGGTTACATCTCTGGACTCCTGTGTAGTTGATCAGAGTTCGAGTCCTAGACATGGTGGCTAAAATCTCAGGCTGGTGCATATGTGTGCATACCCCAAATCCCAGAGGAGAAGGGAGGAGAAGGAATCGCGTCATAGCCATATCCTCTGGGGGGGTGATTCTTCCCTTTATGTCTTTCTGTCTCTTTCTGTCTCTCCAGTGAGTGCACCTGCCCAATAGCAAACATCTCTCTCAAAAAAAAAAAAAAAAAAATTCTACTCATCTTTTCTTCTAGACCCACATTCTATTGCTATTGTTTTGTCTGGTTTGTTTTTTTGTTTGTTTGTTTTTGTTTTTGTTTTGTCTTTTTTTTTTCTTTTTAAACTTGCTTCCTCTCTAGATTGGTCTACATTAGGAAACTGATATTTTCCATATATTTAAACGTTATTTCCACTCCTTGGAATGTTCCTATCTTCCATGTCCCTGAACTGATATCCAAATCATTCTTCAAGTCCTATATGAATTATTGCTTTAATCATAAAGTCTTTTCCAATTCCTGTAAGCAAAGTTTATCACTGTTTTTATTTTTTTAATCTAAAAAAAAGTAGTGGATTTTATTTTGCTATGTTTCTTCACAGTTTATTTTTTTATCATAATTACCTATTACATGGCTATTACAATTCCAGAAAAGTGAAGCTGGACTTTGCATTTTTGTGAGTTTGAAACTTAACGTAGTGCCTGGCATTTATGTGTTCTGTAATTACTTTTCAAATGAGGGGATGACTGAATGGATCAGTTAATGAATGAATGAAGTTGTATAAAACAGAAATCAATATTATGTGGCTCAAGCAACCGATATCAGGAATTTGGTCCTGGCGTTTAAAGACCAAGGACTATATGTTTGTTCCCTCAAAAGTAGCATAATAATTTCAGAGAACTGAGTTATGAGGTGGAGAGTCAAGTGAGTGAGTCAAGGACGATGAGATGTTAGGGATATAGGGTTCCTTTTTTTTTTTAATATATATTTGCCTTATTGGATGGACGCATGCCAGAGAGAGAATAGTGAATAATCCCCCCCTAGAGGGATGGCCCCTCTGCAATCCCTTCTCTTCCATTCTCCCCTTAGTATATTGGGCAAGCACACAAGTGCATTCCCCGTGTGATTTTCAAGCCACCAGGTCTAGGACTTGAAATGATGTTGGCCACGTGTGAGTCCAGCACCTTAGTCACTACATCATCTGCTGACCTTTGATTTATACTATTATTTTTAATATGCACATTTAAATTTTTATGTGACCACCTCCAATATCTATAATTTGTGGCTTCTATCGTTTTTTTTTTTCTTATGCTTAGCCACATTCCTCATCTTGAGATTCAAAATTTCCATTTATATTTTTCCCATTGTCTTGAGGTTTTATCTTTCATATCCGATTCTTTAATACAGTAAATGCATTTAGTTTTAAGGAGTAGAAATAAGTATACTTCTGCAAAATAGTTAAATAATTTTTAACCTTTAGAACAACTGGAGATATGTTCATATATACATGAGATGTTATAAATAGTATTTATAATACATGTAAGATATGTATTTCCTGATTATACACAAATATACATATGCATTATTATGTTTACACATATATCTTAAATAGTATATATTATATACTTACAAATTTTTTCTGGTTAACTATTGTTTATCTTTTAAGCATCCTTCAAGCTAGCTCTCTATGTGTTTCATGATTTATTGCACTAGATAGGACTTCCAGAAAATGGTAAACAGTGATGTCATATAAAATCTTCTGGTCCTAATTTTAAAAGCATTTGTTTACTTTCTATTTAATTTTTCTTTTAAGAATTATTTACTTAATTTTTAATTTTATTTATTCATTTATTTATTTTCATTTGACCAGAGAAAGGCAGACACACAGAGAGAAGGAAAGTGAGAAAGCAGGCCACCAGGTCTGGTACTTGAACCGTGGTCAGCCATGTGGGAGTGTCCAGCATCTTAACATCATGCCATCAGCTTGGCTCCACATTTATTTATTTTAATTAATTAATTAATTTATTTATTTATTTATTGGAGAGGTTTTTGCTGTAGGGCACGTGCACTTGTCAGGAAGAGAGAGAGAGAGAGAGACAGAAAGTGAGAAAACATCTCCCAGGGGGGATGGCTTTACCACAATCACTTCTCCATTCTCCTCTTGGGATCTTGGGCATGCGTGCACATGCGCCCGGCGTGAGTTTAAGCCACTGGGTCTGGGACTCAAACTGTGGTGGACTACATGGGAGTCCTGTGATGTAGCCATTACACCATCTGCAGGTCCCACTTGTTTACTTTTTAAACAAATAATTTTGACAGGCAGGCAGTGTTTTCGGGACATGTGTTTGAGAGTCTGGCCAACATGCCAAACATTTTTTGGACCTGGAGATAAGCTGGTAGACAAGAGAGATAAGTATTTTTCTCTCATGGAGCAGTTTCTAGTTGTGGGGAGACAATCACAGATCAGAAAAATAGATGGACCAGACCATTGTATGCAGTGGTAAAAGGTGTGAAGAAATAAAATAAAGCAAGGACAGTGAGATACAAGTGACTGAGGGGCAGGACTGTAGTTTCAATGGTAAGAAAAGTCTCTTTGAAGAGGAAACCCCTTATGGTGAAGAAGGCACAAATGAGATGAAGCTGCTCTGCAATGATCTGGAGGAATAGCAATGAACCGATAGTAAACTCAGAAGTGCTAAGGCCCCTTGTGCTGGAAACGCAGGAAGATGATTGCTCTCGCTGTAATTTCGAGAACAGAGGAAGGAGAAGAGAGAGCAATAGTGGAATAGCAGGAGAGTGTCGAGCAATTGCCTGGAGTAGACTTGTGTAAGGTTGGCAGGCCAAGAAAAGGATCTTGAATTTGGTTTGGAATGCTACTCAAGTTATTTCATGTGGTTTATATTTTTAGAATCATTCTGACTGTGTGTGAGGAATGAATATGGAAAGGTCAGTGAGAAGCAGGGAAGCCACTTAAAAATCTGTTGGGATGTCTGAGTGAATGGTGATAATTTGGACATGCATGCTATCAATGGACATGAAAAAAAGTAGATGGATTCTGGTTTTTGTTTGTTTGTTTAGACAAAAGTTTTTGCTATAGGGTGCATACCTTTGTGAGGGAGACAAAGAGACAGAAAGTGAGAAATCACCCCCGGGGGGATGGCCATGCCACAATCCCTTATCCTCTATTCTCCTCTCAGGATCATGGGTACGCACACACACATGTGTGGTGTGAGTTTCAAGCCACCATGTCCAGGACTTGAACCATGGTTGACTATGTGGGAGTCCAGTGGCATAAACACTACACCATCTGCTGGTCCCGGATTCTGGTTGTATTTTAAAGGTAGAGTTGTCAAGACTTGCTGATTGCTTTGCATTGTGGCAAGGGTAAAGAAGAATCAACGATGCTCGCCCCTCACTGACTTCTGAATAAAGGCCTAATGTAGTGAGATGAAGAGATCCCAGGTAGAAGGTGTCTGGTGTGTGGCTTTGCAGCTGTGAAATGTTCTGAATCTGTGGGAGTTAAGACATCTACTTGAGGGGCCAGCACTGGCAGAGTGGTTAAGGTGCTGGACTCCCACATGGTCAATCATGGTTCAAGTCTTGGACCTGGTAGCTTTATATGACAGGAGCATGTCCATGTGTGGCTAGGGATTGTGTGTGGTCACCCACCCTGGGGGCGGTGCTTTCTTTCTCTCTGTCTCTCCAGTGAACTCACACACCCCATAGCAAAAATTTCTCTCTCTCTCAAAAAAAAACAAAGTCAAATCTATTTAACACTCTAGTACAGTATGGAGTAACATTTGCATGTAGAAGTCTAGATTTCATGGAGAATTTAGACTTAGACATTGAAATACTTATTTTTTTTTTTGAGAGGTTTTTGCTATAGGGCGTGTGCGCTCGCCAGACAGACAGAGACAGAGAGACAGAAAGCAGGAAATCACCCCCCCAGGGGCGATGGCCACGCAACAATCCCTTCTCCTCCATTCTCCTCCCGGGATCTTTGGCATGCACGCACACGCGTCTGGCGTGAGTTTAAGCCACCGGGTCCGGGACGTGAACCGCGGTCGACTACGTGTGAGTCCAACGACATAGCAATTACGCTAACTGCTGGTCCCATTGAAATACTTTTACTGTATCATGTTTCACCATTAAAAATGAGGTAAGTTATTAGCCAAGTTAGTATTTGATATCTACAGTAAATAACTGGGTTACTGATTTATGTATTCATTATACTATACTTTTTATTGTTATTTGACAATGTATTCCTACTTACATATATTTATGTATAAAAGTTTACTTTGAAAAGTATGCCATATTGCAGCCAATAAGAGATATAGTGGTTATAGTGCTAGACTCTCATGTGGTCAATCATGGTTCAAGTCCCAGAACTGGCAGCTTGAAACTCATGCTGAGCCTGTGTACATGCATGCCCAAAATCCCAAGAGGAAAATGGAGGAGAAGGGATAGTGGTGTGACCACCTCTGCCAGGGGCAGTGATTTCTCACTGTCTGTCTCTGTCTGGTAAGTGCATGAGCGCTATAGCAAAAACCTCTCTCTAAAAAAAATTATAAAGTGAAAACACTACCATAAACTAAGATTGTTATTGAAGAAAGAAAAATGTATTTTATAAATTTGGCATAGCCTGAAACCTGCAATGTTTATAAACTTTACAGTTGTATAAGAATGTTCTAAGCCTCCACATTCACTCACTACTCACTGACTCACTCAGAGCGATTTTCTGCGTTATATACTCCATTCATGCTAAGTGCTCTATGATGGTGTCTTCTATTTCAACTTTTATAGCATATTTTAACTGTACTTTTTCTGTGTTTAGATATGTCTAGATACACAGAGACTTATAACTGTGCTATAGTGCCTGCTGTATTCAGTATAGTATCATTCTGCATAAGATTTTAGCCTGTGAGTGGTAGGCTACACCTTACAGCCCAGGTGTACAGTGGACTATACCATCTAGGTTTGTGTAAGTACACTCTGTTATGCTTGCACAATGATGGAATCACTTGCAGCTGCATTTCTTAGAATGTATCCCCATTCTTAAGGGACAAATAAGTGTATCCCAAAATATTTCTGGTCCCACCCAAGCATTTCAGATAAGCAATACTCAACTTATATCTGACTGAAAAAATAAGTATGTTAATAGCCAAATAGCACCACCCACAACAAAATCTCTCACCTGGATTTAATCCATGAGCTTCCAAAATTCAGCCATTCTTCTAGAGGGAATCGTGGCTGTGGCTCTACTTTGCAGAGTTAACAATAAGCACTCAGAGCTTTGGATTTATGTAGTGGCGAAGAGTGAAGTTTGTCAAAAAGATTGCAATGGATTAAAACAGGATTCTTCTGCAGTAGTTTCCCAAAGCTGAAGATAAGTCAATATCAAGTTATCAGTATAAGGAGTCAGGTAGAAAAGAATAACCTTCATACAGCCATTATTGGAAGATCAGAGAAACAGAGGATGGTAATCAGATGATCAAGATGGCAGGTATTCGTGGGAATTTTGTATATTGTAGGAACCTGGTCAAGACACTTCTGAGGACATCTACCCACTCTTTGCATTTGTGGGATGACCTGATAACCTAAAGCAAGCATCCCAATGTCCAGGATGCAGACCTGTACCTGTCCATGGCCTGTTAGGAACCAGGCTACCCAGCAGGAGGTGAGCAGCAGGTGAATAAATGAGGCTTCATCTGTATTTGCAGACACTTCCCCATCACTTGCATTACTGCCTGAGCTCTGCCTCCTGTCAGATCAGTGGTGACATTAGTCTCATAGGAGTGTGAACCCTACTGTGAACTGCCCACATGAGGGATTGTGTGCTCCTGTGAGAACTGAATGCCTGGTGACCTGAGGTGGAGCTGAAGCAGTGATGCTCATGCTGCAGAACAGCTGAAAACACGGCATTATAGTGAGTTGTGTAACTATTTAATTGTATATTACAACATAATAATAGAAATAAAGTACACTTGAATCATCCCCAAACCATTCTCCATCACACTCCCCAGTCTGTGGAAAAATTGGCTTTCATGAAATCAGTCCCTGCTGAAAAGTCTGGGTTGAGGGAGCCAGATCCCATGTGGCCAACAATGGTTTGCAGTGTGACCAGGCCCATAGGGGTTGCTTTCTCTATATATATTTCTCTCCTTCTCTCTCCATCTCTTTCTGAGAAGTGCAATACCATCTGGCAAATTTAAAAAAGAAAAAAAAAAAAGTAGGAGAGAATTTCTGGAGCCTGTTCATGAGCAGGTGGGAGGGGTGGGTCCTGATATTCCATTTAGAGGGATTGGCCTCCAGAGAACTGACAGTTCACCTGTAATTAGTAGGAGGGGAGACTACATGGGTATAGACGCTAGTCAGTGAGTTGCTACCATTTTATAAATATTCCCACAAGTTATTTTTTTTGTGATGTGCTTTAGAGGTATTTTTATTTGTGTGTGTGTGTGTGTGTGTGTGTGGGTGTGTGTGTGTGTTTTAAGAGAGATTTTTGCTGTAAGGCATGTGTGCTCTCCAGAGAGACAGAGAGAGATAGATAGACAGAAAGAGAAAAATCACTTCCATGGGGGATGGCCACACCACAATTCCTTCTCCTCCATTCTTTAGAGGTATTTTTAAAATGTGATTTACTCAAAACCACAAAGAGGTAAATTTTAGATACCAAATTGGTCATCCTGCTGTTTTACTGTTCTGTAACGGATTCTACTTGTTTACATGTGTTCTTCTCTCTGTTAATCATTTTCTCCTAAATCCAATGCCTGACAATGTAATGTGCACTTCCAAAAGAATAAATAAATAAAGCAGTAGAACTGTTATCAAATGTGTACAGCATCATGTGATGGTCAGTGTCGAAGATGAATATGCCTATATCCTTGATTTGATTATTACATAGTAGTCATGCTTTGAAAAACCATACTGCATTTCACAAAGATGAACAATGATTATACATAAACTAGAAATCACAATAAAATGAATAAAGTTCATAAAATTAAAATGAAGTAAAATTACCTACTATAGCTACCTATTATAGCTAAGGAATTGTTAACAAATATTACGGAATTTTAGAGCTAAACAGTGTGTTGTTTTTCCCTTAAGAAAAATCTGTATAGTGAGGGAATATATAAAAGAAATTTAAAAAATTTTAATCTAATGATATATAACTTTATGCTTAGAGTCTTTTACTCATGCTTTCTCACACTGATGTGCAATGAAAACATGTGCATAAATTAACATTTAATTTTTTTCATTTACTGTGGCTGGCAGAATATAGAAAATAATTTTCTTCTCTGTGGATTGATTCTTTTGTTCCATTTGTTATTTAAGTGATACAATAATTGTGAACCCATAAATACATTGTAATAATATATTGATAAATAAATAGTGCATCTCTTTCAAAAAAAAAAAGTCAATGAGGTTGACACTGTTAATATTGTGCTTTACATGAGTAACCATACTCTCTGGAAAAGTGTTTCCAGGTTAGCATCGGCTACATAGGTCAGGATTTGTCAAGCTACGGCCTCCAGGTCAAATCTGCCTGCCATCTGTTTACGGAAATAAGGCTTCATTGGCGCTTACATGTCTATTGGCTTGCTATCATCTATTGTTGCTTTCATGCTACAAAGGCAAAGTTGAGTGTGATGGAGTTCTTATTTTCTAAGAAGCCAGAGATGTTACAAAATACGTTTGCAGATTCCTGATTAAACACTGATAACAGTTCTACTGCTTTATTTATGGCTCAGTTAAGATTGGCCCCCCAAATTTTAAATGAAAATAATGCACTCTATTACAAATATCATTTGTAGTTAAAAATATCTTTCATTCAGTGTTTCTTACAACAAAACATTGAAATATTCTTTTTGTTAACATTTTTTTTTTTTTCCACTGCAGTTTGTTTTTTGTTATTTTGGTGGCAACGGTAATGGTGGGTGGCAGGGTGTAGTGTGTTTATGTGCGTGTTTACTTTTAAATTCTTTTTATTTTGTTCTGCTTGTTTTGGTGGTTTGGCACTAAAATGCCATAGCTGGGTTAAAACTTCTTGGGTTCAAAATATTAGCCATAGGGTGTTGTAGCAGGAATAATGGCACATTATTCTTTCTTTAGTGTTTTTCTTTCTATTTATTTCAATAGTTCTTTATTATTTTTTTTTTTTTGGAACAGTTTTGAGCAGTAACATTGTGGGAAAAACTGCAGAATGTTCCACACACAAAAGCACAACTCCCCACACTGTGGACATCCACCACAGGGACACATTTGTTAAAATAAAGGAACCCGCATCAACATATCATTATCATCCAAAGACCAGAATTAAGATTAGGATTCACTCTTTGTGTTGTACATTCTATAGGTTTTGACAAATGTGTAGCTACATATAACGACCATTGGATGTCAATGGTGTACTGCCCTAAGAATCTGCAATGATCCACCCATTCATTCCTACCTCACCCTAGAGCTGGGCAAACACTGATCTTTTTCTCTCTTCATTGTTTTGTCTTTTTCAGATTATACAGCTGGAATCAAACAACTTGTCTTTCACTTAGTAATATACATATTTAAAATTACTTCATGGAATTTTATGGCTTTCTCTTATTTTTTTTCGGAGCCAAATATAATTTGGTAATTATGAATAAAGTGACTATAAACATTTATGTGACTTTTTTCGGTGTAGACAAAGTTTTCAGTTCATTTGAGTATGTATCAAGAAGTATGATTGTTGGATTGTATGGTAAGATATGTTTAGCTTTTTTTTTAATTATAAAAGACTGTATATGCTTTCATGAGAGACAGAGAGAGAAGAAGAAAGCACTCCCAGTGAGGGATGGTTATGTTGCACTCCTTTCTCATCCATTTCTCCATCTTGTTGAGATCTGGGGCATACTCACACACATGCTGGGCTTGCTTTTCAAGCTGCAGGGGCCAGGACTGCAACTGTGGTTAATCAGGTGGGAGCGAACTTCCCTTAACCATGTTTAGTTTTAAGAAGTACGGCGGAACTATCTTCCAGTGGTAGTTATGCCATTTTGCATCCCCACCAATAATGAATAACAGTTTCTATTGCTCTCCAACATCACCAGCATTTGGGGTGCCTACAGAACTTCGAACTTAGGTCATTCTAACAAGTGTATAGTGATATCTCACTGTTGCCTTCCTTTGCGACATGATATATGCTGTTCAACATCTTTGCATATGCTTATTTGCCATCTCTATGCTTATTTACTCATCCTCTCTGGTGAGATGTGTGTTCAGGTCTTTTGCTTATTTTTAATCAGGTTGTTTTCTTGCTATTGTGTTTTAAGAGATCTTCATAGATTTTGGAAAATAGTTCTTTATCAGATTTTTCTTTCACAGATATTTTTGCCAATATATGACTTGTTTTTTTTTTTTTCATTCTCTTTATGTTGTATTTTACAGAGCAGATGGTTTACATTTAAATAAAGTTTAACATATTGTTTCATAGATTGAAAATGATGTGATGTGTAAAAAGGCATTGACATGCACAAGGTTACCTAGATTTTTTTTCCTCCATGTTATCTTGGAAGTTCAATAGCTTCGCATTTTATGTATAGGTCTGTGAATCATTTTGAGTTACTTTTTTGTGAAGAATATAAAGTATATGTTTAGATAATGTCCAGTCGTACCATTTGTTGTAAAGACTACCCTTCTTTATTATATTGCCTTTTCTCCTTTGCCCAAGGCTAGTAAACTATGTTGACGTAGGTCTGTATGTGAGCTCTCTGCTCTGTTCCACTGAGCATCATTTGTGAATGACCACACTGTTTTCATTACTGTACTTTTGTAGTAAATCTTGAAGTTCGGCAGTGTCAGTCCTCTGACTTTGTTTTTCAACTTCCATATTAAATTGTCTAGCCGGGATCTATTGCCTCTCTATAAACAATTAATATGAATTATTATGTTAATTTCCAAAAAATTTGATTGGTGTCACATTGAATCTGTGTATTAAGTTGAGAAGAAATGGCACCTTGATAATATTGTGCTTCTATCAATGAAACATAGACTGTTTCTCCAGTTTATTTAGTCATTTTATTTCTTTTGTCAGGCTTTTTGTACTTTCCTTAATATATATTGCATACACATTATACTAGACTTAGACTTAAGTATTTCATTTAAATGGTGCTAATATAAATGGTAATGTTTCTAATATCAATGTTCAGTTGTTTGCTCCTGGTATACAGAAAAAATGGTTGACATTTGTATATATTAATCTTGTATTCTGCAGCCTTGCCATAATCACTTGTTAGTTCCAAGAGTTTTTTGTTTGGTTATTTTTTGCTTACTTTTTTCAGATTTTCCACATAAATAATTATGTCATCAAAAAGTACAGATCATTTTATTTCATTCTTCTCATATATATGTCAATTATTTTCTTTGTTTATTTGTCTGTTAGTCTTATGCATTTTTCAGGACATCTAGAATGAAAAGAAGTATTGAAAAGGAATATCCTGCCTTTGTTCCTAATCTGAGTGAAAAGGCTTCAAATTCTGCATCATCATTTTGTTGTTAACTATAGGGTTTTGTATATGTTTTTTATCAAGTTGAGGTTGTTCCCCTCTACTTCTGGTCTGTTGAGAAATTTTAATATGAATAAGGATTGAATTTTGTCAAATGCATCTATTTCTGCATAGGTGAGAAATGCAAAAATTATAAAAGTTAAAAACTATTCATTTTTGGATATTGAACCAGCCTTGTTTATCTGGGATGAAACCTATTTTTTGTGGTATAAAATTCTTTATACACATTGTCTAATTCATTTTGCTAATATTTGTTGAGGATTATTTCTATAGTTTTTAATTCTTGTAATATCTTTGTCTGGTTTTGGTATTAAGGTTATACTAACTTCATAGAATGATTATGAAATGTTCTCTTTGCTTCTATCTCCTGGAAGAGACTGTAGAGAATTAGAAACTTTCCTCATTAAATATTTGGTAGAATTTATAAGTGATCTCATTTGGTCATGGTGCTCTTTCTTTTAAAATGGTATTAATTATTGGGATCAGCAGATAGTATAATGGTTACATTGCTGGACTCCCAACGTAATTGACCACAGTTTGCATCCTGGACCTGGTGGCTTAAAACTCAGGCTAGGCACATATGCATGCATGCTCAAGATCCCAAGAAGAGAATGAAGGAGAAGGGTTTGTGGCATGGCCATTCCCCTGGGGAGTGATTTCTCACTTTTTCTCTCTCACTGTCTATTCAGTGAGTGCATGCTCTATAGCAAATATCTATCAAAAAAAGTAAAAAAATATAATTATTGATTAAATTTCTTTAATAAATACAGAATTATTCCCATTATCTACTTCTTTTTGTTTGGATTTTGACATATTCTATTTTTCATGGAATTGGTTCATTTTATTTAGGTTTTCAAATTTGAGATACAGAGTTGTTCATAGGATTCCCTTACTGTCTTTTTCATTTGCATTGGTTCTGTAGTGATGTCACTTTCACTTAGGTTATTACAATAGGAATCTGTGTCTTTTCTCTTTGGTTGCTTAGTTAGCCTTGCTAGAGGGATTAATTTATCTTTTCAAAGAGCCAACAATTGGTTTACACATTTGTCTATTTTCAATTTCATTGACTTCTCTGATTTTTATAATTTCATCTGCTTACTTTGCAATTTGCTCTTTTTTTTCTAGTTTCCTAAGGTACAACCTTATTAATTGATTTTAGATCATTTTCTTTTTTAATATATGCAATCAATTGCTATACATAAACTTTCTTTTAAGCACTATGTTTTCTGCAACCCATAAATTTTTATAAATTATATTTTCATTTTTATTTAGATTTTAAATTTTATTTAGATTTTTTTGTGTGTGTGAGCTTTCTCCTTTAAATCATGTTATTTTGAAATATATTGTTTATTCTCTGAGTCTTTGGGGATTTTTTTCAGTTCTTTTTTTATCATTTATGTCTACTTTAAATTCATTGTAGTCTAAGAGCAAACTTACAATTTCACTTTTTCTGAATTTGTTAAGGTGTGCTTTGTGCCCCATGATGTGACCTATATTGTTCCATGTGAGCATGAGAAGATTGTGTACTCTGTTTTTGAATGAAGTGGTTCATGAAGATGATATCCATTTATTATTTCTTAAGATTTTTGACATTTGTATATATTAATCTTGTATCCTGCAGTCTTGCCATAATCACTTGTTAGTTCCAAGAGTTTTTTGTTTATTTTTTGCTTACTTTTTTCAGATTTTCCACATAAATAATTATGCCATCAAGAAGTACAGATCATGGGGAGCAGCAGTTAGCGTAATGGCTATGTCGCTGGACTCCCACGTAGTCGACCACGGTTTGTGTCCCGGACCAGGTGGCTTAAAACTCATGCTGGGCGCGTGTGCGTGCGTGCCCAAGATCCCAAGAGGAGAATGGAGGAGAAGGGATTGTGGCGTGACCACCCCCCATGGGGGGTGATATTTCGCTTTCTGTCTCTATGTCTCTGTCTGGCAAGCGCACGTGCCCTATAGCGTAAACCTCTCCAAAAAAAAAAGAAGTACATATCATTTTATTTCATTCTTCTCATATATATGCCAATTATTTTCTTTGTTTATTTGTCTGTTAGTCTTATGCATTTTTCAGGACATCTAGTATGAAAAAAAGTATTGAAAAGGAACATCTTTGCTTTGTTCCTGATCTGAGTGGAAAGGCTTCAAATTCTGCATCCTCATTTTGTTGTTAACTATAGGGTTTTGTATATGTTCTCTATCAAGTTGAGGTTGTTCCCCTCTACTTCTGGTAGAGGGCACATGTGCTCACCAGAGTGAGACAGACACAGAAATTGAGAATCACTCCCAAGGAGGAATGGCTACACCACAATTTTTCTCCTCAATTCTTCTCCTGGAATTTTGGGAATGCACACCAACATCCCCAGTGTGATTTTCAAGCTACCAGGTGCAGGGCCCAAACTGTGCTCAGCCATGTGGTAGTCCAGTGCCTTAGCCACTACAGCTCCTGTTGGCCCAATGATATCTCTTTTATTGATAATAATGTTGAGCTGAATTGTGTCATTATTTTTCTGCTTGTTAGATCTACACTTTTCTGAAAGAAGATCTTTATTTATTTATTTTTAGATATTGCCAGAGGGTGCCTGCTCTTGCTGGAGAGAAGAGAAAGACAAAGAGAGAGAGAATGTGAGAAAGTACCCCTCAGTGGAGATGGTCACACCACAATACTGTCTCCACCATTTCTTCCTTATTTGGGGATTTGGGGCCCTCATGTATATGTGATCAGAATGTTTTTCAAGCCATCAGGACCAGAACCACACAGTCAGCCATGTAGGATCTAGCTGCCATAACCACCATGCTATGGTATAACCTAATTTTTTTTAATAATTAAAAGAATTCTACATTTTTCAGATGTGGAAAATACAATATTCTCACTTTTATGCCAATTAGCTAATTTAGTGTGAGCACTTGTCATATACTAGCAACCGGGTATAAGTTCATAAGCTAAGCAAGGATGCCTAATTCTTGGTGACTGACATGTTTTACAGAAGGTATGTGTCATACAATATGCACACAATGTAAATCTTAAAGTGGAATCCATAGCTCTTGATATGGAGTTTAAGTCTTTGAATTACAAGTTCTTCTGAGCATTTAACCAAGCTAATTTTATGGAAAGCATATGATTAATACTAGTTTTGAAATATATAGAATATTGTCCAGACTGAACAATTTCTTTTTTTTTTCTTTTATTTATTTATTTTTAAAAATGTCTTCCTATAGGGTGTGCATGCTTTCCAGAGACAGAGAGAGGGAAAGTAAGAAATCACCCACTGGGGGAGGGAGGGGATATGATCATGCCACAATACCTTCTCCTCCATTCTTCATTTAGGTTCCTGGGCAGGTATGTACACATGCCTGATATGATTTTCAAACTATGGGGTCTGGGACTCAAACTGCCATGACCCACATGACTGAATGTGTTTTCTGAGGGGTAGTGGCTGTAATTAGAAATAAACATAGAAATAAACACACATAGACACATAAGTAGAGAAAAGCGAGTATTGAGTGGTCCAGACTCTTCGAATGGAGGTAGCCGTGATGACCATGAGCTGTTCTCAAGTTTATTCTTTTATAGGGCAAAAAGGGGGGAAGGGGAAGCAGAATGCAAAGCCAGTTGTTTTCACATGTTAATCATCGAAGATATGAAACCTCTGGTGCCTTGCAGCCCTGTATCAGTTTCCTCTACTCATTTCAGTCCTTCTCTGGCTAACACATAGTTTCCTTTAACTGATACCACCTTGTGGTACTGACACAGAGGCAGAAGTGTGTTCTGTTTAAAGCTTTGCGCTAGCCTTGCAGCATCTGTGCAAGAACCATGTTCCTGCATGTGTTTAAAGATCACTATTGTTTTGCTCGGATCTGGCTGCTCCCTACATAGAACCATGGAGTTGGTCATGCAGGACACAGCACTTTAATCTCCATGGCAAGTGCTGGCCCCAAAATGAACAATTTCTTTTTTTGAGAGATAGAGAGATTTTTGCTATAGGGTGTGTGTGCTCACTAAAGAGACAGAGCAACAGAATGCAAGAAATCCCCTCCCCCACCAGGAGGGTCACCATTCTGCAATCCCTTCTCCTTCACTCTCCTTTCAGGATTTTGAGCACACATACACATGTGCCTGGTGTGTATTTCAAGCCGGTGGATCCGGGACTTGAACCATGGTTGGCTACATGGTAGTCCAGCCCCTTAACCACTATACCACCTGCTGACCCCTGGACAATTTCTTAAGTGATTTTTAGAAAGTGATCTCTCTAGGAAGAAACACTTAATGTCTAAGGTATCATTTCCCCCTTCTCAGATCCACTCTGAATGTATTAGTGTCATGTGAAAATTTCTGCGCTGTCCTTTCTATGGATTTTATGACGCACAAGCTACACTATAGCGTATCCTCTCATCTTCGTAAAGTTTTCAAGACTAATGTGACTTGAGGTGTTTATTTAAAAAATAAATAAATAAAAACAGCTCTGCAAAAGAATCTGCTCTTTCTCTATTTCTTATTTACTCACTTTTCAGAATGGGAAAGTTACGATACCCTTCAGTTGAGCATGGAACTGTTAAACTAAAAGAAAATGAGTGGTGTGCTATACAAATCTTTTGAAGGGAACAGACAGAGAGCCAGGCTGAAAAGTCAGTCTCCATTTTCAAGTACAGGCAAACTCATTCTTTTTTTATCCTCTTACAGATCAAGTTGTACAGAACTAACTTCCATTAGCAATATTAGCTTCCAAATTGTAGGAAAAGGTCTATTTTAGCTCAGAATTTTCTTTTTGATTATACAGTCAGAAATAATCAAAGACACAGTCTTTGAAGACACAGAAGCATGGAGTACCCAGGGAGTTAGAGCTGAGTAGACATTGTTTACCATAACAAATTAGCCTAATTGCCTTCCTTCCCCAAATGTAAAAAGATTGGAAAAAATCCTCATTGGAGTAAAAGGAATTTGTACTTTTAAGGGAAGAGTTTGGAAGATCATTTTCAATCAATCATCAGCTATGGAAAGTGGAATTCTTCAGTCCCAGAACCATATTTGTTTTGAACAAAACAAACACAAATGAGAGATTAGGCAATAAAGAAAGTCATTAAAGGATAAGTTTTAAAGATGTTTTCCATTTTCCATTCATGCCAACAGTGTGAATTTTAGTGTCCTGTTTTTATTTTATTTATTTTGGCAAACTAAGAATCATTTTGGTTTGGTCAGTTATTTTCATGCATTGCATAATTAACCAGTCACTAAGCCGAAGACGTTAAAAGTGAGTCAGGCATACAGCACAGTACTTTGTTTCTTATACAGACCCATGGAAAGGTAATGTCGAATGTGACAATCATCTTTCCAATATCTAGCCTCAAAGTTTAGGTAGAGCTCAATTTCTCTTAGGAACTATTTAAGAGCATTATTCTTAATTTTTTCCTCAAATCTATTTTACATTATATTTATAGTCTCTGACAATGCTCCCTTTTGAAAATAACAAGGTCCTCTGATTTTCTATTTTTGCCATAGGGCACAGGTACCCATAGAGGGGGACAGGAGTAGAGGGAGGAGAAAGTACCTTCCATGGGAGATTGTCACACTGCAATCCTTTCTCCATTTCTTCCTTCTGCTGGTGTTTTGGGAACACATGCTCATGTGCCCCAAGTCGTTGGGTCCAGGACTCCTTCCATGCAGCTGACCATGTGGGTCCAGCTGTCTTAACTACCATATCACTGGCTGCCTTCCCAGTTTTTATTATGAGTCTTCAAAAGTTTATGAAAAATGAGTACCATCATAAAACTATGCTTGGATTTCAAATTTTTTCTTTAACCAAAATAAACTTGTAGTTTAATTCCATTTTTCCACAAACCCTTTGAGGTTTCCTTATATACATTTGTATGAAGTGGAATATGCTTTCATTGGTCCAAATCTTCGTCACTCAAATTTGAAAGGTCAGGGACCAGCAGGTGGCATGGTGGTTAAGGCACTGGACTCCCATATGGTCAGAGGCCTTGACCTGACAGCTTGAGTATCACCCTGGGCACGCATGTGTGCATGCCCAGGAACTCAGGAGAAAAATAGAAAAGGGATTGGGTTGTGGCCATCCTGCTGGGGCGGGGGATGATTTCTCACTTTCATTCTCACTCTTCTCCATCTTTTTCCAGAGAGTGCATGAGCCCTATGGCAAAAACCTAAAATAACAAATAATTAATTAAAAATTTAAAAAAAAATTCAAAGGTTTGTCTTAATTATTTAAAAGTTTGATAAAAGGGTTTGTATTTACTCTACCCAGAGCCTTGAGGCTGTAACATGTGCAGATGATTTCTCCTTTTTTGTTTCTGATTTTCAAGATTGAAAGACAGAGAAATGTTGGTATTCTTACCAACATTATGTAAAATATAAAACACATGTGTTTCAGAGAGGGTAAGTTTAGCCTTGTCCACCAAAGTTTAACATGTGTACATTATTCTTTCATCCAGTGATTGTAGTTCTAAACTTTTATGTGCCAAGAGGTATGCATTCATAAACTGATGCTCAGTCCAGCATTTCTGTACTGATGTAAATAAACTGATGTGGAAAAATCTCAAAAAATAGCTTTAGGTGAGAAATGAGGCAAATTCTGTAAGAATAGTATAAATAAATAAATATACATTAAACAAAGGAAATATATGTACATGCTTATTAATTCTTCAAAGATTGAGATTAAGAGTCAAGGAGACAGGGCCAGCAGGTGGTGTATTGTATAAGGCATTGGACTCCCACATGGCTGACCATGTTTAAGTCCTTTAACTAGAAGCTTGAAAATCACTCTGGGCATGTGTGCCCTAAATCCCAGAATGAGAATGAAGGAGAAGGGATTGTGGTGTGGTAATCACCCCTCAGGGGATTTCTTACTTTCCTGCTGTTTCCCTCTGCTTCTGTCTAGTGAGTGCACACACCCTATATCAAAAACCATTAAAAAAAATATAAAGTGAAGGACACAATTTATAGTTTAAAAGTCTTTCTTATTTTTATATTTGCAACATGCATGTTTATTTTTGCAAAAAACGGCTGCCTTTCAGAAAATCTAAGATGCTAGTACTTACTGATCTGACTAGATATTTCCAACCAGTTTTCAGTCCACCTCATAGAGACAACCACCTACCCAAGGAAACACTTACCAGGTTCCATTAATTATTTGGTACATCCCAATTTTCTTTAGTTGAAAATAAATTATTAAAACATTCATATAAGTTGTCAAAAAAGTATAAATTAATACTATTCAGAAGATTCTCAAGTTTAATATAAGTAAAAAACAATTATGTTTTTTCGACCTTGTCATTTAAAATTAATGATGCTGAGAGATTTTATTTTATTTTTAATGAATTATTTATTTAATTTTATGTATTCATTCCTTTATATTAATTTGACCAGAGAGAGAGAAAGAGAGGGAAAATGAGAAAGCAAGCCATCAGATCCAGGACGAACCGTGAACAGCCATGTGAGAGTGTCCAGCACCTTAATTATCATGCCACCTGCTGGCCCCTGGGAGATTTTTTTTTCCTAAATTTTAATTTATTCAAGTAGGTTAAGATTATTCAAAGGAAAACATCAATACACCTACAATTCTAGAATGGGTCACACCATTTCAAAATGTAAAACAGTTATGAGTTTATCAACATATTCTGGAAAATAAAGGTTCTATACAATTTCTAGATGTGGTAACATCTTCAGTATTTTCCTTTAACATTATAAAATATCATAAAAAGTTTAACAAGTGGCTTAGATTTTAGGACTGACGTTACTGAAAGCAGTTTGGTCATATAAATGTTATATCCTACCAATAAAACTGAACGTGATGATACACTGACTCATGGTGCTGGCTTCTCTTTTTAATAAGAATCCATCATTTTAAAAAATTACCAAAGTTACATTTAAAGAAACAAACACAATAAAAATATGGGGAAAAATCTTTTTTTTAACTACGATTTTCTTGGTAATTGGCAAAGAAAGGAGGGAAAACAACCTGAATAGTAAGTTCAGATTGGCCACCTGAGATCGATTTTCCTCATTTATGAAATATAATACCTACATCATCTCTACTTAATGTAACTGAAAACAGGGTAAAATATAATTACAGAACCCTGCTTCAGAACTTTTTCAAATAATCATAGTCTTTTAACAGTTTTTCCCATTTACTTCATATAATACTGATTCATTCATGCCACAATGTGTTTATATTTTAAAATAACTACTACTTGAATATACTGAATTTCATGGCATTAATACATTAGTATACTGTGAGGTTACTTTTGCGTTACTGTTCTTCCTCTGGCTCTCGTGACCGCTTCTGAGAACCGAACGAACTTTCTGTTTGTAGTAAACATTCAGTAGCAGCAACAGCATCTCTAAATCCCTGACATGTAATTTGAAAGAGAACTGTGGATTCCTTCTGGTTTGGTGACTTGAACAATGTTGCCAACCTTTGCTTCCGTTCCCAATGAAAGATTAGCCGTATTGTAGCAGCATGCCCCCAACTTTCCCCTGATGCAGGAACAAGCGAGGCCTGATTTTTATCAATCTTTGTTGTCATCTGATTGGTTAGAAGTTCGGCCAATCTGTGACGATTGGCAAGGTTGATCATTTGCTAGGCTAGGCCATTCAGTAACCGAGTACGAAGGGACAGATCATCTAGGTCATGACGAAAAGGAAATGCAATGCCATCTACTATTACCAGTCTAACCTTTGAGTGTTCCAAAAGAAAATCTTGAGGGAGATAAACTTGTGCCAGTAGCTCTGTATAGTCATGACAACGAAAATAATAAATATGGGAAAGAATATTTTCAAGTGTGAAATCTTCTAAAGCTTTTTGGTGTTCTTCCACGTGTGTGCCTACTAGAAGATGAAGGTGCTGAATGCAGGCAGTAGCAAGGTCTACCACTCTATCAACCATAAAACTTCCTTCTGTATCAATCCTCTTTAGATATCCCAACTTCTTTGCTGAGCTCGGAGGGTTTCACCTCTAGAAGCTCCTCAGCAGTCTGGAAACCTGCGGACACTAGCTTCACCCGCACGGCCGGAGACAGTGGGAAACTCACTCGAGATTTTATTTTTAACATATAAAATTTACAATTAAAAAAGGTACATTAAGTATTATCATGCTTTGGAAGATATGCAATTTGTCATAACATTCTGGAGGATCATTTGGTGAGATTATAAATATTTTAAATTCAGTTATTCCGAGGGAAAAAAAAAAACAAAATTGCACAAAAAGGTGTTTTTTGTTTGTTTTTTTGAGAGAGATTTTTGCTGTAAGGTGCTTGCTGGAGAGACAGAGAGAGACAAAGAGACAGAAAGTGAGAAATCAACCTCCAGTGGGGATAGCCATGCCACAATCCCTTCTCCTCCATTCTCCTCTTGGGATTTTTGGCATGCATGCACACATGTCTCATCTACTCAGCGAGAAATAAGAGGACATCCAGACACAGCCAAATTTATTAGTTTATTGATTAAGCCAGTGGCATGGGGGGGGGGGGGCAACTCCTTTCTCTCAGAACCCTGCAGCCCAGAGATAAAGGAGAAGGGAGCTTATATAGGCAAAAATCACACTCTGACAATCACAAGAACAAAGAACAGTGGACTTGAAAGGGTAGGGGGTAGGGCTTTACAATGTAAAAACAAAAGTGAATTACAGAAGCAAACCAACCAGGTTAATCATTCCTAAGGGTATGTTCCATCCCGACCTAGACACGAAGGAATCTTAATGGCCTTTATGACTCAGGTCAAGAGGTCTGGTGACTGATGATTACATCACTAAGGAATATCTTAGGGTAGAGAATTTCAGGTTATTTAGCAAAGACAGTAGGCATGTTAATCATTCTGTTTAATTTAGGCAAAAGGAGAAAGCAAGTTTCCAATATAGAGAGGAGTTCAAAATGGAGATCTACTTCATTCCCCAGTTCTCTCTTATGGGAATCAAATAATTCATTCTTTGGTATCAGCTAGAGAGCAGGGTGGTAGTCTCCTTTGGCAGGTAAGAAGTTTTACCAAATTTAAAGTTCAGTTTGAACTGAGTTGGGCTGATTTTATGGTCTCTACTTGCTGGGCAGTTGGTCATGCTCAGGAGTGTCTGCTCTGACTAGCTTAGGCTGATATTCAGGTTATGCAGCCACCAGCACTAAGCTTAGTTGCTTACAGGGACATCATGATACAACACTTCTCAAGACAATGCAAGAAGTTTACCGAGGGACCAGCAGTTAGCATAATGGCTATGTTGCTGGACTCCTACATAGTCGATTGTGGTTTGAGTCCCAGACCCTGTGGCGTAAACTAATGCCGGGAGCATGTGCATGCATGCCCAAGATCCCAAGAGGAGAATGAAGGAGAAGGGATTGCGGTATGGCCATCCCCCCTGGGGGGTGATTTTGTTGTAGAGTGCCACCAAATGAACAACCACCAAAGCCAGATTAAGTTTAAAGGGAGTCTTGATTAGCTGGCCAGCGACTACAGTCTGAGGCTCCTGGGGGAGGGGGGCACCGAGAGTCAGAACTGTAGCCCCGACTGAAGTTGGAGTAGTCTTTTTATAGGCAGTCAGTTACCAGGGGTTTCTATGCAAGCAGTTACAGAAGCTGAATCAAGCAGGTTAATTATTTCTGAGGGGAGCGGGGTTTCCATGTAAGCAGTTACATTGCTAAACAAAAGGGTTTCTGGCTAGTTAGCAAAGACAGTAGCAGGTGCAGGATTTCATCCCGGATGCGGTTTTAGCACTAGTTATTTTCTCATGGGAAGAGCAAGGTTTACAGAAGCAGACAGCCATGTTAGGGGAAGGGTACAAAATGGACGAGCATTTGTTCATGTGCAAGATCCAATATGCAGCCTTCCACAATTTCTCGATTTCTGTCTGTCTGCCTCTTTGTCTTTCTGGGGTGCACACACGCCCTATAGCAAAAAAAAAAAAAAAAGAAATTTAGTGAAGCAGAACAATATTTGGTTAGGTACTTATGGAAATAACAAAATTTCTCACAAAACAGAAACCATGTAATTTTCTCTTTTTTGAGTCTCCTCAAGTATCTGTTAAGGAGAGTCACCCTGGCAGTGCAGGGCCTGGTATACTTGGGCTCTAGATCAGAGGTAACTAGTATTTAATATTTAAAGACTTTCATACTGTAGGAGACAAATAGGGTCAGGAAACTGAGTGAACGAGAGCTGAAAGTAAAATTAGAAGCACAGTTGATAGATGACTTAACAAGGGCAAGGGCCAAGGAGCCTACTACCAGAGGCCGCTCTAACCTTCCCATGAGTCAGTAGCAGCCTGTCCTTTTTTTGATCATCAGGTCGTGAAGCTGCTGAGCCGTATTCCTGATAATGCCTAACTTACAGTAGTCAGCCTCTGGAGCGAATAGAGTACGACTGTTGCTCTCTGGTTTCTGAAGTATTGTCAGAAAAGACTTTCCTGGCTTATTTTTATGGACCAAGGCCCTGGTGAGTCCATGGAATCAGTCCTCTTGGCTTTGATGTGACAGGCCTGCAGGCTAAATTTGACAGTGGTAGGAGTAACCAATACGACTATGTGAAGCCCCACCTAGACTAGTTGGAAGGGTTCTTTGCTTTTAGTTGTTTCACTGTATATAACCTTTAAAGATATCAGTACAGCTAACTTTAGAATATTAACTTGATTAATTTTTGCAACTCTTTAAGACTCTTGTAACTCAAACCTTTAACATGTTTTAGACCTTTAAGTTTTGTCCTTTCTTTTTTGTTCTGAAATAGCCATTTTATCTTAAGACAAAAACTATATTACATAAAATTTTCTACATAAAAACTTTTCTTTTTATCCTTTTCTAGTAGAAATACATTTTACAGCCATAATCCTCCTTTTATTCTTCATCTTATTATATTCTTTGTTTTTATCTTTACAAGTTTAACCTTAAAAATTACCTTAATTTGGGACCAGCAGTTGGCATTATGACTATGTCACTGGACTCCCATGTAGTCAACTGCGGTTCGAGTCTTGGACCTGGTGACTTAAACTCATGCCGCGCGTGTGTACGTGCATGCCCAGGATCCCGAGAGGAGGGTGGAGGAGAAGGGATTGTGGCGTGACCATACCCCCTTGGGAGTAATTTCTCGCTTTCTGTCTCTCTGTCTCTCTCTGTCTTTCTGGTGAGCACACACGCCTTGTAAAAAAACAAAAACAAAAACAAAAAACTCTCAAAAAAAATTACGTTAATTTAAGATAAGTTAAAATAAAAATATTTACTTCATTTACACTTACCCAATTTTTGTCTAATTATTGTTTTAAGTTATTTATAGAAGCAAGAATATTTATTTAAGGTGTTTTTCTTCAAAGAAAAGTAAACCAGGCCAGTCTAACATTAGCTAGCCTCATTTCATCTAGAAACTGAACTAGTAGACTTCGTAAATATTCCCAATGTTTCCAAAGTTTTTCTTTTCCTCCTGGATTTGATTTCTAAAAGAGCCTTGCCTGAAGGTTTAGGATTTACCTGTGTGAAAGCAACGTATTTTGAGAAAACACCATTGATAAGGCTATCCAGACTAGACTAGGTACAAAGTATTATTCTCCTAACCAGCTTAGCAAACTTTGTTTTTCCCAGGTGGGTAATCTGGTACCTGATCTACGATGACTTGCTGAAGGGCCTTGGAAAATATTGGCCTAACATTTAGTAGCAACAATTGTTGTGGGCCAATTTTTTCTCTTCCTAAGCGTTGGAGGGTGAGGATGGGATAGAGTCCTAGGAGGCCTCAAGAACTTTTAGTTGCAGATACAGATATCTCCCCTCTGGCTAGGTCTTATAATTTTCTCTCTTGTCACATGGTCAACCTGTTTACTACTATTTTCTTTCTCTCTCTCTCTCTCTCTCTCTCTCTCTCTCTCTCTCTCTCTCTCTTTTCTTTTTATAAGTGTACTGTTAGAAACAACCTTAATCTCTGATTGAGACAGAAATTAATCTTAGTTACTTTAAGGGTTGAAATTGAAATTGTCAAATGTCCAAGGGGAGCTATCGGAGTCTCAGGCTCCATAAATTCTCAGTTTCAAAGGCCAGCATGGACTTTAGAAGTCCCAAGCTCCCTTCCAAGCTCGGTGCATTCTGTCTCATCTCTAGTGACCAACTCCACATTGTGGACAAGGCCCCACTAGAGGACATGAGGACACCAGTCATGGGCATTGTTTAGTGCCCGGGCTGCACGCATTGGAAACACAGTTTCTTCTGAGTCAGAGGCTCTGATCTGGGCTGTTTCCAGATCCTGCCCTCAGAGAAGTTCCCAACCTTCAGGATTACCACAAGTGACTACTGGGTGTCCTTAAAGTGAAAGTTAAATAAAAGGTTACGGTGCCTTGCCAATTTTGTTATAACACGTTTCTGAGTTATTTGAGAACTTTTCTGATATCTGTTCCAAATTGTCCCTACACTGAGAATTGAACCTAAGCTCCAATAGATTCTGCAAGGAGCGACTGAGTACCATCAGGAAGGGGAAGTCCAGTTTACAGGTTTCATAAGGCATCTGTTCTAGTGGCTATACAAAAGCCCTAGCTAGAGAATGCAGTCTTAATCGAAATTCTTGCTTTTTTCTAGCTAGACCTCTTGATCATTTAACTAAGGGGAGAGTGCAGTGGGGAAGAGGCCTAACTAAAGAGAAACAGAAGGAGCACAAGAAGGCAAGGGGTTGGGGGAGACGGCGGCCTGGAGCTCTAGTCTTAACTTGTCCTACCCCATTCCTTGAGACTCCTAACCTATTGAGCTGTTAAACAGGAGTTTTCTAGATTTTGTACCAGATATATAGGCCCAATTTTTAATAACCACCCATGCTTACAGTTAATTCCCTCTTTCACCTTGGGGAATTTGATGTTTTTAGGGGAGCTCTTAAGCTTGTAAAAATAGAATTTTATATGTCTATATTGATGAAATTTTTGATTTTCAGCAACCCTAACTTTTGGCATACACCAGCAACTTATGAACATGTATCAACAATAACAAAATTTCTTGAATAACTTTTTCAATGTAAAACTGAACAATCTTACTAATAGACCCTCTCAATATTTTTTATAAAATGTAAAGACCAATAATAGAAATAACGGAAGCATGTTAACTTAATAACAAGAATTATAAGGAGGACTTGGAGGAAATCAGGCAATAATGTTTCTATGAGTCTGTGTTTAACATTGGGTTTATATCCCTTTATACCAATTTTATCTCTTTATCTCAGGTGTATTGGATTGGCTACTTAACATGCAATTTTGTCAAACATTTTCTTACTTTTCTTTGGTTAATTTTGGCTTAACAGTTTAGAAAACCAATCAGTTTACATAGAAAATTAAGATATTTTACCCAGTTAAATGATCAGTTATTTTTAAAAACCTGTACTTGTAAGAGTACATTTTCTTTGTGAATTTCCTTAAGTACATAACATTAGGATTATAGTCATAGTTAATGATTGGACAAAAGTTTATAACTGACAAAGAAATTTGGCTATATATACCAGTTTGACATAATAGCCTACTATAAATTCCTGGGAATCTCAAATTATTTTGGAACACAGTACATGTATAGACATACAAGTACATAGCATATTTATACATATAACTCAAATATAATGCTAAGAAAATTAAAATTACTTAATTTGACAATGTTTTCCATTTTTATCCAACATATATACAATAAGCCTGATCAGTTTAATATCTCCCTTTTGTATGTCTCAGGGGCCCTCTGTAAACATCTAAGAGTTACTTTGAGATCAAAGATCCTTTGTTAGTACTAAAGCTAAAGTCAGAAAAAGCTAGTCATGAATTCATTTCCCTGTTAGATATCCACTATGTAAAATGCAACACACAACACATAAATACTAGCTGTTTCATTAAACCGACCATATTGTGATAAACATGATGTTACTTGATTATTGAAAACCTAGACAAAATCTATGTTGGAAATTATGAAGACTCACTTATTAAATTTTTTCTGTCATTACATTTGAAGCCAGCTTATCTACTAAAGTTACATGAACTTCAAAAACATTTACACTAATCTGTATGTGCAATCTTTTTATAAACCAAATTGAATAGAATTCTTTAAGCCCTTTTTTCACACAAATACAACATGTAGTATGCAACATGATATATTACATGTATGATTCATACACACTTCAGGGTTACAAGAGACAATTTCCCTGGGGTTACTTTGACATTAATACTCTTTAGAATAACCCCCTGTTCCATTACATGGAGCTAAGGAGATCACTGCCAACCTCTTCTAATGGATGGGGTACTGGTGTTCAGCATTCCCTTTTCACTATACCATGATCAGTACCAACACTTCTTTTATTGGTTATTCTAGCAAAACTTCGGATTTCAAACATCTTCATGTAAGAAACATGACCCCATAGTACAGGAGGCAGGTAAAACTCTTTTAAGAACTCTCTCCTCATGCTTTGCTCAGCTCAGCAACTGCTCAGGTATAGGCCTTTGTCAAGCATATAGCTGCTTAGAAAGATGCCACTCTCATTCTTAAGATACCCCAAGCTCTGTGAATGATTGTCTAACTTTGCTCCCCTCTCACTCAACCTTCTTTTTTAAATGAATATTATCTTCCTATATCATGATCCTCATGCCTCAGCCTCCTAAGTACCTTGGACTACAAGCACACACCACTGTGGTGTCTGGACCTAGGCCTCTCTTGTGACTTCAGCTGCTTAGTAGCACCAGTTTAGCAGTGTGATTCATCATGTGTTACCACAGCTCACTTACCTTTATAAGTACTTTTAATTTTTAATTTAATTTAATTTAATTTAATTTAATTTATGTTATTATTATTTTCTAAGTTTGCTATAGAGCATGTGTGCTCACCAGAGAAAGGCAGAGAGAGAGAAAAAGTGAGAAAGCAAGCCACCAGGCCCAGGACTCAAATTGTGGTCAGCCATGGGGGAGTCCAGTCCCTAAACCACCACACCACCTGCTGTCACCTGTCTCACTCAGCTTTGAGATGACTACGTTAAATATACCTCAGCACTGGGCCTACTGACCCTTTTTTTCCATGTGTCTCATTGTGCACTGTGCATAGTTCTGAGTGCCTTGGAGGTAAAGAGGAGTGAGTCATACTTTTAATCCTCAAATAACTTGTCCTCTGGACAACCTCCTGGAAAAACCCTCTTGTATGTGCATAATTCACAAAGACCACAGCACCTTTGAAATATGTCTACTTTGTTTAAAGTCTAGAAATTTTCATTCTCCTCAACTTAAATTGGTAATTTAAATTAATGAAAATGATACAGATTTACTGCTGAGTAAAACAAGCCAGGCTATGAAGGAGAGACACTGTATGTACCCACTTAACATGTACCGAGTGTTCGCACTCTATAACTGAAACTGACGGGCTAAAGGATGTACAAACACAAAAGATGGGTGTGAATGCCAGATGTGGTGTGTGGAGGAGTGGGACCTGGGGAAAAACATTTGGAGGAGGGATACGGAGACAGCATTGTTGAGATAGCGAGCTAGTATTGTTATATTTTGATCAACTGGACCAGGGAGAAATGTTCACATATTGAAATGATCACCTTGTAAGCTAAATAATGTGATTGAATGTATTAAAAAATGTAAATAAAAAAGAAAATGATACAAAATAGACAAATAAAGAAGATTTAATGCTAAGTGAAATAAGCCAGACTATGAAAGACAAACGCTGTATGTCATCACTCAATATATTCCAAACATCTGCACTCAGTGGCAGAAATTGAAAGATATTAAAGTAGAAAGGACAAGTAAAGATACCACAGACTGTATGAGAGGAGGATGGGTAGAGGAGAGTAGGTAGGATGGAGAGAGGACAACAGTATTTAACAGACAGAAGAATGTAAAGTTCTTTGTTGAAAATTATATATAATATTTGTGATTTGATTATCACACATTGCATGCATGGTTTGAAATCCATGCCTTGTTGTTCACATAAAGATGTACAACAATTAAATGTAAATAAGAAATTACAAAATAAGCAAATAAATTCATTACTTAATATGAAAAACCTTCTAAACTACTGGATTGAATTAAATGTTAGTTGTGTTCTAATCCAATAATCCACTGAACTGTATTTGTCAGGTTGGGCTAGATAGTGCTACAATAACAAACTCCAAGATGGTAATGACTTTTATAAACAATATTTGTTGCACAAGAAAATGCTGGCTGGAGTCATTATCACTGAAGAGAAAGCAGTCTTCATATGATTATTCAGTAAGCAAGACTGCTATGCTCTTATTGCTGTATCATGTCAACATGAAGCCTCCACAATAACTGAAACAAATAAGGGTGAAACTGAAGAATTACTGAACTAGACATGAATCCACCAGTGTAGAAGGATCATTATGTGAGTATTGTGGAATGAAAGACTTATAGGAAAGGGGCTGTACCTATTTATGAGAGGACCTGGAGGAGTGAGTGTCTGAAAGATAGAGTTGGAAAATTAAAGAAAGGTCACAGAAAATCCTACACAGAAAATCCTCCCTGCCTGCTTGTGTGAACACAACAGCGTTTTCAAAGGAACTTAGAAAGCTAGGGATATCTAGTCACCAGAATAGAGCTTCAAAGAGCTGCTGATTGAGAATCATGTCAAGGCTGCTGCTTCTGCACTTAAGTGCAATGCAAACTAGGTTTGCCATTGATCCCAGCAGCCTCAAAGGAGAGATGAATGTGGAAGGCAGTGTGTGAGGACCGACTAGAACCAACAGAGTACCTTTTGTCTTTCACTGCATCTAATTACAAAGATTTTCAGAAAATGATGACAAAAACTTTACTTCTGCCTCCTAAACATGGTGTGAATTTTACTTTAAGAAAACTATAACTCATTGGATCAGCAGGTAGCGGGGTAGTTAAATTGTCATATGCCTCATGGTCAGCTTTATGGTTCAAGTCGCAGACCTGACAGCTTGCAAAATGTCCTAGACATACGTGTGCATGGTCAAAATTCTGAGAGGAGAATGGAGAAGGAATTGCTGTGTGGTGGGTGTGATTTCTTACTATCCCTCTATTTCTGTCTCTCTCTCTCTGGTGAGTGCACACACCCTATGGCAAAAACAAACAAAAAACACACACACACACAAAAAACAAAAAAAACAAAACAAAATAATAAAAAGAAAAAATAAAGGAAAATAAAGAAAACAAAACTCTAAGTATCTTATAGAAGTCTTCAAGAAGTTCATGGAAAATGCATACTTCAGGGGTTAAAAATGTGCACTAGTTTCAAATGATTTTTGCAACAAAATAAATTTATATTGAAGTCCACTCATGCAAAGATGGGAATTTTTCAAAGCACAAGTATAGATTAGTTAACACATCCAACATCAACCATCATCCTCACTTTCCAGTTCTTACCTGGTGTGACCTGGAATTGACATACCTCATTTGCACTCAGCAGAATCAGTTGTATGACCTCATCTAACTGCAAGGGACTAAGAAATGTGGGAAAGCACATGGATACCCATTTGATAACATCATCAAATATCCCTGTCACATATACTATGTCAGAAGGAAACATTTATAGACTTCCACGTACAACACATTGTATAAGTTGTCAACTTGACCGCTAACAAAACATTTCCTCTTGATGCATGTGCTTGTCTTTGTTAAAAAATTAAATTACTTTGAGAACTATTATCACTGTAACCAGGATTTTAAGTTCAATTCTGAAAATTTTGGTTTTCATTCAGCCTTTTTTAGGAAAGCCTCTTTGTAGAGAAATCTTCAACTCATATGTCTAATAATTTCTCAAGAGCTGAAAATTTTTCTACAAAGCATTCAGAGTAAGAGTTTCCTTTTTCTTTTCTTTCTTTAAAAAAGAGAAATTCACACTATGTTTAGAAGGCAGAAATAAAGTTGTTGTCATCACTTTCTAAAAATCGTTGTGATTAGATGCAGTGAAAGGCGGACAGAGGGGGCCTTGGAGGTTCTAGCTGGTCCTCACACTGCCGTCCACATCCATCTTTCCTCTTGAACTCTGGGATCAATGGCAAACCCAGGTTCACCACCAAGTGCAGAGGCAGCAGACTTGCACATGGTTCTCAATCGGCAGCTCTTTGACGCTCTATTCTGACATCTAGATATCTCTGACTTTCCAAGTTCTCTTGCAAACTGACTTGTTCACACAAGGCAATGCCTATGAAGTAGGATTTTTTGTGACTTTTCTCTGGATTTCCAACTCTATCTTTCAGACACTTACTTCCCCAGTCCATTTATAAATATGTAACACTCTCTTTTCTTAGGCACTATTAGATCAAAATATTACTAAAGTAATTTCCAACACTGAGCTTTTCTAATTGTAGTCTTCATCAGCCCTTAGAGTGTAGATTCAACTATATTTTCTTTGGTTAGTGGAGAGTAGGAAAGAGAAAGAATAAGAGAAAGGTTAACAAAACCATGAAAATTAGAAAACTAATAGAGTGCTTCTGCATGTATTCTTATGGCAAATCTGATGTGACTTGGAGAAGAAATAGGAACATTCAGAGAAAGTATGTTTTGACTACACCTTAGAAATGGAAAAATTGATTATTTAATACTGATGAGTCATTCTGGATATTATGAAGAGTACAATATATTTTTCATTGTATGATTCTTCATTTAAGACTGTTATGCAATAGCAAGCCAACACGGAGCAATTGCAGTTACTTTCCAGATGAAAGGAAGAAAGAAATAAATCTCTTTTGAATTATTATTTTTAAAATACAGAAAGATACTTTTTTATCCGGGCAATGAAAACTTTCTCAAATCTGTTGAGAAAGCCCAAATTTATATTTCTTTTTTTTTTTTTTTTGGAGAGATTTTCACTATAGGGCGCGTGCGCTCGCCAGACAGACAGAGAGAGACATTAGAGACAGAAAGTGAGAAATCACCCCCCAGGGGCGATGGTCACACCGCAATCCCTTCTCCTCCATTCTCCTCTCGGGATCTTGGGCACACATGCACACGCGCCCGGCGTGAGTTTTAAGCCACCGGGTCCGGGACACGAACCGTGGTCGACTACGTGGGAGTCCAGCGACATAGCCATTACGCTAACTGCTGGTTCCCAGAAAGCCCAAATTTATATTAACTAGAACAAGTTAGTACAGGGCTTGGCTCTTAAGCATTAACCATCACTACAGCATATAGAAGAAATAAATTTCAAGGTCTTTATTTGATTCCCACCCCCTTCTCTTTTTTTGCCGGAGGAGACATTGACTGCCAATAGGTAGAAGCGGTTCAGTTAAAGCAAAAGAACAGTCAATAACAAGGGTCATAGAAACAGATTTTGGGGATGTTCAAGGAATCTTGGTTGTTGAATTTCTGGAGGGTCAAAGAGTAATAACTTATGCTTATTATGAAAGGGTTTTGAGAAAGCTGAAGCTTTAGCAGTAAAGACAGGGGAAAACTTCACCGAAGAGTCCTTCTCACGACAACACTCCTACTCATTTCTCTCATTAAACAAAGGCAATTTTGCAAAGGTTTCCATGGAAAATTATTAGGCATCAACCTTACAGCCCTGATTTGGCTACTTTTATTTCTTTTTGTTTCCTAATCTTGAAAGAGCACTTTTTTTAAAAAAATTTACTAGTATAAAAAAAAAGCTGTATTGACATAGTTAAGTTCCCAGATCCCTTAGTTCTACTGGGAGACAACAGGTTAGTACCATCCTTACAAAACTATCTTGAGCTTGATGGAGCTTATGTTGAGAAGTAAAGTTTTGTGTGTGTGTGTGTGTGTGTGTGTGTGTGTGTTTACTTTTAATTTAATTTTTCCATGGTATTTGTGAAATTCCCTTGTATGTACTTAAAGATATACTATTCAGTCTTAGAAAATGGGAAAAATCCTAGAGGGCATTATGCTAAGTGAAATAAGCAAGGACAAAAGTCATGTGGAACCTAAAAAAGTTGAACTTACGGGATTGGAAAGTAGAATGGGGGTTACTGGGTACTTGGAGAACAGACAGAGGGAGCTATTAATCAAAGGCACAAAATTTCATTTAGACAAATGCAATCATTTCAAGAGATCTATTTTACAATATGGTGATTTTTAGTTAGTAATGATTCACTGCTTTCTTCAAAGTCGCTAAGAGAATAGATTTATGTGTTATTACCACCAAATATGGTATGTGAGTAACACATATGTTAATTAGTTCTATTCAGATGTTTCACATATACCATATTTCAGAACAACATTTTGCACATTAATATATACAATTCTGGTCTATTTTAAAATATATATATACTTCCACTGTTCTATTAGCCATATTTCAAGTGCTGAATTTTATTATTTTCAACATTATTTTATTTTTAAAATTTACTTTGAGAAACAGAGGGGAAAAGAGACAGTGAGACAGAGACAGTGAGAAAGAGAGGTATCCTCAAGAGGGCCCTGACACACTCCACTCTTCCCTCAACCTCCTAGTCAGCCAAGATAATAGAAAACCTGGTTCAGCGTGCCTTGGGATGAAAACTTGAGCATTCTATGTGGCTCCAATAACCTAGCTGTCTAAGCCACCACAGCTGGGTCAAATTCTAAATGTCTTTATGGAACTGCTGACTGCTGTTTTGTACAAAGTAGGTCTACAACTTCTACTGCCTTGACCGCTACATTTATGAAGTACTTATGGGAAAGATGCTTCCTTGAAATCAGGAAGATTTTATTTCTGTCATCTTAGGAGGATACTGATGATTAAGATAGATATGGTTTCTTACATATAAAGTTCTTAAGTTCTCTTGCTTTCCAACTTGCTAATGGAAAGATTTTCAGTTTAGTGTGTTAAGTAACAATTTTTAGACACGAAGAAGAAAAAACTCTACTCTGTATCTGACATATAGTTAAAGAAATAATTATCACCTAGTGTAAGATTTACTAAGTAAGTCTCATACAGATATATCCTTGGCAGCACTGTAGAAAACAACAAAATAAAAATATAAACACCTACCAATTAGAGAAGATATACAAAATATGAACTACATGTATTAAGTTAGCATATTCTGTTAAATACAACTAATCTAGTGTACATAAATAAATGTGAACCATGTGATGCTTTAAAAAAGAGAAAATTGTGTAACATACTTGGGAAGCAGAATAAAACTCAGAATTTAAGATGAATATGCTAAGTAATATTGTGGGTTGTTTAAACACATACATAATTATATGGTAAATGGATTGGAAAAGTAAACTTTTGTATTGGGAGAATGAATGCTTACAGGAACAGGGGAAGTGTTACACTGGGAGGTGGGGCACACAGATAAAGTGGTGATGTGCTTATAAGACAAATATAAGCTACAAAGTAAGAAAAAGTATCAACTCATATAAATCAAATTGTATGTGCTTGATGTCTCCATGTAAAATTAAAAACACACAATTAAAGTCCAATAATGAGTGTGTTATATATTCACGCTCCCTGACCTCAATAAGTTTATATTCTAGATAGGAAGAGAAACACAGTAATTACAATTCTGTATAATAAATAAAAATTATGACATAATCTATAAATGTCTCTGAGAGTTAAAACAATAAGATACCTAATGGGGAGAGTTTCTTTGTTATTTTTTTCCCTTAAAGTAGCTCCCTGGGAGAAATGGAAAATAAATATATTATCACAAACCTATTTCTTCAATTAAAAAAAAACACATGTTTAGTTAACATGCTAACATCCACATTGGTATTAATTATAATAAATGATGATGGGAAGAAGTATGGTGCGCCAATCAGACAGTGTATAAATTGCTTATGGATTATCATCTTTTAATTTTTCAGTGACTCTCTGAGGTAAATACCATTATTCCCATTCTACACATGAGAAAGCTGAAGTTTGAAGAGATGGAGAAATTTGTTCAGTATTTCCAGCTGTTCTGTTTAGAAGCCAGGATTAATACCTGTGTCACTCCAAACCTCTCTTTCCCATGAAACTCTGTTAACTTCACATTGAAATTAATGTCTCTGCCTCTGAACCAAAAAATGATAGAAAATCTTTTCTCATTATCAGCTTGAAATATGGAACAGAAACTTGGGATGTATGAAAAATTAGTGCTATCATAGAATCATTTTTCTCTGTTCTTTTTCTCCAATCTAAAATCTTTCAAAGGCACCTCCATAAACTTTGTTGCACTTGCACCCACCCCTTTTCCACTTCAGATTCAAGGGTAGTTACTGCATTAATTTAGTTTTTCATCATCTATGGCATGGTTTATTGACTTATCTTCCTAACTGATTCCCCTCCTTCCAGGAAATACACACTTTATTCTACACTCAAAAGTGCTGCTAGAGAGATGTATCTGAAATATATATACAACACCATGTTATTCCTCTGTTGAATTTGTAGTTTTCCTTCGGAACAAAATTCAAATTCTATGTATACAAAAGAAAGGCTCCCCATATAAATCAGCTTCCACTTCTCTTCTCTTTTCATTGAATGGTTATTTCTATTGTTTCAGTCTGATAATTCAGCATTTGTTCTTGAAGGCATGTCTGAGAACACCTGCAGAAACCCTTCTCTGACCTGAGCAGGGAGGGCAAAGCCTAGGTCTTTTTCCTCTGTGCTTTCTAATGCTTTGAGTGTACAGTTTATCATACTGGGCTGTAATTGTCCTACTTACTGGTGTGTATCTGTCATTGTTTAAGTTCCTGTTTTTCGTTGTTATCCTTAAGAATATGCAAAGTGTTTGCGTGATAGCTAAGTGTTTCTTCAGTGGTGAAATTAATTCAATGGAATATACTCTAAATATAAATAAGTTTCCTTTGTCCCTATGTTCCAAGGTTCTTTCACTTAGATTCAATCCACGCATCCTCCCTTTTCTCTTTTTAGAAGGAGAAGCAAATAATCTCTCACCATAAGCCTCTTACTCTTTCTTTCTCTTCTTTTCTCAGTCTTGAAGAGGATGCTGGTGATCGACAGGGTAGAAATGGGGTGGAGGGTTTGGGATGATGATTGGAGATTGCAGCGTTAGTTGTGTTGCCTTTTGGGAATTTCTAAAGGAAGAGCAGTGCCCTTTAAGTTTATAATAGGGAATAGTTAATGTGAAATTCTCTTCATATTTTCTTCATCAGCAGAAAAAAAATCTCACTATCTACACTGATATGTCACAGTCTTATGTGTACCTGTGGCCATTCTCTGTTTTCAAGTAAGAGCTTATCATTTTGCACTCAGGGTCACCCTCACAGACTATAGTCTCTAAATTTGTTTTCCAAGACCAGCATCTACTCGGGAATAGCCTTGCCTGCTCATCTGGGCCAGGTATCACATTGATATGTTATAAACTATAACCCACAGAGAAACTGAACACTGCCAATCACCACAATGAAATTAGAGAAGATGAGTAAAAAGAACTAGTTATCAATTAGAACAAGTTAAGAAAACAGGTAGAGGCTTTGGTTTTCATTTCTTTCACTAGTTATTTCTACCACTAGATATGCTAGCTTATTTATTACTTCCTTCATTACAGAACCCAATTCATTTTTCCTTTACCTTAGGCTAGCACTTTGATTGATTAAGGTTCTTTGTCTTATGAGGTGATCCAATTTTTCATTTTTGAGTAACTTGTGCCCTTGTTAGTCCTTCATGAATAAAATTACAATAGTCTTTGGTCAAACTTTTCCACTTACTATGGCAATAGGTGAGGTATGTTGGGTATACAACTCCTCTTACACGTTTCTTCTCCATCCTTGAAAGTCAGGTTCAATTCCTTAACTGATAAAACGTATGTCAACTCTCTTAATCAGACGTTAGACTCGGCCAGGTGGTAACTCAGGTTTCAATTCAGTGGAACCAAAACAGAATGAAATATACTATTGGGAATGCTCCTCGCTTGAATTCTTAAATCTCTAGCAGAAAAGCATAATAAGGTCTGGATGCAAGCTAGCCCATGGCATGGTATTTTGGGCAGCTGGATCCCACATGACTGACTACACCATTTGAGTCTCTGACTGTGTGGCTTGAAAAACAGGCCAGGCATATGTGCATGCATGCTCAGAATTCTGAAAGAAAGGAGAAATAGAGGAGAAGGGATTGACCATTCCTCATGGAAGGTGCTTTCTCACTTTCTCTCCCTCTTTTTCTCTTACTCTCTCTGGTAAGTGCATGTGCCCTCTGGCAAAATGAAAACATAAAACTAAATTAAATTAAATAAAGGTCATATGCAACAAGCCTACAGAACATCATACACAATGCTGAAAGAGCGGAAGCTTTCCCTCTAAGAAGTTCAGAAACAAGGCAAGGGTGCCCACTCATGAATTCCTATTTAATATACTAAGGGGAGTTCTTGCCAGAGAAAACAGAACTGAAGAAATACAAATTGGGAAAAAATAGGTGAAATTATTTGATTTGTAGATGAAATGATCTTAGATGTAGTAATTTTTAAAGATTACACACACACACGCACACACAGAACTAGCAAACAAATTCAGTAAAGTTGTAAGATACAAAACCAACACATAAAATCAGTGGGGTTTCCACACTCTAACAGTAATAATACAAAGAAAAAGATTAAGAAAACAATTCCATTTATAATAGCATAGAAGTGAGGAATGATACTGAACAAGGAGGCAAAAGATTTATACTTTGCCTGGAAGAAGTGAAAGAAGATACGTTATGAAAAGTTATGATGGAGAATGGAAGAATTAATATTGTTAAGATGGCAACAGTACTCAAGGTGAGCTACAAAGTTTTGTTTTGTCTTTTAAAGTGGAGTAATATTTCCTAAAATGTATTCAAATAGACTCTCAGAGGACTTCAAAGAGCTAAACAATCTTCACAAAGAGAAACAAAGTGAAAATCTCATATCTCATGATTTCAACACTTATGACACACCCATAGTAATCAGAACAGAGTGGTAGTGTTATAAAGACAACACACAGAACAATGGAATAGAATAGAGAGCCCAAAAATAAACCCCACATATATGGTCCAATAATCTTCAGCAATAGTACTAAGATTATTCAATGGGTAAGAGACAGTCTTTTCAGTAAATGGTTTTGGGAAAGTTAGATACCAACATGTAAAACAAAAAACTTGAATTTTTACCTTATACTGTGTTGAAAATTAATTCAAAAAGGATCAAAGACCTTAATGTAAGAGCTAAACCTATAAACCTTGTAGAACAAAAATAGTAAATATTCACATCAGACTTGGTAATGATTTTCTTAAGTGTCACACAAAAAGAAAAAAAAAATTACACCAACAGCACAAACAACAAAAGGTAAAATAGATAAATTTTATATATCAAAATTAAAATGTTAGTATATCAAAAATTGATAAGTTTGACTATTTCAGTACTTAAAACTTCTGTATTCTATCAAAAGAGTAATGCAAATGGTGAGAGATAGAGGTCTAGTTTCATTCTTTTGCAGATGGATATGCCATTTTTTTCAACACTATTTATTACAGACTATATATTTTTTTCTCCCTTGGATTATCTTGGTACTTATGTCAAAAATCAATACATTGGGACTAGCACAGTTAGTGTAATGGCTATGTCACTGAACTCCCATGTAGTCAACCGCGGTTCGAGTCCCAGACCTGGTGGCTTAAACTCATGCCAGGTGCGTGTGCATGCGTGCCCAAGATCCCGAGAGGAGAATGGAGGAGAAGGGATTGTGGCTCTTTGATTTCTCACTTTCTATCTCTCTGTCTCTTTCTGTCTTTCTGGTGAGCACACACTCCTTATAGCAAAAACCTATCCCCCCTCAAAAAAAAATCAGTACATAAATGTTCTTGAATTTATTTCTGTTTTTTTTATTCATTCCATTGTCCTATTTCTCTGTTTTTGTGTTAGTATCATACTGTTTTAGTTATTATGATTTTGTACTATATTTTGGAGTACAAAATATTATACTTTTTTCACAGTATTGCTTTGGTGATACTGAGTCTTTGTGATTACAGATAAATTTTATTTTTGTTTTTCTATTTTTTTCTCTTTTTTTTTGGAGAAGTTTTTCGCTATAGGGCGCGTGTGCTCACCAGACAGACAGAGAGAGACATAGAGACAGAAAGCGAGAAATCACCCCCCAGGGAGGATGGTCACGCCGCAATCCCTTCTCCTCCATTCTCCTCTCGGGATCTTGGGCACGCATGCACACGCGCCCAGCGTGAGTTGTAAGCCACCAGGTCTGAGACGCAAACCGCGGTCGACTACGTGGGAGTCCAGCGACATAGCCATTACGCTAACTGCTGGTTCCCTTGTTTTTCTATTTTTGTGAACTAATATTCCAACTAAAAAATGTGCAATTGAGCTGAACAGACGACAACTCTCAAAGGAAGATTTAAGATGGCCAAAAAGCATGTTAAAAAGTGTTCAACATTGGTTATCATAAAGGAAATGCAAATAAAATCCACGATAAGATAGTTTAACTCCAATCCAAATGGCTATGAACAAAACCCCCAAAAGAACAAAGAATAGTTAATGCTTGTAAGGTTGCAGAGAAAAGGGAACCCTCATGCACTCCTGGTGGGAATGTACATTAGTATAGGCACTATGGAAAACAGTATAGATGTTACCAACAATTCTAAAAATACAACTGCAGTATGAGCTAGTAATCACACTCCTGGTTATTATCAAACAAATAACAAAAAAACAAGAACAAAAATAATAAGTGAAAATATGGAGAAATTAGAAATCTTGTGCACTGTTGGAAAATGTAAAATGGTGAAGCCACTGTGAAAGAGTATGCCAGTTCCTTAAAAAATTAGAAAATAGTGAACCAGCAGTTAGTGTAATGGCTATGTCGCTGGACTACCACGTAGTCGACGCGGTTCGCGTCCCGGACCCGGTGGCGTAAAACTCATGCCGGGCACGTGTGCATGCGTGCCCAAGATCCCAAGAGGAGAATGGAGGAGAAGGGATTGTGGCATGACCATCCCCTCCTGGGGGGTGATTTCTCGCTTTCTGTCTCTATGTCCCTCTCTGTCTGTCTGGCAAGCGCACGTGCCCTATAGCGAAAACCTCTCAAAAAAAAAAAAAAAAGAAAAAAGAAAATAGAAATAGCAAATGATTCAAAAATCCCATACTAATATAATTGAAACAATCCTCAAATAAATATGTGTGCACCCATGTTTATAGCAACATTATTTAAATAGCTAAAAGATGGTACCTATCCAAGTGACTGTGGATGAATGAATGAATAAACGAAATATAGTATCTACATACAATGGCATACAATTTAGCCTTGAAAGGAGAGGTAATTTTGACACACACTACAACATGGATCGATTGTAAAGACACTGCATTGGGTAGAATAAGCCAGTCACGAAATAGGCCAGTATGATGCCACTTATGTGAGGTGCTTAGAGTAGTCAAATTCATAGACACAGAAAGCAGAATGGTGTCTTTAGGGGCTCAAGGGAGGGAGAAATGGGGAGTTAGTAATGAATGAACATGGAGTTTCAATATGGGAAAATGAAAAATAAATGGAGATGGATTGTGTTGATGGTTGCACAACAATAAGAATGTACTTGATGCCTGAACTGTACACTTAAAAAATGGTTAAATGCCGATTTTCATGTTATGCATATCTTATCACTATGAAAAATGAAACAAAATATCTGTAACAGTAGAATTCAGTACTTCAGAGACAGGAAACCATTAAGCGTTAAGTGTAATCATGGGAACTAGCAGAGGATGTAATGGTTATGTCACTGGACTCCCACATGGCTGACCATGGTTCAAATCCTGGACATGGAGGCTTGAGATTCATGCTGGGTGCATGTGCATGTGTGCCCAAGATCCCAAGAGGAGAATAGAGGAGAAAGATTGAGGCGTGGCCATCTCCTCTGGGGGCTGATTTCTCACTTTCTGTCTCTCTGTCCCTCAGGTGAGCACACACACCCTATAGCAAAAATATCTTTTAATAAAGGTGTAATCATGAACATACATTAGATTTTCAAAAATTGTATACAAACCTACCATGAGATTGACCTACTTAAAAATTTTTAAGTGAATAACGAATTATAGGTAAAATGTACAGATCTCTAGAACTTATTTATCTAGTATAACTGCAACTTTACACACATTGAACATCAATTACTCATGTCTCCATTGCCATAACCCCTTGAAGCTACTATTCTACATTCTGCTTTTATTTTAGATACTTTATATACATGAAATTATGCAGCATTTGTCCTCTTGTGACTGGCTCGTTTCACCTAGCACAATGTTCTCCAAGTTCTCTTATGTTGTCATATAAGGCAGAATACCCTTCTTCATATATGGCAGAATATCCTGCCATACTATCCGATATATAAAATTCTATCCGATATATAAACACATTCTATCCAATATATAAACACATCTGTTTTATCCATTAATTCAATAATGGACACAGGCTGTTTGCCTATCTTGGCTCTTGTGAATAATGCTACAATAAATATGAAAGTGCAAATATCTCTGTAGAATCCTTCTTTCCATTCTTTTGGATGTACATAAGAGAGTTCTTCAAAGATTTCTTGAAAAATGTGTATTATGATAAAACTCGGTATGAGTTTCAATTTCTTTTGCACCAAAATAAACCCATACCTTTATTTCATTTTTTTCTTTGAACTTTTGTATCCCTCCCATATATATGTCAAGGAGTTAATTACCCCCCCAAGATATGTGTAACTTTTACAACTAAATGGCAAAAAGAAATAAGAAAACAAACAAAAAACAAATAAGCCAATTCAAAAATGGGCAAAGAACTTGATAGGTGTTTCTCTGAAAAAATTTAAATGGACAACAGGTAGATGTTGGGTTCTGCTTAAGAAAAATACCATATCCTGCAAGCACAGTTCTGAAAAATGCCAACGTTCAGTATGCGGTAGCTGAGTGTCCAGTAGTTCACTTCCACATTAAATAAACCTAGCTATTAGGAATAATGAAGTGACAGATAAGACCAGAGACAGATAAGACCACTGACATCTCCCCACGTATTTGCTTCTTTCAATTTGAGATTGTTTTGGAAAGAACATTAAGACACATAAAGCATAATGTGACGTAAACACTACGCCATCTGCTGGTCCCACATTAAGTTTAGCTGTGATGGCATTTCTGCACAAATCATTAGTGGAGAATGCAAATCAGAATCAGATTTATTGATATGTTTATGTTGAAGAGGACAAATTGTTACCCACTTCATATTTGAAAATGCATGATTTAATTTACTGTACGCCACTGGTTGACAAATCCACTGAAGGCAGGTCACACCTTGTGAACATGGAATTACCGCTGTTAGTCTATTCCATTTTCCTCAGACACAGCAGGTAGGCCAAACTCAAGAAGGGTTTCATCCTTTCAATTCTTGTCTCTAAGCTCTTTGGAGCACATATTTCAAACCACTGAAAAAATTTAACAACCCTGGACTAAGTTATTATTCTTTAAGCATAGCTCTGCCATTAAAATCTGTAGTGGCCATTATGAAGTTACTGTTTCTAAGATGAGCTTCCTCAGCTATAAATTGAAGTTACTGATACCTATCTCTTCAACTTTGTAAAGTCCATTATTGACCCACATATTCTAAAAAGCTCAAAGTGATTCACTTAATAATAGGAATGAGTCAGCCAGGATGACCCTCAGTTTCTTATGAAACAAGAACAAACCTACTGTAAATAAGCTTAACTCTAGAAGAAAGCCACATGTGGCATAGAAACACTGAACATAACTAATGAATGCTGGTGGCGACTGTTTTGTTTTAGACCTAGAATACATGTACAAAAGCAGGTTTTAGTTACATAATGCTGTAGACTTGATTTTCTTATCACACAACAATAACATTTTCTTCCTTTTTTTGGTACAGATCAAACAGATTATTAAAAGGAAGAACGAAGTCATCCCTTCTGTCTAAATGAGCTCTGGGACAGTAACATATTCTTCACCAACCAAGGCTCTCCCTTGACTAACCCTTTTCAATTTAAGACTTCCCACCACCCACTTTCTAGGGTCTTTCTAGAGACTCCCAATCCTACCAGCTCTGTTTTTCACTCAAGGACCTAGATGCAGCTCCCCTGTTGCTTTCTACCCATATTTGCGGGCAAATATCACTTGCTCCCACATTCTAATAGTGCTATCAGGAAAACCAGACTGACTTAGATTCCCACTCTATCTCCACACGCCACCTGGGGGGAAGAGGAAAGCACCTTATTCATTTTGTTTTCTGGAACTTTCTTCTCCATGGGATGGCTCAAGAACAAAACCATTTCCCCTGTGTACATTCTGTAATGTCATCACATCTATATCAACAGCAGAAAATAGGGCACAGTGAAGACTTATTTCTTCCTGACAAAACTCCAAGTAGTAGTTACAGAACTGGCTTAGTATCCAGCAAAATTTACAATCTTAAGTATAGTTTTAAAATCATTGCCCTTTCTAATGATTAATATTAGTTCCAAGACCTTGGGAAAGTATCTGAATTCTGGAGTCATTTCACTGCATCTTTCACTGTGGAATTAATTTGGCACAATGGCTAAAATTTCTCGCTTTCTGTCTCTATGTCTCTCTCTGTCTGTCTGGCGAATGTATCAAAAGTTTCTAGCAGAGTACCTGGGCATAGATATACACCTAACAGATCTTTGTTTTTATTATTGTACATGCACTATAAAGGACCCTACCTTGAATTTGTATTTCACTATTATTTATCTTTAATAAAATAAAACCACTTTAACCAATGGGCTACTTTGACGCCTTGTGTTTATCATTGCTGCTGCATATTGTGCAAATTCTAGGATCCTACATAACACATAGTCACTGCCTTTTTGAACATTTATTATAAAATTTTTGCTTCTTGGGTGTACTAGCCTTTTAATCCTAGATCACTGTTTTGTTTTTTTGACCAGAGCAGACCATGTCTGTAAGCTGACATTTTTAAGTCAGTGTTTCCATCCATGCATCATCTAAAATACTACATACGCCTGGGTTACACCCTTGGAAATTCTAATTCAGTGGCCCCAGGGTGGGGTTTGGGAGTGCATCGTTTGAAATAGCCCAGCAGAGATTACGATGTGCATCTCTGATTGTCAAGAGCTGAATTAAATCAGTGCAGAAGGAGAGCTTGCCCTGTTACAAGGCTCAGCAGGTTTCTTAGAATCAGTCTTGATTCTTGGACATTTGTGCACAGTTTTATAGAGATGAGAATAGAATTTTAATTGAGGTTATATTTCCATGGGAACCAGAACCCAGTGCTCCTTCATGTTCACAGATATCTGTAAAAGCTATCCTGCTGTTCAACCCGAACTGCTGCAATGCAGTGAACACTATGGAAACTAATTTGCTGCTTCATGTTGCTTATAATAGAATACAGCTTGCACATTTGTAATGGTAGAGAATGGCATATCTGTACAATATTTTTTATTTCCATATATTATTCTCATTGACAAAATACTTTAGCACTAATGTCCACCCCTCCAATTTTAAAATGAGGAAGCCAATGGTGAGTAACGACTTTACTTAAGGTCATACAGCTGGGCTTTTTTTTTTTTTTTTTTTGGTATACTATATATAATTAGCTTCTATTTTCCCTGCAGGGTAGAGAAATGAATACATTTTTTAAAAAACAGCAAAGAAAAATGGTCAAAGCACAGTAGAACTACCAGCGCATTTCATAGGACCTGAGATATACATATTATAGTTTGCAGTTCACAATACTCTTCTGATTCCTTTGTTTTTGTACAACTCCTCTGATTAAGATAAAACCTATTGCAACTTGTGAAGTAGAAGGCACAAAATAATACTTCTCTATTTTCTGCTAGTCCTCAAGAACAGCATCTTATAAATCACTATTCAATCACGATACAATGGAAAGAGAAACTTCAGATTTATATTACTTTGCTTCTAACCAATATGTGAAACCTGTACAACAAACATAAAGTCATAACTGACATACATGAGTTTAGAATCCAATTTATTTTTAGGTAGTCATTCATAGTTACTCACATAAAAGTTCTTTGAAGAGTGAATTGTGAGCAAGACATATACAGCTGTTATTATCTTCATTTTGTTGTTGTTGTTGTTCTGCTTTGTTTTTGCTTAATGTTGAGTTTATCCAAAAAGAGAGTATATGCTATGTATAAGTATTAAAACACCCATACAACAAGCACCTATGAACTTACCACCAGCTTAAGAAATAGAAAACTGGGCCAGCCAGTGGCATGGTGGTTAAAGTGGCTGGATCCTACATGGCCAACTGCAAATTTCAAGTCCCAAATCCATTCGCTTAAAAAAATATGCCAGGTACATGTGTGCAAATCCAAAATCCCAAGAGGAGAATGGAAGAAAAGGGACTAGCCATGCCATGATCCACTTTAAGCCTGTTGTCAGTCAGGATCACAGGCTTGCATGTGGGCATCACCCCCCTGAGAGGGGCTTACGCTCTTTCTCTCTCTTTCTTTGTCTCTCTCTCACTATCTCTCTCTCTTACTCTCCCTGACCAGCACACATGCCCTATAACAAACTAAACAGACTTTTTAAATGAAAAATGATTTAAAAAAATAGAAAGCAATCATTGGCTTTGCAGCTCCTTTTTGTCCAGTACTTGTTCTAGTTTCTCTCTTCAGAAATAACAACTATACCAAATTTGAAGTTTTCATTCCCTTAATTTTCTTTATATTTAGTTTATATATATATACATATAATATATATATATATACACATATATATATATATGCAGCATTTAAAATCTTTTATAGCAGAAATCTTACTATATATGTTGTTCTATTGCAACTTTCCAAATATGTTACTAATATTCCAGTATGTTTTGGTATGAAGTCCTATTTTATTTATTCTTACTGGTAAAGCACTACTTTAAATGAATTTGCCATTATTTATTTATTAGACATCTGCATTGCTTTCAGGTTTTTGCTATCTCAAGTGACAATTTTCTAATCATTTTTGTTCATGTATTTTATGCCCAGGTACAAGATTTCTTGAGGGTGTATTTACCTAGGAGAGAAATGCTTCTCTACTACATAGTAAGCATTCGTTTTTCAAAGAAAGTATAACAATTAGCATACACGCCAAAAGTATATGAAAGTTCTTATTGTTCCATAAGATGGGAGTGACACTTTATTACATGAAAATTTAAATTTACATATCTATGATTCCTAATAAAATTTAACATATTTATTATTAAATGTTATGGGTCATTCCTGCCTTTACCTTTGGTAAGTGCCTATTCAATTATCTTGCCTATTTTCCTACTGAGATGTTTTTATTTAAATTCAGCTATTAGTTCTTGGTCTGTTCCATACCCTAATCACTTGTCAGTTATAAGTATTCTAATTCATTCCTTAATTTTCAATTTTGGGTGGTCACAGTAAATAAAAGTCCTACATTTTATTATAGTTATTTTTATCAATCTTATTACCTTCTGGGTCTTATAATAAAGATACTCTCATATTTTCTTCTAAAATTGTTGTAATTATCTTTCAAATCCATGTGGATTGATTTTTCTATATGTTCCATTTCAGTTTTTTTCCAAATGGATAACCAATTGTCCTGGCAATATTTATTGAAATATGCATCACCCCTTCACTGCATTTTATATCAGTTTGTTCATGAAATCAATATTTATATGTATTTTCTCTGGGCTCTGTAGTCTAACCAACTGGATATTTGCTATCCCAGTGCTTGCAGTCCACTATTGTTAAAGTAAGCCTGGTTGACATTTGGCCAAATTCTCTCATCTATTCTTTTTGTGTTCAAGAGTCTACTCCTGGACTTTTTCTATTCCATATGAAGTGCAGAATTAGTTTGTCTAGTTCTAATAAGAACAAATTATTGGATTAGATAGATTAGTTTGGAAATATTGATATATTTATAATATTGTGACGTCCAACATATAGATATGCTATACTGTGATATTTATTTGTTTTTTAAAATATCTTCCAATTAAGTCATAGTTTTCTCCACATTGATATTACATATCTTTTCCTTTTTTCTTTTTTTTTTTTTTTTTTAAGACTTCTTTCTCTCATTCTTTCAGAAGAGAGAGAGAAAAAAGTACCATTGATAGATTCTGGCCATGCCACGATCTACTTTAAGCCTACTGTCGGTCAGGATCACAGACTTGTGTGTGGACATCCTTGGATTGTCCAGGTTTACTTGGTATTTGAACCTGGGGCCTTTCCATATGGCTCCAAGATAGTGTAGCTACTCCTACTATTTGTGCCACCATGGCTGGGCCATAAACATTGTATATCTTTTGTGGGAGTTATTCCTGTTGACTTTGTGCGTATATTGCTGTTACTATCTTTTTACAAATCATTCTTTACTTAGTGCTTCATGGAGCAACACAATGGATTTCTGTAGATCTATTCATAATCAACAATTTTATTAGTACTAACAATTTATTTATAAATTATCTTGGAAAATATTTAAATATAGGCACATCAACTGAAAATAGTATCTTTGGTTTCTTAATTTTCATTCCCTTGATCTTTCTTTTTTGTTCCTTTATAGCATTGGTTTGTATTTCCAGTACACTATTGAAAAAGTGATAATTGGTAGGAATCTGTAACATGTTCTTTATATAAGATGGAATGCTTTATTGTTTTCTTTATACTTGCATAATTTTTGCTGTAAGACTTTGAAGCTGAGGTCAGCAGATGGCTTAAAGTTACATCACTGGACTTCCATAGGGCTGACCATGGTTTGAGTCCCAGACCTGGAGGCTTGAAACTCCCACCAGGCATGTGTGTCTACGTGCCCAAAATCTTGAAAGGTGAATGGAAGACAAGGTATTGTGGCATGGCCATCCCCCCCTGAGGGGTGATTTCTCATTTTCTGTCTCTCTGTCTCTCTCAGTCTCTGCAGTGAGCACACACACCCTATAGCAAAACTCTGAAGACTTCACAGCTAATTTGTAACACATTAAGAGAACATACTTTGGGCCAGCAGGTGGCACAGTTGTCAAGGTGCTGGACTTCCACATGGCTGACTGCAGTCTGAGTCCTGGACCTGGTGGCTTGAAACTCACAGGAGGTTGTGCTTATGTGTGCCCAAAATCTTGAAAGGAAAATGGAGGAGATGGGATTGTGGCATGGCTATCTTCTCTAAGTTGTGGTTTCTCATTTTCTGTCCCTCTGTTTCTTCAGTGAGCTCATGCACCCTGTAGCAAAAATCTCTAACAACAACAAAAATGTATTTCTATTCCTAGTTCACTATGATAGGATACTGAATATTTATGCTTTCTTTGTCTATTGAAATCATATCATTTATCTTTTTTATTCTATTAATATACTGAATTCTGAATTTGACAGAAACAAAATTCAAATTACTTATGTAAACTTAACTTTGCCATAATGTGCTATTATTTTGTAAAAACTTTATTTAGATATAACAGATATTTTATGTAATTTATCACTTATACTATGTACTTAATTGATATTTAATATATGCACAATTTATTGAGTTTTACAACCATCACCACAATAAATTTTAGAATGCTTTATAATTCCACAAAGAAGCCCTGTGTTCTTAATCTGCCTGGAGTTTTTGTGTTTAAAGGTATTTTAGCGTTCTGTTTTATTTTATGTATCTTAATCCAACACTTATTTAAAACAAATAAGACTTATTTAAAACAAAAAGACTCATTTAAAACAAATATGATTACTATCATTTTACACAGCACTTATGTTATTTAATTAATCTAAGTATTTTTTCAGTTTTCAGTCATTATTCTGTCTTTTATTTCAGACATCTCATATCCACATAACATTCTTCCTGCTTCAATTTTGATTTAGTGAAAAATTGTCAACAGTAGACTCAATATTTGTTTTTGTCTGTTTGAAACATTTGTCATTCTCCTCATTCTCCAATAGCTATTTGATATGTGTTCTAGACTGAAATTATTTTCTCAGAACATATTAAGATATGATTTCACAAACTTCTGTCACATGTTACTGCTGTTGGAAGTCTTCTCTCAGTGTAGCTCTCATTCCTTTTTACAGACTTGTCTTTTCTTATTGGCTGATTTCAAAACCTCAAACTTGGTGCTTGCAGTTTTATAACTTCTCTGCCTAGATGTAGCATTCTTCGTATCAGTCCTGTTCAGGAATTGTAATCTTTCCTAAATATCAAGGGTTTCAGCTTTTTTTCAATTCACTCTAATTCCAGCCTTTATTTCTTCAAAGATTTTCTTACATTATTTTTTTCTTTTTGCACTTTAAATAAGCATATGCCAGTTAATTTGTTTTCCATTATCTTAAACTTTTTAAAATTTTTTCTAATTTTCCCCCTTTCTGATAATTGTTTTTGAGAGAATTTTGCTATAGGGCACATGCATTCACCAAAGAAACAAAGAGAGACAGAGAGACAGAAAGCGAGAAATCACCACCTCCCCACCCCGCAGAATGACCATAGAGTAATCCTTCTCCTCCAGTTTCCTCCCAGGATCTTGGGCATAGACGTACAAGTGCCTGGTGTGAGTTTTTAGTTGCAAGGTCCAGGACTGGAACTGCTGTCGATTACATGGGAGTCCAGCCACATAATCATTACACCATCTGCTGGTCCTCGTTCTTTGATAAATTCTAAACATTTCTTTAAACTTAATTTCAGTTGAGTTTTAAATTTTGCCAGAGAGTACATGAGTGTTCTCCAGAGAGAGAGAAAGAGAGACAGAAAAAGTGAGAAAGCAACTCCCATAAGAGATGATCACACTGCAATCCCTTTTCCTCCACTCTTCCTTCCTTTTGGAATTTTGAGCATGCACACACACACACACACACAGCATGTTTTTCAGGCCACAAGGTCCAGAACTCAAATTTCACAGTCAGCCATGTGCGATCCGGCCGCCTTTTATCACCATGTCACTAGTTGGCCCTAATTTCAGTTCTTACATTGCATGTAAGGGCTATCATTGATTATTTTATTTTGATTAATATATTTTCTGCAGATTTTCCTTTCAGTTCTTTTTTATGTCTTCTTGGTCACACTTCATAGTCGGTTACTCTTTACTCATATTTTTAATTCTCTCCTTTATTTCTTTAAACTTTAAATATTTTCATTTTATATTTTGTGTTTTATAAACTGCATACCTGAAGTCCTTGCCTGCTGGTGTTGCTATTTGTTTCATCTGCATAATGTCTTATTTGCGATACTTTGGGTTCTTGACATAATGTGTATGTGGTTATCTTTTACCTTTTGTTTGTTTACATCCACCCCTGACCTCTGGCACTTTATCTCTGAGCATTCTTTGAAAACCATGCAGCCAAGTCTACTGTTCATAATGGTTTGGATTATGCTTTGTAAAATCTAAGAGATACTTTACAGACTGTGATTGTAGCACTCATATAGCTATGAAATAGAGTTTCCCTTATGCAGAAGGAAAGTTTTTGAGAAAGAAACTTCTTAGTTTGTACCAAATCACATGGACTCGTTGTAGAGTTGGAAAAGTTTGTGTTTGCTTTTGCAACATGCCTGGAAACAACAGCAAGCCACACCACTTTAAATCAAATTTCTTCATTTTTTTTTTCTTTGTAAAAACCCAAGTAATATGATCCTGTACAGCAAATCACTGAAAAGGAAACCTGTGGTTTCAACATCTCAAAAAGAATTTTTTTCTACTTTCACCCATTATTAGAGTTGGAGACATGCAAGTTTCCTTGCTTAGGATTGTGGTTAATGGGGGATGAGTTTTATTTCTAGTTAATTTTCTTTTTTTTCTTTCTAAATTTGTACTTGCTGGAGAGAGAGAAAGAAAGAGAGAAAGTGTCCCTCATGGGGGACAGCCATGCTTCAATCCCTTCCCCATTTTGCCCTCCTTTTAGTATTTTGGGCATGCACATATATGTGTCCAGTGTGTTTTTCAAGATGCTTAGGCCAGGACTTGAGCCACACAGTGGGCCGTGTGAGATCCAGCCTCCTTAACCACCATGCCACTGGTTGGTCATCTAGATCATTTTTATACTGACATGTTCTGGCTTTTCAGTGAACTCTCTGGTTAGGCTTCCCATCTTGCGCTGCCATAGGTTTTATTTTCCATCTGACTCTCTCAATACTCTATATATAGTCCATTTAGCCTGCTGTAATAAAATACAATAAACAACGGAAAATTATTTTTCATAGTTCTGGAAACTGTTATATCCAAGATCAAGGTACCAGGAGACTCAATGTCTGTTGAAAACTCACTTTAGGTTTCATTGATGGTGCTTTATATGGTACAGTCACAACAAGGCAGTGATCTGGGGTTTTTAGAAAAAGCCTAATTGTTTATTTTTAGAAGTTTGTTTTAAGATTGTAAACCAGATAGTAGGTAGCAGCCATACCTTCAATTGAATATAATCTTAATTCTATTTTCAACTATGACCCCATTTTCCCAAAATGCACCAGGAAAACTATGAATTATAACATGAAGAGTCAATGGAGTGAGTCTTTCAGGGAGTAAACACGCAGAGATTTTGGAACCAGCTATTTATTCATCACAAGTCTATTGACTAAAAGGCAGATCTGGGCAAGATATGATGATTTACGTTTATGGTGATTTATTAGAAGAAACTGCATACCACAGATCTGATTCCAGGAAGGGACTCTGGAGATGGAAGAGTCACCATGCAGTTCAAAGTTTTCAGAAGTCAGAACATCTTAATGCAACCATCCATATGGGACAGATTGTGGAATTTTTGTATTTACTTTATTTTATTTTTTCAGTGTTAATGACTTTAATACTTCCTAAGAGACACAAATAGATGTCTAAAGATGTCTGGTCTAAGAAACACATGCAAGTCAAGCCAGTTCTAAATTTTCCCTCCTGGTATTGGGAATGTGCTTGTCTGTCCCACATTTTCCTGGTTGCCACAGACTATCTGTCAAGTGTAGGATGACTTTCTTAACAATGATTTTGCTGTCAGATTCATAGAACTCTATATTTCAAGAGATTGGATATGCTGTGTTGTCATATTTAAAGTCAACTAATTTTTACTGATTACCTACAATTAGATAAGAATCCTACTGAGTATTTTCAGGTACTTTATCTAATTTAATTCTGAAATTGTATAACCATTGTCTCCATTTTAAAATAAGGAAAACATAGACGTGTTAAATACAGTTAAATTTGGTCGAGATCAATAAACAATGAATGACCAAACTGGGATTGAAATCTGAGGCTCTTTCCTCCTGATTATGTCTCTAACCATATGTTAATTCAGCTTCGCAAACAGTACTTCAATTAGGTCAAATATTGGTCTTTTTGTATCCTTCAGAAATTGTGAGACGTATTATCACAATTGTAGATGACAGACCATTGTTATCTGACAATGCTGAAACAAAATGCCAATTACCCTGCCTGATTGCAGAGAAGAAAGTCAATAGAGCATTTGTAGAATGATCTAAAATTTATTTGTATCATTCTTTCATATGCCTCATAGCAATCTTTTCCTACTATTTTTAAAAAAATGCTATACAATTCATGTTTCACCCAAACAAGAGGGTTTTTTTTGTTTGTTTTTTCTTTACCTTTTTTTTTTTCTCAACAGTCTTTTGAAAAACCGATTAAAAGCTGAACACTTTGGTGAATAAAAAGGAATGCCTAAACCAATACAGAGATGTAGACTGAGATTATTCTGGGAACCAAGATGCAAGATCTTAGCAATGAAGGACTTTGCCTTTACAGTTTATAACACTCTGCCTGGCATCTTAGTTAAGTTTCATGCTGCTATCTCCCTCCACTGTAAATGAAAGCGCCTTAAAAGAAAATGGTAGGTCTTTTAATTCTTAGCATTTATTTCATATTTCTTTGTATGCACAGTTCCTGGCTTGTAAGGCAGAAAGATAAATATGAGCCTTAAGGTTATCTCCAAATGAGAATTTGCAATACATTGTGTACATGTTAATTTTTCTTTCTTTTCCTTGGTTTTACGAAGTATCTCATTTTTTAAAGTTTATTTATTTCATGAGAGAGAGACACACACAGAGACAGAAAGACAAATGGCATCAGCAGAGTCCCACACTACTGTCTTTCCCACCACCCGCACTCTTCCCAGCCAGCCAGGATCATGGCCACACATGTTTGCTTTCCTGCACAAGTCAACTCAGGAGCTAACCCTAGTCTTCCATATGGCTTCCAATCTTTCAGGGCATGTGGCACCATTGTTCCACTGTGGCTGGGTCACAAGATAAATTCTTGAGGTGTAACTTTGGCCAAATAATCGAGGAAAAATGAACAAGGCTAAAATATGTCAATTTATAAGGGGATAAACCACAAAGCTACAAAAGTAATCTAATAAAAACCACATTCCTTCCAAGTGAATGTTTCTCTAATTAATGTACTCTTATAATCATGCTAGACCTAATAGAAATTTCCAAAAATGAGAGATATATGTTTGTGTGTAAAGAGAGTGGAGTCACTTTTCCCCAAATGTGTACCCCATATTGAAACAGCCCATCCAATTGTATTCAGTAACAAAATAACACAAAAGTTATTGCTTACTCAGGATTTTCTCTTTTACCTGAAGTAGTTGTTCAGGAACCTCAAAACAAAACCATGAATTCTTTTGTCGGCATCTGCTGACAAGCTTAGGTGTAACATCTTTCTGGACAATAATGTTGTCGGCGTACACTCTGGTACTTGGTCCTGTAAGGAAGAAAGAGAAAAAGGAAAGATGCAGAAGCAAGGATGAGATAAACACAAACAAGCTGTGCTGCTTAGTCATACTGAGCTTTTTTATTTACACATCTTACCAGGCATAGTGAACTGTTTTGCAAGCTTTCAAGGATGCGACTGAAGTTCTGTAGTTAGAGATAAGTGCGTTAGTGTATATGTTTTTCAATCTTGTTACTATCATGTGTTATCCTGTTATGCATCATAGGTCAACACAGATTTCTTATGCTGTTCCTCTGTAACTCTGAGGAAGGCTGTTCAAGTATGCATTAGAGAGGATAATGTATAAACCATTAATATTATATAGAACAGGTATCACCTGACTAGCCAGGGTCAGGATGTTTCCCATACCCCGAGAATGTTTCCACAGAGCCTCTAGTAGCTAAGGTATGTGTCAGCAGGCTCAAGTGGGTAATTAATGAGGCATTCCGATAATTGCCTCCTGGTGCTAGGTGGCATACCCTCACACATAAAATCGTATTCAGTATATAAATTGAAGCACAAAAGTTATTGCTTACCTGAGATTTTCTCTGTCTTTTACCTAAAGTAGTAATTCAGGAACCTCTAAACAAAACCATGATATTTTTTTTTCACATTTTCTTCTATCATAATAGATGATCACTTCATATTGTGTTTTTAAAATTTGTACTTAATGGCGGTATTTAATTTATCTGTGTTCTCTGAAAATGAAAATACTGAAATATTTAAATTAGATAGTTTTCAAAGGGCATATTTTAGAATTATTTCTTCGAGGAGCCAGCAGATGGTGTAGTGGTTATGTCGCTGGACTCCCACATGGCCGACCAAGGTTCAGGTCCTAGACCCGGTGCTTGAAACTCACACTGGTGCATGCACATGTGCAAGATCCCAGGCAGAGAAGGGATTGTGACATGGCTATGCCCTCAGAGGGTGATTTCTCACTTTCCCGCTCACTGCCTCTGTCTCTCTCTCTTTCCAGAGAGTGCACATGCCCTAAGACAAAAACATACACCAAAAAAAGAAAAGAAATCTACTGAATGGATGTTACTATTAAAAAAATGCAAAATATTGGAACCTTAGAAATGAAACAAAAACCAAGAGCAAAGAGTAAGTGATTTATCTTATTCTCTGGTAATGAAACAATTGACATGACATCATAACAGCTTTTGAAAAAGAGAAAACTCCATCTTTTTTTTTCCTCCATAAACCAAATACTCAATGTAGTTTTATTTTCTGAGAAATTTATTTGTATTTGAGTTATGTTATTGCTTAGGCAGAGTGTGGCAAAAATTTCAAGCTCTTAATGGTGTACCTTGTTTCTTCATAAATATATATGTCTTCTCTTTTAAAAGCATTTCCTCAGGTGATTTCTGCAATATATGACAAAACAATCTTAAAATAATGACTATTAATGTGGTGTATTAATTTGAGAGAAAACTAAACAAATTGGGTATTCAATAATTTATTATAACATCAACAACTCCTTTGTTACATCTTATTCTCTCACCATAAAACAGTACTTGGCATGCAGTAGATTCTTTATCTGTCCTTGTTAATGGTGGAGACTAAAAAATATTGGGACCAACAGTTGGCATAATGGCTATGTTTCTGGAATCCCATGTAGTCAACCACGGTTCGAGTCCCGGACCCGGAGGCTTAGATTCACGCTGGGCATGTGTGCATGCATGCCCAAGATCCCAATAAGAGAATGGAGGAGAAGGGATTGTGGCATGGCCGTCACCCCTGGGGGTTGATTTCTCGCTTTCCGTCTCTCTGTCTCTCTCTGTCTTTCTGGCAAATGCATGCACCCTATAGCAAAAACCTCTCCAAAAAAAAAAAAATCAAATAAAATTAGTTATATATTATGGATACTAGGCCTTAAGAAAATAACTTTTGGAATATTGTATTATTAGGCAGTTTATTGACTGAAGACAGAGTTACCTTACCAAAGATTCTAATTAACATATTGCCTGTATATAATTGAACCCAAAATCTTCCACTGAGAATACTAATAGGAAAATAAATATAAAAACACTGTTAAATAGTATTTCTTCTTCACTTAGGTTAAAAACATTGTTGGGATGGGGGACAGGAATGGGATGGGAATAGAGAGTGTATGCTATGTCTTCTTTCTTCGAAAAGGATTTTTTACCTAAATCAAGACCCACATAGTAAAGGTAATAAATTAATGTCTCAGGACCTCCTTGAGCTCTCTGGGCATCTGCTAAGATTGGGGATGATTGTGGTGTGAAGACCCTGTTGGGATGCCTGTCTCTCTGTCTTTCTCCTTCTTTCCTTCTCTTTCTATGTGTATTTATCTCTAGAAGAAATAAGTACATTTAAAAAGCAATAAATATACAAAATCAAAGACCTTAAAATTAGATACCTTAAAGTATGGCATCTAACATTTTAATAATTATGAGTATTTCCTTTCTTGATCTTCATAAAGCAGTTATTCCCAGTCTCAGCTGTTCATCACAATCACATAAGGTTTAATAAGAAACAAAACCAAACACTGTGATTGATTCCACTCCCAGAGATTATGATGTATGTTTCTGGGAAGCAGGGTAGCCACCGTGATTTCTAAAATATCCTGAGATGGCTCCACTATACAGACAAAATGAAAACATTTTTTGGGAAAAATTTCCAGGGATAGATTTCTTTGCCTATGAGAAGACAAATATGGAAGGCTATTGAATTTTTTGACCCTTGTCTTAATATCTTTAATGTGCCCAAGATAATGTAATTGAGTATAGGTACTCATTAATCCCTATATTTCTTTATATAGCATAAATTCCTGAAGAAATTAAACTTTTGTATTAAAAAAGGAGAACATAAACATATAAAATACTAGACAAAAAGCTGGCTTGAATGAAAAGAAAATTTGATGTCATTAAAAGTACTGAGAAACTGCCTCTGATGTGTTTGCAATCACTCATTATTTGACAAAGTAATTATTGGTTCTAATAATATTTAATAATATAGAAATGCTCATTTATTGCTACCTCAGTTGTTTTTTTCCCTTTATTTTTTGCGCATATTTGTCCTTCAAGATCTATGAAGATCAGCTAGTTAGATATGCATTGTCATCAGTAACTCGAAGAAAGTAGAACCAAAAATGAGTAGATAATGAATAAACACATCTCATTGTGATGTGCTATTGTTAAAGATTTTCTGCTGTATTAAATGTACATGTGAAAAATCTCAGAGACAAAAAAAAGTGATAGGCTTCTATTATCTAATTCTAAAATCATATGGAAATATGAAGGACCAAAAAGAGACTAAACAATTCTGAAAGAGAAAGATTTGAAAGACTTATACTAACTTATTTAAAAACATACTATAAGGCTAGCAAGTAGCATGAAGACAAAGGCAGGGTTATCCCACATGGCCAACTGTGTAATCCAACTGCCTTATCTGGTGACCTGAAAAATCATGCAAGGTGCCTGTGTGTGCATGTGCCCCAAATCCTGAAAGGAGCATGGAACAAACGAGATTGTGCCATGGCCATCTCCTCAGGAGTGATTTATCACTTTTCTTCTCTCCCTGTATCTCTCCAACAAGCACATTCACTCTATAGCAAAACTTAAAAACAAAAGCAAAAGACATATTATGAATCCATTACAGTAGTCAAAATTGCATTGGCATAAAGTAGACATGTATTGAGTAGGGTCAAGAGTTCAGATATAGACTCATACATATATGGTTAGTTGATTTTTGATAAGACTACAAAGAAAATTCAGTGGTGCTGAAAATAATGGCTGTCCCATAAGCCAAAACAGAGAGAGAGATAAGTAAGTAAATAAATATATTTATTTGACCAATACACTCATACTTCATAAAAAATTACTCAAAATGGATCATAGATGTAATTATGAATGCTAAAACCATAAAACTTCTAAAGGAAAATCTTTGTGACCTTGGGTTAGCTAGATTTTTTTCTTTTTTTAGAGAGGACACCAAGAGTAAAAAATTATCATTGCATTTCATGAAAATTAAGAACTTCTTCTGGTCAGCAACATTTGCACAGTGGTAGTACAATGCCCTCTGATTCTGTAGCCATAGGGGAAGGTATGAGGTACACTTCCTAAGGTCTCCCTCCACATGCCTATCATACACATGTGTGACCATGATCCTGGCAACGTGAAGGAGGAAATGAAATATGGCATGGAGACCCTCTTGGTAGTGCCTGTGTATCTCTCTGTCTCTCTTATGACATAAATAAATAAACCTTTTTTTAAAAAGACAGGACTTGTGCTTTACAAAAGATACTGTTAAGGGAATTAAAAGACAAGGCATAGAACAGAAGCATCATATACCTAAGAAAGAACTCACTGGGCCAGCCCTGTAGCCTGGTGGTTGTGGGATCCTGATCCCATGTGCAAACTGTTGAGTGGTTTGAGTACTGGCTGCATTGGCTTGAAAAACACAGTAGGTACATTATGTGTGTTAATGTGCCCAAAATCAAAATAGAAAAGAAAGAAATAGAGAAGAGATTGCAGTGTGACCACTTCGCCATCAAGGAATGCTTTCTCTCTCCCCTTTTTTCTGTCTCTCTTTTGTGAACACACATACCCTCTGGCAGTTAAAAAAGAGAAAGAAGAACTCATGCTCAGAATACATTTTTAAAAACTCTCAAAACTCAACAGTAAGACAATAAAAATTCAATAAAAATGGACAAAAATTAAAACAAGTAATTCTCCAGAGAATATATGCAAATCCTAAACAAGCATATGAATAGACACCTCAACATTATTTGTTTTTAGAAAAATGAAAGACAAAATCACAAGGAAAGATCACTAACTACCTATTAAAATATTTATACTTAAAAAGACTGACCCTACCAAGGGCCAGCTAGGATGTGGAACAACTCAAACTCTCATAAAGTGCCATTGGAAACATAAAACGATAGTTCAATGATAGTTCTATCCTTGCCATAAGACCTGACAATCACATTCCTAGATATTTACTAAAGTGAAATGAAAACCTGTCTCACACTAAATCTCTACACAAATGCTTATAGTGGCTTTATCTATAGTTGCTCTGCATTGAAAACACCTAAATGTTTTCATCTGGGGAATGGATAAACAAAATCTGGTACATCTGTATGAAGCAATATGTTTCAGTAGTATATGAACTACTGAAGGATGAAAATATGGGTGATTCTTAAATGCATTATGTTTAGTGAAAGAGTTCAGAATCAAAAGTCTACATGCTTAGGACCAGCAGGTGGCATTGTGGTTAAGGTACTGGACTCCCACATGGCTGTCCACAGTTTGAGTTCTGGACTCAGAGGGCTTGGAAATCACGCTGCATGCTTGTACGTATGTGCTCAAAATCTTGAAAGGAGAATGGAGAAGGGATTACAGTGAGGCCATACCTCTGGGGGATGACTTCTCATTTCTCTGTCTCCCTCTCTGTCTTTCTCTGTATCTCCAGTGAGTGTACATGCCCTATAGCAAAAACTCTCAAAAAAGGAAAAGTCTACATGTTGTGATAACATTTATTCTTTTTTTTTTTTTTTTTTTTTTTTTTTTTGGAGAGGTTTTTTGCTATAGGGCGCGTGCGCTCGCCAGACAGACAGAGAGAGACATAGAGACAGAAAGCGAGAAATCACCCCCCAGGGGGGATGGTCACGCCGCAATCCCTTCTCCTCCATTCTCCTCTCGGGATCTTGGGCACGCACGCACACGCACCCGGCGTGAGTTGTAAGCCACCGGGTCCGAGACGCGAACCGCGGTCGACTACGTGGGAGTCCAGCGACATAGCCATTACGCTAACTGCTGGTTCCCATAACATTTATTCTTAGAAAAGCAAAAGCGTAAAGAGAGAGAGCAGATCAGCAGTTGCATGAGATGGGTTTGGTGGAAAGTTGACTACAGAAGATCTTTTGTAATTTTTTGAGAAAAAAATTTTTGAATTTTTGGGAAAACTTGCACTACTCTATTTTTTTACTGTGGCGGTAGTTTTATTAAACACATGATCATATGTTCTTCAAAATTTATAGAAATATACATTACTAAAAATGTAAATTTTACTGTATGTAAATCACACTTCAATTCTTTTAAACAGAGAAAAAAAGAACTAACAAAAAGTCCACGAATGATGACCAGTTGTTTCCCTGATGAATGTGCCTCTGAATATTTATGAAAATTGTCCCCTGTTGATTCAGCTCCTGCTGGATTCCAACCCAACACACAGTAATGCCCTGAATAAGCACTCCACCCAGAGCTGACTCCTTTGTGAGAGCATCTAATCCCACAATTCTGGGCTTGATTGGCCTTGAGCATAAACTGAAGGGTGTGTGATATTTAGCCTGGAAAAGTCAAAGCAAAGACTGTTAATCACCGTAGAACACAGTGTTCATATAAAGGAGGAAATGTCCCCATAGGTCAGTGCTATGAGACTCCAGAATGGTTGCAGAAGAAACTGCAAGTACTTTCCCAGGACTTCAATGAAAGAATACAGGCATTTGACTCTCACAAGTCGTTCATTCATCACATACTTACTGATTTCATTCAAAGCACAAGAAACAAGCTGAGCCCCAGACACATGATGTAAAAGCTGGGTGAGGATCTGTCCTCCATAAAAGGAGGAAAACTAGGATATTCAGTTGTAAAAATAAATCCACATGCAGATAGCTCCAATTACTACTTTGAAATCTCCAGGCACACACAGTCATCATTTGCAGAGATCCATTCCTCCCAATAGAACAAAATGTTGTAAGTACTTTTAAATGAGTATGCTTTTAGGAATAAAGATGTAGCATGATCTGCAATATCATTGACTCAGCCCTGTGGTATATGAAGTACTCTAAGAGCCTAACTGATTAAATGTAGAAATTCACATTTAGTCCTTTTCGTAAGACTGTCTATTTAACTGCCTCTCTAATGAGGAAATATATAGTAATTAATACAATTTAGTTGACAGTAACAGTATACTGCTTACTTTCCTATAAATTATGTATAAAAAACCTCACATGCTCACTTGCAAACGTAAGATTCTGAGATTAAAATGTCCTGTGATATGGTATGGATTCATGCAAAATTAGTTTATTTAATGCATTCTCTTGGATCCTTTTCAATGTTCTTTTGAAATTACACTTTATATAAACATAAATCATTTGGTTAAGTCAATTAATGTAGAGTATAAAGCAAACAAGAGTCCTAAACTACTGTTCATGGGCACACTTTCCTGTGTTTATGACTGTAATTCAAAAAGCACAGGCTTGTAGAGCCATCACTTCGGGAATATGGAAACGTTTTGGCATGCGCTGCAGAGGATGCAGTATCCATGTTTACAGCCAAGGTGTGAGCTGAATTCTAACACATACACAGCAACCCAGACAACCTATTCTCATTCAGCATGCACCTCGTGGCTGCAAGTGGGGATTCTGTTGCTACTCTCATCCCACATTCCTCCTGCAAACACTCAGACTTAGTTTGATGCATTGGAACATACTGAGAGTGAGTGAGTGATGTTAATGTCTTAAGTATGCGGTTAACAAATGCTTTAAGACTCTGGATAGGCAAGGTGGGGAAGGAAAGAAGAAAATTATCATGTGTCAGGCATGTTCTAAGAAAAAACTTTGATGCTTTGATGTGCGTTTACATGAATCATTACAATAAGCCATAAAACAGCGAATGATATCTTCACATCATATGTGGGCAAGCAGATGTAACTGCAATCTCTGTGGTATAATTTGAGGAATGCGTTCAAAGACCAGGAAATCCTTCTACCCAATGTTCCTCTAACCCCACTCCTTCCAGCTACTCCACTAAACTAAGAATTGTGATTAGAGTCCCTGACTTAAGACAGAGATTTGCAGTGTTGCCTGCTCAGGAAATACACATTAGCATGGCCAGTAGTGCTTTTAAAAGATGCAGATTCCTGTGCCCTAGTTATGTTTTCAGACAGTTAGGATTTGGGATTTGGGGATGAGAAACTGGATTTCTCATAACCCTGAATTTAAAAAGACTACTAGACTATTGAATCCCACAAAGATTTTCTGTATTTTTTATAATCTATTTGTGTATTTTAAAATTGAGACCTGTAGATGGTGTAATGGTTACCATGGTTTAAGTCCTGGACCCTGCAGCTTAAAACTTACACTGGGCATGTGTGCTTGCATATCCAAAATCCTGAGAGAAGACTAGAGGGGAAGGGATTGCAGAGTGGCCATCCTCTCAAGGGGTGATTTCTCACTTTCTGTCTCTCTCTGTCTCTCTGGTGAGTGCACGCACCCTACAGCAAAAATATCTCAAACAAACAAACAAACAAAAATGTGATTGTAACAATAAACAATGATTTATTTTTCTGTGATGTGGTTATACTGAAAGTTTCATTGGTTTTCTGTTGTTAATATAGAATAATAAATGCAAAGTTCATCATTATTATTAACCAATATATTGTAGCAAGACTATATCTTTGAATAGCATGCAAAAATGTTCTGTACTTGATATAGACTTTGTGAATAGAAAATTATTAAAATATGGAGCATTAAGAAGAAATATATGACAGACTCCTTATAAGCAGGACTTTATCTGTCCTAGGTGATTTTTTTTTTTTTTTTTTTTACTTTTCTTTTCTCTTTCTTTTTTCCTTTTTTTTTTTTTTTTTTTTTTTTTTTTTTTTGAGAGGTTTTCGCTATAGGGCGCGTGCGCTCGCCAGACAGACAGAGAGAAACATAGAGACAGAAAGTGAGAAATCACACCCCGGGGGGATGGTCACGCCGCAATCCCTTCTCCTCCATTCTCCCCTCTCAGGATCTTGGGCACGCATGCACATGCGCCTAGCGTGAGTTTTAAGCCACCGGGTCCGGGACGCGAACTGCGGTCGACTACGTGGGAGTCCAGCGACATAGCCATTACGCTAACTGCTGGTTCCCTGTCCTAGGTGATATTTTAAATGCAGATGTCTCTGCCTTATTTCATATGACTTTCTTGGTTATAGCTTATTAGACCAGGGCAGATCATGAAGTTTAAAGACAATCAGGTTTAGCTATTTGACAGCAATTAATGGAAACATACTATTAAAAATGATCTGACTAATGAAAATGGGATACTGGTTGAACTTACTGTGATATTTTACTTAAAAATTTAACTTGGCTATATCAAGGGTAGTGTTTTAGGTAGCAGAAGGCTAAGTTAAAAGAGATACATCTAATATATTGAGAATGCAATTGAGTCAGAGCTAGGAGGTCAAATTTATGAAGAAAGGACTAAGGACATAGCTTGGAAGAACTGGTTCCCAGGAAGTGTGGAGATGATTGCTAGTGATGTTTATCTACAAAATCTACATAATTGTTAGCTCAAGTCAGTAATCAGATTTGAAAATCGATCTTTCTCTCTATAATAGTTTGACAATCTCACTATTGTAGGGACATATTCTTAAAGTGATAATTCACTCTAAATACAACTAGAGTTTGATGACTAGAACATTCTGGTGGTTATTAGTACTGTTAGTCAAATATTTATAGCTCTTCACTGTCCTGCGGGTAGAATTACACATCCTCTTGGATAGATGAATCCTGGGGCATAAAGGTACATGCAAATAGAATAAATGGAAAATATTGAATAAAGACATTATTGTGGCAGGGTTTATAGAACTTGGTAAACTGACAACGTGGAACCCCAGGGCCAGCAGCAGGAGAGATCTGTTATGTGAGGTCTGAAAGGACAAGGCAAGGAAACAACTATACAGTTCACAGAACCTGGGGAGGGTAGACGTACAGAGAGGGCTGACTGACTGGAAATGTGCTTCTGTAGAGGAGCACAGAAAATCCATGGTGACCCAAATAGAGGAATCTAAGGAAATAAAAATGTAACCTGCTTTCCTCCTGCCTTCCAAACTCCTTTGGTGACTTAGCTAACCCAATTAGAAATCCTAGGACAAATAGGTAGCTTTCCAGGACATGTAGTCTTCAGAGAAGTAGAAGAGTGTGGCTAGAGGGATAAGTGAAGATATTTAGTATAGGTATGGCAGAGTGGCTAGTTTTCCACAATGACTTGGAAACAAAAGTAATCTATGTCATTTTCTGGTAGTGGACTTAACTGTTGATGGAAGGCCCTACAATGTTCAGAAATGTTCCACATTTCACTCTTGTTTTGTAGTGTTGGTTCTAGAGTAAGGATCTCTAGAGCAAGAACTTCCACTTACATCTGATAAATATGTAATATAAATGAGAAATAAACCATCATGAAACAAAGCTCCTTGATTAAAGAATTGTTTCCATAATATTAGCCTAGACAATATTGATAGAGTGTTACATACAATTGGCATACTGTCACAACCAATCATCAAAGTATCTACTATTAACTTAAGAGACAGGCAATGCAAGTTAAGGGAATTGGTACTAGAAGTGGAAAGGGTAACAATTCATATAATTTGGTGATGAAATACATAATAGAACTGTTATCTATAAATTTACATTCACTTGGAAAGTAGATAATGTACCAAGTGAACTTGTAACTCTAGGTAAGGAAGTTGGTGCAGGAAAGCTCTCTGAATGGCCTTGGACCAACACAGCATTTCCACTTTTGCATAAATACTTCTGAATAATAATTGTAGGATGTGCTAGGAATGTAACATCCCCAGATAAAGAGGGACTGGTGGCTAGAACAGCCCAGGATCTGTTCTAGTCACCACATTACTCATACAAATAGGATGTCCTTCTGAGTTTTATATTCAAGTTCATAACCAATGCATAGTGAACCTGCTTCATAGTTGGAACACAGAAAATTAGAAATATGCTACTATTAGGCAACTATTGATATTTGCCAAAAAGAGCGAGAGAGACAGATAGAGGTTCAGAAAAGAATTAGCTAGCTTGCAAGCAGGGATTAAAAGAATAGTTTGGAATTTGAGCCAGAGTCTTGTAAGAAGCAGATAATTCTCATCCAGAACAATCAAAATGTAGAAGTGTGGCAACTTTTGACAAATAAAATTCAATTAGAATTAATCTTCACAGCATGTTTCAAGTTTATGCATGTCTGATACATCAATTTTAAAATCTCAGATGGATTAAAGACTCAGAATAAAAGCCCATATAAGGCTATGGTATGGAGGAAATCTACTTATCTGAACAAAATAACTAAGGAAAAAATCTAAACATATGACTCACTAACCAAAATCTGAGAGGTCAAGCATTTGCTAAGAAGGCAAGAGGAAAAAGAAAGGATAGGCTATAAGAAAACAAAGAAGAAAAATAAATCTATCTAAACAACTAGGACTAGAAAATAATTATGAGTGTGGTTATTTGCAAATGAAGATGACTTGGATGGGTAAGAAGACACATTACTTTTTTTTAATTTAGATTTTTGCCATAAAAAGTGTGTGCTTGCCCAAGAGATACAGAGAGACAGAAAGATGGGGTGGGAGGGAAGGGGCAGCTGGTGTCATGGTGGTTAAGGTGCTGGACTCCCTTGTAGCTGACCCAGTTCGATTGCTGGACCCGGTGGCTTGAAACTCAAGCTGGCATACGTGCATGCGTGCCCCAAATCCTAAGAGGATAAATGGAGGAGAAATAACTGTGGTGTGACCATCTCTCCAGGGTGGGGGTGGGGATGATTTCTTGCTTTCTGTCTCTCTGTCTCTCTGGTGAACACATGCGTCCTTTGGCAAAAAATATCTCATAAAAAAAAGAGAGGGAAAGTAAAAATCACCCCTCCAGGGGGATGGCCATGCCACGATCCCCTCTCTCCAGTCCCCCATTGGGATTTTGAGCAGGCACACCCATGCACTTGACATGTTTTTCAGGCTGTCAGGTCCTGGACTCGAACCAGAGTCAGTCATGTGGAATCTAGCACCTTAATCACCACAACATCCAGTAGCCCTGACATCTAAAGTTTTAAAGATAGTTTTACCGCCAAATAAACCATAATCTTAAACTAAAAATTCTTGATTATTGAAAGTATGAGTGTGGCAATCCCACCCTTATTTTACCACTAAATAGCAGATGTGAGGTTTCAAAATAACCCTCATTGTTTTTCAGATCCAGATGAGCTAGACATCTGTACATTTAATGTGCCCAACACTCTAACCAAGAAACTCACAACAATAAGATGCATTTTAACTGATGCCAAGACCAAATGCTGCCTTGGATTGATTCTCAGAGTGAGAAGGTGGATATTACCATTTCTGTTGGAAGAAGGGGAGTGAGTACATGGAGAACAGTGTGTTGGACTAGTGCTCATTAGTGATATCTAGCAAAGTATTTCTGGCTCTCTTTTTTTCTGGGCATTCAATATAACTTCTCTCAGGCTTGGAATTCCTGACTCTCTTGTTGAGTGGAACCATGTGACTAATTCTGGCCAAAAAGCTATAAGAAAAAATGAAATGTGCAAGGTCCTCACTGGCATATTTAATTGTTCATGCAAGGTCCTCCAAGGTTCTTTTAGTTCTGCCACTGAGTCTAGCAATTCCAGAGGGTGAGCCCTTTAGTCTAGATCGAGAGTACAGCCAATCTAGAACAAAGAACCGTCTTGATTTACAACAAACATTTAATATGAGAAACTATCCTATGACATCTTAATTCCCTGAAATTTGGTAGATAGTCTGTTACTACAGCATAATTTAGCTTATTCCTGAGTGATACAAAAATAGAAACTGAAGTTGTAATAGAATATCCTTTATAAAAAAATTGCTTAGCATAACTACATATTTGATGAGCAAAGCACAGATTACAGATTATGACTCATTATAGATTATGTAAAATCTCTTTTTGGATTATGATTTAACAGAATCTTAAACTGATATTTGCTATTTCCATTCCCTTGGTACATATGTAGTAGAGAGATATTTTGTAAACAAACTTGTTTATAAAGTTGGCTCATTAATATGCACATGTTTGACAGTGGCTCTTAAAATTTCACTTTGGGGGACCAGCAGTTAGCGTAATGGCTATGTCGCTGGACTCCCACGTAGTCGACCGCGGTTCGAGTCCCGGACCCGGCGGCTTAAACTCACGCCGGGCGCGTGTGCGTGCGTGCCCAAGATCCCGAGAGGAGAATGGAGGAGAAGGGATTGCAGCGTGGCCATTCCCCCTGGGGGGTGATTTCCTGCTTTCTATCTCTCTGTCTCTGTCTGTCTGGCGAGCGCACGCGCCCTATAGCAAAAACCTCTCCAAAAAAAGAAAAAAAAAAAAAAATTTCACTTTGGTATTTTGAATACACATGTCACTAGGCAAAATACATTTAATTTGAATTTGCAAATTTTAAGAATGTTTACCATTTAAAGATACAGTACAATCAATGCGGACACTTTCATATGGGCAATAATATTGAATGAATATGGCTTGAGATATTTGCCAGTTTCTTTTGTAGTAGTTCTCTCTGGGAGATGTTCTTTCACAGGAAGTCAAAATGAAAGTATGTTTCAAGATCAAGCATTCTTCTTCCTCAGCTAGATAATAGAGGAAGTAGGTCTCTGTCCTATACAAGTGCTCTCTGAAAGCTTTACTATTGCTATATCTCCATTCATGAAAACTTTAACTAAGAGATGAATTCTGGAAAGAAGATACCTTCTTTATGTTGTCTAAGGCTCAAAGACTCAGTGAATTACAGGGCAAAATAAATATCATTTCAAATACATCTGTGCATAGGGACAGAAAAAAAGACTTTATTTCACCATGAATTGTAATAAAAGGAAATGAAGCTTGCTAAAAACACATCCACTACAAAACTGTAACAAAGAAGAAAAAAGAATACTATAATATATCTCCAGATTTTATCACTTTAATTCTTCCACAAATGCTATTATACTGTGATCCTTGCAGAAATGGTGTAATTGGCCCATATATCTGAGGTGTGGGTGGAATAATTTTGTATAAATGATGATGGGTAGTGATGTGAAATAATTTAGTTGTTGCTTTACTTTTAGTTTCTTTTTCCATTGTGTCTCAGCTCATAAAAACCTCTTTAAACCTGGTGAAACCTGGGGAAATGAATATGACTGAATCTAGAAATAAAGTTTGCTTTTTTTCTTTTACTTTTTAAATTATTTATATTTTTATTGTTATTCATACATTAAATCGCTATACATCATTTAGATTGTGAAAAGACTTCACCCAGCATGATAATCGCCTCAGTCCAGCCCAGCTGAGACCACCACACATAACCTCGTCAACAGATAATAAATCTTACCTGTGTCCCACAAGTGTACCTCTCCATTTTCCCCCAACTTTCCTATGCTATTCCCCCCTTATATTCTCTTTCCACTTTGTCTCTAGTGTCCATTACAATTTTAACATTATTTTCATGTTTTCCAATCTTTCAGTCTCTATCACAGAGGGCAGACATTCAGTATATGTTAAGTGGAGAAATGCAATGTCTCTCTTTCATAGCCTGACTTCCTTCACTCAGCAACAAATCTTCCATATTCATCCAATTTCAATCAAATCCCAGGGCCTTTTTGTTTTTTTATGGCTGAATAGTATTCCATGGAGTAAATGTGCCACAATTTTTCAATCCATTCATCTGTTTGTGGACATTTGGGTTGGTTCCATGTCTTAGCAATCATGAATAAGGCTGCAATGAATATAGATGTGAAAGCACTTTTCCAACTGAGTGCTCTCCTGTCCTTTGGGTAGATACCCAGGAGTGGAATTGTTGGACCATATGGTATTTCTATGTGAAGGTCTTTGAGGAACCTCCATATCGTTCTCCACAACGGCTGGACCAATTTACATTCCTACCAACAGTGTAGGAGTGTTCCCTTTCACTGCATCCTCTCCAGCACTTACCACTATTTGTTTTTTGTAATCTTCGCCATTCTGACTGAGGTTAGGTCGTATCTTATTGTGGTTTTGATCTACATCTCCCTTACAGTGAGGGATGTTGAGCATTTTTCATATGCTTTTTGGCTGTTTGTATGTGTTCTTTAGAGAGTTGCTTATTCAGCTCATTTTTCCATCTTTTAATTGGATTAATCCTTTTCTTCCAGGTAAGCTGCTTGAGTTCCCTGTGTATTCTGGTTACCATTCCCTTATTTGAGGCACAGATAACAAAAGTTCTTTCCCATTCCGAGGGTTGTTGATTTACACTAATTACAGTGTGCAGATGCTCCTTAGTCTGATGTAATCCCACCTGTCTATTTGAGGAATTATTGCCTGTGCTTTGGGGGTCTTGCTTAAGAAGTCTTTGCCTACCCCAATGTCTATAGTTTGCGGCCTTAGGTTTAGATCTTTGATCCACTTTGAGTTGATTTTTGTTAGTGGTGACAGGGGCTCAGATTCATCTTTCTGCAGGTGGATACCCAGAAACAACACCATTTCCAACATCATTTGCTAAACAGGTATCCCTTTTCCCAGTGGATTGACTGGTACCCTTCGTCATAGATAAATTGGCTGTATATTTTGGGGTTTATTTCTGGAGTCTCTATTCCATTGGTCCTCATGTCTATTTTTGTGCCAATACCATGCTGGTTTGATTATCACAGCTTTGAAATATATTTTGGGTTCACGGAGTAAGATGCCACCTACTCCAGTCTTCTTGCACAGGATGCCTTTAGCAAAATGGGGTCTTTTATGGTTCCAGACAAATTCCATGGTTGTCTTTTCTAGATCCGTAAAGAATGTCTCTTGTAATTTTATTGAGATTGCATTAAACATGTAAAGTAGACATTGATGTATCCAAGTATTTATTCTTATCAGTGTTTTATTGAGATCACAAGTTAAAGGCAATAAAAATTTTAACATTTTTTGAGCAACATTTGTATGTTTGGAATAGTAAATACAGTTAGATATTGCAAATAATACTTTAGAAATTTAAATATTTGTGAAAGATTATTATATTGGATTTCTAATAGAAAACATAAAGCATAGCAATCATGTCTTTCAGCACTAGATACTTATAATTTTATAGTTTCAGTAGAAAAAATAATACAAATTATTTTAAATTTTGTCAGAGGACATGTATGCTCACTGGAGAGAGACACAGAGAGAGAAAGAGAGGGAATGAATAAAATCACCTCTCATAGCAAATGGTCATGTTGGAATCCCTTCTCCTCCATCTCTCCCTCCTTTGAGGATTTTGGGCACACAAACACACATGCACCCAGTTTGTTTGCAAAGCCACTGGGTCCAGGAATCGAACCACAAAGTCATCCATGTGGGATCTAGCCACCTTAATCATCATGCCACTGGCTAGTCCTATATCATACTAATTTAAAATGAAATAGGTTTGGGACCAGCAGTTAGCGTAATGGCTATGTCGCTGGACTCCCACGTAGTCGACCGCGGTTCGCTTCCTGGACCCGGTGGCTTAACACTCACGCCAGGCGCGTGTGCGTGCGTGCCCAAGATCCCGAGAGGAGAATGGAGGAGAAGGGATTGCGGCGTGGCCATCCCCTCTGGGGGGTGATTTCTCGCTTTCTGTCTCTCTGTCTGTCTCTGTCTGTCTGGTGAGCGCACGCGCCCTATAGTAAAAACCTCTCCCAAAAAAAAAAGGAAAAAAAAAAAATGAAATAGGTTTAAACAGTGAAAGATAGCTATACTTAGTAATGTGGTGATATGTCTATTCTCTTACATAAAACTATAAAAGTAAAATTCTGGTTATTGGATATTATATGATCCAATTTTTGTGAATAAAAATATATATAACTGCATAGAAGTATAGATAATATATGTGATAATTTTATGTGCAGAAATAATGGGACCACACCATGGTAGTGTCATCCTGGTGTGTATGAACAGTTTTGACTTCTTAAATAATTCTTTGATATGTATCACAAATACAGAATATTTTTGTTATCACAAACATGTAATACTATTGTCACTAGTGAAAAGAAATAAGGAAAATATGGGCAATTATAAAACAGAAAGAAGAAGTGGAAAGATCCAATATGCTCAACTTGTTTGTGCTTGGCTAAGTGTGTCTGCTTCCTTTTCTTTTCTCTCTGTAGGCATAAATTCTAGTCATTACCTATAATATCAACCCAAGTATAATTACAAATCTTAAAATTTTTAGTTCATTTATATTATTCAAAATGAACTTACTAAAGCTTCATAACCAATGTTTTATTTTTCCATTTTAAAAAATTTAATGTCTAAAATTAGTTTTTAAAATATTCAATATACAGAGAATATATTATCTTCTCCTCTCTCAAATGTGATAAAATTTTTTGTTCAGCTTAGCTTCTCTGCAAAGCATTAATGAATTTCATTTTTGCCCTTTAGAAGAGCAGTTTGGGTCATGAATATTTTGGAAAATGGCTCAGCTGTTTAAATAACAATAATTGATTTTCCTGAGAAATTTTGCCTTCTGGAGTTTAACCATGCTCTAAGGCATATTTAATTTGTGGATTAGAGCTTTGAACAACACATTTGCCAGCACAATTACAGTGCACTGCAGAAACTGTGTGCAAGGCAAAGAAAGAGAAGGTCAGCTCAAATGTTGCATGCAGTGTCAGTGAAGCAGGTGTGAAGGATATGTGATGAATGGCTAAGATACTGTTCACAAACTCGCTCATGTGTGTTTTGTATTTATTCATTTGAGAAATAGATATCACATGCCTACTGTGTTTCACACTCTCTACTAGACCCTAGTCTTACACCTATGTGCCAATACAGACATGTCCTTTTCTCAAGGAGCTAGTAAAAATTAACCAAATAGAGAACTTTCTCACCTGACTACTATTTAACTAATATCTCTAATTCTCTGATACTCTCCAATACTTTTTTTTTTTAAGTTTTTTTTGGAAGTGTGTGCTAACCAAACAAAGAGACAGAGGGAAAGTGAGAAATCATCCCTCAGAGGGTATGGCCATTCACCAATCCCCTCCTCCATTCTTCTCTCAGGATTTTAGGCACACGTGCACACATGCCTGGTATGATTTTCAAGCTGCCAGATCCAGCACTTGAACCACGGTAGGCCACATTGAAGTCCAATGCCTTAACCAGTACGCCACCTGCTGGCTGCTCTTTATTACTTTTTAAAACTTAGTAGTTGAGGGGGACCAGCAGTTAGCATAATGGCTATGTCACTGAACTCGCATGTAGTTGACTGCGGTTTGAGTCCTGGACATGGTGGCTTAAAACTCATGCCCAAGATCCTGAGAGGAGAATGTGGGAGAAGGGATTGTGGCGTGGCCATCCCCCGGGGGGGGGGGGTGATTTCTCACTTTCTGTCTCTCTGTCTTTCTGGGGAGCACACACGCCCTATAGCAAAAACCTCTCCAATAAATAAATAAATAAATAAAGCTTACTAGCTGAGGTGCCACCATGGTGAACACTAGGTTGGAGGAGGTTACTCATTAATATGCTAACCTCCTTTTGCTCCCTCCCCCTGTATTGTGCACTTTGTTAAGTTCGTTCTTAAATCTATTTATGCCAGTTTTACTTGTTATTATAATTATGTAATTTAATTAACTATGGTTTTAACAAACATAAAATGAATGCGAAAGTAAGATTGTCCCTTTGAATTTTGTTTTTTTATTATTTCAGAGGGTGCATTCATACATATGAGGGAGAGAAATGGAAGAGAGAGGAGAGAGAAAGCACCTGCTCCTCAGGGCCTAGTCATGTCACAGTCTTTTTCCTCCAGTTCCTAGCCCATCAGTATCCTGGGCGTGCAGGCGCACGCTGACATGTAAGCTCTGCAGCCAGAACTTGAACTCTGGTCAGTTGTATGGGATCTGGTTTCCTTTGCATAGCGCTTAATTTCTATGTTGCCAGGCTGACCCAGAGAGATGAGCACTCCGTAAAGGGTCTGGTCACACTGTGAACCCCCTCCCTCTGGTCCTTCGGCCTATCAGATCCTGCACACTCAAGCAAGTATCTGACTTGTTTTAGACTAAGGAGGTCAAAGATTTAAACTGTGGTTACCATGCAGGATCTGGCTTCTCTTAAACAGCGCAGTACTGCTGCACCATAGAATTGCCCCCTTTGAAATCTAAGTGGGATGTTTTGAAAATTGATAAAAGGGAATTACTGGAAACAACCCAAAGATCTAGTATTCCAAGTCAGAAACTACTTTTGAGCAAATGACATTTGAGTCAAGATGTGTCAGATGTGAAGACCAACTAGGTAGAGGAAATAGTAGGGGTGTGAGTGGAAGAAGCTTTGAAAAAAAAAAGGCATGTGAAGTGCTTTTATATAGTAAAAGTTCTATGACATTTTTGACAAAAAGGCTAGAGAAGTAAGGAGAGGAAGAAGAGCAGTAAAATGATGTATTAGGATAGGAAGGGCCAGATCACACAATACTTAGAGAGCCACATTAAAGATTGGTCTTGACCTAAGTACATCAGAAAGTCTTTGAAGGGCACAAGATGTTATGACTGGACCTTCATACTAAAAAAATTTCTCCAGCTCTACAATATACAACAGGCTGTGGGAAGAAATGATGGGGATAGAGTAACAAGTTAGAAATTTGTTGGAGGAGGGACCAGCAATTAGCGTAATGGCTATGTCGCTTGACTCCCATGTAGTCGACCGTGGTTTGAGTCCCAGACCCAGCAGCTTAAACTCACGCTGGGCGCGTGTGCGTGCGTGCCCAAGATCCTGAGACGAGAATGGAGGAGAAGGGATTGCGGTGTGGCCATCTCCCCTGGGGGGTGATTTCTCACTTTCTGTTTTTCTGGTGAGCGCACACGCGCTATAGTAAAAATCTCTCCAAAAAAAAAGAAATTTGTTGGAGGGGACCAGGTAAAGGGTAGAAGACTTGGTTGGTAGTTATTGTGATCAATCGAGGTAGATGTATTCCATAGTCTTGAGAAAATGAATAATTCATTCTTTATACCATATACATACACATTTATCTCCCCCGCATGAAGTAATACAGTTATGGCACATTTTAAAACCAATATTCAGTCTTGTCACCATTATACGTAAATATGTGCTTCATAATTGAGCCATGTAACAGATCATATTTTTAATATAATTTTTTCCATGATGTTAATAATTTTTTTGCTATTTGCTTAATTATTTTAAAACTAAAACTAATTAATTGTCATAATCTCTCTCAGAGCTATGTAAACTTCCTCAATCAGTTCGAAATATATCAGGTTCGATATCTTCTTTTGAGGATATCCCAACTGGTGCACTTCAGTCTGCCGTAAATGCATTCTAGTCTTTCAACACAGCTACTATATTCCTATCTCCCTGTACCTTCACTTTGGGAATTCCTTTTACCTTCGCCCTGTGTAATTGTATCTGTGTTTTCCTCTTTTCTTGGTTAATTTTCTTGCTTTGTTTAGCCCCTGAGGGATGGGTATAGGAAAGCATACTTGGGAAAACTTTGTATGCTAGAAACTGGGACATCCATGTTCTTCTGTTCTTGGACACTGGGGAGCTTAGTTCTAGGCTCTTTGGACTCTGGGACTTAACTTCAGAGGTTGGCCCTCTCTCAAGGGTTCAAACTTGAATTGAATGACATCAACAGCTTCCCTGGTTCCCCAGCTTGAAATAGTAGATTGTGTCTTTGTGGCCTCCCTAATTAAGTGAGCCCAATTCTCATAATCTCCACTTCTATATCTGAATATATCCCATTTGTTCTGTTTCCTTGGAGAGTCTTGACTAATACATTTTTATTCCTACGTGTCTTAAAATAATGTACCTTGGCGGCTGGCAGGTGGCTTGGTGGTTAAGGGTATTGGACTCCCATGTGGCTGACTACGGTTCAAGTCCTGGGCCTTGCAGCTCGCTCTCTCTCTCTCTCTCTCTCTCTCTCTCTCTGTCCCTCTCTGGTCAAATTGAAATAAATGAATGAATAAATAAATAAGGTTAAATAAAATAATTAAAATATGTGGCACCTTGATGTGGGCATTTTTATTTCATATTCTAGATACTTCATAGTACCTCTCAACCTAGAAATGGCTATCTATCTACAAGTTCTAGAAATTTTATTTACTATTCTTTGTATATTTCTTTCTTTGGGTTTTTCTGGTGTCATCTTTTGAAACTCCTATAGATCATAAAGGGTAGTCTTTCTATTATAATTTAATTCATTTATTTTCTCATAGTTTTTCATCATCTCATTTTTTTTCTTTTTGCTTTGTTTCCTGGGAGATTTACCCTATATTTTCTTCCATGTTTTAGTAAATGTTAAATATCTCTATTATATTCTTAATTTCAAGGAACCCTGTTTTCCTGCCTAAGTATATATATTTTAAATATCAAGTATATATATTTCTATGTTTTAGGCAATAATATATTATTTCTCTTATAATGTTAACTTTAAATATTTTTCTTTCTCTTTCTTTCTTCTTTCTTCTTTTTCTCTTCCTCCCTTCCTTTTTTCTTTCCTTCCTTCTTTTCTTTCTTCTTTCTTAAAATTTTCTTTTGTTCCCTGCATCAGCATTATCTCTGTTTTTTTGTTGTTGTTTATTTGTTTGTTATACAAATTACAGACCTTATGAATGTATGGTGATACTTTAAAAATATTAATTATAATGAGTTAGAAACTAATTTATGACTTAGAAACTCCAAGTTTTATGAAATTAGGACCTCTCGTCTGATGGGCTTATTTTAGTACTACAGCATGAGAGAAAAACCTTTGCATTGTGTAATTACAGATATATTTTTTTAGAGTCTGTCAGTTCTCACAGAAAGAATCTTCTACATTTTCCCCCCAAGGTAGGGACTACAAAGGTGTGATTTAAACAAATGTGTGCCCACTCTTGTTACAATTAGAGAAATACCTTAGAGTCAGGAATTTTAGCAAGCAGACTTCCCTTTACTCCCTCCTTTATGAGTATAATGTGTCTGCTTTTCTGTTCCAGTTTCTCCAGATAGTAAGTCATCTGTCTTCTTAGAATGGAAGAGTGGTGGTCTTCCCTATGGCCGCAATAGGACTATCGTTCACACTAGGCATTTGTGCCTTTCTCCATAATAAGTAAATATTGTCTGTTATGACTATGTTTTAATAAAGACAAATATACCCTGGGCTGAACGATGCTCACATTTTCATTCTGATTGCAAAATAAATTAAAATATTTTTGCGATCCATGGAAGTATCATAGGCTCTAGGCAGCATACCTGTCCTACCTAATGCATCAATGAGTCCAGGTCATCCATCCTAATTAGCATATTTTTATTCAAGCTGCAAGTCAATCCCCAGTTTTCAACCCTACCACCACCCTTCTACCTTCGCAGATCTATGTGCCTCCATTTCCTTCCACTTTTATACTAGCTTCACTTATGAGGGCAGAGTATTCGCATTTCTCTGCTTTGAGAAGTCCTTACTTCTTGTTCATTAGCTTTCAAGTGTCTAAAATTTGATAGCATCTGTCATCCGCTGTTTCCTCCTCTTTTGTGAAGTTTATTCATGTACCTTTATTCTAGTAAAAGTTGATTTAATGTGGGTATGGAGATAAATGCCTTTGCATAATGCAAACTCTCCCTGAAAGTTAGCTATCCACAGGCAATGCCAGCCGAGCAATGCCCTCCAGGCTGTGTAACTTGGCAGTGTGAGAGTGTAAGAACATCTTTGAACGTAACAAGAGAACAGAAGAGTCACTGCTTTGTGTACAAGCAGTGAGCTCAGCTTGTTTTTCAGTTTTACATTTTTTTAGAGAGATTTTTGTTATAGGGCACATGTGCTCGCTGGAGAGACAGAAAGAGACAGAGAGACAGAAAGTGAGAAATCAACCCTCAGGGGGTATGGCCAGGCTGCAATCCTTTCTCCTTCATTCTCCTTGGGATTTTGGGCATGTGCACATGCACAGGCACCTGGTGAGTTTAAGCTACCTAACCCCAGCGGCATAACCACTACGCCATCTGCTGGTCCTAACCTCAGTTTTACATCTTATTCCCACTTTCCTCCATGTCGGGAGCCTGTCCAGCATTCTGCCATGTAAGTCATCTCTAGTGGACGCTGTGGCTTCCTCTGCCCCTCGTCAGTCAGCACTCTCTCTTCTACTTTCTCTCCTGTATAAATTTGTTAAAATCGCCTTTATTGATTGATAGTTTCCTCACTGTTTTCTTCATTATTGTAAATGTATGCCTTTGTAAAATTTTTACGGTATGATTTTAATGGTTTCTTGGAAGGGAGATGAGATAAAAATCATATGTTCAGACACTCATTTTGTACTAGAAGCCCCTAAGTAAAATTTTAAAGTAAGATCATTATAGGTGAAGAAAATAAATGTAATTAATAGTCTCAATGACCTCCAGAAAGGAAAAAAAAAAAAAAAAAAAAAAAAAAACCTGAATCCTGGCATGCATGTGGTCTACACATAGAGAGGAATGAAATTTTCTTAGAATTTTGAAATGAATTTAATCTCTGAGAATGAAACACATTGGAAACAGTTGTAATGATTAACTTTGAATAGAAATATGCTATTGTACCCTCATTCTGATGGAAAACAAATAAGTTAAAACACACATGATTACATGGAAAATAAAAACAACGCCAATGGAAAAATTATATGATATAAAATAGGCATATCTAATAGTTCTATCATTGAGGAAGAAAAGTGCTTTCAAAGATTTTTACAGAGAGAAATTTGAATCAAGGAATTTGTGCTATTCTTTTACCTCAAGAAGGAAAACAAAACAAAGCAAAATAAGTTATGTGTTAGAAGGAGATGTTATTAAGCTTTAAATATAACATCATTAAACGTCCTTAAGAAAATAAATTTATGGCACAAGAGTGAAATGTTTTTATAATTTTTTTTTTCTTTTTTCGGAGAGGTTTTTTTTTGCTATAGGGCGCGTGCACTCGCCAGACAGACAGAGAGAGACAGAGAGATAGAAAGCAAGAAATCACCCCCCGAGGGGGGATGGCCACGCTGCAATCCCTTCTCCTCCATTCTCCTCTCGGGATCTTGGGCACGCACGCACACGTGCCCAGCGTGAGTTTAAGCCACCGGGTCCGAGACGCGAACCACAGTCAACTACGTGGGAGTCCAGTGACATAGCCATTGCGCTAACTGCTGGTCCCTGTTTTTATCATTTTTAAATTGCTCAGAAACAACTTCCTAATGCTAAAGTGTTAAATTTATGTAGAGGTAGAACATCTATCACAAATTATTTTTACTGCTAGTGATAAATTATATTATGTATTATATTTTTTTCAAGAGAAATTTAAAACTGTAGAACCTATAAAGAACTTATTTCCAGAGGAGGAAAAAAATGACCATATAAAATGCTCATTTAAAACTAAAGAAGTAGAAAAAGAAAGAAGCAACACCTTTCCCCCAATGGAATGAAACAAAATCAACTGCAAACACAGTGGACATTAATCTAACTACATGACTTATCATGTTAGGACCAAACTGAGGTTGCGTGTTCTGCTGACATTGTGCTTTACAGTTGGGATCGCATGAGGTGCTCGGCTTTAACTCTCAGTCCAACCTAAAAGGCTGGTGGCATGTGCCTATAATCCCAGCAACTTGAGAGTCTGTGGCAGGAGAATTGTAACACAGTAAGAATCTGGGGGAAAATGGTCAGAATGGATGACAGAAAGAATACAAACATAGGGAACCAGCAGTTAGCGTAATGGCTATGTCGCTGGACTCCCACGTAGTCGACCGTGGTTCGCGTCTCAGACCCACTGGCTTACAACTCACGCCGGGCGCGTGTGCGTGCGTGCCCAGGATCCCGAGAGGAGAATGGAGGAGAAGGGATTGTGGCGTGACCATCCCCCCTGGGGGGTGATTTCTCGCTTTCTGTCTCTATGTCTCTCTCTGTCTGTCTGGCGAGCGCACGCGCCCTATAGCGAAAAACCTCTCCAAAAAAAAAAAAAAAAGGATACAAACATATTTGTCTAAAGAAACTGACTTTAAATATAAACCTTCAAATAGGCTAAAGGACAAAGGTTAGAGAAAGACAGTCCATGCTAATGTTAATCAAAATAAAGCAGAAGGGAATCAATGGGGAAAAAAAAGCTTATTTAATAACACAAAAATAAAAATGAAGAGTTATCTGCTGATGATAATGTATATGATAATGTCTTTGACTTGACTAATGTACTAGTGCATTTGTACTAGGAGAAATCATTTTATACACTGGAAAGATGTACAGTGTATAAAAGTTCCCCAAAAGGCAGAATACAGAATCCTTTCCTGCAGTTGATCCATACATAGAGATCAATTGTTCAAGAATTTAGAAATAAATCTAGTCTCTGGGAATAAAATATATGACAAAAGGTCTAGTTAAAAGGGATGGACAGTGATGCAGTGGTAAAATATGATGCTCTAAAGGCTGACCCGCATGGAAATGTTCTAGGTTCATTACAGAGACCTCCTTGAGTAAGCTGGTACATACATTCACATGATTCAGGGCTAGTAAAGGCTGGTGGTGGATTGCTATGTCAAGACCAAGTGCTGTCTTTCGGTTTCTGTTTCTCTCTCTCTTTCTCTATCACTCATTGAAGAAATAAATAAATAAACATAAGAAAAAGAAACACTGTAGTGAGAATGAAGACTATGTGGGGCTAAGCTAGAAACAATAACAAAATGATGGCTGAAAGAAATTCTCTATTTTAAAATTAAAATATTCCTAAGACACCCTTGAGTAAATAAAGATTATCAAGAAAAATTTTTAAAAAATGCCTAACTATATGAAAGAACAACATATAAAATTTTTGGCACATAGCAAAAGCACTGCTTTTATATATATATATATATATATATATATATATATATATACACACACACTTCTCAGGGAAAATTATGGCTAAAACAAAAAGAAAGAAAATAATTAAAAATAGATAAGAAATCAATGCAATTTAAAGTAAAAAACAAAACAAACAAACAAAAAAACCAAAGTCTATTATTTTTGGAGAAGATCATGAAAACTGATTCACTTTGATACACACTAAAGAACAGAGAAAATATAAAGTTCCAGTATCAGAAATGAGGGGAAGGAGAAAAAGTCATGATTACTTTTGTCTGGTGAATCACATATATTTGGGTCTAGAAATAAACACATTAATTATTATTTCTGCAGAATTGGTTATTTCAGTGAACAATAATGATGATCATGAAGAGACCAGAGAGAAACTGAAGATTTTCCAAGGGGTTGTTTCAAACCCAGTTCCTGATAACAGTACAGTGGGCCATTTGAGCCTCCCTCCAGCCTCAAGCTTCTCCTCAGGGGAGATTTGTGAGCACCCAGGGGATGAAGACATCAAGGATCTTGAAAAACAACCAGGTGACTTTGTATATTGGAATCGGCACCAAATGGAAAGACCCTGTACAACCCTGATGGAAAGAACCCTACCAGGTTTGTCAATATTATCTCTGTGGTTTTTAAACCTGTGGAATTATTCACAAATACTTGTTCTGATCTTGGTTCTGTGAGAAAATTCACGATGAAAACCTACAAAAACACTAGGAGAAGAGTTCCTATTTTATGAAAGTTGGCTGTGAGAGAGATTTTTTTGCAATACAGAGTTTACTTACGGAAGTAGAACATAGAATCAGACGAGGTCATGCTCACTTGGCATTATCTCAGAATCAGCAGTACTCTGGAGCAACTGGCCCCACAGGCAAAAATGAAGAAAAAATTCAAGTTCTGACAATAAAAAAATCAATGTACTCCTGCAGCATATTGAAGAATTAGAATCTGAAGGAAAGGTAGAAGTCCAGGAAATGATGAAATTAGTAGAACAGTTAAAAGAAAGAGAATTGCTTAAATCTACAACCTAAACTATTGAAAATGGTGCTGCCTAAGAAAAACAAATGGAAATCTGTGTAGTGTGTGGAGCCTTTTTGATAGTGGGAGATGTACAGTTGCAGGCTGTTGACCATTTTATAGAAAACAAACAAACAAATAAAACACCTGGACTATGCCAAAATTAAAGTCATTATAGAAGAATCGAAAGAGAAGTTAATAAAAAGAACTGAAGAACATAATCATGATGAACACCTAAAAAAGGAGAAGCAAGAAAGGGAAGAAAGAGAAACAGCAGGAGAGAGAAAGAGAAGAAAGAGAAAAAGAAAGGGCTTGAGACAAAGAAGAAAGAGCAGTCGTTCATGAAGCAGGCACTCAAGCCGAACATCGAAACGAAGGGGCAGCAGATCTCAGGACCACACGGTAGAGGAACAAGGTGGAGCAGAAGGAGAGGTTGAAGAAGCAGCAGAATCCATGACAGGTTAGAAAGAAAGCACAGATCTCACAACTGGGATCAAAGGTCAAAAAGCTGAAATCGAAAATCATATAAACACACACAAGATCATAAGTTGGGACAAGGAACAAGATAGAAAATCCAAGGGGATGAAGAAAAGAGCACAGATGGGATTGATCCAAGGGGAAAGAAAAGAGATTTGTGTTAAAAACAAACAAACAAACAAAAAAAGTAGTGTCAAGTCCAGTAGTCTAGAAAAACAGTGAAGACATAAACATTGAATTGAAAGAAAGTGATACAACAAACGAGGTCAATGGGGACAGTGAAGACATTAAATCCAAAGGTGACACTCAATCCAATTAAAACCGACCTGATAAAACCTCAGATCAGACAAAGGAGTACTTTTCAAAGATTTTTGAAGAGGTACTGAAAATGGCAGATAGTGAAGACCAACATTAAAGTGAGGTGAAAGTATAGCAGCTTAGAAACAATATAAAGTTCAGATAGTAATTTTTTTTTGAGAGGTTTTTGCTATATGGCGCGTGCACTCGCCAGACAGACAGAGAGAAACAGAGAGATAGAAAGCGAGAAATCACCCCCCAGGGGGCATGGCCACGCTGCAATCCCTTCTCCTCCATTCTCCTCTTGGGATCTTGGGCACGCACGCACACGCGCCCGGCGTGAGTTTTAAGCCACTGGGTCCAGGACATGAACCGTGGTCGACTACGTGAGAGTCCAGCGACATAGCCATTACGCTAACTGCTGGTCCCAGATAGTAATTTTTTTATTAAAAGCTAATTCAGGACTGATATGATCCACCACATTTCAGAACATGTGTTAATAGCATATATGACTGAAAACTTAGGGTCTGCATCATGTATTTTCTTTAAGACTTTTTACGAGATACTACCTAGACGTGTCTTGCTCAGTGTTTAATTGAAAGTTTTATTTCTTTGACTTTGAAAACAGAATTAAACATTAGTATTTGAGTAAATCAGACAAAATGAGATCCAATTATTTTTAAAAAGGTTTTTGCCATTCTTTTCTTTTTTTTTTTTTTTTTTTTTTGGAGAGGTTTTTGCTATAGGGCGCGTGCGCTCGCCAGACAGAGAGACAGAGAGACAGAAAGCAAGAAATCACCCCCCGGGGGGGATGGTCATGCCACAATCCCTTTTCCTCCATTCTCCTCTCAGGATGTTCCACACGTACTCGTGCCCAGCGTGAGTTTAAGCCACCAGGTCCAGGACTTGAACCGCAGTCGACTCCATGGGAGTCCAGTGACATAGCCATTACACTAACAGCTGGTCCCCCATTTTTTACAACTCTGCTATACTGAGCCTGTAGATTTAGAAGTAAAAATAAAGCATATCTGACTTTCTGTTATAAGTTGATTGTCTCTATCATTAAATATTTTAATAATATTTTTCTAATAATATTATTGACTCTGGAAAATAAAAGAAATGAGGAAAGCCATTCCCCATTGATTGTATGGACATAAAAACATCATGAAATAATACTTGCTACAAATAAAGCTAGATGCACAAATTAGATTTCTTAGACAAAATGGACTAATTTATTGAAAGACAGAAACTACCAGAAGTCACAAAATAAGAAGTAGATGAATGGAATAGACCTAAATATATAAATTAAATTGATTCAATAATGGCTATTACTCCAAAAAAGAAAGCTTCAGATCCAGAGTTCCACTGGTATTTTCTAGCCAACATTTAAAGAATAAATAGTATACACTATCCATATCCAGAAGCAGAATCAGAGATAACACTTTGCAACTCTATGAGGGCAGGAACATTTTAGCAACACAACCAGATGAAAACATTATAAGGAAACTACAAACCAATATCTCTCATGAACATGAAAGCAACAATATTCAACAATATGTTAGCAAATTGAATAAAACAATGTATAAAAAATTACACAGCACAACCAAGTGGGCTTTATTGAAGATATGTAAGACAGGTTTAGAATTTGAACATTGATCAGTGTAATCCATCAGATCATAAGACTGTAAAAATATGGTCACATGAGCATACCAATTGACATAGAAAAACTAATTTAAAAATCCATCAGCCATATATAAATAAAAAACAAACATGAAGTGTAAGAGAACTTTCTTAACTTGAAAAAAAAATGAATACTTAATAGTGAGAGGCAGCATATACGGACACATTTTCTAATTATCCCTACTAAACATCAAATATGTGTTCAATATTTTGACAAATATACCTTTTTTAAAGGCTTTTGCCATAGGGTGCATTCATTTGTGAAAGAGAGAGAAATAGTGAAAGATAAAGTGAGAAATCACCCTCTAAGGGGGATGGCCATGCCACAATCCTTTCTCCTTCATTATCCTTCTGGGATTTTTCACACACACACACACACACACACACACACACACACATACACACACACTGCATGATTTTCAAGTCACTAAATCCAGGACTTGAACTGCAGTCAACCCTGTGGGAATACAGTGCCTTAACCACTATCCCACCTGCTGGCCCCTGAGAAATGTACTTTATTAGCTAAAGCGTGCATATCGAATCTGGGTGTGGGAAGTATGAGAATGTCCTGTACGATTTTCACAATTCTCTTGCAATTTCAAACTATTTAAAAAAAAAAAAAAGTTTATTTAAAAAAGTAAAAACAAGTAATTTGTGAAGATGATTACTTGAGTATTTTTAACACTATTTTCTGTGTCTATGAGTAAATATGAATAAATGGTGATTATGAAAGAGTATGAACAAATTTAGAAAACCATCATAAAGAAGTTCAGAGAATGAAAGAAAGCACTATCAAACTTCTTATCTTGTAGAATTTAGACAGAATTGACTTACACGTGTGTACATAGATGATAGATTAGATAGCTAGATGATAGACAAGTTGAAAGTTTAGTGACATTATAATGTATATATCAGTGTGTGTGTGTGTGTGTGTGTGTGTATATATATATATATAGAGAGAGAGTTATATACAATTTTACATCTTTTATGTCTATATAATCACTACCTTGGAGTAAAGTAAGGAAAAATAACATGTTGCTACTGTTTATTTTTACCACTTTAAGAATGGTTAAAGTTAGGGACCAGCAAATGGCCTAATGTTTATGTTGTTGTACTGCCGTGTAATTGGCCATGGTTTGAGTCAGAGATCTAGCAGTTTAAAACTCACACTGGATACTTGTGTGTGCATGCCTCAAGAAACATCGAGAGGAGAATGGAGGAGAAGGGATTGCAGTGTGGCCATCCTCCCTGAGGGATGATGTCTCACTTTCTGTCTCTGTCTCTCTTTGTTTCTCTGGTGAGTACACACTCTATAGCAAAAATCCCTCTTTTAAAAAAAAAAAGAATGGTTAAAATTAGTTTTCTTTATTGATTCAGGCAACATTTTATTAATAGTCTCGTATATGGCAGAAGTAAAGCATTATTGGTTACTTTATAAATGAATAACCAAACTTGAAGGCTCAGACTAGTCCTGAATCTAATGATCCCAACCTCTTTCAAGTGTGTGTGTGTGTGTGTGTGTGTGTGTGTGTGTCTAGAGTAGGGTGAAAATTCAGCAGAAGATAAATGTAGAGCAGGTCTTTTCATTCTTCTGTTTGCACAAATCTGAGTTTAGGGATTGTGTTTGTATCTAACCTAAGTGTTCCAAAATCCACCTTGGAAAGCATTGCTGGCAACGGCTGTTTCTTTCATATTTCTAGCTCCTCAGGAACAAGCCCACTCTGATCCCAGCTCACCGTGTGTGACCTTAGTCTCTGGGTTCAGTCAATACCACATTCTCCAGCTCAGGGGTAGAATGGCTTCCTGCTATGACTTATTTCTGGGTTACCTTAATGATCCCATGGGTGCTTATGTCACCTATGCAGCTAGTTTTCTGTACTAAAATCTCTGTTTTAAATACCTAACAATTGTTCCTATTTCCCTTATTAGAGCCTGATAAATTATAGAGATTAATGCTGAATATTATCGAATTTTTGCATGTTCTTTGACTTCATTCCCTGCTGCTTAAGCGTACTTGACATTTAAGACTATAACTTAGAGAATTGACAACCAGTGGCAACAACGGTGGGACAACAAATTTACTGGTGCAGCAAAATAAGAAATGCACTGGACTTAAAAGATGTTACAGAGAATACTACCCAGGAGCGATGGGTCATGGAGAAGTATGTTGAGGGGCCAGCAGGTGGTGTGGTGGTTAAGGAGCTGGACTCCCCACATGACCAACCAGTTTAAGTCTTGGACCTGGTGGCTTGAAAATCATACCAGGTGCGTGTGTGCATGTGCGTCCAAAATCTCAGGAAGAGAATGGAGGAGAAGGGATTATGACATGGCCATCCCCTCTAGTGATGTGATTTCTCATTTTAACTCTCTCCATCTTTCTCTGTCACTCTTTGGAGAGTGCATGCACCCAATAGCAAAAACATTAAAAAAAATGAAAGAAGTATGTTGATAAATGTCCTGAGTTCTTGCCTATTTTGATATCTGGATAAGGCATTTAATGTATTCAATTGGTTGTTCTTTTAGAATTTTGGTTGTCATTACTTTCTAATTTCCCTATTAATTTGAGTGATCAAAAATAATAATAATAATAATAATAATAATAATAAACAACTTATTGGGACCAGCAGTTGGCATAATGGCTATACCACAGGAATCTCATGTAATGGACCATGGTTTGAGTCCTGGACTCGATGGCTTAAACTCATGACGGGTACATGTGCGTGCGTGCCCAAGATCCTGAGAGGAGAATGGAGGAGACAAGATTGTGACGTGGCCATCCCTCCGCCAGGGGGGGTACGTCTCTGTCTCTCTCTGTCTTTCTGGTGAGCACATGTGCCCTATAGCAAAAACTTCTCAAAAAAAAGAAAAGAAAAAGAAAAAGAAAAAGAAAAAACTTATCAAGTAAATTAGGAAAATTGCAACCCAGGATTAGCTAAGTCTCTTGCCATTTCTGTTAGTCAAGATTACATTCTGGGGCAAGCAGGTGGCATAGGGGTTAGGGTGTTGGACTCCCACATGGCTGGCTGTGGTTCAATTCTGGGACCTGAGAGCTGAAATTCACACCAGGCATGTGTGTATGTGCACACCCAAAATCTTGAGAAGAAAATTAAGAAGGGATTGTGATATGGCCATCCCCCCCCAGGGGGGGGCGATTTCTTACTTTCTCTCTGAGTGTCCAGCAAGTGCATGTTCCCTATAGCAAAAATCTCTTTAAAAAAATAAAAAGACTACATTCCCATTATCTGCAATTCTTCCTAATAAGCCAATGATTTGAATGAAACTATATAATTTCTGACATGTTTCTTACCTCATTTTGATCTTTAGTTTCTTTCTATATAAGATAATAATTATTATGAGCTATTTACTGGGTAAAATAAAAATTTTAAATAAGATAGCATACAGATTCCTTTCTTCACTTAAAAAAATTACTGCAATTTGAAGCAGTTGGTATAAACTCGATAAATTTTAATCATTCTTTGATAATATTTTCTGAGGAGGTAATTATTCCTTTTAGACTTCATAAGATGCTTCAGAAATGACTGGTGGAAAAGGATAACAAGCATGTGTGAAAGATCAGAATATATTGCACAAGATTCAAACCAAATAAAGGTGAACATGTTTCACATATTTGAAGTGGGAAGAAGGGGGGACCAACAAGTGGCATGGTGGTTAAGGGCTCTGGATTCCCACTTGGCCAATTGTGGTTCAAGTCTCAGATCTGGCAGCTTACTCTCTCTCTCTCTCTCTCCTCTCTCTCCTCTTTCTCTCTCTCTCTCTCCTTTCTCTCTCTCTCTTTCCCCTCTGGTCAAATTAAAATAAATAAATGAATAGATAGATAGATAGATAGATAATAAAATTAAATAAAATAATTCTTAAAAAATAGAAGTGGGGAGAAGGAATGGTTAAGAATAGTTCAAGAGATCTGATGTACACCATTGTGTCTATGGTTAACAATATGGTGCTATATACTTACCATTTTAAGAGGCTAGATCCCATGTTAAGCATTCTGACTAACACACATGCACACACAGGAACACAAGGCAACTTTTGAAAGTGATGAATATGTTCACTAACTTGACTGTGGTAAGTGTATGCATAAATCCAAAGCACACTAAATTATATACATTAAACATGCATTTTTTTTGACATTAGTTATAGTCCAATAAAGCTGTTGCAGAAAAGAGAATTGCTGTGAGGGCATCTCCACTTCAGTGCTGTTACAAAAATCAGCATCCTGACCAACAGGCAGGAGAATAGCAAGGTTGCATTGCTTTATTTTTCGTTCCTGCCAGTCTACCCAGACCTCTTTTAATAATGTTTTTGTGACTAAACATGATAAACAAATTTAATTTGACATTATGAAAGAACAGCTTCCATTTAAAATAGCTTCTATTTTGAAGCTTTATATTTGCTTATTAAATGTACATGAATAGAATAAAATAATTCATAGCACTGTACTTAGAGAGCCATTTTAATAATTTAGTGTTTTATTTATAAATAGTTCTAATCTTCTAAACATCTAATCCAGATGTCCTTGACTACCATAACAAATAATGGTACAATTTTTCTCTTTCTTTAAACTTTCTATTGAAATACAGTATATATAAAGAAGAGCATATATTCACTGTGACAGGTCCATGAATTTTTACAAAGTGAAACTATAGCCAGAAATCATGGAATTAAACAGAATAGTAGCAGAACCACCCCAGAAACCCACTACTCCTCACTCCTTTCACACAGAGAAGCACACTGAAATTTCTAACAGCACTGATTGATTTGCTTATTTTTTTACTTTAAATGTATGGGATTTTAACATGGATTCTTGTATTTGACTTTTTTCGTTCAGCATTAAGTTGGTGAAATTTATATTGTTGCAAGTAATTGTTGATTATTCACTCTCATTACTACATTCAGTTATGTGAATACACAATAGCTATTGCGTTGTCAGAAAAATCATGATTTTTTTTCTGTTTTTGTATGAAAAAAATGTGTCATGATTTTCTGACAATCCAGTATTTTACAAATTCTATTATTAATTTATATTATTGACTTGGCTAATTTGCAGGTTTGGGTTACTTCAAGAATGTTTTTTTTTAAATAGATTTTTGCTATAGGGTAGGTGTACTCACTGACAGAAAGCAAGAAATAACTCCCTGGGGGGGATGGCCATGCTACAATCCCTTCTCCTCCATTTTCCTCTCTAGTTCTTAAGCATGTACATACATGAGCCCTGTGTGAGTTTAAGACACCAGGTCCAGGACTCAAATCATGGTTGAATATGTGGGAGTCTAGCAACGTAGCCATTACACCATCTTCTGGGCTCTCAAGCAATTTTTTATAAACCTTACAGTACTCATCTTTAGTATATATCTTAGACATTACCACCAGAATTCCTTCATTAACTATATTATCAGAATCATATTACCAGATTACATTTAAAAACATATCCCTTATTGAGTGTCTCACATATTTCATCAGCTTCAATAACCTTGGATAACTTACAGAATTATAATTTATGGTTCAAATATATAAGAATGTCAAGGATCTTTTTATATAAGGTAAAATTAAAAAGAATTCACTTGCTCTCCCGGTAAGCTTGGGTTACAAGATATCACATGACTTGTTCCATGAAGTCCCAGAAATCTTACTGTTAGTTACTTGTGAGGAAGAAGTGACAGGTTTTTGGTTATTTACATGCTCAGCTTTAGAAGATATTGCCAAACAATTGTCCAATATGGCATACCAGCTTACACCCTCACCAGGAATTTTGGTTTTGATATCCTGTCAACACTTCGTATTATTTTTTGTTTCTTTTCAGCTATTCTGATGGGTGTATATTGGTATCAGAGTGTGGTTTAAATTTACACTTCTTTGATGACTAATAGAGAAAAACATACCACTTTTTCCTAATTTATATTGGTCATGTGGACATCCTCTTTTGTGAAGGATCTATTCAAACTTTTTGCCCATGTTTTTTTCTCTTGAGCTGTCTTTCTTTTTCAACTGAAATATTTCATAAATAATACATAGTTGTGTGTGCTTTATATATTTTGGATATTAGTTTTTATTAGATTGATATTTAATCCTATTTTGCAGGTTGTCTTTTTACTTTCTTAAGGATATTTTCTGACAAACACATATTTTAGTTTCAATCTAGAGTAACTTATCTATATTTCAAACATTTCTTGTCTCCCATCTTTTTCTGCTTCAAGGTCATAAAGATGTTTTATCTCCTTTTAGACTATATAAGTACTCCAGATACATTTAATCACTGTACATCTTTACAGAGTGCAATATGGTTTTTCCAACACGATTACAGTACATATAATTCAAGACAAAGATATAACCATATACATTATCATCAGCAAGTAACTTCTCATTTTTGTGTCAATTAAATGTATTTTAATGTTTCTTTGCTTTTCCCTTTTCGCCTCCCTTCTTCCCCTTATCACCCATCCCCTTACTACCTCTGCTAGCTACAGTTGCCCTCCCTCCTGTTGTACCTTTTGATCTTTCCATTTCAGCTACAGAGCACATTTGGTGTATTCTGACAGAGACATACAAGGCCCGTCTTTCACAGCCTGGCTTGCTTCGCTTCACTTAGCATTAAGTCTTCCATATTAATACTTTTAAAAAATGATATACAATCCATTTGGAACTGATTTTTGTGCATGGTGTAATATTTTGTCCTGTGTGGCCCAGGACTCAGAAAACACCATGTGAAAACCTGGCTGCATGAGAGATCTCCAGTCTATCATTTGTCACTCCAACCCTAAATGCTGATAACATTTTGCTCATTTCCTCTAAAGCCTGAGCTTCAACGTGCACCCAGACATGGTGACAGTTCTCAGCTCACCTAGAACTAGTCCTTCTCCTCTTCAGGTATTTTGAATCATCTAGACTTCATTTTTATAGCTCTCAGATGTTATCTTTTTATTTATGTCTAGTCTGTGTCTGTTACTATGTATAGTTTTATATTGATATCTATTTACATTTATACATTTATATTTATTTTTATTTGTAATGTATCTTATGTTTTAAGATATAGTACATGTACTTGAAAAAATCATGCTTTCTTTTTATTTCAAAGTTACTGGAGCCATTGTGTCCAGAAGCCCTTTATTAACCATATTACCAGAATCATAGTTTCCCAGATCACATAAAAAAAAAAAAAAATCCTCACTGAGTGACTCACATGCACCACCAACTTCAATAACCTTGGATAAACTTACAGATTGACACTTTATGGTTCAAATATATATGAATGTTAGGGATCTTTGTATATCAGATAAAATTAACTTCTGAAGATGATCCTCTTTCTCTCCCAATTGGCTGGGCCTATGAGATGTTATATGATCTGCTCCGTGATGTCCTAGAGGTCAGTCAATTTGATACATACACTTGAGACAGAGATGATCTTTGTCTTGGTCTGATTTTTCCCAAAGGAGAGCCTAGACAAGGGCTGTGCATAGATAATTTACTTATGAGGTGAATGTAGAAATCCAAAGCAAGAAAGGAGACTCTTGAGGCAAGAAAGGGTGAAAAGACATTGAAGGGTGCTTTAATGTGCTTGTTACTACTCTGCCCAATTAGTATTCAATCCACTATGTGTATATGTATACACATACATATGATGTAGACTATGTCTGGCTCTTTGTGAGCCCCTGGGACTTTTAACTCTTTTATAATTTCAGGGTGTGCTTTATTGCAGCTGATCAAGCTTCCATAGCTCTGGAAGGAACCTTTAGAAAGAGAAGAGAGATGGGGGCTGGCAGGTGGCATAGTAGTTAAGGATGCTGGACTCCTATATGGCCAACCATAGTTTGAGTCCTGGACCTGGCGGCTTGCTTTCTCACTTTCCTTCTCTCTTTCTCTCAGTTCAAGTCCCAAACCTGGCAGCTTTCTCTCTCTCTCTCTCTCTCTCTCTCTCTCTTGCTCTGTCCCTCTTTGGTCAAATTAAAACAAATGAATAAGTAAATAAAGTTTGTCCCAACCCACAGGACAGTTGAACAGGTTTCCTGGGGGAGGGAGTGAGAGATGGGACAAACACACACACACACACACACACACACACACACAGAGTGGAGACAATATGAGGTGCTGATCAAGTCTTCCGTATTCTGTTTATTGAGGAAGAATTATGAGCTTATATACAGGCTGGTGGGCATTGATTTGTTGCCCGAAATGCAAATGAGATAGAACAGCATGAACCAATCATTGGTGTGGGCGGATCTCTCCTGTTGCCTAGAAACCCAACTGCCCCCAGGAAGAACCCTTTGTCATATGATTTCTGAGAAAAGGTTTGCTCAGTGAGGAAGTGAAACCTAATGATTTCCAAGATGGTGGATAGCTCAAGATGGTGGATAGCTCAAGATGGCTTCTGTATGCAGTGCCCTCCACAAAAGTTAGATAAAATAATTCTTTAAAAAAAAAAGAGAAGAGAGACATTAGCATTTGAGATAGGATTCTGTCAGTATGCCAGAAATGGAAGTATGAAGTTCTGCATCAGTCCTTACAATAGCTGTAGTAAAAACTATAATTGTCTTTTTTATACATAGAAAAAAACTATAGCTGAAAAATACTGACTTTCTTAAAGTCTAGCAAGTAAGCTAGAATTTGTACAATATATGTATCTATCATATATTTGGCACAAAACACAAATTCTTCCCTCCCTTCAATTTAGCATCTATTATAAATGCATTTTGTAATCTGATATTACATATTTTATATCTTAATTACTCATAGATATATGGATATTTGGGTATATGTAGATTCTATATCTATTTAATAATTTGCTAGACTGAAACTAAATTTTAGTCAAGCAACTAAAATTACACGAATAGTAGGATAAAAGAAATTAAGTGTAAGTATCCAAATGAGAGAGAAATCTTTTCCTTAGCACTCACAGTTAGAGGATTTAGGAAAAATTATGCATTTTAAAAAAATTCAACTTCTCTTGTTTTGAACTATTACTAAATGAAAAAACACTAAAGAAATGAAGTAAGTCCAAAGCAAAACTTAAAAAAAAATTAAAGCAAAAGATTCAACTTATTATTGTAACATTTATGATCCTTATATCGAATATTTATCTTCTTAGTCAATTAAGAGTGTATGTTTTCATAAATTCTACTAGTAATATATTCAAAAGGTTTTTGAGAAAAATTTATTTGTACAATTATTTCTTAATGCATATTATCAGCTACAAATTGTTTGTGATAACATTATCATATAATTTTACTTGAAATATGGTAGAGCTATTAAGTGAATGATAAAATCTGTAATGATAAAATATATGGTGAAATTCAACATATTGGATAAGATTTTTGACCGTTTTTGCTATAATATACTCAAAGTATCATCTATGCAATTCTAAAACTTACATAACAGACTTCTTAAGAATATATCAAATTAGGGGATTAGCAGATGGCATAATGGTTACATCGATGAACTCCCATGTAGTCAATTCCGTTTCTAGTCCCTGACCAGGTGGCTTAAAACTCATGCCAGGCACGTGTTCGTGTGTGCCTAAAATCCTATGAGGAGGGACCAGCAGTTAGCGTAATGGCTATGTCTCTGGACTCCCACGTAGTCGACCGCGGTTCGCATCCTGGACCTGGTGGCTTAAACTGATGCCGGGCGTGTGTGCGTGCATGCCTAAGATCACAAGAGGAGAATGGAGAAGGGATTGTGGCGTGACCATCCCCCCTGGGGGGTGATTTCTCACTTTCTATCTCTCTGTCTCTCTCTCTCTCTCTGTTTGGTGAGCACACACGCAAAAACTTCTAAAAAAAAAAATCCTATGAGGAGAATGGAGGAGAAGGGATTGCAGTGTGGCCATACCCCCATAATTGTGATTTCTCACTTTCTGTTTCTCTGTCTCTCTCTGTCTCTCCAGCAAGCATGCATGCCCAATAGCAAAAATCTCTCTCTCTCTCAAAAAAAAAAAAAAAAAAAGGAATATATCAAATTATGTGAATTGCTTCTAAATCATGTCACTTGCTTCTAGCTCTCTCTGTCCCTGAATCTCCATTCTATGCTTGTATTAGTAGTGTCATAGTTGCCTTGGGATCTGTTTCCCAGAGACATTCTGGTTAGAAGGGAACAGAAATAAATTAGAAAGTTAAGCTGTTATCCAGAAAGGGGCCTTCTCCATGCCTTTTCAAAGGAGGATTGATGAAAGCAGAAGAGAAGAACTTTTATCTCTCCACCTTCTAATAATCAAAATATTTTCTCTTGCCTGAGAGGTCCTGTGTTTGGGACTCCTTTTTATTTGCAAATGTCATCGAACATTTCAATTCCAATTCATCTGTTGAGTGGCTTGGACAATAGCCATCTGTTGAGGCTTGGGTAGCAACTAACATCTGCTAGTTGCTTATGCCTACTCTGCCAGAGAGACATTTTTGGTCTGCGTGTGCTCACCAGCTGCAATAGAGAAGCATCAGTCTGATGAAAAATTGAAGCAGGTTATCAGGTGCTCCCTAAACTTCTACTTGAAGCAAGAAAATTAAACTAGACTGATATAAATATGGGCCTATTAGTTCTTGTATTTATGTGCTAATTTAGCCAAAGTATATGTGTAGGAATATATAGCCTTTACACTTCCTGGAGCTGGGGAATACTGGACTAAAGAGAAGAACCCACATGGCTAAATACTTTTCATCTTTCTGATACGTTAACCGTGATTATTTTTGTGGAAAAGTCACGAAACTATGAAAGTCACAACAAACATTTCCCAATCTGAACTCTTCTCCCTCTGGAAACAAAAATCTTTCCTAATATTGCAGAAATTACATACTTCCCCTCCACAAGAAGCCAAATGCCAAGAGTCAGAAAATGTAACTCTTTGACCATAACATCTAAGAAGCCAAGGATTACCATACTATAAATAATGCAACTTCCAATTCCTGGAAACTGAATTATACTACCTTTTAGTAATTTGTGAGTCACTTTTCATGCAGTGAGGAGATGAATAGTAATTAAAAGCTAAGTCTGGAACTCAGACCTGGTTTCATTCTAACCCTCCAACTTAACCAACTGTGCATCTTTCTTTCATTTCAATTTTTTTTTAAGTAAAAATAAAGAATATAACTGTTACTGTGAAATGAAATGTGATTATATATAAATGTTGGCAAATTATGCATTCAATGTATTTTATTAACGCTCATTAAGTGCTAGTTTTGGGGTTCATTATGTATTGGGATATGCCAGTGAACAACACAGTCTCAAACCATATTCATATTGTGCTCATAATCTAACGTAGTTCTTGGCATAAATTTTGCCCATATTAGTCAAGACTCTTTCCAGCAGGGACAGACATACACTTTTAGCTAACTTTTGCAAAAACTGAGGAAAGTGTTAGATAATAGTGGAGACATAAGCAGATTGTCCAGTTTCTGGGCCAGGAACTCACATTCCCAGGTCATAAGAGGAAGCTATACTCAAACTCAGCTTTCTACTAGGTAGTGAGTGGGTGGGATTCTTTTTTCCACAACTCAAATCCAAACTTTTTATGAAGCTGCCAAAAGGCTTTCTCAGATCCTACAAAGCAGACGTCTGAGCTCTGAGTGGTTAAGTATCTGAGACTTTAATGCTTATTCTCTATGCAAGATTACTCTCAGGCTTCTAGGAGGTCAGAGATCTCTCTTGGAGCAGAGATCCCCAGTGTTCAGCATTGCCATAATGTCTACAGGCACTGGCATGGAATAAAGTGACTGAAAGCGGTCACGTGTTTCTTCTTGTATGTTTTCCTAACTAAAAGTCTTCCCCCACACTACTTGCTCCTCAAAAAAGTCATGACGTATTGTTCTAGGTTTTTCTATGCAAAAGTGGGTCATGACTTTTCCAGTGACCTAACAGAAGAAGCTGTAGTCCTATCCTTCACTCAGTATAGCACAGGCACATAACCCATCCACAGAAAGGGAGAGGTAGAGTCGGCCTCAGGGATGGCTGCATGCAGAGACACTCAATGTTTTCTCACTTTACACCATTTTCTCATTCCTTCTTTTTGTCTGTTTCATCGTCTTAGGCCCTGGTGGTACACTTGAGCCAGGCAACATAGCTATATCACCACCCAGCTTATATCCCTAAAGCTTTATATAAAATAAAAAAGTGAGTAGGACATTTTTTCATCTTAGTTATGTTCAAACAAAAAATTGTGAAAAGGCAGTCTCACCAAACATTATGCTAATACCTGCATCAGTTACTGTGCTTAAGGAGCAAACATTGGAGGGCCCAGGGCTGGGTACCCTCAACTATACTTCTTTTTTTTTTTTTTTTTTTTTTTTTTTTTTTTTTTTTGAGAGGTTTTTGCTATAGGGCGCGTGCGCTCGCCAGACAGACAGAGAGAGACAGAGAGATAGAAAGCAGGAAATCACCCCCCAGGGGGGATGGCCACGCCGCAATCCCTTCTCCTCCATTCTCCTCTCAGGATCTTGGGCACGCACGCACACGTGCCCGGCGTGAGTTTAAGCCGCCAGGTCCGGGACTTGAACCGCGGTCGACTACGTGGGAGTCCAGCGACATAGCCATTACACTAACTGCTGGTTCCCACAACTATACTTCTTTAGGTACTCATTCAACAAATTCTTGGTGCCTGCCATGACAGGACCAAGAGAAACAAATACAGATAATTTATGGTTGCTGTCCTCAAGTCAAGTAACCCACTGTCTAGTTGGGAAATAAATAGTGTCATTTATTGAAAATTAGCAATATGCCAGGCCATCTCATTTTGCATTGTCACTAATCTTCAAAAAAATTCTATGAAATAGTTGTATTATCACCTTTCAACAGAGAAATAAATTGAGGCCCTGAATCAGTCATTAGCGAGTTCTTATTGAGTAACCATTACGTGCTAGGTAAGATTCTTAACTTTATGGATCAGTGCTGAGCAGAGAGATGAAATAATTTACCACAGTTGTTATATTTAATGCTTTTTCATATGAGCTTTCTGACACCATGATTCTGTATCATTTGGAACTGACATAATTACCTATTCTATCCAACATTCAAATCAGTTGCTGTGGAAACATTAGAGCAAATGGCAGAGCCATGGTATGAGCCCTGATATGTTTGTTTTTACTACACCAGTGTCCCTCTATAACAATCTGCTTTCTGGAAAGGTGCTAATAAAAGTCATTCATACTGCACACATGACTGATACTGTTATGTTTAGTACATGCATCTGGAACATACCTTTAAACCAATTGAAGAAATCATGAGAAGAAATCTGTTTTGACTGAAGACTTGGGATGAGCTTTTTTCATGATTAATATCAGTTCAAAACAACCATTCTTATTATAGTGCATTATCACTTTCATTTTAACTAATTCAGGATCGGTTTGAGGCTCAGATGGAAATTCAGTTCTCTGAGGTTCCTCTACAAATCATGACAACCCCTCAATGGCCTGTGGCCTTGGCCCTCAGTGCTTAAAGATTTAACAATGGAGGAAGGTCTAAGTGAGACAGTAGGGAGGATTTAGTCTTCTTTTATCAGGGAAAAAGGAAAAGCAAGATAAAAGAGTTAATTAAAAGGTTACAAAGAGATTTTTTCAAAGTAGGGCTTTAACATAAGCTGTGGCAGTAGGATAAGGATAAAGTAGAACAGCTGATGGCTCTTACAAAGAAAAATCCATTCAGCCTCGGGTCCAACAAAAAGATACATTTTCAGAGACTATGATCATGCATGAAAGAAACATATTGTATATATTTGTCCAATTGTCTGGGAACAACTTCAAGGATTCAGGCTGTCTAAATCACTTTTTGAACCATGGGTGGGTATAGATACGTTACTCAAATATGGTGGGAGGAGTAAACAAGAGTCCTTCCACATGATTTTTGAAAATATTTCGGCGTTTTGCTTTGCAGCCTTCTTCAATTTAAAAATAGCACAGAATTGCACACGTTAACATGTCACTGCTGTGTGCCCCTATATTGGCATTGCGTCTTTGATACCTTCTGAAAACAAAAATCCCAGAACTCTGCTGTTTCCATGGCAACTGCATTTTAAGAAGGTGAAGTTTTCCATTTGATAGAGCTGAAAGGCTATTAACGTCATGTTTCGATGATACTGAAACCATGGTGTCAGGAGTCAAGACAACACATAAGGTTCACGTTGACCCCACCCAGTATTTACTCTTCTCCTGAAATAAGCTTTAAAAACCAATAATATAAATTATTAAAATAGTGATTATTATTCTAAAATCTAACATCATGGAACATTAACATTGAAAATATGTGTATTAAAATTCCGATCTAATGCCAGCTATGAGAAAATAGTAGAATCAGAACCAAATCCTTTCCTTGATGATTTTTACTGCCTGAGATATGATCGTGTTATGTAGTTTTTTAAAAAAGATGATATGTCTTATTAATCACCCATTTTGTCCTTTATGCTCCAAGATCTCCAAGACTCTTAAATAAAACTTGATTTGGGAAATAAGAAGGAGCTAGAAATATTCTCTAAAAGGGAAATATTTTCTGGTTCACGACAAGAGACAGTTCAACTGAGCGCAGTATATATTTGCCAGGGTTATTGCAATGAAGCACTACCAATGGGGTGGCTTACACGGCCAAAATGCCTGACTTCATGATTGCAGAGGCTAAGAGTCTGACAGCAAGGTGTGGGCAGGGTTGGTTCCTTCTGAGGGCTGTTAGGAATATACTGTTTCATGCTTCTTCTGTAGCTTCTGGTGGTTTCCTGGCAAGTTTTGGCATTCCACAGCTTGTTGACACATCAGCTCAACCTCTGCCCCAGGTTCCCATGGTGTTGTGTGTGAACACGTGTGCCCACACGGTCAACTTTCTCCTTTTTATAAGGATACCACGCATATTGCACGAGGAGTACAACTTCCTATTAACTAATAAAATCTACAATGACCCACCTTAGGCCACATTCTAAGGGACTCTAGGCTAGAACTTCAATATATTAACTCAATATATAGCACACAGGTTCTATTTGACTTCGGAAAATAAATATATCATATTTATTTTCTCATTTAATCCTCATTATTAATACTGTGATCAGATGTCTAAGTAGCATAAACTAATACTCAAATTTTGCTGTGCTTATGAATTAGTTGGGCATCTTATTAAAAATGCACATCCAATTTAGTTAAGTCTGGTTGGGGTCGAGAGCTCTAGTTCTAACAGTTTGCAGGTAAAGTTCATGATGTTGTTTGCAGAACAGTTTGTGGAACAAAGATTAAAACCGCCATGAATGAGAGCCCTATTTTTTTAAAGCTCATGCTGTGCCTACTACAACAGTCCACCTCTCAGAAGAAAGAGCAAAGAAAACAGGCAGGAAAAAAAGAAAAGAGGTGGTCAGCCTCTGTGGGGCAGGTGGTAGTACACTGCTCTGCAATGCTAGAAGCCACAGAGCTAGCAGCAGCTTCAGATTCTGAGATTACCTGAAACCTGCCAGGTGTGTGTCTAAGATCCTGACTAGCTACAGAGCTGGGGGAATGGGATTTTATTGCGACAACCCCATCGGGGATGCCTGTTTCTCTTTCTGATGAAGGAAGTAAAATAAACTTTTTTTAAAAGGAAGAAAACTGAATTAAGAAAGATCAAAAAGAATGAGAAGAAGACATAGGATTTTTGTGAGAAGGCTTCTGTCTAGGATAATTTATAAAATGTGCTGAGAGCCAGCCATTGGTGTGGTAGTTAGTGTGGCTGGATCCCACATGGCTGGCTGTGAGTAGAGTCCCAGCCCTATGACTTGAAAAATATGCTGGGTATGTGTACATACATGCCCAACATTCTGAAGGGAGAAATGGAAAATAAAGGATTACAGCATGACCATCTCCAACGAGGTAGGCACTTTCTCATTTTCTTTCTCTCTGTCTCTCTTCGGTGAGCGCACACACTTTCTGACAAATAAATAAATAAATAAATAAACATGCACTAAAATCAATCATCAAAAAAAAAAAAAAAAAATGAGGAACATCTACATCTTGTTCCAAATGAATTTATATATTACTTCTATCTATAAATAATTTTAATCCTCATAATCTCTGAGTAAGTAAATAATGCAACTATGTGATACTCAGAAATACGATTAGCTACTTTCTTGCTGTGGTGATCAAGACCTTATCTTTTATAAAACCTCTAACAGGAGCCAGTAAATTTTTCACAATGGGCCATAGAATTAACTTTAAAATTAAACTTTGTGAACCACAAAGCATAATCAAGACTATTATGTAGGTACTAACACAATTTTAAAATGTGACCTTCTAAAAGGAGAAACAATTTTTAGCTCATAGACTTTAAAAAACACAACAAACCAAAACAGATGTTTACTGACCTCTGATCTATAATGTAGGAATTTATACATGCAAAATCTAATGTAAAAGTATACTTTTTTGTTTGTCTGGGTTTTTTTTTTGTTTTGTTTTTTGTTTTTTTTTTGAGAGGTTTTTGCTATAGGGCACATGTGTTTGCCAGAAAGGAAGAGAGAGACAGAGAGAAAGAAAGCAAGAAATCACCCCCAGGGGGAATGGCCATGCCACAATCCCTTCTCCTCCATTCTCCTCTCAGGATCTTGGGCACACATGCACACGTGCCCAGCGTGAGTTTAAGCCACAGGATCTGGGACTTGAACCATGGTCGACTACGTGGGAGTCCAGCGACATAGCCATTATGACAACTGCTGTCCCTATACTTTTTTTATTTTAACGTTCTGGTGTTTAGTATTGAGTTGTAAGATAATAAACAATGGGTTCCAGACTGAACTGTAGACTGGAACTAGATCTCCAAGTAGTAAATTAGCAATAATTGCGCCTCGGATAAACCTCATTGGCTACGATGCCACTGCGCAAAGCTTCCAAGTAGTAAATTAAAGGCATAACTTGGTATGGAATAAGAAGTTTTCACTGGAGTTGAAACCTAGGACAAGTTACTGTTGGGAGATTCAAAGGTACCAGCCTATGGTAGTTAGTTCAGTAAAGCAACAAGAAAAAAGTACAGAATGGCATGAGGGTTACTGCTTCTAAATCACTTAGCACAGTGCATTGCACATGGTAAAGCCTGAATAAATGTTAGTTAATACACTGGTATTATCATTATCGATATCTGGAAAACGCACTGATTACTGGATGGAAAACCAGTATAAGGGAAAGAGATTACATCTATGTTTTCAATCCAGGGAAAGAAAAAATAAAAGACCAACCATAGCTAGTATAAAGAGCTTTCTTAGTAATCTAATTATCCAAGCAAACTAGGCCATAGCTTGCTTGTCTCAGTAGGGGCTATTCACCATCAAATAACTATATCCCTAGCTGTGCTTCAGTAAAGCTATTTTGTTGCATTTAAAATGAATATAGGTCAAAAAATATTTTTCTGTGGATGATTAGCTTCCAAGTGAACTGAGAATAGTGGGAAGTCATATTCAAAGGCACTTCAAAGCTGAAGAAAAGAGCAGTCATGTTCCCACTTGATAGCTCTGCTTATGAAGGGAAACATGAAAAGCTAGAGTAACTGAGATTTCGGTAATTATTTCTCTTTAGACATTTTGCTGCATGAGGATGTATACAGTCAATCAGCCATTCAAGTCCAGGTGTGTGACTGCACCCAGTAGCCGGCATCTGTTCTTCCATACTGCCTGGTGCCAGTATTTGACAACCCACTAATCACACCTCATGGCAACTAGAATCTTTCTTTCTTAAAAATATTATTTTATTTAACTTTATTTATTTATTTTAATTTGACCAGAGAGGAACAGGGAGAGAGAGAAAGAGAGGACAGAGAGAAAGCCACCAGGTCCAAGACTCAAACCACAGTCAGCCATATGGGAATCCAGTGCCTTTTACCACCATGCCACCTGCTGGCCCCTACCACGTTTGTGATTCCACTGAGAAAAGATAGGAGGGAGGCAACACTGGTTCTAACACTTTGTTCATAAAGGAAGAGCAGCTTGTCTTTGCTGATGATAACTATCATCCTCAGCATCTATTGCTTATGGGATGGCGGTGTTTCCTAAAGTGGGTCCACATACAGAACATACTTTACTTTTCTGTCAATTACTTCTGAATTTTATTTGGCCACAGACTTTGTTTTCCAGTAATGGTTACTAAAAATCCTACAAAATACATGTAAGGAAATACTGCATCAACACACACACACACACACCTTACCAATTGTCATGACTTCTGCAGGTTTGTTTAGGTGATGAGGAAGCACAGCCTCATGGAACAACGACTCCTAAACTTTAGCAGGACAGTTTAAAATCTGAGGGAAAGAAACTAAATGCTTTCCCAATAAGATTAGGAATGGAACCAGCAGAGAGCACAATGGTCACATCACTGGACTCCCACATAGTCGACCCTGGTTTGATTGTCAGAAACTGTGGCTTAAAACTCATGCCAGGTGCATGTGCATGCATGCCTAAAATCCCAAGAGAATGGAAAAGGGATTGCAGCATGGCCATCCTCCCTGGGGGTTATTTCTTGCTTTCTGTCTCTCTGTTTCTGTCTCTCCAGCAAGTGCATGCGCCCTATAGCAAAAATCTCTTAAAAAATAAAAAGATTCTGAAAACAAAAAGATGTTCATTCTCAACATTTTTATTCAGCATTGTACTGGAAGATTTGGATGCAATCTAGATCATAATTCTAGCAAATTATTTTTTAGTATATAATTAAAACTTATCTAAAGTTTATATGAGGAGAGGCAAAAGGACCCAACCTATCAAAGCAATATTGAAGGAGGAAAGCAAAAATCACGGGACTGACACTACTCGTCTTCAAGACTTACTATAAAACTGTGATAATGAAGATAACGTGGTTTGGTATAGATACAGGTATGGTTTAAGAGATACAGGGTTAATAAATAATTACTGAAATCTACTATTCTGGGTTTTTATATTTCCTTTCACACACAGACTTATCAAATGGAGAAATAGCTGCCATATTTTGAAAACTTAGGGTACCTTTCAAGTTCGAACTTCAGCTATCCTAAATTCACTTTATAGTTAGTAATCCACAGGAAAATATGTTCTAATTTATACATAAACAGAAAACCCAGAAGCAGATAGAAAACATAGCATATTTACTTTAGCCCGCAAAACAGAGGCAGTTCCATGTAGAGAATGTACAGTCTACCTAAAAACTGATTGGAAGTACCAGCAGGTTGTGCTGTGGTTAAGGCACTGAACTCCCACATAGAATACCATGTTTTCAGTCCCAGACCCAGGGATTTGAAAATAATGCCAGGCACCTGTATGTGTGTGTCCAAAATCCAAAATCCTGAGAGGAGAATGGAGGAGAAAGGATTGCACCATGGCCATTACCTGTAGAGATTGATTTCTCATTTTCCTTCTCTCTGTCTCTTTCTGGTGAACATACATGCCCTATGGAAAAAAAAAAAAAAGATACTGTAACAACTGGATAGCTGCATATAAAGAAGAAGGAGGAGGAGGAAAAGCAAATATGTATTTTATATCTTTCACAAAAATTAATTCAAAATATTTTATACACCTAAATGTTAAAACACAAAACTACAAAACTTCTAGAAATAACATGGGTGGAATAGGTATGTAAACTCATATTTGCAATGACATTATAGGCTAAAAAATAACCACAAAAATCCATGGAAAAATTAAGTTAGCTTTATTAAAATCAAAACTTCTGCCTTGCATAAGACTCCATAAAGATAATAGAAATACACTTTGTAATATTATAAAAATATTTAAAATAATATAAAATAAAAATTTTAAAAATAGTATATTCAGTTATGCAAAAGACAATTCCAAAATGCCCTATTTGTTTAACAGAGAATTTTATATTATTTTGTCTATTAAATATTTGTTCTCAGGGACCAGTAGTTGGCATAATGGCTATGTCACTGGACTCCCATGTAGTCGTCTGCGGTTTGAGTCCCGGACCTGGTGGCTTAAACTCACGCCAGGTGCATGTGCCCAAGATCCCAAGAGGAGAATGGTGGAGAAGGGATTGTGGCATGGCCATTCCCCCTCGGGGGGTCATTTCTCACTTTCTATCTCTCTGTCGCTCTCTGTCTTTCTGGTGAGTGCATGCACTCTAGCAAAAACCTCTCAAAAAAAAAAAAAATTGTTCTCTTTGCCCCTCTATCCTCTACCACCAATTCTCTATACCCCACTCTCTCCCCTTACAATTACTGGTATTTATACTTATCCTCTCTACTATTATATCTTTGGATCTTCCAATTTCTGCCTCAGAGTGCAGACATTTGTACATTTAAGTGGGGATATATATATAGTATGTCTCTTTCAAAGTCTGGCTCACTTTACTCAACATTGCCTTTTATATTCATCCAATTTGAATTAAATAATAGGATCTCATTTCTTATGACTAATATTCCATAGTATGTATGTGCCACAGTTTTTCAACCCAGTCATCAGTTTTTGAACACTTGAACTGATTCCAGGTCAAATCAATTGTGAATAATGCTGCAAGAGACATGGATGGATGTGCATGTGTCTTTCCAACTGAATGTTTTCCTATTTTGGGGGTAACTAACAAGGAGGGGGATTGTTGGGTTATATGATATTTCCATTTATAGGTTTTTAAGGAACCTCCAATAGAGGATGGACTAATTTACATTCCCACCAGCAGTGTAAAAGGGTTTCCCTTTCACCACAGCAGTGACAGGCATTTATCACTATTTTTCTTTTGGTCCTAACCATCCTACCTGGAGTTAAATAGTATCTCACTGAGGTGTTAATTTGCATTTCCGTTATGACAAGTGACTTCGGACATTTTTTGTATTATGCCTTCTGGCCATTTGTAAGTCTTCTTTGGACAGTCATCTATTCAGCTCATTTTCCCATTTTTAAATTGGTTTATTCCTTTTTATTGTGGGTGAGCTGTTTGAGTTCTCTATATATTCTGGTTATCAATCACTCGTCTAAAGAACAATGGGCAAATATCTTCTCCTATTCCGTGGTTTGTCTTTTCACTTTAATTGTTGTTTCCTTTGATGTGAAGAAGCTTTGCAGCTTGATGTAATCTCACTTGTCTATTTTTGGGATTATTGCCTGTGCTTTGGAGTCTTATTTAAGAAATCATGGCCTACTCCAATGTCTGAGAGTTTCCCTTAGTTTTCTGTCAGTACATTTATAGTTTCAGGCTCTATATGTAAATATTTGATCCATTTTGAATTGACTTTTGTGAATGGTGAGAGATAAGAGTTCACCCTTATTTTTCCACAGGTGGCTATCCAGTTCTTGCAACACCATTTGCTGAAAAGACTTTTTTTCCTGCACTGGATTGTTTAGAACCCTGTGTCAAAGATAAATTGACTACATGACTTGGGGTTTATTTCTAAATTCTCTATTTCGTTCCATAACTAAACATACTCTCATCATACAATCCAGCAATTCAGTATCCTTGTATTTATCCAAATGAATTCAAAATTTATACCCACACAAAACTTGCACATGAATGTTTACAGTAGCTTTATTCATAATTGTCAAAATGTGGAAGCAACAAGATGTCTTTCACTAGATAAAGAGACTAGTACAATCAGAATTATTCAACCATACCAAAAAATGAGCTATCAAACCAATAAACAAATAGAGGAAACTTAAATGCATATTGCTAAATGGAAGAATCCAATCTGAAAAGGCTTCATACCATATGATTTCAAGTACATAAAATTTTGGAAAGTGCAAAACTATTTAAATAAAAAAGATCAGTGGAGGAGGATGGAATAACTGTGAAACCATTCCATATGAACTGTAACAGCAGATATATGTCATTACTCATCTGTCAAAACTCAGATTATACAATAAGAAGAGTACACCCTAAGGTAAAGTATACATTTTAGCTAATAATAATGTATCGGTTTTTGTTTATCATTTGTAACAAATGTACCACATCAGTGCAAGATGTTAATATTACAGGACCTGAGTGATGGTGAAGAAATGAGCTACTACTATATGGGAATTCTATACTTTCTGCTCCATTCCTCATAAATTTTAAACTTCTGAAAATTTAAGTAGTTTATGCTTTTCAAAATTTAACTACAAAATCACAGTAACCAGTAGAATACACTGTATTCCTCTGAATTCTGTTTGTATATTAAGTGGCTTTTCCCAATCACACATTATTGAATACTTTTTCCCTAATATTTTTCTAAAATCTTCAAACAAGCTAACTGTAAACATAAAGCTCTTATTCTTTTAGAAAATAGCTTATTATTCATATTATCACAACATGCTTAACACTAAAATGGACACACTGTAGTGAAGTGAGCCAAAAGATAATATTAATTTACAAAACAATTTCCAGGAGAAAAATGATGAAGACAAAAATTCAAATATAAAAATTGCATCTCTATCTTAACTTATACTTTTGTGGAGAAAAAATTGATCATGCTGCAGCAATCACACTTGTGAAATACTATTCTGAACCCAACTCAGTGCTCATTTGGCTGCTATTTTTTAACATTGTACTACATAAATATAAAACACATCAAGTTCATTCTTATCAATGGTTGGTTTAGTGTGAGAGTAAAGTTTCCATTTTTAAAACAATGTATTTCTTATCAAATGGTTATAATGATGCCAAAGATTCTTAAAGGAGACATTACACTGATTTTCACATGCATTTTATACTTCCTGGTAGAAAAATAAATCAAATCAAAACATAACTGAAGTGTAAAGCTGAAGAAATTCCTCATTCAGTCAATCAGCTCTCACTCCTTTCAGGATTCTTTTGGAATATTCCCCAGTGTCAGCCACCTTGTTTTAGGAAGCTTGAGAAGAATTAATCCAAAAAGCTGAAAAATAGTGGAAGCTCCATGAGCTGCATTTTCTCTCACATGGGAGTCCAGAGACATAGCCATTACGCCAACTGCTGGTCCTTAAACTGGAACTTTTAAAATTTCAGTAGAGAAGCTAAACAATAAAGAAAAACATGGGGAAAGAAAATAGCCTATAGTGTCATGACTACCCAGTGCTCTAGGATAGGGTTGACAAGCTACCTAGTTACGAGTGTGACTGCCTGGGTCAAGGACTGCTCGTCTTTCCTTTTTCAAAGGCCAATGGTTTCGAGGAGGCACAGACCAGCCTTGGCCATTATCTTAGTCCAAGGTTCAGAATGACTGCCTCAGGTAAAGATTTATAGAGGAAATCCTATAAATTGAAGCAGAAATTCCTGCTTAGGGCTAATGAAGATTACTCTAGGGCAGTAAAGGGAAGAAAGTCACAAAGATGAATTAGTCTGGTACATTTGCAGGAGGAGAAACTTCGATATGGGGCAGTTGGGCCACAGGTGGCAGCACCACTCAAACCCCCTCACTTCTCTAAGCTACATTCTATTTCTTTCTTTTTTTTTTTTTTTTTTTTTTTTTTTTTTTTTTTCTGTAGGGTGGGTATACTTGTCAGAGAGAGACAGTGAAAGGGAAAGTGAGAAATCACCCCCCAACCCCAAGGGAGGAGGTCCACACTGAAATCCCTTCTCTTCCATTTTCCATTCTCCTTGGGCACCCGCGCACATGTACACACACATACCTCGTGTGATTTTCAAGCTGCCAGGTCTGGGACTTAAACCTCCAAGTCAGACATGTGAAATCCAATACCTTAATCACATCACCTGCTGGCCCAATCCTGGACTCTTTTTACCTCTACTCATTTTTTTTAATTGGGTGAAACTAAAGGGTATATCCATATATTTCCTTTTGCATAGCTCCTCATGGTGTTTTTAAAATACTGACTAATTAAATGGAACCAAGTGGTGAGAAGAAACTACTTCGAATTTTAGAAGGAATATCAATTTATAAATGTACATTGCAAGTGAATTTCTTAGTTACATTTCACATTTCTCACTTTCTTTGTGTTTGGCATGCATTTTAGGTAGAGAAATAGTCACATACATTCCAATTAAATAATTACCTCAATTGTCAAATGCTTCTAGGAATGAGATGTATAATTAGCCTTTTATGATGTTACAAATATTTTCACAGTAACTGTTTTTTATAAAATAACAGTAACTCATTTTAAAGACTCTCAATCAGGTATTTCCAGCATAGCAAGGTCACTAATGCAAGAGCCCCTAGGCTCCAAGCAGCTTTGCCTGACTGGGTAGGGTCTGAGGGATGGGGAATGGTCCTTGACAGAAGACCCGACATTAGTAACTGCTATAGGACCACCAGTCTTTGCTGCTCCATCTTTTTGAGGCTGCATTTACTCTCCTGTGAGGTTACTACATAAAAAATTATCATTGATAATGAATAGTTAGGGGTAATTTCTAACGGAGAAGATTTTGTGAAAACTTTGTTTTTTTAGATTTTTGCCATAGGGCATGTGAGTTCACCAGTGAGAGAGAGAGAGAAAGAAGGAAAGTGAACCCCACTGCTACCTGTGAAGAAGGGACACTGACAATCCCTTCTCCTCCATTTTCCTCTTGGAATTTTGGGCAAAAACACACAAATGCCTGGTATGAATTTTAAGCCACCAGGTCTAGGGCTTGAACCACATAGTTGTCCATGTGTGTTCTAGCACCTTAGCCACCATGCCACCTGCTGGCCCAGAAACTATCTTTTTATTGTTTCCAAATACTATCCTATTATATACATGAATAATATAGAAACCTTAGAAAATGTAAGTGAACAAAAAGAAAATTTTAAATCACCATTTGTAATCACCCTTTTTTTTTTTTGATAGAGATTTTTCCTATAGGGTGCATGTGTTCGCTGGAGAGACAGAAAAACAGAAAGCGAGAAATCACCCCCCTCTCCACTCCAGAGGTGATGGCCACACCACAACCCCTTTTCTTTTAGTCTCCATGCCATAATCCCTTCTCTTCTATTCTCCTTCCAAGATTTGGGGCACAGGCACACATGTGCCCAGAGTGAGTTCCAAGACACCAGGTCCAGGACCCAAACCACTTTCAGCCATGTAGTAGTCTGGCAATGTAAACACTATGCCATCTGCTGGCCCCTGTAATCACTCTTAGTAATGTTATCACTAGTCAACATTTTAGTGTAAGTCCTGCTTTTTACGTGTGTGTGTGTGTGTGTGTGTGTGCTTGTGTGTGTTTAGTTAAAGGGAGAAGAGAATCTTCATTACATAAAAATGAAATGGTATAACAATTAATAATTCTAATTTTTCTCTTTTTCTTAAAGAGAGATTTTTTTCTATAGGGTACATATGCTCACCGGAGAAACAGAAAGAGACGGAAGGACAGAAAGCAAGAAATTTCTACCCAGGGGGGATGACCACACTGTAATCACTTTTCTTCCATTCTCCTCAAGGGATCTTGGGGATGCATGCACACATGCCTGATTATGCCATTATGCCATCTACTGGTCCCTGAATTTTTATTTTCTATTATAAATACATTTCACAGTATTATGTGTATTTATACCGTACTATTTTATTAGCTGTAGATTAGATACATAATTATGTATTTAACCAATCTCCACTTTTAGGATGTTTAAATTGCTTCCATCACTTCAAGGACATCTTGTGGTTAAAACTTTTGAGGCCCAGCCACAGTGTCACAGGAATTGCTGTGTGATGTCGGAGACCATGTGGCAAGTCCCAGGTTTGCGCTCCAAGTCTACACCAACATACATTAGCAGGTTGCCCATGATTCTGGCTGGGCACAGGGCTGGGAGAAGATGAGGATGTAAAGGATATGTCAGGGTGCCTTTCTCATAGGATATAAATAAACCTTTTAAAAAGAGAATAATTTTGCAAATATCCCTAGTTAAATTTCAAGGATAAATTAGTAAATGTGAAATTATTTACAAAGCATTTACAATACTTTAAAGAGTTTACATACAAATTTGGGCCAGCCCAGTACCCAGTCTAGTGAGTAAGGGAGCCAGAGCTCACATGGCTGACCCTGATTCAAATTCCAGCCTCAGCAGCTTGAAAAATACGCTGAATATGTGTGCACTTGTGTCCCAAATCGTGCTAGGATAAACAAATGGAGGAAAAGGGATAGCAGTGTGACCATACTCCATGGGATGGTGCTTTTCCCTCTCCTGCTCTCTCTCTCTCTCTCTTTCTTTCTCTCTCTGTCTTACTCTGGTGAGTCTATGTGCCTTTTCTATACTAAAATTAGTATAAAAAAGTTTATATAAATTTGCATGCCCAACAGAGATATATTGAAGCAAGTGAGACTCCATCTTGGAGGAGCAATTCCATTGTAAACTGTTAAATTCCTATGACTAATAACTCAGGGCTGATAGCTGTCTAAGGTTTCTGCCCTCCGGGAAACTTACTGCCCCTCCCTGGAGCTACAGGGTAACCTGGAAAGCTTGGATGGATTAGTACCTTAAATAGGTTAGTACTTTGAATAGATTGGTACCTTCTATAGATTAGACTTCTCTGACTCCTCCCTTTGACGCTGTGTAGGGTGGGATCTGAGCCCAATCCCCACCCCCAGACCTCCTGTTTCCCAATTCCCCCATAAAAGACCATGTCCAACGCCCAGTTGGGGCCAGAGATTTTGAGTTTTAACTCCTCCATGCCCGTTGGCATAATAAACAGTCCTAATCTCTCTGAGTGCTGCTTTCCATTTCTTTGCGTCTGGTTTTCTTTTTTTTTTTTTTGGAGAGGTTTTTCGCTATAGGGCGTGTGCGCTCGCCAGACAGACAGAGAGAGACATAGAGACAGAAAGCGAGAAATCACCCCCCAGGGGGGATGGCCACGCCGCAATCCCTTCTCCTCCATTCTCCTCTCGGGATCTTGGGCACGCATGCACACGCGCCTGGCGTGAGTTGTAAGCCACCGGGTCCTAGACGCGAACCACGGTCGACTACGTGGGAGTCCAGCGACATAGCCATTACGCTAACTGCTGGTTCCCGCGTCTGGTTTTCTGAAACAATATATCATAGTTTGTCTGAATATACCATGATGGGTTATTGTGATTAAGTAATAAAAAACCAAGCCTCATAGATCTTATATTACAAAAAGTAATTTATATTTCCTTTGATTTCTGTATATTTATGTACCTATAGATTGAATATTGTATACTTATTTTGTGAATATTTTCGTATTTCCTATAAATTGTCTATTCATACTCTTTGCCTGTTTTATTGTTTTTTATTTTAATTACTAACTTTTAAGCAAATAATAGATAAATTAATATTATTTGCTACATATAGAAGTTTTTATATAGGGACCAGCAGTTAGCATAATGGCTGTGTCGCTGGACTCCCACGTAGTCAACCGTGGTTCGTGTCCCGGACCCGGTGGCTTAAAACTCACACCGGGCTCGTGTGCATGTGCCCAAGATCCCGAGAGGAGAATGGAGGAGAAGGGATTGCGGCGTGGCCATCCCCCCAGGGGGTGGCGATTTCTCACTTTCTGTCTCTCTGTCTCTCTCTGTCTGGCGAGCGCAGGCGCCCTATAGCAAAACCTCTAAAAAAAAAAAAAAAAAGAAGTTTTTATATATGTATTTACATATGTACATATAAATAGTTTTCCAAAAAAATTTTTTTGAGAACTTTTTGTGTGCGTGCACTAGCCAGAAAGACAGAGAGAGACAGAGAGAGAGAAAACAAGAAATCACCGCCCAGTGGGGATGGCCACACCGCAATCCATTCTCCTCTTGGCATCTTGGGCATGCATGCAAGTGCACCCAGCATGAGTTTAAGGCCCCGGGTCCAGGACTCATAACCATGGTCGACTACATGGGAGTCCAGCAACAGCCAATACACCAACTGCTGGTCCTCCCAAAAATATTTTTAAAGCAAAAGTTTAAATAGACTAAAAGACTTAAGGTTGTCTTTGAATTAGATATTATCCACTGAAAAATTCGAAGATTATTACAATCATATCATTTAGTTTTGTCTCCATAGGATTATTTTGTCTTTTTTAGCCAAAATAAAAACAAATTGAGTCTTACTCAAAGGCTATGATTACTGATAGAGACATGGACCATTAAAAGTGACCTGTGGGGACCAGCAGTTAGCGTAATGGCTATGTCGCTGGACTCCCACGTAGTCGACCACGGTTCGAGTCCTGGACCCGGCGGCTTAAACTCACGCCGGGCGCGTGTGCGTGTGTGCCCAAGATCCCGAGAGGAGAATGGAGGAGAAGGGATTGCGGCGTGGCCATCCCCCCTGGGGGGTGATTTCCTGCTTTCTATCTCTCTGTCTCTCTCTGTCTGTCTGGCGAGCGCACGCGCCCTGTAGCAAAAACCTCTCCAAAAAAAGAAAAGAAAAAAAAAAAAAAAAAAAAAAAAGTGACCTGTGTATTTTGTCTTCACTCAGTGCATTGGGACCAAATACACGGAAATAAGTGAAAGCAGCAAAATTGAGTTTGTGTTTTCTGAGATAACACATTTCCTTACATTTTAAACAGCTGTTCATGTCTATGCATTTACATTTGTATTGGTCATAGTTTTGAAATAAATGCTGTGTTCTCTGAAATGACTAAAGAGAAAAATAAAAACAGATGATATTTGTCTTTGATAATAAAAGACAAAAATAAAAAGAGCCAAAAAGGAAAAATAACACTGAATTTATTTTAAGTGGTCAATTATTAAATTTGTCTATCTGCCAAGACAAATATTTTGGCTGATCTTATTGGAAAAGAAAAATAGCAAATTTTCACACATATCTCTCATTGTTTATATTGTCATGAACTTTTTTATTCTAAGTATTATAATTAAGAGCCACATGGTCCTATTTCATAATGGCAGAATTCCTATTTCTTTATTTATTTATATCTTTAGAGAAAGATTTTTGTTATAAGACATGTGAGCTCACGAGAGAAGTAGAGAGACTGAAAATGAAAAGTCACCCCCCATGGGGATGTGTAGGGACATGTTTGGACAGAGGCCCTGAGGGTGTGGGGACTTGCTCTGAGCAAACACCACCTGTCCCTTTAGACTATGGCAGAACCTTGCAACTTGTCCTTTCCCTGACCCTTGCTGCAGGCAGAGCAAAGGGTAGAATTGCTAGGGGCTTTCCAACAGACACATCTGATAGATTTCAGAAAAATCATCTTGACCCCAATTAACAAAGTCCAATCCCTGCTCTGCCTCTGTAAGATTCTTTAGCCTTATCTGGATGTGGTGGTGCCAGTCCTAGGGTGAGATTCTTTAGTCTTATGTATCCTCCCCATCCTGCAGCTAGGCTTCTCTCCATTAGAAAAGAAGATGAATGGGATTTTTCCTTGAAGTGATTATCGCCAAGGGATATACCTGGCTGAGTATGTCTAAGCCCTTATAAATTTATTACCTGCTTCTTATTGTCTGTAACACATCAACCTATCTATTGAATGTCATGAAATACACATATGTACTGTCGCTTTGAGCCCAGTTTGTCTGGGTGACACAAGTTGCTGGGGCTGCTTAGGTTCAGACTACCTGTGTCCACTTCTATTCTGTCTCTCTGTCTCTTTCTTTCTTCTTCCTCTTAGATCAAGCCAAGCCCAGGGTGGACTCCAACAGGGATGGCAATACTGCAATTCCTTCTTCCATTCTCCTCTAGGTATTTTGGGCATGCACCCACACGGGTCCAGAATTTGTACCGCAGTTGACTATGTGGGAGTCCAGTGATGCAAGCATTACATGATATGTTTATTAAACATATAATTATGCTGTAAAAATGGAAGCATAATGAAAACAAAGAATAACAAATTCAATGGCTCATTGTTGCTGCATGCAATAATATATAATAAAATTTAGTCTGTATCCATGCAAAAGCAAGCAATAGTTTCAATTAGAAAATGATTGTATTTAGATATCATGGTTATGACTAGGTCATCTACAGTAGTACAAAGATTCATTGACTTAAAGATGCTTCATCATAGGGGCCAGCAGGTTGTATGGTGGTTAAGGCCCTAGACTCCCACATGACTGACCGAGATTCAAATACCAGACCTGGAAGCCAGCTTTCTCACTTTCTCTTTCCCTTTCTCCTTCTCTGTATCTCTCTCTGGTGAGCACATGTGCTCTAAAGCAAATTAAAAAATAATACATTAAAATTAAATAAGTAATTCCTTTTTTAAAAAAGAATGATCCATTATAATGTGTATTAAAGCAACAATAAATATTTACATGTTGAAGCTATCTGCAAAATATTTGTTATATTAAAAGTTATTAGAAAGCAAAATAGTCTCTGTTAAATAGAGAGTGGACATTCAAAGCTGAATACAGTTAAGAGTACCACCCCTGCATATCTGGTCAAGATAATGAATATTTTGATTTATAATGTTATTCCTTCTACTAAGTTTTTTTTTTTTTTTTTTTTTTTTTTTTTTTTTTGTAATCAGTTGTGCTCCAGGAAAAGATCCTTCTGTTGAAAAGTAGGGTTTAATTTGAGAGAAAAAAACTTTGCTAAGAAATTAAAATGAAAAAAATCTATCTGAGGGAAAATTACATGATTTAACCTTATATAAATTAGTTTTATCATCTAAATATTTCTTTACCAATGATTTATGGCTGAACCTGAAGATTAATACAATACCTTTTCTTTGTCTTGTTAAATAATTACGGCAACCAATTTTCTTAACTTTAGAAGGGTGAGTAATTTTATTTCAGTCAAAGAGTCAAACCTTGAAACTTGAAAGCTTTTCCTAGAAACTGTACAAGAAGGATGGATCATGTGGGGAAATGGATCCACGAATTTAGGAAAAAAAATAAGGTACAGAAAAATTATATTCAGTTGCAATGAAATCTAATGCGTCTTAAAAGAAAATTCAATAATAATTATTACTCTTAAAAAAGCAATACCATTATCACAGACATATAATGAGAAATTTTAGGTCCAGTAAACAGGAAAGAGACAACCTCATAGGTTAAATCATAATCGCTTGATGGAGATTACTTACTTCAATATAAAAAGACAGGAAAAAAAGAAAAGAAAAGAAAAATTTGGGTTATTTTAGTTTCATTTTTGATGTATCACAATTCCTTCATAGGTCTCTATTCAAAAGGTTGGACATAATTTATGCCTTGGTTGAAGATATTGCAGAAATCCAATACAATAATCAGCATCTTCTGAGCCAAACAACATTACCTAGACATCTTAATTCTAAGAAAATAGGCAGAATCAGTGCCCATTAGTATGTCTACTTTGGCTGTCCAGGAAAACTACTTTTTGCAATAAACCACTGGACAATCTTGAGACTAAATTTGTGAAGGATCCTGAGCATAAATGAAGACCTCTGCCGTCCAGTTGCTGACCTTTAATAGTGGTCATATATTCATGCCTTATGCATTACACAGCTATCTTTTTGGCAATCTGGCAAACAATTTTCTCATGTTGATGTGTGTGACTGATCTGATACGCACTTTATATACTTGATCCCTTCTCAAGCATCATTAAAGATTTATAGTCTTTTCAGATCAAGCCTGTAACCGTATTTGTTCTTCTTCTTGTTCAGAATGTACACAATTTTATTCTCAGAATTGGTTCATTTATCACCATGCTCAGAAAGCTTTGTTTTCTCTCAAAAGAATAGTTTAGGCCTCCCTTGCTTTTTTGTTTTACAAATTCAGAAGGAGTTGCTTTCCAAAGAACAGATTTAGATACCAAAATCTGGATGCATTGAGTGAGCATTATGTGGTTTCACAAAATCACTGGGGAAAAGCAAGATGACAGAAAAGATTCTAGCTATTCTAATGAGAAAGCAGAAATGTATTTTCTTTTTTTAAGAGGCCTGAATTCATCCTGAGTATTAACTTACCCCCTTTCAATAACATGTTTAACATGGCTTTAACATGGGTGTACATGAATACATTTCTCCATTTCCTACTAATTTGGAGGATAATATTACATATTCTTATATCAAACCATGATTAATTTACATATTCTCCCTCAATTTACAAGTCTCTCTTTTCTACTTTCAATTCCTGGATCAAACATCCTGGGTTAGTATAAAGTTTCAGGGGACTCTCCTTGATAGCTTGACTGAGGCATGACTCATTATTTTCTTTTTTTTTTTTTTCGTTATTTTTTGGAGAGGTTTTTACTATAGGGCGCATGCGCTCGCCAGACAGAGAGAGATGGAGAGACAGAAAGCGAGAAATCACCCCCCAGGGGGGATGGCCACACCGCAATCCCTTCTCCTCCATTCTCCTCTCAGGATCTTGGGCACGCATGCACACGCGCCCGGTGTAAGTTTAAGCCACCAGGTCTGGGAGGCGAACCGCGGTCGACTACGTGGGAGTCCAGCGACATAGCCATTACACTAACTGCTGGTCCCCTCCTTATTTTCTTTATTGTTGAAATTGAGGCATTCAGAATGTGAAAGAAAACTCTGCTGATAATGATTCTGGGAAAACCTACACAATCTAAGGCGTTCCCAGGCAAAAGCGGGCCGGTGACCATTCTTACCAAGAACCAGTTCAGTAAGGAAAAGTAAATTTCCTCTTGCAGAAACCAAAATGCAATGTATAATGGAATAGGTCACCTATTTCAGATAAAATCCCCTGCAACTTTAGGCAAGGAAAGAGACCAAAAAAAGCTCAAGACTATTGGCCTAAAATTATTTAGCAATTGATTTTAATAACAACAAAGGCTATTATTGCCTTTTATCATAAAGAGTTTTAGTATTTCTATATTTTTAGAAAGATTTTTTGCTATAGGGTATGTGTGCTCGCCATATATATATATATATATATATATATATATATATATATATAAACTTACCTACACTTGTTACCTAGAGTTCTTAATGTGAAGAGTGGATATAAGGTGCTACTGAGATATTGCTCTCTGAACAGAAAAGAGAACTACTATCACTGAGAAGCTTGAATTTCACCATAACTCAGCCCCTTTACATAAGAAACTATCTTTATTCAAAGAAGAATTTACACAAATAATCTCTACCATTAGAAGAAAATATTCATCTGGTTATTTAGCCAAACCATAGTAGCAAAATCATAATCTTTTATAGGGAAGAAAGCAGAATCCCTCACTACTGCCCAGATGTCATTGAATCATATTTTTGCTCCAGCCTTTCAGTGCCTCAGAAAGCCTATTTTCCAAGACAACTAATCCTGTTAATCAAATGAGGAATTCTTATGATATCTCCTAGAAATTATTTTTTAAATGTTGCAGGGGTAAGACTTGGTAGTGATGGGACTTTACCACTGGAAATTCTCTTGGAAATCTAGTTTTAATGAAAGTAGAGTGCCTGATAAATTATTATTCTTTCTTAATACACATTTTTATTCATTGAAAAGCAGAGAACAGAAAAAAGAGATTTAATCCTTTGGATGTAATTCTAAATTTTAAGAAAGAATTGAAGGATAATGTGAATGTGAAAGAAATCTTGGGAAGATGTAACAAATTATATTTGTATCAAAATAGTGAAAAATCAAAATAATAGGCACATTCGGACACGTCTTATACTTTAATTCTGGGCATTTCTTTTGCAGTTGAAGAGAAAAAAGTGCTATAAGCTATAGCAAATGGGTAAAAAGTCACCTTATTCCAAAAGAGTAGAAGGCTCTGAAAAGAAATTTCAAGAAAATATGAGGAGATAGTAAATAAGCCTATGAACCTACACAGAGAGTTAGTTTATGACCTTTAATTTTAAAACACTATGTAGTAATGGTCATATAACAAAGTATAAAATAAAATAAAAGGATTTTACAAACCCTGAAGAACAGGTCAAGAAGGCTAAAGCTCAGGCTTAAGAAAAACAATGAAAAGAATGAAAAGTGCTATTTTAGCTGTGTTGTAGCAAGAAAACATACAAGGAAAGATAACACACTGTTTGTATAGGTTTCAAAGTGGAGAAGAAAGCAATATCAAAGGCATATTGCTCATGTATCCAACACTCAACTAAGAAACCACATGTAATCTTGACAGGGAGAAAAAACCTTACAAGGATGTTCTTAGCTTCATTTTACATGGAAGGAACTGAAGTTCAGAGAATTTCAGCAATTTGCCGCAATTGTATGACAAGAAATAAGTTTTTGGACTCCAATCTTCCTGACTTCAAAAATAACAAGGAAACATGAACTACTGACATTTATTTTGCTTTCATTTTCACTACCAATGCGAGGTCTTCAAATTGAAATGAAAAAAAGAAAGTTTAACTAAAAATAAATATAGTTTTAATTGTCAGAGGGTGTATGTGCTTACTAGAGAGACAGAAAGAGAGGAAGCTTGCTCAAGAAATAAAATTTTAAATGTATGAGAAGATAATAACATTTTTTGAATAACTGATAGTTCTCATGGAATTATATTCCACACTACTGAAAGAACTTAATGTTCTGAAAATACATCTATTGTAGAATTTATCACATTTAATTCTGTTTGGGGGAGAGATTTATCATCTATAATGGATTATAGTTCACTGTATAACCAGCAATAAACGCAGCAGTAGTACATTCACATGATTCTCAAGGCATTTTTATCTCATAGAGGAGCCATTGTTTTGAAATCAAGAACTGGAGAGGTAGCACAATCAATAGCAAATTGAAATGCAGTGGTGAAACTGTTAACAGATGGAAAAGTGTTGAGCTGCGTTGGGAAGTCCTTGGTTCTTTGGGTCCAGATCACTAAAATTAGAGATCTGTCCCTAGACACAAAATGAAACCACAACCACAAATGAAATAGGTAGAAAAGAAGATTTAATAGGAAAGAAAGGATGTACACCCAAAAGGCTCTTGGGTGGGCAGATTGCCAGGTGGCACCTGCGTTTGGTACTGGTTAATTGTTATTTTTAGAATCTGTGCATTTTCTCCTGCACTTGCATACTTTTCTCATAGGTAAAGAATGAGGAATTTGATTATCTAATTGTGCATGCCCAATGTGAGCCAAGTTGTTCAATTAGACTGCCTAATTAGTTTATTGACCTAGTGGGAATTAGGGTGTTAACCAAAATGCCTTTTTGCTTTTCTTTTATGGCTGCCCGCTTATGACTAACTAACGCTACCACAAAACCACATGGCCAACCATGGATTTATCTCTTCAGATCAGCTTGAAAACATGCTGGGTGCATATGCATATGCCCAAGATCCTGACATACTGGAGGGCAAAGGAAAGGAGATTGTGGCATAATGAAACCCTGTAGAGGGTGTTTCTTTCTCTCTCTCATGCAAGTGCTATAATGAATAAAAGCAATAAACTTAGAAAATCAAAGAATTGGAGATATGATAGAAGCATGAAAATGTGACTAGCTGCTGATTTTCAAAAACTCCTGGGGGGAAAAGTAAGGCTAAAGACTGTTTTTAGACCCCTGACTTTGTGCCATTTTCAGTGTAGTTCTTGGCACATGACCTATATTCCATCATTTAAATATTGCATTACCTGGTGGCCAGCATGTAGTGTGGTGGTTAAGATGCTGGATTCCCATTAGGCCAACCATGGTTTAAGTCCAAGACCTGGCAACTTGAGAATCATGCTGGATATGTATGTATGAGCATGAGGAGGAAAACGGAAAAGGGATTGCCTGTGGCCACCCCCCTCCTAGTGTTATTTCTAATTTTTCCCTCTCTCTAAGGAGTGCACATGCCCTATGGCAACCTTCCCCCCATAAAAATAATTCTTGCAGTTACCTGGGTAGAAGATTTTACGTATCAGGAAACCAAAGTTAATAAGACCCCACAATAATAAGTACACACTGAGAAGGCTATGTTTCAAACTTGTGACTGTAATTGAGAGTACATGCTAGAATACTCACTCATCAAGTAATGTTGGGACAAGTTTTGTAATTACTAAAACCTTCAATTTTATCATTTACAAAATAGAAATAATAACAAACTCAACTCATAGAAATTTGGTAATTATCTATATTGTCCCATTTTATATGACACTTAAGTGTTCAACAATATCAAGAATATCAACAGTTCGTAATAGGAAGAGCTGCCTTTTAGGCAGAGTGCTATCATATACTCCAAGCCATTAATAATATGGCACTCTTCAATTCATCTTTTTTTTTTTTTTTTTCCTGCATGTGGTATTCTTCACAGGAAACAACAGAAAGAAAGGAGCTCCCCACATCATAAGCCTTCATTATATTGAACCCCAGTGAGGGGTCCAGTAGATATTAAAGCATTGTGTACTATAGTCTTACTGTTTGTTTTAGTAAACGTAGATGGTGGCCGTTGAGCTTAGAAATAATCTATGTGGATTTGTGGTATACCTGAGCAGAACATAAAGAAATAATCTGGTATTGGATAGAAATTTCTCCCCTGGGATCAAAGAGGCTTCCTTATCAATCTTACTCTGCAGAGATGCTGTCACCACATATGGGCAGCTTTCCACAGTAAGATGAAGCTTTGCCAAGCTAAGCTCCACTAAATATGGGCTGTCCATTCAGCACAACTGCAGGCCAAAATATAGAGTACACTCGGTCAGATTTCAAGTGTGTGAGATTTGGGGCTTTTCAATGATGATATGAACAATCTAATGAATTTCTGCCTTTTACTGACTTTTGTCCTTTTACTGTATGGATTCAGAGTCTCCTACTAAAAGTAGCATTTTTGTTGCAATGGAAATAATGTAAAATAACTAAGTTCAGGTATTTTTAAATGCAGCTAAATAGTGTGTCTCTGAGAATCTTTGACTGTATAGGCTGGGAGAATGTTTGCAGCAAAATAAATCAACAAAAACTTCAGGTTAGTGTAAGATTTTTAGAGAGGAATATGACGGAAAAAGTAAATTCTTTTAAAAATTATAAGGTACAAGCTACATACAGGAAAAGAGCAAAAACCTTAATTTCAATACATTTATATGTATATATATCCTTGTGTAAACACATTCATATCAAGATATAAAGTATTACCATGGCTCCAGAAAGGTTTTTCTCTTCCATTCCAATCAATACAAACATCTCCAAAGAAGCAACAATTCTGATTTCTATCAATATATACATTCTTATTCTTTATATACATATGAATCATTTAGTATATAGTATTTTCTGAATTTTTAAGCTCATGATAATATTCATGACTTTGCTTCTGTTATTATATGTATTAATAGCTAATTATCATATACATATATATACACACATATATATTAGATTTTTCCCATAGTGTACATGCACTAGCAGGAGAAAGAGAGACAGGAAGAGAGAAGAAGTGAGAAATCATCCACCAGGGGATGACCACACCGCAGTTCCTTTTCCTCCATTCTCTTCTTGGGATTTTAGGCATGTGCACGCACACACACACACACACACACAAACACACAGGCATGCACATGCCAGATGTGTTTCCCAAGCTGCCATATCCTGGATTCAAACCACACAGTCAACCATGGGAAATCCAGCTGCTTTAACCTTCATGCCACCTGCTGGCCCTAATTACTATCTTTTTAGTGAGTATTATTCCATTGCATGGATATACCATTTTTTTTTATTCATTCTCTCTAATTTATGGACAGGTGAGTTGTTTTCCGGTTTGATTCTATTATAAACAAAGCACCTATGAATATTCTTGCATAAATCCTTTTATTGTAAGGTGAACTTAATTATTTTGGGCATATACTCAGCAGTGCAATTGTTTTACGCAAAGATTAGGAATACGTTTAATAATATTGGAAACTTTGAACAGAGAAATAACATAATCTGATATTTTAAAATGATCTTTTTGGCTATTTAATTGGAAATAGAATATAAGGAGATGAGTCTTCCCCTTTTTTTCCAGGAAAATACGATGGTGTAAATCATGAAAGAGATTATGGATATATTTTAAGGGTAAAGAAAATAGGACTAATGATTAATTAAATTTAGGGATAAGAGATAAGAAAACTTATGGAGGATCCCCAAATTTGGTCTACTCAATGGTAAGAATATAATCACTAACAAATGCAATCGTAAAGTGGTAGAAGGAGCATAGTTTTTGTTTCTTCACTTTTTGTTTTCTATTTTTATGGGAGAAAGGGATGAAGGAATAATATGGGTAAGAATTTGAGAAATTTGAATTCAGATATTGATTAGATATCTAAGTGGTATGTTGAGGAGGCAGCTGGAGGTATAAATCTAGATTTCAGGAAAGAAGTCAGACTCAGAGATATAGATTTGGAAGTTATTCACAAAAAGATGGTAAAGTCCAGCCAGTAAGTGGGTTGGTGGTTAAGGCAGCTCTATCCTGCATGGCTGACAGAGCAGTTTGCGTCCTGGACTCAGACAGCTAAGAAAATATGCTGAGTATGTGTTCACACATGTCCAAAGTCCCAAGAGGACACTAGATGAAAAGGAATTGCAGCATAACCATATCCTTTGGAGGGTTGTTTTCTCACTTTCTCTCTCTCTTTATCTCTCCCTCTGCTTCTCTTCAGCAACTGCACATAGTCTAAAACAACTTTAAAAAGAAGATTAAAAAAAGATGGTGAAGTTGAAGGACTGAATGAGATCTCCAAAGTAGTGAGTGAAAATAGAAAACAGACTATAACTAGGGACTGAATGTTAGATACCTTAAAATTTAAAAAAAAATTGAGAAGAGAAGGAAGTAACATTATAAACTGAGGGAATGACCAGTGAGATGGGCAAAAAACCAACACAAATGAAAGTGTTTCAGGAAGGTGAAGTGATGAACTATGTCAAGTGCTCCTGATCATTTTTGATCTTCACTAAAATAGTAGGAATATGGTTGTGGTAGGAACGGGAAAATACTGCTTTTCTTCAGGTAAAGCTACTGCTATAGAGAAGGTCACAAAGTTTCATAATAGATTGGATATAACATGATAGACTTTTTGATATGTCAATGCTGGAGGTGTTCAAGGAGCCACACACCACCTTCCAATGAAGGACTGCCTGGTTACAGCTATTCAAAGGACTATTTAGATATTTGGGAGAATTCACCCACTGTCACCAAAAAAATTATATTTATATATATATATATATATATATATATATATATATATATATATATGTATGTATATGTATATATGTATATGTATATGTATGTGTGTGTGTATGTATATATATATACACACACACACACATATATATATATAAAATATTGAATGTAAATAATTATCCATTCCATGTTTATGTGGCTTTGATTTTATGAAAGGAAATAACAATTTTCAGTGAATGTTGGTCAAATGGTCAAATAGTAAGAGATATTATTAAATCACACTTTCAGTTGATTCACCCCTAATAGTGTCAGGTACTATAATATTATTCATATTTTCGAAATGATGAACTTGAGAAAAGATATGATAAGCTACTTCCCTTAAGTTACAATAGTTAGAAAATGCCAGCCTAGGTTAGACCCCAGCCAGCTGGATCTAGGGGTCATTTTTCAAACAGCATACTCTGACTTTATAGAAGGCCAGATTTGAATAATTGACTGGGCCACTAAGATATAAAAATATGAAATTTCAAGGTAAGATTCCTGATGAATCAAGATGTAAATCTTGAAAGAAATAGCAAATAACTGGTTTTATGATACTAAAATGAGCTTATCATAATGAGTATATAAAAGGACCAAAAGGGCTATAAGAGAGAGAGAGAGAGAGAGAGAGAGAGAGAGGAGTTTCCCATGATGGATTTCTTTAGAGCAAGTCTAGTGTTTTGTTTTTGTTTTGTTTTTTTTTTTAATTTTTTTTTTTCCTTTGGAGAGGTTTTTGCTATAGGGCACATGCACTCACCAGAAAGACAGAGAGAGACAGAGAGACTGAAAGTGAGAAATCACCCTCTCGGGGGTTATGCCCATGCCACAATCCCTTCTCCTCCATTCTTCTCTTGGGATCTTGGCCACACACGCACATGGGCCGGCATGAGTTTAAGCCACCAGGTCCGGGACTTGAAGTACGGTCAACTATATGGGAGGCCAGCGGCATAGCCATTACACAACTTCTGGTCCTGCAAGTCTAGTGTTCAATCCCAAACTCTAACGGTATGTGGTAGGAAGTGCTGCCTCTTAATCCCAAACACAGTGAATGAACTTCAATAGAACCACTTGACAGGGTGTTCTATAGCCTTATCTTTCCAAGGGACCTGATGCCTGATGCACATAAAGAAAGCAAAGCCAGCTGCAGAGCAAGGCTGTGCGATCACCTTCAAGATGGTCTCTTGTGGCAGTCAGCCAAAAGTGAGCAACCTCAGCAGGGCCGTTGGGCTCAGGTTGTTTTAAAGGTGATACTTCTTAAGGGACTGCCCAACCAGAGCTGAGATGTTGTAGAGACTATTCCAGGTGCAGAGCTGATAAAGTTTCTAATACTGCCAAGAAACCCAGATGACAATCCCTCATGAGAGATTTAATAACCCACAGAGAAAATTCAGCTCAGTAGAAAATAGGAATGAGAAAGAAGCCAGCAAATGAATTCCCTTCCCTTCCTGCTCCTGGCTCCTGTCTCTAGCATCAGAATTTCAAGGAAGTCTGCCAGGAAATTGTCTAGCATGCAAAATTCAGTAAATTTTCATGCAAAGCTTGGACCAACTTAGTAAAGTGCCCACCACTTTCACTTCCTTTTATTATTTCCCCAAATCACTTCCCCTTTTGTCCTCCCACTGTTGCTGCCTGAGACTGAATTTACTAATAAAGCTTTGAGGAGCTTTGACTCAGCCTGTTTTCTACTGAAGGGTCTCTGTCAGCATTGCTTTGAGACTTTCCTCAGAGGCTATCTGTGAGTATGGGGCACGCAGGCATGGGATATTCCGTTTATTTGCCTGTTGCTCTAAAGCTACGTATTCCAGGTTGATTTACCAACTTCTAATAAAGCTGACATTTTGTTTTCCATTTGTTCATCTTTTGTGTTTCTCTCTTAGCTGGTCTCAAACTTAGTAGAAAAAGGCACTATAATCAACATTTTCAAACCCAAACAGCATAAGCTGTTTCTCTCTCCCTGCTCTTAATTTTTAACTATTACATACAACTCTTACTCTATGTAAAATCTGTTTTATATTATACCCAACTACTTCATGGGAGTTTTTTACACATATGTTATTTCTGATCACATTATCTATAATCTATCTAAAATCAGTGTCCCTAATTTAGAATTGAATGAATTCTTCACAATGTTTACTACAGTATATTGAATACAGTAAGTGTGTATCTACTAAATTAAGTCAAGCTTTCTCATCCTCGTAAAACAAAATTGCTTTATTTTAAGCAAATGTCCTTTAATATGTTGGCACCCATTTAAGAAGACATGAAAGAATTGAAATAAAAAAATGAAGATGAAGACAATAGGAAAAACACATCCTAAATGACACACACAATAAACAAAACTTCTGGAGCTAAAAAAATTTAACTAGAAAACAGTTAGAAAATTGGAAATGAAATCCTTTGAGTCATGATGTTTAATGAAAAGATGGAGCTTGTTAAAATAACTACAGTTCAATATGGTTCTAGTCACTAAATTTTATCTTGGCATTATGGTTAGTTCTCATTAGATGACAAAGGAGTTCAGATTAGAAGAGATGGAAAACCAACAGAGCTTACAAACTGTGGTCATATAATTGCTCTTTGCAAGTAGATGTTCTTAGAAAAAAGAATTTTGAGAAATACACTGAACGCTATTAGAAGAGAATGCAATTGTGTAGGATGGATCAAAATAATCACATTTTTCACATTGTGGGTATGAGTATTATTTTGTCATATAGAGAAAAAATAACATTCTTCTAATTATTACTCCTCCATAGTGACTCTAGATTATAGATGGGGTAGCAAAGAAATAGAGGGTGTCAAAGTTTTAACAGAATGTTTTTTTTTATTTTAGTATTCAGTCTAATAATTATAATAATAATAACAGGACAGTAACAACTGTTGTAGTCATAACTATGTCCCAAGCATTGAGCTAAATATGTGCATGTGAGCATGTGTATGTTTACACACACTTATGTAATTCTCAGAACAAATGTATCAGGCAGGTACTATTGATATAGCCATTTCATAGATGAGGAAACTGACACAAATAAATTTAGAGACTTGTCAGGTTTACATAGCTAGTGAGTGCCGTAGCCAGGACTTAAACTTAAGTACTGTGGCTATATATAGTGTCCTTGCTATTGATCTTTAGTTTAAAATATATTTTTAAAAATTTTTTATAGCCTCATAAACATGTCTCTATTTTTAAGACAAGAATGCCATTAGATGTACCATTAAATATAACATAATTTAAGTTTAAATTAATATATAATTTTAATCATTTAAGCATTACCTTTTTTCTGGGGTGGGGGGGAGATTTTTGCTGTAGGGTGCAGGTACTTACCAGAAAGACAGAGAGACAGAGAAAAAGCAAGAAATCACCTCCCAGGGGGACTGGCCACCCCACAATCCCTTCTCATGTGCCCGGTGTGAGTTTAAGCCACCGGGTCCAGGACTCGAACTGTGGTCGACTACATGGGAGTCCAGCGACATAGCCATTATGCCAATTGCTGGTCCCCATTTAAGCATTTCATATGGCAACTTCAAGTTCTGATATTAAGATATGACCCTAACACCATCAACATGTATGTACCCTTTGATTAAAAAAAATCTACTTCTAGGAATATAACTGAAAAAAAATCGTATATTTCTATAATGGCTATTAGATCATTGTTCATAATATCAAATAATTGTAATTAATTAAAGTGGAAAATTCTATAACATATTTCAAAGTGAAAAAATTACAAAATACCACCAATAGACTGAATCTTCACATCCTTTCAAAATTTATATTAAAATTCTATTAAGAGGTGAGGCCTTTGGGAGTTGATTAGGTCATGGGGGGAAGCCCACATGAATGGCATTATTTCCCTATAAAAAGGACTGCAGAAAGCTCTCTCATATTCTTTTTGTTGTGTGATTATACATGGTTATCTGCAACTTGGATGAATGTTCTTATCAGGACCTGACCATGTGGGCTAATCTCAAAATACCAGCCTTCAGAATTATGAGAAATAAATTTCTGTTATTTATACACCTTCCAGCTTATGGTACTTTTTTTCTTTCTTTACATTTAATTGTTGTACATCTCCATAGCACAAAATATAGTGCATATTTTTCAAAAACGTACATTATATTACCATCAAATCAAGGAAGTTATTACCATATATGGATATATCTTTCCCATTGGAGAACTTTACATTCTTATGTCTGTCAAGCCTTTCCCTCCCACCTTCCATTATCCACCTCCTTCTCCTATAGTTTCTGATATCTACACTTGTCTTCTCTACCATTATATCTTTCGGTCTTTCCAGTTCTGTCACAGAATGCAGACATTCAGTGCATATTGTGCAGGGATGTAGAGTGTTTGTCTTTCATAGTCTGAGTTACTTTGCTTAGCATTAAATCCTGTAAGTTTATTCACTTTTTACCAAATAACAGAATCTCATTGTTTCTTATGGCTGAGTAATATTCCATAGTTTAACATGTGCCACATTTTTTTCAATCCAGTCATTTGTTCTTGGGCACTTGGATTGATTCCATGTCTTAGGTATTGTGAATAATGCTGTCATGAACATGAATGTGCAAGTGTCTTTCCAACTGAATATTTTACTATGCTTTGGGTAAATACTAAGGAGTGGGATTACTGGATCAAATGGAAATTCTATTTGTAGGTTTTTGAGGAACCTCCCATTCTGTTTTCCATAGTGGCTATACCAATTTACATTCCCACCAACAGTATAGGAGGGCTCCCTTTACACCACAGCCTTTCCAGCACTTCTCAGTCTTTGTTTTCTTAATCAGAGCCATTCTTATAGGAGTTGTGGTATCTCACTGTGGTTTTAATTTGTAATTCTTTTACTATAAGAAATGTTGAACACATTTTCATATGCTTTTTGGCCATTCATATGTCTTTAGAAAGTTGTCTGTTCAATTCAGTTGTCTGTTTTTCAAGTGGGTTATTTGCTTTTAGGTAGGTGATCAGCTTGAGTTTCCTGTATAATCTGGATATCAACCCCTGATCTGAAGTACAACTTATAAATTTTTTCTCCCATTCTGAGGATCGTTTCTTCACTCTAATTGTTGCTTCCTTTGCTATGAAAAGGCATTTTAGCTTGATATAATACACTTTCTATTTTTGATATTGTTGACTTCTCTTTAAGGGTCTTACTTGAGAAATATTTCCCTATTCCAATGACTTCTAGTATTTCCCCTGTGTTTTTCAGCATTAATTTTTGTTTTGTTTTGTTTTTGCCATGTGTGTGCTTGCCAGAGACAGAGAGGAGTGAGAGGGAAAGTGATAATAACCCCCAGGGGAATGGTCATGCCACAGTCCTTTCTCCTCTAGTCTCTTCTCAGGATTTTGGGCACACACATGCACCTGGCATAATTTTTAAGCCACTGAATCTGGAACTTGAACCTTGGTTGGCTATATGAGAGTCTAGCACCCTAATTATGGGTGGCACCCTATTATGCCACCTGCTGGCCTCATCACCAGTGATTTTATAGTTTGAGGTTTTACATTTAGATCTTTGATCCATGTTGAGTTGCCTTTTGTTAATGGTAAGAGATAGTTGACATATATTTGGAAATATTATTTTCAAACAGCTTGTCCATTTCTGCCAGAGGAAACTCATACGTTCATACTGTGGTCTCTCTTCATCTTCATCTCTGATATTGTTTTACATTTAATAGCTCTTTGGTATACAAAAATGGATTAACTAGATTGCTAAACTAACTTATAATTCTCTTCTACTTGTTTTCCTTAAAAAATTACCTTATTGCATATGTAGGTTGGAAAAAGGACAATAAATGTCCCAGTCGTTTTAATATTTCCTATTATAATTATGAATAACGGAGAAGAAAAAAAAAACACTTATTTTTCATGCAAATGCATAGCTACAAAACAATAACTGTCTGTCTAAAACATCTTGAGTGTATAATAAAATTATACTTTCTGTGGCCAGCAGGTGCATGGTAGTTAAGGCACTGGGTTCCACATGGCTGATTCTGTGGCTGGGGTCCAAAACTCAATAGGAAAATGGAAGAGAATTGAAAAGAAATCCCAAGAGCAAAATGGAAGAGAAGGGATTGTGGTATGGCTATCCCATCCTGCCTGGAGAGTGATTTATCACTTTCTGTCTCTCTGTGTCTCTCTCTGCCTCCCAAAAGTGAGCACACATGCCCTATGGCAAAAATCTAAAGGAAAACAAAACAAAACAAAAACAAAAACAAAAAACGCTTTCTGCTTAGAGCAAAGAAAAACTTTGCATAAGACCAAAAATGAAACACAAAGTCTCCTCTTTCCCACCCAACAGTTTTCACATAAAAATACTTTGCTTATTTGGTACTATTTCAATCTAAACTGGGAAGGAAATCAAATGTGATCTATTTTTCAACTTCCAGCTAGGAAGCTTGTTAGATAATGTAACACAGAACATTTAAATTCAAAGGATCCTGGTTAAAAAGCAGCTGTTTGAGTGATAATATTTTTTAGCAATTTTAAAGGATCATCTGAATTAAATAAAAGATTGCACAATGATTTTTAAAAACATTTTACTGTGGGGCCAGCAGGTGGTATGGTGGTTAAGGCACTGGACTTCCACATGGTTGACTATGGTTCAAGTTCCAGATGTGATGGCTTGCTTTCTAATTCTCCCCACTCCACCCCCTGCAGCTGTTTCTCTCTGGTGAGCTCTGGTGAGCCCTATAACTAATTTAAAAACAATAATAGGAAGAAGTAAAATTAAATAAACGTTTTTTAAAAAGAAAAAAATTTACACTATAGAAGATAGCAGTCTTTGTACTGTATTTTCTTGATTAGAATTACTAGGTCAAATGGAAGTTCTATCTGCAGGTTTTTGAGGAATCTTCATATTGTTTTCCATAGTAGCTGAACCAATTTACATTCCCACTAGCAGTATAGGAGAGTTGATGGTTTGACCACTTGAGGATTGATGTAATTGAGCACTATTCATAATTGCCTCTATCATACAAATCCTTTCTACACAGTGGAGTTAAGGTATCGTGTTATTTCTATCTTTGAGTCTGGAAGCAATCTTCTAAGGAGAAAAGAGATCAATCATTAACTGAATGTTTATTAAGTGCCAGGCAGGTGATAGACACTTTGTATCCCATGGTAGACGTAATTAACTCCTGTTTTGCTAGTGAGAAAACTGAAATTTAGACACTAGCACCAAAGTAGAGTAAATTCTTTTATTAATGCATAAACTAATTCAATGTTTGGGTTAATCAGTCAATGGCACATGCAGTCCAAATGTGTACTTAGCACATGAAAATGTGTCAAATACGGCATGAGATAACTTTTATACAAGACCTCTTTATCAAATTACATGGTTTAGGTCCTAATTAAGATAATATGGAAGCCAGATAACTGTCATGTAGTAAGCCTTGAATAAATGTGTATCATTTCTTTTTTTTTAAATTTTTATTTCCACCTTTCAGATGAGGAAACAAATTCACATGAGTTCAAAAACATGATGAGTGTAAAATTTGTCCATACAATTTCAACCACATTGCTTTAACTGCTCTGCAATGATAAGACATCTTAAGACATTTGCTACTATGGATAAAAGCAAAAATGCCTGTAGTTCTAGCATATGCTTACCACTATCATATATTAAGATTTTACTTTATACCAACTCCCATGCATTCACAAATACTGTCCCATTTGAGCCTCACTAAAACTGTTTGCCTATGAAAAACCAAGGTACAGAAAAGGGGAGAAGCTTGTCTGAGGTCACAAAATAAGGAGATATTTTGAGAAGAGTCTCATTAAACATCTGGGTCATTTTATTGTTGTTAATTTGCCAGTGGGTGTGTGAGCACACTGGAGAGAAACAGAGAGAGGGAAAAAACCTTTGGGGCATGGTCACTCCACAATCCCTTCTCCATTTCTCCTTCCTTTTTAGATCTGAGGCATGCACATACATATACTGGGCATGTTTCTCAAGCCTCTAGGTCAGGCGCTTGAACTGCATAATCAGCCATGTGGGATTCAGTTGCTTATTGGCTGGTCCCTGTGTCTTTAATTCTGTATTACCTTGTGCTAAAACCCATCATTCTTTAGCTCAAGATTTATGTTCAAAGTGTAATAGGCTGTATTGTCCCTATAATTTTCATTACACTTCAAGGTTTAATGTTCCATAAAATAAAATACTAGCTTAATATATTATTCATCTGACTAAAATAATCAGACATTTAGAGACATCTAAATTATAAACCCAGTTTAAGTCCATTATCATACATTAATGACATTCAAGAAAATCATATCAATTAAAATGTGATCCTTGCAGTAAGATTATATTTGTCATTATCTTCCTATGTGGAATGACTTGGCTGAACATTCATTCAACATGAATTTGTAAGGGGCGTTCAAGAAGGTCACAGAAAAAAATGGAATTCATTTGTAAGTGTGTTTTGGTGCAAAAAAAAAGTGGAAATTCATGCATACATTTTTCATAATATGAATTTTCCCTAAACTTATTGAATACCCTTTGTATTTACTATTTGATTGATAAAGAACTAAAATGTATATAAACCAATAGTCCTTCTTGCAGGAGAGCATTCTCAATAAAGCTAAAAACAGAATAAATGTATCATTACAAAGCTATAAGAAAACAGGACATGACTCCATGTCTCTGGCTCACATAATTAGAAGCGATAGTATAATGGTGTAAAAAAAAAAAAAGTGCTCTATTAACAAATAGAACGATTGCTACTGACTTTCATTCTGACCAGTCAAGTTCTGTGATTTTACCAACTTCCTCATTTGTGAAGTACAAACCTGGTATCTGTTTTCCTCACAAATTTAGTTTAAGAATCATTTGGATCAAGCATCTTAAAATAAATACATGTAAAAATTTATTTTGGGGGCTCAGAAAAAAGGAGGAAAATGTCTTGCTGGAGCAAGACAAGGAAGATCATACATACAAAATAACATATCCATATATGGCTTAAAGGTCTCTTTATCTATGGAGAAAAAATACGTATGTGATTCCAATAAATAGTATCCTTCACAGGTCCTTGAGATCCAGCATGAGAAACAAATGTCTTTGCCTCAAGTAAATTGTTGTCTCCTGTGTAGAAACTAAAACTTGTGAAAGATTATTTAACTATTTCTCAATAACCAAGCTTAAGTGTCCTTGAACACCTTTATAAAAATTTCTCATGTACAGAGGTACAACCTCTGGCACTCAGTAAACACTCAATCACATTTTTTTCCCCATTCTTTTACAGAATGAAGACAAACATATTACTTTTGTTATTATTAGAGGGCAAAAGCTTAAGAAACATTACATTCACATAAGCTCAATTAAATCCTTAAAATATTTATTTTGAATGTAGTAAATTTAAATCACCTTAAATTCCTTAATACTTCTCCCTCCCAAAATAAAACTTAACTTCCTTGTCTTTGAATGTAAACTGGACTTAGTACCTCACTTCTTTTTTTTTTCCCCCCTGGAGAGGTTTTTGCTATAGGGTGCATGCGCTTGCCAGAAAGACTGAGAGAGATAGAGAGACAGAAAGTGAGAGATCACCCCCCTCCCGGGGGAATGGTCACACTGCAATCCATCCTCCTCTATTTTCCTCTTGGCATCTCAGGTATGCATGCACACGTGCCCAGTGTGGGTTTAAGCTACTGGGTCTGGGACTTGAACTGTGATTGACTGCATGGGAGTCCAGCAACATAGCCATTACACTAACAACTGGTCCCAGTACCTCACTTCTAATGAACTGAGCATAGGAAGGGAAAGATAAAAACTTTATAGCAAAAATGCCAGAAAGTACCTTAAACAAATGATTAAGTTTAATTATACATATCAACATAATATATGACAAAATGAGAAGGTCACATTGATTACATGAAATTTTCCTGCAAAACACATAGATAACCATTAGAAAATATCATTCAAAAAGATGTTGATAGAGGGGCGGGCAGATGGTATGGTGGTTAAGGACACTGGACTCCCACATGGTCGACTGCAGTTCGAGTCCTGGAACTGGTGGCTTCCTTTCTCATTTTCCCTCTCACTCACGCTGTCCCTGTCTGGACAAATTAAAAATAAATAAATAAAGTTAAATAAAATAATTATCAAAAAAATGTTGATAGAAATTTTACAAGATATTTGACCAATATTCTTTTAAAAAATAAAAATATTTATTTAACTTCATTTGTTATTTTTTTTAAGTTGACCAGAGAGAGACAACAAGAGAGAAAGGGAAAGTGAGAAAGCAAGCCACCAGGTCTGGGACTCAAATCAGGGTGGGACATGTGGAATCCAACTCATTAACCACCTGCCAGCCCCTTGATCAACCTTCTTTAAACGTGTCAAGACATGAAAGAGAAAGAAAGACTAGGGAACTTCCTCTGATTGGAAGACATGAAAAGAAATAGCAATGTGAAATCCTAAACTAGAACAGAAAAAATATAACAGAAAAGCTTGAAACACATAATAAAGTTTGTAGTTTAATCAATAGTATTATGTCAGTGTTCATTGATAAGTTTTGCTCCTCATACCATGCTGTATAAGCTGTTAACATTAGGAAAAACTGAATTAAGAACACATAGAGATTTTCTGTACCATACTTGCAATTCTTCTGTAAGTGAAAAAATATTTTAAAATACAAAATAAAATAAAATAGAAATACTAGGATTAGATGTTAGTGAATGCTGCTATTACAGAATGCTACTTCCAATCTGCAGGCATGTGGGTTTCCCAGTTCTCAGCCTCTGAAGAGGCTAAATTAGCCATCAGCCAGCTGCTTCTGCTGCTTCCTATGAACATCTCACTTCCAAGACAAAGAATAAAATAAGAAGCTCTGTTAAGCATGACCCATTATTTTTTTTATTCTAAATTCAACAGTTTTATTAAATCATAACTCTTCTCAAAGTAAGAAGTAAGGCTGCAAAACACAGGTGAGGAACATTATGCTTGGAGAATTCTTATAACACAGGCATAACATTAGGAATAGGAAAGCAGCATTCTTCTACTAACAAACATAATTTCAAATTTTGTTACAGGGAAAAGCAGTTCTATTTAAATCCACCAAAAGGATGACAGTGAGGGAAAATGAATAGTTTTGCTAATAAATTATTCATAAAGAATTGGATACCACAGATAAAACAATAAAGGTGGAACTCTAAATTACACTAAAATAGTGTCCTTCAAATAAAACCAAAGATCTGTGATATTATTTGAAGAATGTTGCAAGCAATTCCAGAAGCAATAATATCCAAGCTGATATTACAGTTATTTCTTACCAAGTTGGTTAAATCTTAAAGTGATATTTCTTTAAACAACAACAATAAAATCCCTGTTGATTTAAAAAGAAAACAAAAGAGAGGTTGGCTCCCTTAGCCAGATTCCCATGGCAAACTGTGCGGTTCGAATCCTGGCCCTGGTGGCTTGGAAAATATGCCAGGCATGTATGTGTGCATGCTCAAAATACCAATAGATTGCAAAATTGAGGAGAAAAGATTGTGGCATGACCAAACCTTATGACGGGGTAATTTTTCCTTTTCTCTCTCTCTCTAGTAAGTGCACATGTCCTCTGGCAAAATAAAATAAAATATAAAATAAAATAAATGAGGGAAATTTCAGGTGCACTATGGCAATAAAAGCCTATTACAGTTTATCCCTTCTATTGATTGCAGCTAAAATTACTTGTGGAAATATACAAATAACAACTCAGAGTGTTCTATACAATACACAAAAGCAAGACTGTAAAGATCAGTCAGAAGTTGGAGGAGTAATAGCACGATGGTGTGTCTCCTGGACTGATTGGTCTCAAGAGTGAAATTCAGTTGCTCAGTGGGTGAAAAAAAGCTCAATGAAGCACTCATATTTCTAGATAATGGATTCAGAAAGGATGGCCCAGAAGTGTTAAGGAGTGTTTCCATGGAAGGAGGAGAGCCACACAGAAGGTTCTTTAATCCTTTCTGTGAACTTGCACCGGTCTCAATGTTAAATATGTATGCACTGGGCTATAGTCAGAGAACACAGAAAAATCTGAGAGAATTGAACTGAGGTTTTGATCACCATCTACAGAGGATAATATAGGACTTATGCTCTGTGCATGTATTTTCAGTTTGATTGCCAGATAAATAACAGAGTTCAGGGTCTTTAACAACTACAGTATCCAGAACACAGCTCAAAATTACTTGGCATACAAAGAACTAGGAAAATATGACAATTACCAAAAAAAACATAATCAACAGATTGGCATGATACAACAGAGATAACCCAGATGTTGGATCTATCAAATAGAGACTATAAAGAAGCTATTAAAATTCCTTCAAGAGGTAAAGGAAAATATATTGCAAAGGAATGAAAATATAAACATTCTTAGCATAGAGAGATAAACTATGAAAAGAAATTTTAAAGCTCATTGAATGGATTCAATAGTAGAGGCTAGAAAATGAAGAACCAAAGATAAAGACAGATCATCCAATTTAGAAGCGAGAGAGAGAGAGAGAGAGAGAGAGAACTAATACTGAGAAACAATAAGAAGAGTCTCAGAAATCTGAGGGAAATTTTTTTAAAAGTCTAATATATCTCTCTAGAGTCTCAGAAAGAGAACAAAAAATTTGTTGACAATACAATAGACAAAGTTGTCTTGAATTTGTGAAACACTTAAGAACATAAGTAAACCACAAAGAGAACATCACCTAGACACACTTAAATCAAATTGCTAAAAACTAAAGATAGAATAAACACCTTGAAAACTGATAGAGAAAAATGGCACATTGCATAGCAAGCAACAATAATTTGCGTAAGTGCTGGTTTCTCATCAAAATACATAGATGCCAGAAAAATAAAGACATGTTCTAATGAAGGGAAATCATTGCTAACAGAAGTACTCTGAATCAAAACAGAGAAGTCTTCAAGCTGAAAAGAATTAGTGCCAAAAGGAAACTTGGAACTTAGAAACAAAGCAGAAATATTGAAAAGGGAGGAAATATAAAAGACAAATTTTTCCTCTTAAGTTGCTTAAAATTGTTTCAAAATACAGATTTTGAAATTATTAAAGTATGGAGAGGCCAAAAGGTCAGAAGATGACAAGTGGAAGATAGTTCGTTACTCATGGTTCCCCAGATAAGAGGACCCTCCTCACCATGCAGGGCCACATGGGAGTAGCATGAGTTCAGGAGTGAAGGGAAAATGGGCAAACCTCCTTGTGTGGTTTTCACAGGGAGGAAAGGGTGAGGCACAGTAAGCAGGCTAAGCAGGTTTAGAATTGGCTAGCTGAATAATTTCAGTGAGCTCTGAGTACAGCCTTTCCTCACATTGTCAGGCATAGGTTCAATGTATGTAGATGTCATCCATATGACAACCATGACATAAGGGTTAGTGGGAAAGGGAACTAAAAGATCTGTATGGCTGCAGGTTTTTACACTAATGGAGAGTATTGCAACTCTACGTTGAAAATATATACTGTGGAATCTGAAATATAATCATTAAAAAATACAATACAAAGAATATAACCAAAAATCCAATAATAAAACTACAATATTAGATTCTAAAATTTCTGAAAAATTTCAATTAAGCATAAGGAAAACAGGAAAAGATGACCCAAACATGGTGCACAGAAGTTATACATCTGGCCATAGTGCCAGAGCCATATGGAAGACAAGGCCTCAGTTCTGGAGCTGATGTACACGCTGGGCGTGATCCTGGCTGGGTGGGAAGACTGGGGCCTGGGGAGTCCAGAGCATGAGATTCTATGGAGGGTGCTTGTCTATCTTTTACTCTCTCTTTTTCACTAAAGAAAATATAATTTTGTAAAAGAAAAGAGGAAAAGAAAAACATTATCTAAAAACAGAAAAGACAAGTAGAAAGTACATAATAAAATGGCAGATTACATCAAACCATATCAATACTTACATTAAATATTAATCTAAAGCATGGGTAAGCAAACTATTGTCCAATGGGCCAAAGTTAGCCTACTGCTTGGCTTTTTCAATAAAATATATTTGAAATACAGTCATACCCACTTATTTATAAGTTGTCTATGCTTTACATTGTCTACACTGAAATGACAAACGCTGAGTGGGAGGGAGAAAGTCAGGGGAAAAAACAAATAAAACATTGAACAAACACGAAAATGAAAAGTTATCTGTTGATGATACTGTGTATAGTAAGTCTCTGACTTGACTAATATGCACTGCATTCATGCTGGGAAGAACCATTCTGTACAATATAAAGATGTACAGTGATTAAATGTAAATAAAAATAAATTAAACATGAAAACCAGGACTGTATTCTTATTTTTTTAAAAAATTAATTCTCCCCAACTCATTTATATACTAAATAGATTCCAATTTTGCACCAATTCGATAAACTGATTCTATCATGCATGTGGAAATCTAAAGGAATTAGGATACCTAAAACACAAAAAAGAACAAAGAACAAAGTTGGATTTATTATAAAGGTATAGTAGTCAAGAGAGTTTGAAGCCAGTTGATGGTGTGATGGTAATAAAATATGAAACTGTAAAGCTAGAGATAAAACACAAGTTGAAATTTTAAAAAATAAAGTTAAATAAAATAATTCTTAAAAAAATATATATACAGACAAATTGATTAAAAAAGTGTGACGCATATACACACAGAATACTACATAGTCATAAAAGCAATGAGACCCTAGCATTTAATAGTGGATGAATATGGAACATTTACTACTAAGTGAAGCAAGCCAGACTATGAAAGAGAGGCATTGTATATCCCATTCAATATAAACCAAATATCTACACTCAGTGGTAAAAACTGAATGACTGTATAGTATAAACACATGGAGAGCAACTGTGGATACCAGAGACAATGTGGAAGGAGGATGGGAATGGGGGAGGGTGAGAGGGAGAGAATTAAGGGGAAAAAAAAGAAGCAAAACATTTAAAGAACACAAAATAGAAAATTATCTGTTGATGATAATATGTATGGTAGTATGTTTGACTGAACCAATATACAGTATATTCAGGATGGAAAAATTCATTTGGTACATTATAATGATACACAGTGATTGAATGTAAATTAATTAATTAATTAATTAAAAATATAAAAAACTTATAATTCAATGAAAGGAACATAACTCAATCAGAAAGGTGAAAATATTTGGAGAGATATTTTACATAACATGGAACCAGAAGTTGGCGTAATGACTATGTTGCTGGATTCCCATATAGTTGACCACAGTACGAGTCCCAGATGTGGTGGCTTAAACTCACGCCAGGGGAGAGTGTGGGCGTGCCCAAGATCCCAAGAGGAGAATGGAGGAGAAGGGATTGCAGCGTGGTCATCCCCCCTAGGTGGTGATTTCTAGCTTTCTGTCTTTCTGTTTCTCTCTGTTTTTCTAATGAGCACACGCATGCGCCCTGTAGCTAAAACCTCTCCAGGAAAAAATGTGAATACAGAAAGCAAACATATAAAAAGATGATCAACATCATAGGTCAGCAAGGATAAATAAATTTAAATCACAATAAGATACCACTGCATAACAATGATAATTTAAAAAATGATAATAAAATATGACAATGTCAAGTGTTGGTAAAGATGTGGAACAACTGTCACTCTCATTCATACATTACTGAAAGAACGGAAAATGATACAGCCACTCTAGAGAAAGGCGTTTCTTCTAAAGGTAAACACACATTTATTTTAAGACCCAATCATTCCTGGATTATTATCTAAAAGAAACAAAAGTAAAAGTATGAACAAAGTCTTGGACATGAAGGTACATAACATCTTTATCTGCAATTGTTCAAAACTAGAAGCAAGTCTAATATTAATAACAGGTGACTAGAGAAACAAAATAATCATATTATGAAGTACTACTCAGTAATGAAGGGGAGAAATAATTGACATACATAACAACATGATTTAACCTCAAATTCTAATGAATGGAGCCAAGCAAAAAAAGGATACATACTGTAGGACACTATTCATATAAAGTCCTTGAAAATTAACCCACAGTGAGAGAAAGCAGATTAGTGGTTGCCTGAGTATGAGAATGGAGGGAAAAAATAGATGACAAAGGAAAACAAGAAAACTTTCAGGTATAATGGAAAGAGTCATTATGCTGATGATGCAGGTAGTTTCAAAGTCAAACGTGTCAACACTGATCAAATTGTACACTTTATGAATAGTGTATTATACTTCAATCATATCTCAATAACATTACTACAACCCAATAAGGGAAGAAAAGGAGACTTATTTATTTCAGTATGGAATTGTCACACAGCCCAATTTATTCCATTGCCTTCTAGAATCTCCCAAGTTCACGATGGCATAACAGTTTGCAATCAAATAATTGCAGGTGGTAGGAAGCACTTTCCTTTGGTAAGCAGAAATAGTCAAAGGATATAAAACATCTAGTTGCCTCATGTTGCCTATCAGCATTTCATTCAATCCTGTATTTAGAAATCCATTATGTTCTTCTTTGGTGCCTCCAAACATAAACATGTTAAGAAATATAAACATCCTGCCCTGTATGAATGAATGAAAATGTTTAACAACTACATAGTAGAAACTACTACCACCAAAATTATTTGTATCTCTGCTTTCAAATTGCCAATTTTTTACATGTTATTCCTGAAATTACCAGTACTAATTCATTTTCTTTTACAGATAAATGACTCATGACTATCAATAACCATGTCAACAAGTTTTTTTTTTTTTTTTTGGAGAGGTTTTTTTTTCGCTATAGGGCGCGTGCGCTCGCCAGGCAGACAGAGAGAGACATAGAGACAGAAAGCGAGAAATCACCCCCCAGGGGGGATGGTCACGCCACAATCCCTTCTCCTCCATTCTCCTCTCGGGATCTTGGGCACGCACGCACACGCGCCCGGCGTGAGTTGTAAGCCACCGGGTCCGAAACGCGAACCACGGTCGACTACGTGGGAGTCCAGCGACATAGCCATTACGCTAACTGCTGGTTCCCAACAAGTTTTTTAATATAATTTTTTTCCTGTTTTTCTGTGATTCTTTTAGTATAAGCTCCTTTGTTTTCTTTCCTCCACTGAAGTTATATTAGCCTTGAAAAATTGGGGCTGAAAGCCAGTGAATTATGAACTCACATGAACTATCTAGTGTCAACTCAGCACCTTGTGTTTGAAGCTTTATTTAATTAGCACAGATTTGGTGTGGTGGGGTCGTTCATCTTGAACCACAAATCAAAACTGCTCAGAAACAGAATGGATCATTCGTCTACAAGACTATCACTTTCAAGGGGACACGTTTAGTTAGTTAGTTAATTACTCGGTATGAGAAATAAAAGTCACCCTGCTTTTATTGTGTTTACTCTGGTAATAAACAGAAAGTTTCTGTACTTTATGTTTATTCACTCTCTGGCAGCTTTCCTAAGTACCATAAAAGAGTAGTGTTTGAAGTGCCAAAGATTTCCTGGCAGTAGAAGTCAAATACTTCCAGTAAAGATCTTATATAACATGGTATTTAAAGTAATTATACATCGCTGGAAATGACTCTCATACTTTTAAAGCTAAAGTGGCTCCTGAGATTACATCACCCCCACATCTGATTTCTCAGGTGAGTTAAATGCAGCCCAGGTAGCTAGTGACTTATCAAATTTTAATTCTTCTTTTCATTCAGTCCCATAACTTCTTATTCCAGTACTTGATCTAATAATTTTTTAAAGTAATGAACTTTGTCATACCACAGAAGAGCATAGTGAGTAACTTAAGATGTGTTATTTGTATTTTGACTACCCTAAGAAATAGGGGTATCTGACACAAACTGAAAAACAATGACACTTTCTCCATAATTATCCCAGAATTCAATATTATAATTAAACTACTGTTCTCACATTGTCTAATCTTCCCAAAAATTCCCAAAGGATTCTAGAATTTGCATGCTTCTGAATTAAGGTCAGGTCTCCTTCCCTATACATTCATTATACCTTTATACTCCCTTGTGCAAGCATTCCATAAACACCAAGCATAACAAAATATCGTTTTCTGCTTTTGAAAGTGTTAGTATCTAACTTAAGTTTTCAAAGCCTAAGTTGGTTCTGTGTAGAGTAAATTGAAGGTGTGGCAAGTGTAGAATAAGAATATAAGTTAGGTGACTACTGCCTTCATGTGTTGTGAAGTGGAATAGGCTGAAAGCAAAGAAACAGAATGGATATACCTGGATGGTGTTTTATATGTGGAGTTGACAGGTTGGTCATGTGTGATAAAGAAAAGAGGAAAATTATGGATGATGTGTGGGTTTGAATCCTGGATGCCTGAATGATGACAGTATAATGTAATCCAATGGAGAATATAGAGGGGGTTTGAGAATAATTGGGTTTCAGCGATACTAATATCAGGAATCCTATTTTGAAAATAATAAATTAAGGTACACATTGAATGAAAAGAAGTCAAGTAAGTAGAAGAGGTCAGTGCTGAAAGTAAAAATGTAGGAATAATTAGCATATTTATGGTTTTTGAACACCCATGGGGCTAAATCCCCTAGGGCAAGAACATAGGTGGAATCATGACACTCGAACATTTAGAGTTTGAGTAAAAGGATCAGCAGTAATTCTGAAAAGAAGCATTTTGCAAGAAAGAAGGAAACTTTGAGGTATTTCTTCCTTTTTTTTCAGACTTTATTTTTTAGATTGGTTTATTGGTTCACAGTAAAATTGAATGGAAAATAGAGTTCCCATGTACTTACCCAACACACACTTTCCCCATTATCAATGTCCCCCACTAAAGCAGTCTGTTCGCTGTAGTTGATGAAGTCACACTGACACATCATTTATTACTTAAACAACTTCTGTGCTATATAGAGTTATTAGGGTTAACTCTAGGAGGTGTTTGTTCCATGGACTTGACCAAATATATAATGACATATATCCACCATTATAGTGTCATATTGAGTAGTTCCATTGCCCTAATAACATGGGTCAATTTTCTGTTTAGAACATCTTCTCTCTTATAAGCTCTAATACTGTTCAGTTCCTTATATCTAATATTCATGTCATGGTTTCTGATGACTCATGGCAGTAAGTGAGAACCATTGCTCTGAATCTAGCCTAAAATCACTGCAACCTTTACTCAGTAGGATGAAGCAAAAGTGTGGTGGCTTGTGAAACTGGGATGGAATAGTAGTACAGTCATACTTCATGCTTTTAGTCCCTTGCAGAAATATTTTCTGTCACAAAAAATATAGATTGGCCACTAGGAAAACGCATATAAAAAATGCCATGAAATACCACTTAATACCTGCTAGAAAGGCTTTCATCAAAAAGACAGGCAAAGATTTCTTAAACAAGACCCTGAAAGCACAGGCAATTATCTCAAAAATAGACAAATGGGGTCTCATCAAACTAAAAAACTTCTGCACAGCAAGGGAAATAACAATTAGAGTGAAGTGACAGCCCTCAAAATGGAAGAAAATATTTTAAACTATCTTTCAAATGAGGAACTGAACACCAAAATATGTAGGGAACTCCAGAAACTCAAAAAATGAATAAACCAATTAAGAAACATGCAAATGAGGGGCTAGCAGGTGGCATGGTGGTTAAGGGCTCTGGATCCCAGATGGCCGACTGCTGTTCAAGTGTCGGACCTGGCAACTTGCTTTCTCACTTCTCTCTCTCTCTCTCTCTCTCTCTCTCTCTCACTCTCACTCTGTTCCTATCTGGTAAAATAAAAATAAAAAAATTAAGTTAAATTGAATTAAATAATTCTTTAAAAAATGTAAAGTAAGATTATTTTTTAAAAAAGAAATAGGCAAATGAGCTGAAAGACAACTCTCTAAGGAAAACATACAAATGGCCAAAATGCATTTTTAAAAAAGTCCACTATCTTTTTTCATAAGGAAAATGCAAATCAAAAATACAATGAGATACCACTTAACCCTAGTAAGAATGACTGACCAAGAAAATATGACATGGGCTGGTTGTGGTTAAAAGGGCATCTTCCTACACTGCTGGTGGGAATGTAAATTGGTACAGCCACTATGGAAAACAATACAAAGATTCCTTGAAATCCTGCAAATATAACTACTATATTACCCAGTAATCCCACTCCTAGGTATTTACCCAAAGGGCAAGAAAATCCTCAGTTGGAAAGGTACTTTTACATCCACATTTATTGCAGGATTATTTACAAATGCTAAGACATGGAACCAATCTAAATGCTGTAGCACTGACGAATGGATTCAAAAACTGTGGCACATATACACTATGTAATACAACTCCACAATAAGGAATAAGACTCTGCCATTTGACTTAAAGTGGATGAATATAAATTTAATGCTAAGCCAAGCAAGCCAGACTATGAAAGACAAATACAGTATATCCCTGCTCAATATATACAGAATATCTGCACTCTGGCAGAAATGGAAAAATTCAAAGATGCAATAGTAGGGAGGACAAGTGTCGATACCAGAAATTATATGGGAAATAAGTGTGCAGAAGTGGAAAGCTGAGGTGGATAGAAGGAACTTAGGAAAAATAAAAGCTTTTATCAGATGCAAAATTGGAAAGTTCTCTGTTAAAAATTGTTTGTGTTAATATCCTTTATTTGATTGTTGTGCACCGCATATATACCTTGAAAAACAACTTGTATGCCATAGAGATATGTAATGATTGAATGAAAATAACAAGTCATAATATAAAAATGAAAGATAAAGAAAATATAATTCTGGGCTCAGCTACAATGGCATTAGCCATAGCATACTGATCTGTAGTGCTAGAAGCCAGATGGCCAATCACAGGTTCTGATCCCAACTCTACCAGAAACATACCAGTTGCATGAACACCAGAGATTCTGAATACCTGAAAGTTTTGCATAAGAGGATCACAGAGTGATGAGATTCTGTCAGGTGTGCCTGTCTCTTTTAGTCTCTTTTTCTAACTTTCTCCCTCTCATAAAATAATAAATAAATAAATAAATAAATAATAAATTAACTTTTAAAAATTATTATTATTATTATTATTATTATTTGAGAAGTTTTTGCTATAGGGTATGTGCACTCACCAAAAAGACAGAGAGAGACAGAGAGACAGAAAGTGAGAAATCACTCCCCGAAGGGAAATAGACAATCTACAATCCCTTCTTGGGATCCCATCTGTTGGAATCTTGGGCACACATGAACACATACCCAATGTGAGCTTAAGCCACCAGGTCCAAGACTCGAACCACAGTTGCCTACCTGAAAGTCCAGCAACATAGCCATTACAACAACTACTGGTACCCTTTTTAACAACAGACATAGTAGAAATACAAAACATCATTAGAGGATACTATGAACAACTATATACCAAGAAACAAGACAATCTGGATGAAATGGACAAATTTCTAGACACACATAATCTACCAAGATTGGACCAGGAGGATATAGAAAGTCTGAATAGGCCCATAACAAGTCAGAAGTTTGAATCAGTAATAAATAACCTCCCAACAAAGAAGAGTTCTGGCTCTGATGGCTTCACCTCTGAATTCTACAAAACTTTCAAAGAAAAGTTAACCCCCATACTGTTCCAAGTTATCTCTAAAAATCCAAAAGGGTGAATCTCTCCCTAATTCATTCTATGAAGCCTCTATCACCCTTATCCTTAAAACAGATAAGGATAGGACCAAGAAGGAAAACTATAGACCAATATCTCTGCTGAATATAGATGCAAAGGTTCTCAACAAGATACTGGCAAATCATATCCAACAACTTATAAAAAAACTGTACATCATGATCAGGTAGGCTTTATTCCAGGAATGCAAGGTTGGTTCAACATATGCAAAACCATAAATGTAATACACCATATTAACAGAAGTAAAGATAAAAACCATATGGTCATATCAATTAATGCAGAAAAAACATTCAATAAGATACAACATCACAAGTCTTGGACCCGGTGGCTTAAACTCACACTGGGCGTGTGTGCGTGCATGCACAAGATCCCCAGAGGAGAACGGAGGAGAAGGGATTGTGGCGTGTCCATCCTCCCTGGGGGGTGATTTCTTGCTTTCTGTCTCTCTGTCTCTCTTTGTCTATCAGGCGAACACACATGCCTTATAGCAAGAACCTCTCCAAAAAAAAGATACAACATTGCTTCATGATCAAGACGTTCAGCTAAATCGGCATAGAAGGGTCATTTCTCAACACAATAAAAGCTATCTATGAAAAACTCATAGCAAACATCATCCTGAATGGAGAAAAGCTGAAAGCTTTTCCACTAAAAATGGATACAAGACAAGAATGCCCACTTTCTCCACTCCTTTTCAATATAGTACTGGAAGTCCTCACCAATGCAATCAGAAAAGAGGAAAATAATAAAAGGCATTCAAATAGGAAAAGAAGAGGTGAAACTCTCTCTATTCGCAGATAACATGATTGTATATATAGAAGACCTAATAGTTTCCATGAAAATCTTTCTGGAAGTAATACATGAATACAGTAAAGTTGCAGGATACAAAATCAATATACAGAAATTGATAGCATGTCTATATATGAACAACAGGCAGACTGAGAACTGAAAAAAGTTTTCCATTTACCATAGCCACAAAAAGTATAAGATACTGGGAACCAGCAGTTAGCGTAATGGCTATGTCGCTGGACTCCCACGTAGTCGACCGCGGTTCGCGTCTCGGACCCGGTGGCTTACAACTCACGCCGGGCGCGTGTGCGTGCGTGCCCAAGGTCCCGAGAGGAGAATGGAGGAGAAGGGATTGCGGCGTGACCATCCCCCCTGGGGGGTGATTTCTCGCTTTCTGTCTCTCTGTCTCTCTCTGTCTGTCTGGCGAGCGCACGCGCCCTATAGCGAAAAATCTCTCAAAAAAAAAAAAAAAAAAGTATAAGATACTTAGGAATAAATCTAACAAAAGACGTTAAAGACCTTCACAAGGAAAACTATGAGAAGGTAAAAAAAGAAATTGAAAATGACACAAAAAAGTGGAAGGACATCTCATGTTCCTGGATTGGAAAAATTAATATAATCAAAATGACAATTCTACCCAAATTAATCTACATATTTAATGCAATCCCAATCAAAGTATCAGACACATTCTTCACAGATCTAGAAAAAGCAATCATAAAATTTGTCTGGAATTATAAAAGACCCTGTATTGCCAAAGCAATTCTGAACAAGAAGAGTGGAGTTGGTGCCATCTCACTCTCTGACTCAAAAATATACTACAAAGCTGTGGTAATCAAAACAGCATGGTACTGGCACAGAAACAGACACGTGGACCAATGGAACAGAATAAAGTCCCCAGAGATAAATTCCCAAGCGTACAGTGAACTGATTTTTGACAAGGGGTAGCAGTCAATTCAGTGGGGAAAGGAAAATTTTTTCAGCAAATGATGCTGGAAAAACTGGATATCCATCTGCAGAAAGATGAATCTGAACCTCTACTTCTCACTATTGATAAAAATCAACTCAAGGTGGATCAAAGATCTAAATCTAAGACTTCAAACTATAAAACTGCTCTGGGGAAACTCTGGGAAACTTTGGGGTAGGGAAATACTTCTTAAATAAGACCCCCAAAGCACAGTCGATAATCTCCAAATTAGACAAGTGGGATTATATCAGACTAAGAAGTTTTTGCATGACAAAAGACACAGTAATTAATGTGAATGGACAGCCCTCAGAATGGGAAAATATATTTGTAAATTATGCATCAGATAAGGGAATGATAACCAGAATACACAAGGAACTCAAGCAGCTGTTCCAAAATAAAGAGGATCAATCCTATTAAAAGATAGGAGAAGGAGTTGAAAAATTCACTCTCTAAAGATGACATACAAATAGCCAAAAGGCATATGAAAAAATGCTCAACATCCCTCATTTTAAGGGAAATGCAGATCAAAACAACAATGAGATACCACCTAACCCCAGTCATAATGACGAAGATTAAAAAAAAAAAAATGATAAGTGCTGGCGGGGGTGTGATGAAAGGGGAACTCTCTTACACTGCTGCTGGGAATGTAAATTGCTCCAGCTACTGTGGAGAATAATTTGGAGATTCTTCAAAAATCTACAAATAGAACTACCATATTATCCAGCAATCCCACTCCTTGGTATCTACCCAAAGGACAGAAAAATTCTTCATCAGTAAAGTGCATGTACATCAATGTTTATTGTGGCACTATTCATAATTGCTAAGACATGGAACCAATCCAAGTGCCCACAAACAGATGAATGGATTGAAAAACTGTGGCATATATACTCTATGTAATACTATCCAGCCATAAAAAGCAACAAAACCCTGACTTTTGACAGAAAGTGGAAGAATATGGAAGATTTACTGCTGAGTGAAGCAAGCCAGGCTATGGAGAGACATTGTATGTCCCCCCTTAACATATATGAGTATCCTCTATGACCGAAACTGATTGACTAAAGGGTATAGAAACACAATAAATGGGTATAAATACCAGATACAGAGTGTGTGAAAGAGTAGGGTCTGAGGAAGGACATTTAGAAGAAAAATAGAGAGGCAAAGCATTAATGTGACAAAGTAATGTGGTGTTATCTGTTGAAGATATTTTATAGTTTTATCAACTGGACTAGGGAGAAATGTTCACATGTTGAAATATTCACTTTAAAAGCTAAATAAAATGATTGAATATATAAAAGAAAATGAACTAAAAAAGGCAAAAAAAAAATTTTTTTAAAAGAGATGGCAAGGGGGAACCAGCAGTTAGCTTAATGGCTATGTCGCTGGACTCCCACGTAGTCGACCGCGGTTCGCGTCTCGGACCCGGTGGCTTACAACTCACGCCGGGCGCGTGTGCGTGCGTGCCCAAGATCCCGAGAGGAGAATGGAGAAGGGATTGCGGTGTGACCATCCCCCCTGGGGGGGTGATTTCTCACTTTCTGTCTCTATGTCTCTCTCTGTCTGTCTGGCGAGCGCACGCGCCCTATAGCGAAAAACCTCTCCAAAAAAAAAAAAAAAAAAGAGATGGCAAGGGAACCAGCAGTTAGCGTAATGGCTATGTTGCTGGACTCCCACGTAGCTGACCGCGGTTCGTGTCTCGGATTCGGTGGCTTAGAACTCACGCCGGGCGCGTGTGCGTGCGTGCCCAAGATCCCGAGAGGAGAATGGAGGAGAAGGGATTGTGGCGTGACCATCCCCGCTGGGGGGTGATTTCTCGCTTTCTGTCTCTATGTCTCTCTCTGTCTGGCGAGCGCACGCGCCCTATAGTGAAAAACCTCTCAAAAAAAAAAAAAAAAAGAGAGATGGCAATAAGGATGAAAACATGAAAAAGTTGGAGCCCTCATAATTTGCTTATGAGAATGTGAAATGGTGAAGCCACTTATGAAAGTATCATAGTAGTTTCTCTAAAGGTTAATTATAGATTTGTCAAATGGTTCATTGTTTACAGAAATTAACACATATATTCACACACTTGTAACATTCATAGTGGTATTATTCATAATAGCCAATAATTAAAAATAAATGCCTATCAACTGAAAAAGTGATGAATAATTATGGTGTATACATACAATGAAATATTATTTGACTATAAAAAGTAGCAAAGTACTGATATACACTAAAAGTGAACCTTGAAATCATTATGTACTTGAAAGATGTGGATTATAAAGACTATATATTGTATAATTACATTTATATGAAATACCCAGAGCAGGCACATAGCAAACAGTCAGAAGATTAATTAGAGGTTGCCTAACTACTGTGTGTGTGTGTGTGTGTGTATGTGTGTGTGTGTTGCCCTAAATTCCAGCAGTATGGAGAAATGGAAAAGACCTTCTGGCATGTCCATGCCCCATTTGGGGGGTGCTTTCTATCTCTCTCTCTTTCCCTGTCTCTCTCTGGCAAAGTGCACCCACCAGTGTGGTGATTTTAAAAAATTAAAATTTTAGTTTTCATTTAAAACATTAAAATGAAAATTTTCTACATCAAAACAAAAGGCAGTTTGAAGAATTAGTGTTCTGTTTCTTTTCCTCCTCTACTTCTGACTCCTTTATCTAGCGATAACTTAAAAAATCATTAATTTATAAGCTATTTCAAATATAGACATATTTTTTTAAACAAAAAATATTTCTATGCTTAACACATTCTCTAAAATCACATACCTAATGTGGGGAAAATATGTTTATTAAAATATTAAATTATAATTGTTTTATATTAAGAAATTGAATTGCTGATAAATTTCTTTATTAGCAAAAACTTCTGGAAATATTTTTAGAGCATTTTGGTAGCTTCTGGCCATTTCTAACCAACTTGACTTGAAAAAAAGTAGATAATATGTGAAGCATAATAATGGCAGTAAAATATATGTATGAATGAAATATAAAAACAAGTTATTTGTTAGAGTAATAACCTATTCTAGCATCAGGAGCAGAAAGCAGAAGACTTATAGTGAAAACATAGATTTAAAGCCAAGTATCCTGACAGGCAACTAGAGAGCTTCCTGTAAGTTTTTATCCGCATTCACTTTCTTATTCCCAAGTTGCAGCTACCACATGGTTTGGCAGATGAATTTTGACAACACAATTATTTACAACATAAAAAGCATTGAGATTGATTTTTGAGAGAAGAATCAAAAGAAAATTTTATAACTTTACATCGCTTATCTGAAAGAGAACTAAACAGAATTAATCTCTTAATTGATTTATTTTTTGAAAATGGATTTCCATGTTGTAAGCTGTAGAATTATTTACGTGATTTATACCTAAAGAAAATTTTCTCCCCTTAATGCAAAATAAATTTGAATAAAATAGCTTCCTTTCTTTTGTCTTAGAAATAATTGCACTGTTTGTCATTGCCTATGCTATTTTTCCTATTCTATAAGACTGTTTTACGGGATCAGCAGTTGGCGTAATGGCTATGTCGCTGGACTCCCATGTAACCTACCGCAGTTCATGTCCCGGACCCAGTAGCTTAAACTCACGCCGGGCGCATGTGCGTGCGTGCCCAAGATCCTGAGGGGAGAATGGAGGAGAAGAGATTGGAGCGTGGCCATCCCCCCCAGGGGGTGATTTCTCACTTTCTGTCTCTCTCTGTCTGTCTCTCTGGCGAGTGCACGCGCCCTATAGCAAAAACCTCTCCAAAAAAAAAAAAAAAAAAAAAAAAAAAGACTGTTTTACATGTTTGATATATTGTAGAAATTGTGGTAGAATTATAAGAACATAGAGGTTAATACTGGGTTTTATATTTCTCTTTTATCTTTCTAAGTTATCAGCACAACTTTCTACATAAGATAGAGGCTTAGTAAATACAATCAACATCTCAAAAAACTTTACTTTTCTTGCCTACAAATTTCACCCAAGAGAATTGCATTGAAAATCAATTTAGCTCAATATGTAGTTCAATATATATTTACCAAAATTTTCACTATATCAGATATATCAAGGATCAAGATTTATTAGCTCCTTACATTCTAGTTAGGGAGAAAGACAGTGAATGATAAAATAAACAAAAATATTATTTCTTATGGTGACATGTATATACCAAAATAGAAAAACGTGAGTTGATGGGAGTAACCAGTGTGTCACCTGATGGGGAAGTCCAGAAAGCCCTTTAGAAGGGGTAAGTATTGAACAGCCATTTAAACTAAGTGTAATGAATCATGAAGTTATCTTGGGGTCAGCTGGTGGTATAGTGGTTAAGGTGGTTGAATCCCATATGGCTGACTGTGAAGCTCAATCCCTGGACCCAGCAACTTAAAAAACGCAGTGGGCACATGTGTGTGTATCCTCAAAATCAGAAAAGGAGAGAGAAATGGAAGAGAAAAGATTGTGACCATTCCTCATGGAAGGTACTTTCTTATTTTCCTTCTCTCTCTCTCTCCCTCACTGTCTCTATCTCTGTTGAGCACATATGCCCTTTGGCAAAGATTTAAAAAGAATCTTGGAAAACAGTGGTCTAGGCAAATGCCGAATTTAGAATCAACAATTAGGTTGGCATGTTCGAGAAACAGTAAGGTGACTACTTTGCCAAAGTACTGTGACCAAGAGATTTAATTGTGGAAAACGAGGTTAAAGGCTTAAGTAAGGACCTGACCACATAGAGTATTGAAGACAGTATGAAGGAGTTTGGATTTTGTTCAATTTGTGAAATTATGCCATTGCTCATGTTTGGAGCAGGACATGAGCTTTTTAAATATAATAATATTTATGTTTTAAATATAATAATAGGACTCTAATTTCAGTAAGAAAAACAGATTAAGGGGAGGGTGGGAAACAAGATGGCCAAATAATAGTCTATTGCAGTATCCTAGGCAATATATGAGAGCTACTGGGTCAGGGGATGGTGAGATGCAGATCCAAGGTGAATGTGGAAATTAGCACTGATAGGATTTTCTTATTATTAGAAGTGGGGTTTAGCATAGCATGAAAGGAAGCACTGTGACTCTGAAAGTATAGCCTGATAAAATAGTTGAAAACAGCATTATGTTTTAAAAAATAAGAAAATATTCATCTCGAAAGTAGAAATTCACCATTGAAAAAAATATGGTCAAAATCAGCTAGTAGCCCAATTGTTTAGAATGAATATATATATATATATATATATTCATTCTACATTATACATTTTTTGAGCACCTAAAGTTTCAGATCAAGTACTATGTTGAGAACCAGACAGACAGAGATAGATAAAGAATAGCTTGCTTCAATTCATGCATAATTCATCAGTTAGGCTTACTGTTATATCTTTCAGAAGACTGAGATCCCATCTCTGGCTTACATAAAGGACAGAAATAAAATCAATGTAACTTCAATCTTCTAACATAAATTCCCTAAAAGATTTTAACTACACACTCATTTTCTGGACTCTTCCAGTATCAAGAGCATAGAGTTGTTTGACTTTGAATAAAAATCCAAAAGAAACATATTTATGAACTTCTCTCTTATAAATTATTGATTTGTATACTGTATTATGTAACCCCCAACCTAACATGAAGGAATGAAAATGCTAATAAAGGTGGTCTATATTCTGTTTTCTTTCTGTCTATGCTTACCATCCTTTTGGAATTAGGTGAGAGGAAAATGACCCTGTATATAATACTCTACATAGATTAGAAAAGAGAGTAATGCAGAATAGTAATCTGAAATAATTCATACTTAATAGCAGACAAAACTATGTTACTAAAAATAATACACAAAATGGGTTTCAATCTTCCTTTGGAGAAAGAAAAGGGACAGACTTCTATAAATGTAAATTCTAGGATGTAAACTAGTGACCCTGTGGTTAAATTCAGCTAGGGACATGTTCTCTTTAACTCCTCCAGTGTTTTCCAAAAGATTTTAATTGGTTGCCAACATTTGAGAATTTAAAGATTTTACATCTTTCTCTTGAAATTCAAAAAAATTGGCAACGTTGGAGATTAGATCTATATTCTTCTAAGACAGCTGGCTAGAGCTGATTAAATATCGTGTCTATAAACTTAGCAATTTGCCACATTCCCAGACACTCGCTGGTGTCTCTGTCCAGATAGAGGCTGATCTGCTTATAGGTCTTCTCTTGGCTGTACTCTTCTCCCCATAATCCTCCCTCCAGACATGAGCATCATCGAAGTGTAAATCAGATTATATCACTCTCAATCGGCTTCACATTACTCTTAGAAAATAAACCTGGCTACCTCAAGGCTCTACTTAATTTTTAGAGTGAAGAGTATTCTAACAACAAATATAATTTATGTAAATGTTGAATTTATTTTTGTATTTATTTTTAGCAAATGATACTTTGTGAACCTAAACTAGAATAGCTATCATGTAATTTACTGCTGATGGGAAAAAAATTGCAGACATTCATGTAATGGGTACCTAATTTTACTTTCTGTTTGTTTTATTGTAAATATACTTGACAATATATTTTTATTGGTGCCATAAGGAAAATTGTCTTATTTCAAATTAGATACTCTGAACTATATTAATATAGTCATTGGGAAAAAAATAAGTCTTTCAATAGGCTACTATTTTAGCTTAATAGAAAGAAATTATTTGGGGCTGGCAGGTGGCATGGTGGTAAAAGAGCACTAGACTCCCACATGGCAGACCACAGTTTGAGTCCCAAACCTGGTGGCTTGTTTTCTTGCTTTCTCTCTCTCTCTCTCTCTTTCTCTCTCTCTCTCTCTCTCTTTCATTCTCGTTTTCACTCTGTCCCTCTCTATTCAAATTAAGATGGATAAATAAATAAAGTTAAATAATATAATTCTTTTAAAAAAAGGAAGTTCTTAATATGGAAGAGTAAATTCTTAGAATACAAATAAAAGTAGGGAACCAGCAGTTAGCGTAATGGCTATGTCTCTGGACTCCCACGTAGTCGACCGCGGTTTGCGTCCCGGACCCAGTGGCTTAAAACTCACGCCAGGCGTGTGTGCGTGCGTGCCCAAGATCCCGAGAGGAGAATGGAGGAGAAGGGATTGCGGCATGACCATCCCCCCTGGGGGGGTGATTTCTCGCTTTCTGTCTCTATGTCTCTGTCTGTCTGGCGAGCGCACGCGCCCTATAGCAAAAACCTCTCCAAAAAAAAAAAAAAAAGAATACAAATTAAGTAAATTATTATTATTTTTAAGAGCAAGAGATTTTTGCTATAAGATGCATAAGATTGCTGGAGAGACAAAGAAAGACAGAAAGCGAGAAATCACATCCAGAGAGATGGTCACAACACAGTCCCGTCTCCTCTCAGGATTTTTAGCATGTACACACATGCACCTAGCATGAGTTTTAAGTCACCAGGTCCAGTACTCAAACCGGGGTCAACTACGTGGGAGTCCAGTGATGCAACCGTTCTGCCATGTGCTGATCCCTCCACTAAAGTAAATTCTAACCTGTTCTATATTATTGTTATTGTTTTCAAAATAGTCTGAAATTAGAGCACAGTATTTCAAGTACTGGCTAGGTTTGCAACCATGTGACTTTCACTAAAACAATTAATTAAGCAGTTATTTTCCTAAATCATTTTTTGGAAATTCTCTAGACTGACTATATATGGGTGCCAGAAAAGGACAGAAGTTGAAAATCTGGTAATATCTTACTTTCCTTCAACTATGGATCAAAGAGTCTTAGTAAAAGTGTTTTGTTTGTTTGTTTGTTTGTTTGTTTTCTCTTCATAGATGGGAAGAAATCATTGGGAAGAAGTAGTGAAAAATATATAATTAAAACCCTATAGTTAATTTTGATTTCCTTTATCAGCGTGTCTCTTTCAGGTATCTATGGAAATCTAAAAAAAACAAATTTCTCTTGAGTAGTGCAGGGAAAAAACAGATGCAAAGTGTCAGGGCCCTCAATTAATGCCCTTTATATGTAAGAAATATTCATGCTTATGCTGTGTGTTTAGGGATTTTACATTTATCTGATCCTGACATTTTGTTTACTAATCTCATCTCTGAACCAACATTAGTTATTATAGCTTTTCTACAGTATTCTTGTACATAATCACTTAAGAATAATAACTTTTATTTGTTTTCAAATGGGGGAGGGAACTCCCACTCATCATGTAGGATGGTTATGGTGGTTCAATGAAAAGATTCACACAAAAGCATTTTGTAAACTACACACTCAGGAAAACATTATTACTCTGTCCTTTTGAATGTTCATTCTCCCATGCTAAAGAAGAATAATCGAGCTGCCTATAAAAGCATTACTTATCTAGTGATTATTTTATTTACTTTGACTATTTTCATAAAATCAAAATTATTCTTTAAAAGTCAATCATCTGAAAGGCAGAAGAAAAATATTCATTGAACAGTGTGTTCCGAAGCAGAGTGACTCTAAAGATATAGACATCTAACGAACGCTTTCTTCATTATAAATGTCCTTGGCTGCTGTGTATCTACAATCATGGCAGAATGCCCCAAATTTTTCTCCACATAATATGTAGTTGATGAAAATACAATTTTTTTAACTTGTTCTTCATTTTTAGGCATTCCAATGAGATATAGCTATATCATTTTGTAACATCAAGGATGAAATAAAATGTTAGACTCATGCCTTTTCTTTGTAATCTAGAATGTGTATGTGTGTGTATTCATATATACACTCACATAATTTTTATGAATATATTTGAAGCATATGCACTCTAGCGTACTTAAAAAGACATATCACTTTTGTAGACCTTCATAGTATTTCTCTACAGTCTAAGTGGTATCTCATATATGTCATAAATTATCTATACACACACATATGGGTGTTATTATGTGTATGTACAAGGGAATTTTTTTTCTTTTTTTTTTTTTTTTTTTTGGAGAGATTTTCACTATAGGGCGCATGCACTCGCCAGACAGAGAGAGACATAGAGACAGAAAGCGAGAAATCACCCCCCAGGGGGGATGGTCACGCCACAATCCCTTCTCCTCCATTCTCCTCTCGGGATCTTGGGCACGCACGCACACGCACCCAGTGTGAGTTTTAAGCCACCGGGTCTGGGACGCAAATTGCAGTCGACTACGTGGGAGTCCAGTGACATAGCCATTACGCTAACTGCTGGTTCCCACGTACAAGGGAATTTTTAAAAGTTTACAGAAAAATGGAATTAAATTACAAATTTATTTTCATGCAATAAATTTTGAAATCCATGCATAGTTTTTTATAATGCGTACTTCCATGAACTTTTCAAAGACCTCTTATGTGTGTGTGTGTGTGCGCGTATATATATGTGTGTGTGTATATATATATATGTAAAATATGGTATATATATAAAATTATTGTATTACTTCTGAAAAACTTGGGTTAGAGCTCTAGAGAAATTATCTAAGTAGGGTCCATGTGAGGCCAAAGCCTCTGAAGATGGTGTTGAAATTGCATCAGAATTTCCAGTTTGCACTTTGACTTTATTTTCCATCAAAATTCCTCAACACCGAAGGAGCCTCATACAGTGGTAAAACAAAGATGTGGGTGTCAAAGAATCTACAAACTTGTCACAGCTCTGTCACTAACTTTAAATGGTTTACTACACACGTGACAGTAAAGCACTTAAAACTTATAGTCCTCTCCATATTTCTCATTTTGGAAATAGAAGGTCATTTAAACTTTAACGTTTTATAATTTCTAGTCAAATGCTGTTGAAATTCTCTCTAATTCTCACTTGAAATGTTTATAATAGTCTTAAGTCCCAAGATACTCAGTGATAGTTTACCTCGTATACAGTTTGTCTTCTAATTAGTATGTAGTTTTGGACATCTTAAAGTCCATAGGTTTCCTCCATAATCCATAGTTGGGTTATAAGGTATCTTTAAATTCCCTGACATTCCATTTCAAATATTGTGCATAGGTGATTTATTTTCTTCTTGGGGAAAAGATTTAGAGATTTATGTTTTCACTGGTTGTATAGGCAAACAGGCTTAGGTTTCAGATATCTAAATAGAGTAAACATAGTAATTTAATACTAGCGGTACTGTCTATAAATCATATCAAGTGCACATATACAGAATACATTTTTTTTAATTCAAGACTATTTGGCATTGTCCTTGGTTCCAGACTGCAGACTCTGTGAATGTGAGATCATACTACATTAAAGCTCTTCTATCTTACTAAAATCCTGCATACTAACATGTCTATAATTCCAACCAGCAGTTATTGAACATCTTATATGTGCTAAATATGCTTGTAACTATGGGGAGTCAGTTTGAGAAACAGAAAGGCCATTAAGATGGCTCATAAATTAGAAATTGAGGGCAACATTGCTATACAGTTGCATGTCACTTAATGACAGGAATTCATTCTGAGAAATACATCATGAGGCAATTACGTCATATAGTGACCATCACAGAGTGTTCCTACATAAGCCTAGACACTATAGCCTACTGCACCTCTAGGCTACATGAGGTAGCATATTGTGCATAGATATAAACCTCTATGGCATGTTACTATACGGAATAGAGGGGGCAATTAACACAATGGAAGCATTTGTGTTTCTAAACATATCCAAATACAGAAAAGGTAAAGAAACAATATGATGTCAAAGATAAAAATTAGTGTACCTGTGCAGAGTACTTAACCATGAATTGAGCTTGTGGGTCTGAAAGTTGCCCTGAGTGAGTGAGTGAGTGAGTGATGAGTGAATGCAAAGGCCTAGGATATTACAGTATACTTCTGTAAAGTTTATAAACTCTGTAAACTAAATTACTTTTTTTTTTTTTTTAATTTATTTTTTGGAGAGGTTTTTCGCTATAGGGTGCATGCGCTCGCCAGACAGACAGAGAGAGACATAGAGACAGAAAGCGAGAAATCACCCCCCAGGGGGGATGGTCACGCCGCAATCCCTTCTCCTCCATTCTCCTCTCAGGATCTTGGGCACGCATGCACATGCGCCCGGCGTGAGTTGTAAGCCACCGGGTCCAAGACGCGAACCACAGTCGACTACGTGGGAGTCCAGCGACATAGCCATTAAGCTAACTGCTGGTTCCCTACTAAATTACTTTTTTTTTTTTTTTTTTTTTTTTAGAGGTTTTTCGCTATAGGGCGCGTGCGCTCGCCAGACAGACAGAGAGAGACATAGAGACAGAAAGTGAGAAATCACCCCCCAGGGGGGATGGTCACGCCGCAATCCCTTCTCCTCCATTCTCCTCTCGGGATGTTGGGCACGCACGCACACGCGCCCGGCATGAGTTGTAAGCCACCGGGTCTGAGACGCGAACCGCGGTCGACTATGTGGGAGTCCAGCGACATAGCCATTACGCTAACTGCTGGTTCCCCCTACTAAATTACTTTTTAAATTTTCCTCTCTTTAACAGTAAATTTGTCTTAGCTTACTCCAACATTTTAACTATTTTAATCTTTTACTCTTGTAATACTTAGCTTAAAATACACATTGTACAGCCAAACAAAATTTTTTTTCATATTTTATAAGCTTTTCTATATTTTTAATATTTTTCTTTGACTTTTAAAAAATTTCAATAAAACTCAAAAATTAGAAAACCACACACGCACAGGAGCCTTGGAGCTGTCTGTCTCTTGAAGAAGGGCTGTTCTGTTCCCTTCTGCCTCTCCTGGGTTGGGAGGAGGAGAGGGGCTTATTAACAAGATAAAGGCCTAGGATGGGCCAAAGGGCCCTGTAAAATGCCTCACCTTAAAAAATTCTAAAAAGCAAAAATTTTAAAAAAAGACAGAGAGAGAGAGAGGACAGAGACAGAGGTAGAGAGAGACAAAGACTGATACAGAAACAGGAGACTTGAAAGGGGTCTTCCTACCACGTGAGTTTTGTATGCTGGAGGCCCAGTTATCAGTGGGACATCTTCCTTTCTCCCAAAACGGCTAGATCACAGGAGCCATGGAGCTGTCTGTCTCTTGAAGAAGGGCTGTTCTGTTCCCTTCTGCCTCTCCATGCGAGTTTTGTATGCTGGAAGCCCAGTTATCAGTGGGACATCTTCCTTTCTCCCAAAATGGCTAGATCGCCATGGAGCTGTCTGTCTCTTGAAGAAGGGCTGTTCTCAAAAAAAGTTTTTTAAAAAAATCATGGATTATTTTCTTTATGTTGTGAATCATGGAACATAGAGGTTTTAAATAATGAGCTGTAAGTAGGACTCAGGAAGAACTAGGTGCCCATCCATCAGCTCTCCATGAGTCCATGCTTAACATTGGATTTACAGTCTTTTATACCAGTTTTACCTCTTTTCATCCTTTCTATAAATTTTTTTTAAAGACAGAACACTTTAAATTATAGCCATTTGAAAGAAAATAAAAGCTTTTTAGATAGTCATTAAACGAAGCATCTAATTATGGGCAATAAGACTTGAACTAACCATAGTTAAAGATCTGACTAAAGTTTACAACTGAAAAGAAATTTGACTATATCTGTAACATATACCAGTTTAGCATATAACCTACAACATGCCTGATAAATATCACATTATAAGTTTCTAAGGATTCCAATTCATTTTGGAACACAGTGCATGTGAAAAGACACACATATATGTATACCATGTCCATACACATAACTCAAATATAGTGTAAGAAAATTTAAATGTTTTAATTTGACAATGTTTCCCCTATCACTTAACATATTAAAATAGGTCTGACTGGTTCTAACATCTCTCTTTTGGATATTTCAGGAGCACTCTGTAAACATTCAAAAGTTATTTTGAGGTAAAATAATTTAGAATTTGATTTTGGAGAAACCTTGTAAAATATAGCAAAAGTTTAAATATTTGACTTGAATGTCCAGCAGGAAAAGAAAGTTAAATGTTCTCCAAGCACCTTAGGGATGAAAAAAAGAGTTATCTCAGTCTTTTGGCACCAAACTAAAAACAGAATACTTGGCAGACTATAGCATCCAGGTATGACACCCAGAGATAACAACAAAACAACCCAAAGACCAACATATGGATCACATATAAAATTTCCTTTAGAAGATTTAGTTTTTACCACTTTTAGTCATTAGTCCTGTAACTGAACCGTAAGAGAACTAAAAATCAAACTTTAGGAAAATCAGTCTTGCTTAACAGCACTTAAAACTTTTTGTTTTTAACCATTTTATCTTGATTGTCTATGAGAAACAATATATTAAGGAAGGCTAGTCATCAATCTATTTTTCCTGTTGGTCAGATATCCACCATGAAACATATATCATATAATACCAGCTGTTTTAACCAACCATTTTAAGGTAATTATGATACTGTCTGAACAATAAGCTTCGAACAAATTATGTTAGAAATTTTGAAGAGCTTCACTGATTAAACCTTTTCTTTTATCATATTTGAAACTGGCTTATTTGTCATGTGAACTTGAAATGCATTTACAGTAATTAGTATGAGCACTCTTTTTATAAATTGGAATTCTTTAAGGCCTTTTATTATATAAACATGTACTACATAATATATATGCAAGCACACACAAAATAACAAATGGGGGGAATTGCTTTTTTAAAAAATTATTTATTTTATTTTATTTATTCATTCATTAACTTTTAGTTTGACCAGAGAGACACACAGAGAGAAAGGGGGAAAGTGAGAAAGCAAGCTGCTGGGTCCAAGACTTGAACTGTGGTGGGCCGTGTGGGAGTGTCCAGCACCTTAAACACCATATCACTTGTTGACTGGTTCCAGGAAATTGTTATTTTAAACTATTTTGACCTAGAACAGCTGCTGTACTCTCACGCTTGGATTCCTACGGATGGGCCCAAATAGAACATGTTAGGCTGTTTTTCTGAGCTGGTTGCTAGGTTACAGTCAATCACAACAGCTAGGCTTCAGTCAATCACCAGCATCCCGCCTTTTAAACTGTGTTAATACAAACTTCAGAATTTAACCAATGATTGCTCTACCTCATTCCCTCACTTATGCTATGTATGACACATTCCCTTTCACTGCATAAGTCACCTTCCTTTTGCTGACTTAATGCAGAGTTGACCATGCGGCTGGCCAGAGTCGTCGGGAAGTTCATGAATCTGATTTAAATTGTGTTAACATTTGCTCAATAAAACTCTATTAAATTAGTTTTTCTTTTAACAACCATAACTAAATAAAAATTTTTAGGGAGTATTTAATTCTTTTAAGAATATGATGGGGGTATTGAGGACAAGTTTGAGGATTGCTACATAAATTGGCATGTGTTAAATATCTTTTATTAACTGAATGTCAGACTAGAAAGATGAAGATAAATACATTATGACATGTGACTCCAAAAAGTTTTGAGTTAAGTGGAGTGGAAAAGTGTAATCATATCAATTCAGTGTCATGTAGTTTTATAAAAAAGCCTCTAAAAAAAAAAAGAAAGAAAAGCTTCTCACTGTGGTTTAATCCTACAAGTAATTTATTGACCATCTACTATATATCAAATGTCTATATCAAATATCTGCAAAATAGTAATTCTAGTTTATTGCTTTTTTTCCATTCTTCACCAGTAATGCCTACATTATTATATAACTATTGTATAATAGTTGGAAATAAAATTTAAATATATAAATTAAATTAATTAAATTTTGTAACAACTTAGCTTCAGATACACTTATATTCATGCGTTTACTCTAGTGTTATGGTTTTATTTTAGTATTTAATATCTTTAGTGCAGTCTCATCCATAGAGAAGACACATTTTAATGGGATAAAGCAATTAATGAGTTTTGCTCAATAATTTTTTTCAGGGTCATTTTAACACTAGAATGTGAAATAAGGACCAACCAGAAATAAAAATATGATTATTTTTATGTGTGCAATATTATAAAAATTATAATTCTCATTCAAACTTTTTTTTTTTTTGAGAGGTTTTTCCTATAGGGCGAGTGTGTTCTCTGGAAAGACAGAAAAGACAGAGAGACAGAAAGCAAGAAATCACCCCCCAGGGGGGATGGCCACACCACAATCCCTTCTCCTCCATTCCTCTTGGGGTCTTGAGCACACACACACACATGTCCAGTATTTTAAGCCACCAGGTTTTAAGCCACCAGGTCCAGGACTTGAACCACAGTCAACCGCATGGGAGTCCAGCGAGATAGCCATTACACCAACTGCTGGTTCCCTCGTTAGAACTTTCAACCTAAGGATCTTCAAATGCAGTTAGTGCTAGTCTCTTCAGTTTGAAGATTTGTATAGAGAAGCTACTTTTTTTCTACAGTGACTCTGGAATAAGACACAGTGGCTCAAACTTCTGTTATAAGCAAACCTCTCTTGCTATCCAATTTTTAGCAATCCCATCTATGTAATGTGAATAACTTCACCCAGTAAGATTGTTGAGACTATTGTGAAATAATATGAGGGATTTAACACAATGCCTGAAACATAAAAAGCATCCATACACCTGAATGACTCGTGTGTGTATCAATGTGTATAGCATATGGCAGAATATAACAGATAAAAATATCTTTAGTGACGATAACTTGGTAGCTGGAAATATTTGTTTTACAATTTTTTCTAAAATTCAACTCATCAGTCTGAAAAGTTTGTCCCTTCCAAAGGTTCATATTGAATAGAATCATGTTTTCATTTTGTCTTTTTTAAAAGATAGGAAAACAAAGGAAACACACTATTCCTGCAGTATCAGAATTTATATTCTAGTAAGCACAACTAATTTTTTTAAACTTGCTACAGGGAATATATGCTCACCAGAGAGAAAGAGACAGACAAAGAATTCTCCAAGGGGATTTGGTTATGCTGTAATCTCTTCTCCATTTAGCAACCCTGTAAAGATTTAGGGTATACTCATATGGGTTCCTGGCATGTTTTCCAAGATTCAAAACACTTGATTGTCCATGTGGTAACTGGACCCCTTAACTACAAGGCCATGGAGCTGGCCAAGACTCATTTTTTTCATCATTTTTTGCTATAGTAGAAATGGTAACATGTTATAGAAGTAACATTTTCTTTTTCTTTATTTTTTCCTCCCTTTTTTTTCTTCCTTTCTCTTTCTTTCTTTCATTTTCCTTCTTCTCTCTTTCCTTCTTCTTTCTTTGTCTTTTGGGCAGGATCTCACGATGTTGCAATTCTCCTGCCTCAGTTTCCTGAGTATCTGGGACAGCAAGGCACACACTACTATGTCTGGCTTTTACGACTGACCAGGAATCAAACCTGGGTCTTCCATGTGGCCTCAGTCTACCAAGCACCAGAGTCAACCAGTGCATGCTACTACAATGGAACTAATAACATAACTTTCACTGAAAGGCTTTGAGAGCACATGGACAGGGAAACCTAAAAATATGGGAGCAAGGAGACAAAGAAGAAATGGTAACTTCAGGAAATGATACGTGAACTTACTCGAAGAATAAGGAGTTGCTATGTGAAGAAAGAGAGCGGAGTAAGGATACCATCCCAAGCTGAAGGAAGAGAATGTCAAAAAGTCAGAGGTATGAGTGAGCCACATGTGGGCCAGGACCTGTAAAATTTTTAAGGTATCAGTGGGCCCAGGCAAAATGCACATACTATACTTCTATAGGATACACTGTGTGTGTGTGTGTGTGTGTGTGTGTGTGTGTGTGTGTGGTTTAATTCTTCAGGGCATATTATTATATTAAGTCCTAAAGAAGGACTTAGTTGAAGGTAAGTTTGGAGCAGGTAAGAACCAAAGATGAGTCTGAAGAGAGAAAAAAATCATAGATCACAGACTGTCTTCTCAGTCATAAAATAAACTAAAAATTCTTCTATAGATAACAGAATGTTACAGAAAAATTTTAATAGGATGATGATGTTTTTGCAAGGCACATATCAATATTGTTTGTTTGTTTTATGGTTTTGGTTTTTCACCATAGAGGATGTGTGGTCAGCAGAGAGAGACAGAGAGAAGGAAAAATGAAAAATCACACCTCCAGGAAGGATGGCCACACTGCAATCCTTTTTCTTTCTCTCTTCTCTTGGGATTTTTGGGCGCACACACATGTATGTGGCATGAGTTTCAGGTTTCTAGAACTGGGACTTGAACTGTGGTCAGCCATAGGGGAATCCAGCACCTTAACCACCACGCCACCTCCTGGACTTTACATATTATTTTAAAAGTATCATTGTAATATCACAAAGGAAGATGGGGCTCAGTCATGGTCTGTACCACAGACAGTGGGGTTCTTTTTGGAACCACCTGGAAGGTCTACATGAAACAGCTGACATGCTGATCCTGGCTGGCTGGGTGGTTTTGGGGAAGAGATGGAGCAAGATACGATCCTGCTGAGGTGCCCGTTTCTCTCTCTCTCTCAAGAAATAAACTTTTAAGAAGGAAGACGATCTGAACGAGCTATACTGGTGGCAAAAGACCCAGAAAATAGATGTTTTCAGAAGACTTGAAGAAAATGATTAGAGCTCAGCCTAGAGTAGAGAGGGTAAGAAATAGAAAAAGGCAAGATGAAAAGAATAAGTGATTGAGTTGATATGAAGTATTTAAAAGCAGAAGAAATTGTAAAAAATAATTTCAATAGTCAGTTTTTCTGGCAGTGAATTAATATAGTAATTTATTCTGCTGGGCTCCTGTTTATCAGTTAGTGAAACAAATGTCTGTTACTGCTTTGTGAGAAATAGTACATATTGTTTCAATATATTTTTAAATATTATTATTCTATCAAAATAATGGTATCTCTAAGGGGAGCTATGATAATGTGGTCTAGATAACTCACTTTTTGAAGATCTAGCTTAAAAGGATACAAACATGACACATTCATTGGGCTCAAAGAAATGGATGTTTTTAGAGACATTATGGCAACTGCTTCATTGTAATCAGTTCCTGGCCTGGAGAGAAGATTGTCTCATTTGTTGATTAAAGAAGGATTGATGTATTTTGCAGGAGCTAAAATTGACCTGTTGTATAAATTAAAAAGCCTGACTTATAAGAGTCAAGGCACTGCCATCTAAAATAAAATGGGAATTGAAGCCTAGGCCAACATTTTTTTTTCTGGAATCCTAAAATGAACTTCATTCTTATTCTCTGCCTGGCTGAGTTTTGCTCATCTTTACGACTAAGATTAGGTGCCATTTTTCACACGGAGGTTTTTCTTCACTAGGCTGTATCCCTAGCTTGAATTTAGTGCTCTCGCTTTGTGCTTCTGTAGTACAGCATTAGAGTTATCTGTTCACTTACATATATTCATCTCAAAACTGGATGGTTTGGAAGGCCTAAGTCAACAGCATCCACCAAGTGCTAGCACATGACACTCCATCCACATCCTGCCCTTGGCACTCTCAATTTCCTGTATTCTGTCCCTATTTTCTTACTAGCAGTTGTCACCTTCTAATGTTGCACATCATTTGCTAATATGTTGTGCTTATTTAGTTTATTATCTACTTTACTACACTGGAATGTAAGCTTCCCAGAGTCTATATTACTTGTCTACATTATTTCACGGAACCCAATGGTTAGTACATAATGATTACTTAACAAATATTTGTCATTCTAATAAATGAAGTCATTACAAGTTTGTTTAACTATGTGGAGGGAAATACCCTGATAAAAAGATGTGTCATATTACCGTAACAGATATTTGCTAAAGAAAGACTTTGAATTCCTATGTGATAGAGAACGGAATAACACTTTGACCACAAAACAAAAATGTTAGCATTAAATTTTAGAAAGTGTACACGAATAAATATCCACTACTAAGGAAAATTTTAGTAGGTCCCTCCTCAAATGCGTACCCTACTTAAGTGCTTAAAATACTTTTTTAGGGTGTCCAAATGAATAGTTTGGTTAGTAATTTTTTAGTGTTCACTTAAATATTTCTATCAAATCTCAAACTTAAAGTGTTCTATTGGGTTGTTGGAAAAGTCATGACTTTTTTTTTTCTGTTTTTCTACACAAAAATGTATCATGCCTTTTCTGACAGCACAATACTTTCGAACTATACCTTGCAACCTATAATTTCCCATCAACAATACTTCTGATCTCCACTTTTTGCACTGTCTCCTCTACTTTTTTGTTTGTAGATAGATCTACTTGGGTAGACATCATTTGCCACTTCAAAAAATAATCACCACCTAGTCAGATGACAATGCATCCCTTAAAAGTTAGAAGTTTAAAGCAACTGACACCATAGCCACTCTTTCCCTCTCAAATGGTTTCCTATTTGTGCATTTCTGAAGCTCCACTCAGCTAAGCTCTCCTTTCTAGACTGGCCATTCTTCCTAACTCATCTTTTGTAAACTAGGCTCAGCAAATCTCATAAATATCAGTGCATCTCAAATTTTGTTCTAGCCCCTCTTCTTTCAGTCTATAAATACTTACAGAGTAGTCATAGCAGTTTCCACTATCCCATAACTGTTTCCTATATGAATGACACTTACATACTCATGATTGCTTTTTGTACATGTGTTCTTGTACTGAGCACAAGAATTACAAATAAAACTGAAAACTATACTCATCCTTCCTTGAAAACCCACTCTTTCTGTGTTTGCTGTCAGTGAATTGCATCAAGCTTTCAGATACTTAAGTCATATTTGACTTTCTTTTTATTCCTACATTCAACCAAGCTTATCAACACCATCTGCTAAATGAGAATCCAGGATACTATTTTTTCATTCTTATGTCATTATTTGTTTATAATTGTCTCTTTCTTATTCTCTCTCTTGTATTGCCCTTCTTAAATTTATTCTTTTTACTGAAGCCATCTTGACAATTCTAGAAGGCCAATCTAACAACATTGTTTTCCTTTTTTCTGTACCAACTTCTCTTCTTGTTGCCTTAGTAAAGTCTCAGCTTCTTAACCAGGCTTAATAATCCTTATTTATTTTATTTTTATTTTTTGACATCCTACTCTTTCTTTCTTTCTTTCTTTCTTTCTTTCTTTCTTTCTTTCTTATTTTTTTTACAATCACTGTATATCACTTCAGCATAATGGCAGAGGGCAAGAGGGAGGGAATCAAGGGGGAAAACAAAGAAGCAAAACATTTAAGAAACACAAAATGAAAAATTATCTGTTGATGATATGAGGGTAAAGATCATTTTAATCATGCCCATGCTGACTTCTTCAATTTCAAATCCTATTCCTCTCTACCAAACCCTTTAAAATTTTGCTATACTGAAATTTTTAAAAGTATCAGAAAACACCATGATCAATCTTCTCTCCAGGTCTTTGAACCCACTGATTAAATTAATCCATCTTAACTGGGATGATACATAGAAGAGTAATTCTGATAACATGTAAGGACGAATTGATTGGACTTCTAGTCCAGCCTATTTGAAAAGAAAATATCAATTTGAAGTCACTTCTACTGTTGACATAATCGTACATCCCATCTGTCTCATGTACTTTTCATTCTTTATCAAATCCGCTGTTGCTTAATTTTGTAATCTATTTACAGTCAATTACTCCCATGAGATATTAATTTGGTATGTTGTACTTCCTATACTATAATTCCTAGACTATTTTAAGACTGCAGACTGAGCACTCATGAGGTTACCCTCACAGCATCATGACTATCGTTTTTATCATATTCCCAGTGCTAATAGTGTCTGTCACAGAGTAGAAGCTGAAAGCATTTTCTTATTGTTTTTAAAAGATAGAGTGATAATTTTTGCTTATCATATTTGAGGTATAGAGGATTTCTTATGGCATAAATCCAAAGCAATCACTGATTGTGTATCTGAAATCAACCTTATCAGCTTTATATTATAATTAGGAAAATTTCTCCATAGCAAAATTGCTCTATTAAGTAGATTTAGAATTAATTTTTGGTATTTTACTTTATCTTATTCTCTGATACTTCTAAAAGAATCTGCAGGAGGTTCCCTCAGGGACTTTGCCAGATGTTATTATATTCCAAAAACCCTCTTTCAATTGTTGTGTGGGCTTGCATTTGGGCAATTAATACATTCTTCTCATGTCTTGAGTTAAAATGTGCTATCACTGGGCTAATATGTAAGAGAAGCTCTTACATACCTAATAGCTTAAGAAGTTCTGAAGTAAAAGTCTCCCACCCACACAGAAAAATTATGTTTATCATTGTGAGAATAGAATTAGTATTCCTGAAAATTCTGGTCACTGGGGACCAGCAGATGACATAATGGTTACATCACAGGACTCCCACGAAGTCTACACAGTTTGAGTCCCAGATCTGGCACCTTAAACTCATGCTGGGTGTGTGTGCATGTGTGCCCAAGATCTCGAGAGGAGAATGGAGGATAAGGGATTGTGGAGTAGCCAGCCCCCTAAGGGTTGATTTCTTGCTTTCTGTCTCTCTGTCTCTGTCTTTCCAGTGAGCGCATGCACTCTATAGCAAAAACATCTCTTTTTAAAAAAAGAAGAAAAAGGAGAAAGAAAGAAGAGAAAGAAAGAAGAAAGAAAGAAAGAAAGAAAGAAAGAAAGAAAGAAAGAAAGAAAAAGAAAGAAAGAAAGAAAGAAAAAATTATAGTCACTGAATAGAAAAAATTAGCAAGAATTAACAATGTCAATGAGGAATTAAAGCCTGGAAATATCTGATGCTCGAACAGTTATATTACTAATCTTGTTATTATCTGTTGATGAAACTATTCTTGAGAAAGATTTTTAAAATGCACAATCAATATAATGTTTATTAAGAGAACAACTGGAAAGATACATATGTAGATAATATAATTGAGGATTCAATCTGGAAAAAGTGATCAGATATAGTCTAAGTGAGTCCAACAAATGTTAAATTCTAGGTCTTCCATAATTTTTTATTTTCATATTTCAAAATAACCCTTTGGGGCCACCTGGGGACATGGTGGTTAAGGCAGCTGGATCCCACGTGGTCAATCTCATAGTTGGAGTGTTGGGCCCAGCAGCTCACAAGTATGCCAGGCATGTGTATGCTTGCTCAAAATCCTAAGAGAAATAAGGGGAAAGGGACTACGACAAGACCATCCCCCACAGGGGGTACTGTCTCACTCCCCACCCCCCACTCCCACCCCCCACAGCCAGCACATGTGACAAATCAAAAATAATAATAATACTAAACTTCTGAGGGCCAGTTCAGGACAGTGGTAATGTGTTTCTCAAGAAAAACTAGATCCTCTTAAAATTTAAAAAAAAAAAAAGAAGAAGAAGAAAAGCTAGATCCCACAAGGCTACTGCAGTTCCTATCCCCAGCCAGGTCACCCTGGTATATGCCAGGCACTGTGTGCAACTTCTCAGAATGTAATGGGCTAGAGAAATGGAGGAAGGCCATCAGGTATGACTAGACCTTGTGGAGGGTGCTCATCTCTCTGCTTCTTATTCTCATGTGAGTAAACAAGTGCTGTCATGAGCAAACAAACAAAAATAATTACTTTATAATATCTTCTGTATGAAAGAATCCTCTTCAATTGGTTCTAAGAGTCAGAAATTTCTCTCCAAAGAAAAAAATGGAGGATATTAGATGGTCAAATTTAATAGCAAGTCCTTTATTCTTTTTTTTTTCTTCTTTTTTTTGGAGAGGTTTTTGCTATAGGACGCGTGCGCTCGCCAGACAGACAGACAGACAGAAAGCGAGAAATCAACCCCCCAGGGGGGATGGCCATGCCGCAATCTCTTCTCCTCCATTCTCCTCTCAGGATCTTGGGCACGCACGCACACGCGCCGGGCGTGAGTTTTAAGCCACCGGGTCTGGGACGCAAACTGCGGTCGACTACGTGGGAGTCCAGCGACATAGCCATTACGCTAACTGCTGTTCCCAAGTCCTTTATTCTTAATGGTCCCAGAAATATAAATCAAGATTAGATTTCCAGGATTGTTATGTGGAAAGTAGGCAAGAGAAGAGAAATACAATATATTCTGTCTTTAAGATTCTTCAAGTAAAATTTTTCTTCCTTTTGTTTAAATGATAAAACAATGATTTTGGAAAGATCCAAAAACCGCAATGATTTTGATAAAAGATACCCTGGGTGGAACCAGCAGTTGGCGTAATGGCTATGTTGCTGGACTCCCACATAGTCACCGCGGTTCGTGTTCCGGACCCGGTGGCTTAAAACTCACGCCGGGCGCATGTGCGTGCGTGCCCAAGATCCCGAGAGGAGAATGGAGGAGAAGGGATTGCGGCGTGGCCATCCCCCCTGGGGGATGATTTCTCGCTTTCTGTCTCTCTGTCTCTCTCTGTCTGTCTGGCGAGCGCACGCGCCCTGTAGCAAAAACCTCTCCAAAAAAAAAAAAAAAGAATAAAAGATACCCTGGGTCAGCTCCTTGACACAACAGTAAAGAGCTAGTCAAGTGAAGCTGGAACCCATAAGATGACCATGGTGTGATCCCTGGCTTGGTCAGCCTGGCAACATGTCTGGCAAGGGCCAGTGTTCCAGTTCTGATGGACTGGTAGACCGACAGGAGGGGATCATAGAGTGACCAGACCTGGCAGAGGGTGCTCGTGTCTCTCTCTCTCACATACACATTCCCATGACACATGCATGCCCAGTATCACAAATAAGAGAAAAATATTTAGGGACCGGCAGATGGCATAATGGCTATGTCACTGGAGTCCCATGTAGTCGACCATGGTTCGAGTTCCAGATCGGGTGGCTTTAATTCACCCAGGTTTGTGTGCGTGCATGCGCAAGAACCTGAGAGGAGAATGGAGGAGAAGGTATTGCAGCATGGCCATTCCCTCTAGGGGATGATTTCTCACTTTCTGTCTCTCTGTCTCTCTCTCTGTCTTTCTGGCAAGTGCTTGCACCCTATAGCAAAATACCTCTCCAAAAAAAAAAAAAAAAAAAAAAAAAAAAAAAAAAAAAAAAAGAGAGAGAAAAATATTTAAATTTTTGAAAGTCCTAAAAAAATGAAAAAAATATTCAAAATAACCAATAATTAAATGAGTATCTTCTCAACAAATCCTTTAGACAGCTTCAAAACCACCTGATCACTTTTGACAGGAAAGAAATAAAGCTAGTGCATTAAATAAGAATATTTCCTTGATTTTATGTCATAGCAGGAATTATGCTACGTCTTGGAAAAACAGAAGTGAGTAAGACAGATATGGTCCCTCTTCTCATGGAGCTTATAGTACAGTAGGGAAGATAGGAATAAATCAAATAATCATTTTAAAATATCAATATATAATTACTTAAACCTTGATTACTTCTAGGAAGTACAATGTTGAACACTGAGTTATACATACTCAGTGGGGACCTGATTTAGCTTATTTGGGAGGTGAAGGTAACAGGTATTTCCCAGCAATACTACAGGCAGAGGAAAGGCTGTAAGTTGGCTGGGGACATTGTTTGTCCAAGAAACTAAAAGAAGGCCAATATGGCTGGTGTACAGAGACCTGGGAAAACACAAGATGAAGAGATAGAGGCCAGCAGTGGGCTTTATGTCTACGTTAGAGGTTCGAGTCTTCAGCCTAATAATGACAAGCCTTGAAGAACTTAATAGTAAATATATTATTGACAGACAGGATGGAGTACATAAAATTATTTCTAAAAATATTAAGGAATGCAGTTCTTTTTAAATCTTTCCATTCTTGAATCACAGTATTTATTTCTCCATTATTTTAATCTGGAGATAACTAGATAAACAACTAGACAAAGCACGTGGGGGGAAAATTCCATTGTGTAAACATTTATTAAACAAATATGTCAACAAATACAGATTTAGCACTTTCCAATGTCTGGGTCTATAAAGAGCACAGATACTTAGGATAAAAGGGTGACCAAAACAGGCAGAACTATTGCATTCCTGGATCTGGAAGTTGAAAAGGAAAAAAGATACATTCTGGTAAACTTGTGAACTCTGTGACATGCGTGCAGGACCAGAGTTACATGGTAAACTGGACAATCTTATCTGGAGAGAGTAAGTAACCGGGATACAGTATCTAGCCTTATGTAACCGCGTTTATTTTCATAACAGATCTGTTTGATTCAGACGTTTTTAAGTGCTTAGCTGGAGGTTATCAACTACTGAGCCATTGTGCACGTGCACACTGAGAAATAACACAACACATGACCTGTGTCTTATAAGTCAACACAGATGTTGTTAGACATTGCCCCAATGTAAGTATCCCTGTCCTACCTTTGAGGGTGTAGCAGAGCGGAGTCACCGTAGTTTCTCCAGTTGACAGCTGGCCAACCCCCAGATATGTGAGAAAGCTGAGTCGAGAATAGTAAAACTGTCTAACTGAACACCAGTAGACCAGAGATATGAGATCGCTATTCGACATCATGTGTCACTGAGGCTTTGTTTTTGTTTTAGTGCAATGTCATTGAGTCAATCAATAACTTAAATAATCTAAGGTGGATTTGTATATAAGGAGAGCTATAACCTTAGAAATTAGCAGCAGTGTCATTGGCAGCTGAAGTGACATATATATATATATATATATATATATACACACACACACACACACACGCATACATATAGAATATATAATAAATATATATGTATATTTAATATATATATATATATATATATATATTTATTAGTAATAATTTTTCAATTTTTGGTTTTGGCCTCCATATTCCACTAGAATGTAGATATCATAGTCAGAGGTGTTTTTCTTTTTTTAAAAGAATTGCTTATTTAATCATATTTGTTGTAGAATCCGCATACTTTATTCTTTGAAATTAAAACCAATGCAGCTTCTAATCACATATACACTAAATACTAATTATTAAACAATAAAGTATATAAAGACAAGAAAAATGAATGAAATCCTATCATGTTTATTGTTTTTTAATTTGCCATAGGGCAATTGCATTCATCAAAGAGAGAGAGAGAAAGTGAGAAAACAAGCCACCAGGTCCAGGACTTGAACCACCTTCAGCCATGTAGTAGTCCAGCGCCCTAACCATCATGCCACCTTCAGCCCCCAAGTCAGGGATTTTTTTTGCCTAATTTACCACTATTACCTCCCAGGCCTAGAATAGTGCCTTCTCCTTACAGTTGCTCAGAACATAATAACTGAATGAATGAATAAATAAATATATGTGTAAGAATTATCAAAATTGCCCAGTAACTGCTCCTCTCCTCTCTGTAAAGATGCTCATGCTCCTCAAAGAGCTGCCTTTTGGTTAATCGTGATGGGCTAATCTAGCTTTTTTCCAACTCTGACAGTTAAAATCAATCCAAGGTGTTTAAAGCAGAAATAAAATAAACAATTAACTTAAATGACATCCAGGTTAACTGCATTTTCTTGTTAGGGGCACTGGAGGTTAGAGTATGCCATTGCAGGGCATGGACTCACATATAGCAAGTTACACATTTGAGCTGTGGCTCTGAAATGTTTGAAGGTTTCCATGGGAACAGTAGGATTCTGTATTCTGTTTATAAGCGTAAAATATGTGGTGGCAAGAAAGTGCCGCTGTAACAAACCACGTGAGGGTGATTTGAAAGTTGAAAGCCTATAAAAATTAATGGTCAGAGAAGAATGTGCACAAGTAAATCAACAGCCGCATTATTAAAAACAGAGAAAGTATAATTGGCCACATATGGTCACACTATAACAAGGCAAGAGTCATTGCGCTCTTTTAGCGTGCTACACGTTTATACGGGCACTGCGACGACTCACGGGGGGGGGGGAGAGACAAGTATGCCCACAGCCTTATGGAAATGACATTTTTCCTTTACTAATACCTTCCGTGACATCTAATTAACCATTAAGAAAATGGCCTGCCAGTGAAAACAGGTACCTAAAATAAAACTACCCTAATGAATTGCCACCATCACATTTGCTTACAAGTAGAAAGGGTTTTGAAAATAATAGACTCCAGGCTATAGAGGTTTAGACGCCAGGTCACAATTCAAAGAAAATGAAATTACTGTGTGTGTGAACTTCATTTAATTGCCTCAGCTTCTCAGGGTTTGAAACTAGAAAGACAACAACACTTACCCTCTTTACAGGCCACTACGTGATTTGAAAAATAACATGATAATACATACCTATAAAATATCTTTATAAAAATTTATGTTCTCTGTAAGTTACCACAATTTGAAGACTTTAGATAAGGTTCAAAGAAGACTCCGAGAACCATAAAAATACTGTTATAAATCTGTTTCACCAAAACGTTTACTAGCCCACAAAAGTTTTACAATGTTTTCTGAGATCTACCAATATTTCAGAAATAAGATATAGCTAATAATAAAAGATGGAGAGGTCTTTTAAAAAATCCCTTCAACAAGGCCAGCAGGTGGCGTGGTGGCTGAAAAACTGGCTCCCATGAGTCCCAGACCTGGTAGCCTGAAAAATACACTAGACTCATGTGCATGCAAGTACAAAATCCCAAGTAAATGGAGAAAAGGGATTGTGGCATGACCATCCCCCATGGGAGGAGATTTCTCACTTTCTCTCTTCTCTCTCTCTCTCTCTCTCTCTCTCTCTCTCTCTCTCTCTCTCTCTCTCTCTCTCTCTCCAGTGGGCATGCTCTATGGAAAAAAAAAAATCTGAAAAAAATTTTTTTCTCAGCAATTGACTTTCACAAATTGATTCTTCTAACTATTTTGGGTAAGTAGGTTGATGTTAATTTCTATAACTGTTAAATAGAAATAGTTAAAACTCACTTGATACTCTCAATAAGCATTCCTCTACATCTTTCTATGCCTCAGCCTTAGTTTTCTTTAGAATTAAAAAAAAATAATAAAAAAGTTTAATTCTAAAGAATGGAAAATCTTACAAAAGTATTCAAACAAGCTACATTTAGCAATTTGTTGAAAATAGAATAATTAGGGACCAGCAGTTGGTGTAATGGCTATGTTGCTGGACTCCCATGTAGTCAACTGTGGTTCAAGTCCCAGAACCAGTGGCTTAAACTCACACAGGGTGTGGTGCATGTGTGCCCAAGATCCCAAGAGAATGGAGGAGAAGGGATTGCAGCATGGCCATTCCCATGGGGGGTGATTTCTTGCTTTCTGTCTCTTTTTCTCTCTGTATTTTTGGTGAGTGCATACGCCCTATAGCAAAAACCTCTCAAAAAAAAAAAAAAAAAAAAAAAAAAAAAAAAAAAAAAAGAAAAAGAAAAAGAAAATAGGATAATCAAAAGGACTATTGGGTTGTCAGAAAAGTCATGAAAATAGAAAAAAAAATAGGAAAACATGAAATACAAATAGAAAAAAATATGTCATGACTTTTATGACAACCCAATAATTCCAGCAAAATCCAGAATGATAAGGTCACTAGACGTAGAATAAACATTTCTGATTTTATTTTTATGACTCAAGCACTGACAAAGCCTGGAAGAGTCTATGGGTTTGTAGATGTGGGATGTAGAGGTAAAATGAATATACTCTTAAGTGGACATATTTTACATGGTTCCTTTTAAAATCTCAAAAGTAAACAGTTTTCTTGTGATTTGCTTCTTATAGTTCAAAGTAGAGTCTAACAAAACATATGAATGCATTTTTTCTTTATGCCAAACAACATAACGGACAATAGCAACTACTAGTACCTGTGTTTTACATTTTATAGTTTATTTACTTAGGGAGATTAAATTGAGATTGTTTTATATGCAATTCCATATTCTCAAGGAAGGAACCTGATGGGCAGTGGTTTAGTGACAACTTCTGAAATTGCTACTTTATCTACAAAATGGAGAATTATTTATCTTATTTATTTATCTACAAATTAATAATTGTTTATTTTATTATTATCATTTATCATTTGACTAGAAAGAGAAAGCAAGCCACCAGGCCCAGGACTCAAACCATAGTCAGCCATGTGGGAGTCCAGCACCTTAACGACCACACTACCTACTGACCCCAAAATGGAGAAAAAAATTTAGGAAAGAGGGCAGCTCTATTTTCTTCCTTTTTCCTTCCTTCCTTCCTTCCTTTCTTTCTTTTTTTCTTTCTTTCTTTTTTTTTTTTTTAGAGGTTTTTGCTATAGGGCACATAAGCTCACCAGAAAGACAAAAACAGAGAGACAGAAAGCGAGAAATCACCCCCAGGGGATGGCCATGCCACAATCTCTTCTCCTCTATTCTCCTCTCAGGATCTTGGGCATGCACACACATGTGCCTGGCATGAGTTAAGCCTCGAGGTCCGGGACTCAAACCGTGATCGACTACATGGGAGTTCCGTGACATAGCCATTACCCCAACTGCTGGTCCCAGGCAGCTCTATTTTCAAGTTTTATCCAATTATGACCAATTCTTACCATTTCCATTGCTATTAGGTCATCTGGAAAGTCACGACATATTTTTCTATGCAAAAATGCATCATGACTTACCTGATGACCCAATATTTCTATTTGGATTATCTAATAGCCCCCAACTGTAATAGTTTCCATAGTCCTTTAAGGGTCCTTCTGTATCTCTTCTCAGTCAGTGATAACGCTAAATAAGTTAGATCAAATTAATCCTCCTCTCTAAATCTTCCATTGGCTTCCAATTTCATTTAAAATAAAAGTCAAATTTCTATAATAGACTAGAAAGTCCCAGGGAATCTTGCCTAATTGTGATTATCTCTTCCTGTCACCAACCCATTCCTGGCAGGTGTCTGATCTGACTTCATCTTTCCTATTACTCTCCTTTTCTCACTTAGTCTGCTCAAGCCACACTTGTCTCAGCTATTTCTCACATTTCCCAAACACACTCCCACTTCAGGTTGTTTGCTCTTTATCTGGGATAGTGTTCCCAAAAGCAGCCTCATGGTTGCCTCTCACAGTTCCTTGAAGTAGTTGATCTAATATCACCCTCTCAATAACAATTTTATTAACCAGTCTAAAAAAAGAAAAAAAGAAAAAAAGAAAAATTAAAAAAGTCAGTGCTCTGTGACAGGCAGATTTTTCAGGTGATTTCCATGATTCCCACCTCTTGGTGTTCACAACCTTGAATAATTGCTTCCTCCAGGGTATGAAATTGACCTGGGACTTGCTTCTAACCAATTGACTATGGAAAGGATGATAGGCCAGGCTAGCACTCACATGAATACATTGTATTATAGACAATTCTGTCATGCTAGCAGACTAAGTTCTACAATCTTCCTTATTGATTTTGAAGAAACAATCATAAATGCTACAATGAAATTAAATCTGACAACAGCCTGGAACTTGGAAGAAAATTCTTCACGATTTGTGCCTTAAAATGAGAATGCAGCCTTGGCATACACTGAGAGTGCACCCTTGTAAGACCCTAAAGGAAAGAACTCAATTAAGCCATGACTAGACTCATGACTCACCAAAATCGTGAGATAATAAATGCATGTTATTTTAAAACACTAAGTTTTTGGTACTATTGAGTCTTTGGAAAAGTCATGATGCATTTTTCTGTTTTCTATGCAAAAATATGTCTTGACTTTTCTAAGGGCCCAATACATTACATATAGAGCCTCTTTGGCATTTTGGGAATTCCATATTCCCATGTCCATTTTTTTCACTATGTACTTATTGCCTTTCTACATGTTATGCATTTATTTGTTCACATATTGTATCTCTTCCCAGTACAAACACATACACTATTGTAAAAATTCTATGGAAGCATTTTAGCATTTTTTTTTTTTTGGTGGGGGGTGGTTAGAAGTTTTTGCCTTAGGGCACATGCATTCACCAGAGAGAGAGAGAGACATGGAGACAGAGACAGTGAAAGGGAAAATGAGAAATCAGCCCCAGCAGGGATGGCCATGCCACAATCCCTTCTCCTCCTGAGATCTCAGGCACACATGCACACATGCCCAGTCTGAGTTTCAAGCCACCAGGTTCAAGACTTGAACCGCAGTCGGCCATGTGAGAGTCCAGCAAGGAAACCTCCAGGTCAATCTGCTGACTCAGAAAGCAGTGTTTTTTATCTGCACGATTAGAAAATCCTTGACACATAGTAGGTAGTCAATAAACTTTTGAATGATGATACTGTTGTGTTAACAGACCACGCTAATGTCGAAGATGAATTCACAGTCAAATTTAGACTTCCCCATACACACACACACACACACACACACACACACGTACTTCACATATAACACCTGGTTGAATTCTGTCAAAAGAATTTTATTTTAAATTTAAAGCTAACTCGTAGTCTGAATGAGCTTTCACTCAACTCTGTTACTGGTTTTGGCATCATATAGAAGCAGCTTCAATCTCTGCTTGAATTAACATCCATATAAGCTGCAGCAGGAATAAAGAGAAGGCCCCAGTGATGAAAAATGTTATACTGAGACTGGTTTATGGCACTAATTTGTGCAATTTTCTCCTTTAGAGAACGTTAAAATTAGGGCTAAGTAGATGTTCATGTCTCCAGGACGGTATCATTACAGCTCTGCTGGAAGCCATGGCTACTTAAGATGTTACAAAGTTCATTCTATCTATAGGATTTCATACTTGGTGATGGAGTAAAAGAAACATATGTTCTTTATTGGAATGACAAAAAAGAGAATACTTGTGCTTTTCCTCAGAAGGAATTAATAGTCATCCATTTCATTACTTGAGAAATATTGCTAGTCTAGTCAGAGAACACCATGTTTTGCCCTACTCAGGGTAAATGTAAATGTTACAGCAAAGGGATTCCTAAATATTTTTTTATATCAGAAAGTGTTCCTAGTTCTGTTATGTCTTCTCTTAAAATGCTAGTCAATTTTATTATCATGTACTATGTTGCCTTATTAGATAAAATTCTATGAGCATTAGTGTTGATTTTGTTTTAATTAAATAAGCCTGTTCAAATGGGGAATTACATTCTATAGCAGAAACTGGAGGACTGGAAGATATAACAGCAGGGGGCAGGGCCACTGTAGGTCCTGGAAAGAGTGTAGGAAGGAGTAGGGAGTAGAGGATACGGCAGTCAGGGGAAGAAAGGACATTTCACAGGCACAAAAATGAAAAGGCATCTATTGATGATAATGTGTATGGTAATGTCTTGGCCTAAATTAATATGCATTGTATTCATACTGGGAAAAATCATTATGTACACTGTAAGGATATACAGTGATTAAATGTAAAAAAATACATAAAGGGGAATTGAAGCAACTTAAGAAGAAGAATTAAATATAAAGAAATGAATGTTTTCTTTGTATTTCTTCCAAGTTATTGATACTTACTGGTCTTTTTGTTGACTGATTAAAATATTTGTTAAATTTGTAATCCATGGAGCAGTCAATTGCTAGTAACTGACCAAAGGCAAATAAACTCAGTCTTTGTTCCAGAAACCTTACAGCAGGCAGGGAGGTAGAATAACGACTGGGTACTTTGTTGGATGCGATTCCTCTTCCCTCCATTGTGAACACTGCTACAGATCTAAATAGATTTAAATGAGATAAACCACTGCTTTAGTTTTTCAAAATTGATCCCTGAGAGGGCTTGTATTTCTATAAAAATTTGGTAAGGTGGATGCCAGAATTGAGATGGGAGGGAAAAACCATCATTTTACTTCCAGATCCACAGTGTAATAGGAGACAGCTTCCTAATTACAGGGTTGAATTTGTCAGAATACATTGAGATGTTACATGTATAATGTGATGGTTAGTTAGTTATATGTGTCAAATTGACTGGATCATGGGATTCTCAAATATTTGGGTAAATAGTAATTTTGAGTGTGTCTGTGAAGAGGTTTCCAGAAGAGATTAGCATTTGAATTTGCAGACTTAGTAGACACCCTCTACAATGTGGGTGGACATCTTCCAATCTATTAAGGAACTGAACAGAACAAAACGGAGGTAGAAGGGAGAATCTACTTGGTCTGCCTGAATGCATGATCTGGGTAACTGGTTGTCTGTCTTCTAACTCTGTAGTCACATCTTTGGATGTAAATTGAGCTTACACACTGGTTTTCCTGGGTCTCCAGCTGAAAATAGAAGATTGTGGAACTTGTGGGAAACACACGCACACACACACGCACACGCACACGCACACACACACACTTTCTATTAGTTCTATTTTCCTGGAGAACCCTGAATAATATAGGTGATAAGTCCTTGGTCAATCCCTGGTTAGGTTCAATATTTTCTTTTCTAGCTTGATGTATATTTTATTCTTTCTAGTAGGCCAACCTAAAGAAAGCATTCATCTATGGGCCATGTCCCAAAAGTATAGAATGTATTGCCAAGATATTTCTGGATTTACTTAAAAAAGATGTTAATCACAACCATTAAAATACAGTGACAAATTTCATAAGATAAACAGCAATATTTTGGAAACAATATCAGTTAAAGGACTGAGTTTCCTTTGTGAATTTATACAAGATTCTATCTCTCTAACTATGAAAAGTATTTTGGCTTTTTGTTTCATTTTTATACCACAGTAGCTACAAAATTCAGTTTATTTCTAACTGCTCAGTAAGGTTTCTACCTGAAAGTATTAATTTAAAAAATTATCTTAAAACATTGAATACTTACTAGATATAAAGCACTATGCAAAAATTTTGGGGGGCTAAGGATAAACAAAGCAGATTTGTCTCTAAAATGCAAAATCAAAAAGAGAGACAAATATTTTTATAGAATTCAGTAAGTATTATCATAGAGATAAGTTAAGGGTATAAAGAAGAATCCTTTAGATTAAACATATATCCTAACTGCCTAGTACAAAGATAGCATATACCTTTCTTTCCCAGCATAATTATGAATAACTCCTCTTTCACTCTCAATATTGTCCCAGTTTGGACATTAAATAACCTAAAAATATTATCTAAGTACACTAGACAGAATTATATTGGTGGGCTGATGAAGAGGATAAAAGCAAGGAGTCTACCCTGGCTCACTTCATACTTGAGAACTACAAATAGTTTAGTACACTTGAGTATTAGACTGTGGTGTGGGTCACAGGCTCTTGTGAGAAAAGAAGCAATGAAGTTATGCACTTGCCTAGAAGTTTGAACTTTTTTTTCCCTTAATCTTTAATGTAATAAAAGCCTCTGAAAGCAAAAGCTTCAAAGACCAAATATGCATTTTAGAAAAGGCACCATGACAACCTTGTGAAGCATAAAGAATGGATTAAAGACAGGGATACCATTCACAATAGATGCAATAGTGAAACCAAGAAATAGTCTTTAACCTATGAGAGTTGTAATAGAAGTGGAAACCAGGGTGTGAGATTTTGAAAAGTTCTACAAAATATGGTGTGCTGCATTTGCTGCCTAATTGGAAGTCCCAGAATAAGTGATTAGAAACAGTGAAGACTGTCCCCCAGGTGCCTTGCAGAGCCATTGGGTAAACATATACTGTGGTAGGAAGATAAGTAAAGAAGTTGTATTTCTTTTAGGAGAGGAAGAGTACTGAGGAGGGGAGAGAATATAATGAGAAGAGTATGAGGTATATATCTCTTACTAAACTTTTTGTTGTTCTGTTTCAAAGTTTATTTATTTATTTATTAAACAAACACTTTCCAAGAATCAATATAATAATAAAACTACATCTAAATTCTAATTAAATAACGTAAAGCAATGCCCTCAGCGCTGTTTTTATTTTCTGGTGATGGTAGTAAAAAATGGAATCTTTTGTTTTTTAATTTCCATTTTGAACAAAATTCTTAGGTTAACTTTTTAAAAAGTATTTTTTTGGTAATGATTTTTTAAACACTTTTATTTGTTTTTTGTTGTTTTGATTTTGTTTTGTTTTGTTTTGGTAGATTTTTGCCATAGGGCATGTGCACTCACTGGAAAGACACAGAGAAAGGCAGAGTGAGAGGTAAAGTGAGAAATCATCCCTTTACAGGGAATGACAAAACTACAAAACCTTTCTCCTCCACTCTGCTCTAGGAATTTTGGGGCATGCACACACATGCACCTGGAATGTTTTCAATATGCCAGGTCCAGGACTGGAGTTGGTCATGGGGGGTCCAATGCCTTAATGACCATGCTACCTGCTGACCCCATATATATATATATATATATATATATATATATATATATATATATATTTTTTTTTTTTTTTTACAGAACTTTTTTCAACAGAGAACTTTACATTCTTTGATTTATTAAATGTTTCTTCCCTTTGCCCCTCTCACCCACTCAGTACCATCCACACACCTTCCCTACAGTCTCTGGTATCTATACTCATCCTCTCTGCTATCAGAGAGCTTTCCATGCTATCATAGAATGTAGCTATTTGGAACATACTGAGTGGGGATATACAGTGTGTGTCTTTGAAAATCTGTCTTATTTTGCTTAACATTAAGTCTTCCATGTTCCTCCACTTTGAATCGAATGACAGGATCTCATTGTTTCTTATGAACGGGAAATATTCTACAGCATATATGCATCACAGTTTTTCAACCCAGTCATCAGCTCTTGGACACTTAGGCTGATTTCATGCCTTAGCAGTTGTGAACAGTGCTACAATAAACATGGATGTTCAAGTGTCTTTCTGATTGACTATTTTCCTACCCTTGGGTAAATACCAAGGAGTGGGATTACTGGGTCTTATGGTGATTTCATTAGTAGGTTTCTGAGAAACTTCCATATTATTTTCCACAGTAATTGCATTACTTTACATTTCTACCAATGCTGTAATGGGGATCCCATTTTTTTTTTATTTTTATTTTTTTTAGATTTTAAAGAGATTTTACCCAGCATGATATATACCTCAGTTCAGCCCAGTTGAGAACACTATACACATCCTCACCAACAGATAATAACCATATCTGTGTCCCACAAATGTCTTCCTTCTATCTTTTGTCCCTCAAATTTCCTTTCCTATGCTCTTCCCCTCCCATGCCTTCCTTCTACTTTGTCTCTAGTGTCCATGACAATTTTTAATGCTCTTTTGTCCTCCAGACTTTCAGTATCTACCATAGAGTGCAGACAGCCAGTAATTGTTAAGTGGAGACATACAATGTCTCTCTTTCATTGAAGCTCCTTTTTACCACAACCTTATGAACACTTGTCATTATTTTTTTTTTTTTGAGAGGTTTTTTTTGCTATAGGGCGCGTGCGCTCGCCAGACAGACAGAGAGAGACAGAGAGATAGAAAGCAGGAAATCACCCCCCAGGGGGGATGGCCACGCCGCAATCCCTTCTCCTCCATTCTCCTCTCGGATCTTGGGCACGCACGCACACGCACCCGGCGTGAGTTTAAGCCGCCGGGTCCGGGACTCGAACCGCGGTCGACTACGTGGGAGTCCAGCGACATAGCCATTACGCTAACTGCTGGTCCCTGTCATTATTTTTTTAATCCTAGTCATTCTATTATTAAATGAGATTTAATTGTAGTTTTAATTTGCATTTCTCTTATGACAAGAGATGTTAAATATTATTCCATATGCCCTTTACCTTTTTGTTTTTTCTTTTTCTTTTTTCTTTTTTTTTTTTTTTGAGAGGTTTTTGCTATAGGGTGCATGTGCTCACCAGAAAGACATAGAGAGACAGAGAGACAGAAAGCTAGAAATAATCCCTCAGCGGGGATGACCATGACACAATCCCTTCTCGTCCATTCTCCTCTCAGGGTCTTGGGCATGCACACACACGAGCCCGGCATGAGTTTAAGCCACTGGGTCCAGGACTCAAATCGTGGTCGACCACATGGGAAACTGGTGACATTGTCATCACACCATCTGCTGGTCCCAAACTTATTTGCCTATTTTAAAATTGGATTATTGATTCTTTAAAGGATGAGCTGCTTGAGTTCCATATATATTCTGGCTATCAATCCCTTGTCTAAGACATAATGTGCAACTATTTTCTTCCATTCTGAGGAATGTCTCTTCACTCCAGTTATTGTTTTCTTTGTTTTGTATAAAATTTTTAGCTTGATGTGATTCCACTTGTCTATTTTTAGAATTACTGCTCATGCTTTAGGGGTCTTATTCAAGAAACTTTTGCCTATTCTACCAGCAGTTTCATATTTTAAGACTTTACATATAAATCTTGGATCCATTTTGAGTGGATTCTTATTAACGTTGCAGAATGGGGTCCAGTTTCATCTTTCTGAAAGTACCACTCTCCCTATGTCTCCTTTGGCATACAATGAAAACAATCATAAGACAAAAGTTCATAGCCATTAGTCCTTACAAGAAAAATAAGAATAAAAAGGTAGCAAATAACTTAACATCGTCTCTCTCTCTCTCTCTCTCTCTCTCTCTCTCTCTCTCTCTTTTTTGGAGAGGTTTTTGCTATAGGATGTGTGCGCTCGCCAGAAAGACAGAGAGAGAGACATAGAGACAGAAAGCGAGAAATCACCCCCCAGGGGGGATGGCCATGCTGTAATCCCTTCTCCTCCAATCTAATCTCCTATCGGGATCTTGGATATGCATGCACATGCACCCGGTGTGAGTTTAAAGCACTGGGTCCGGGACTCAAACCACAGTCGACTACATGGGAGTCCAGTGACATAGCCATTACACCAAATGCTGGTCCCATTAACATCATATCTCAAGGAACTGGTAAAACACCACCAACAACAATAAAATCAAAACCAAGAAAAAAAGAATTAAAGAAGAAAAGAGATGGTAAAAATTAGAGACAAAATAAATGAAATAGAATATAAAAGAATGATTTAAAAATGAATGAAAGAAAAAGCTACTTTTTTGAGAGGATAAATAAAATTGACAAACTATTAGCTAGACTAAACAAGAAAAACAGAGAAAAGAGCCAGATAGATAAAATCAGTAACAACACTGATAATGTTATAATCAATATATCAGAAATACAAAAACAAAATACGAGAGAATATTCTGAGTGACTATATGACAAACTAGAAAACCTAGATGAGATTAACAAATTTCTGGATGTGTACAAGTTACCTAGATGTACTCAGGATGAACTAGAAAATCTAAATATACCAATAACAAGTGATGAAATTGAATCAGTAATAGCCTCCAAACAAAGAAAAGTTAAGGTCCAGATGGCTTCACTTCAGAATTCTACATTTTTTATTTATTTTTTTAGGGTTTATTTACTTATTTATTTATGATCATTGGGCATGTGCACTCACTGGAAAGATACAGAGAAAGGGGAAATTGGGAAATCATCCCTCAGGGAGGATGGCCATGCTGCAATACTTTCATTCTTCTCTCTGGATTTTTGGGCACATTCACATACTTGCTGGAGTAATTTTCAAGTCACTGAGGTTCAGAACTTAAACTGCTATAAGCCATGTATGAGTCTAGTGTGTTAACTCTTATGCCACAGGCTGGTCCCTCTACAAACTTCAAATAAGAGCTAACTACAGTTTTCTTCAAAATATTTCTAAATATTCAAAAGGAAGGAACCCTCTGCAATTAATTCTATGAAGCCCCTGTTATCTTTAAATCAAAACCAAACTAAGAAATAACAAAATATGAAAACTACAGACCAATTTTCTTAATGAATACTGATGCAAAAATTCTCAATATGATCTTATTAAACTGAATCCAACAGCACATTAAGAAGATTATATACCATGACCAGGGAAGCTTTATCCCAAAGATGCAAGAATGGTTCAACATATAAAAAAGAATAAATGTAATATATCACATTAACAGAAAAAAAGATAAAAAGTACATGATCGTATCCACAGATACAGAAAAAAGATTTGCTAAAATACAACCTTCCTTCATGATCAAGACTCCCAGCAAAATTGGGGTAGAAAGGACATTCTTCAATGTCATGAAAGCTCTATGTGACAGACCATTGTTAATGTCAAACTAAATAAGGAAGAGCTGAAAGCTTTCCTACTGGAAACTGAAACAAGAACCGACTGCTCACTTTCTTCAGTCCTTTCAACGTAGAGCTGGAAGTCCTAGCCAATGCAATCAGACAAGAGGGCAAAATAAAAGGCATTCAGATAGAAAAAGAAAAAGCTAAACTATCCTTATTTGCAGATGCTATGATTATATACACAAAAATCCAAAGGAATCCATGAGAAAACTCCTAGAAGTGATAAGCGAATTCAGTAAAGTAGCAGGATACAAAATCAATAAACAAAAATCAGTAGCATTTTGTACACCAAATGAACAGATTGAGACAAAATTGAAGAAAGCTCTCCCATTTACAATAGCTAAAAAATGAATAAAATACTAGAAATAAACTTAATTAAAGAGGTGGATGAGCTCTATAAAGGAAACTGAAAAATTGTAAGGATAAAATGAGTATGATACAAAAAAATTATTTTTTAAATGGAAGACCATCCTATAATCAAAATGTCAGTTCCAACCAAATTAATTTGCATATTCAATGTGATTCCAAACAAAATGCTAGTGACATTCTTCACAGAAATGGAATAAACAATCATAAAATTTGTCTGGAATAATAAGGCAATACTGTACAAAAAGAATAAAGTAGGAACATAACCTGAATTCAAAATATATTACAAAGTGCTGATAACCAAAAATGCATTGTACTGGCCCAAACTAGACACATGGACTAATGGAACAGAATAGAGAATCCAGAAAGAAACCCTAAATCATACAGCCAACTGTGATATTTGACAAAGAGTACAAGACAATGCAATAGAGAAGAAAAACTCTTTTTAGTAAGTAAATGGTGCTGGAAAAACTGTATATCTGTTAAACATTTTTTTCATTTACAATTTTTTTTAAAATTTATTTTGTCCATGAGAAAGAGAGACACAGAGAGAAAGAGAAACAAAAACAGCACTCCCAGCAGAGTCTTGACACCACAATCCACCCTCAGTCTCAGCCAGTCCTGGATATGCTCATGTCTGGTGTACTCAGGGAGGTCTTTGGATTGGAGACCAGAACCTTCCTATGTGAGTTAGCCCCATAGAAGATCAAGTTTCACTGCTGTGCCACTGTCTGGTCCCTTCAAAAGTCCACTTTCAAATAGAATAGTAGTAAAAGATGGGCTTTGATCCAGATTATAATTTCTCTGAAGGAGAAGGTAGTATGGATGTATTTTGCAGAGTTTTGTTCCTAGTACCTTATAGAGGGCTTAATAAATGTTGGAGTTTTATTGTTTTTTTTCTTTTTATTTTTTTATTGCTAATGCGTAGGTTTGCTCACCAGACTAAAACAAAGGAACAGAGAGAAAGAAAAAGAGAAAACACCCCCTCCCCCAATTGGCCATGGTCATGCTGCAATCCCTTCTCCTTCATTTATCCAACCTGTAGGATTTGAGACATCCATGCACATATACCTGGCATGTTTTTCAAGCCACTGGGGCCATGACTCAAGCTGAAGTCAGCCATAGGGGGTAGAGCTCCCTAAACAACTAGGTCATAGAGCTGACCCAGCAAACAGTGTTTTTCATAGAATATTAGGGTTCTCCAGAGAGATCAGACCAATAGGCTAAATGTGTAGATATGGATGAAAATATAGATATAGAAATAGATATGTAAATGAAAGCCAAAGGTATGGATATAGATGATATATGTATAGATAGATGTACATATAGATGTATAAGTGAAGACTTACTAAAGGAATTAGCTCACAGCATTATGAAAGAGGGCCATCACGTTTTGGAGAATCAGGGACACTGGTAAGCATGGCTCAGACCGAGTCCAAATGCCAGGAAGCTAGTAGTGTAATTCTCAGTCCAAAGTTGAAGGTCAGAGAAGCTGGAGGCTACTGGCACAAATTCCAAAGTGCAAATGCCAGAGAACCAAGATGTCTGATACCCACAAGCAGAAGAATGTTATACCTAGAAGAAATAGAGAGAGAGAGAGTGCACAGTTGTGCAAATTTGCCTTCATTTGCCTTTTTGTTCCCTCTAGGCCCCTAACCATTTGGGTGGCACCTGCCCACATTGGATGGATACAGGTATTCCTTCCTTGGGCCACTGATTCTAATGCCAATCTCTTCAGAAAAATACCCTCACGGACATACCCAGAGCTAGTGCTTTACTGGCTATCTGGTATCCTTTACCAAGCCAAACTGAAACTCAAAATTAACCATCACACTCACATTGTATAATATAAATGGTCAATGCCTAGGAATTTCCCATTGCTATACCCAATTATCACATGTATGTCTTGTACCCTGTAATCTGCAAGAGTAAGTTTCAGTCTCCACCTCCCAATACTGCTAGACTGATAGAGAAAAGTCTACTCCCAAGAAACAAGTCCTAAATATGTTCTAAAATCCAGAAAGATTCATTATAAACAACAAGATAACAAACTTTGTTCCTAAGTGTGTGTATCCTATACTGTCGTGTTATCCAACTTCCGATGAGATCACACCATCTCACTTTGGAACCTCTCCCTAACTCTAGAGTTATTTAGATGCCTTACAATTTATAGCTTCTCATTTTATCAAAACTTACTATGTGTTTCTCTTGTCTCCTCTGACATTTAAGTCTGATGCATATAATTCATAGTAAGTACCAGGGAACATAAGAGAGTGTTAAGTATAGGCTATCTTGGGGTTGTCGCTTTAAATCATATCAGTATTTGATGCACTGAGAAGGATATGGCCCTGGAAATTTAACACAGGTGCCCACTGCCTACAGTCAAGGTGTTTAACACATGTAAGAATCTTCCAATTTCAGTTCGGTCTGGCTTTTTGCTAAACACTGTGTCTTGCTCAGATGTTTAAAAAGAGAAATATGTTTAAAGAGTGAACTTGATATCAAATCTCAAAAAAATGAAAGTAGAGAGGACTTGATATTAGGATTTCTCTGTTGTCAAGGCATGATCTCTATAAACCCATGATGTACCTTCTTAGGAAGTCTCTGTAATAAAATCTGAGCCTCATTTTAAAAGATAACATTAGAAGCCAACATAAAGGAGACCTCATGTGTCCACCTGATTTTTAAAAAAGGGATCATAGTCAGTTGAAAACTCTTTAAGTTAATGAAATACATGATACTCACAAAAGGGGAAACCAGAAAAAAATTTCACCATTTGAGGTGGCTGTTAAGGCATTTTACTTTAAAAGTTGATAACTAAAGAAAAAGAATTAAATATGTACTTTCATTAATAGAAAATCTGGGGTAACCAAATAGCCCCCATTTAATAATATAAGCCTTCCTAATTACATAGAAACAATGATAAAGCTAGATCATCATTCTGTAGCTTCAAATAAACAGATAAATTTCCATTATACAAGAATTATCAGTTGATGTTCTAAAATTTCAGAAATTCAGGATGTATGGTTGCAAAAAAAACCAGCATTTACTTAGCAACACTTGCTACCTCATGGATTACTTTCTAGACTCAAGAGGAAAACTAATTGTACAATGGAGGAGTCACACTGTTGTCCTCATTCTGAGGTCTACTTTAATATCATCAATGATGGCTCAACCAGATAGTAAGATACCTCCTGATACAACACAATATGCAACATACAATTTCCCGAGGCATTGTTCTAGCTAAACCTATTTAGTTTGAATCCATCAAGCCTTTCAACCGAAGTCTACATTTTCCAGTTCACAGAAAATTCAGGGGTAGGAGAAGTTGAACATGAGCACAAGAAAGCAACTACACCTGCATTGTTCAGTATGGTCACCAGGAGCTACGTGCATTGGCTATTAAAATTAAAAATCCCATTTCTCAATCACACTGGCAACATTTTAACTGTTCAGTAGCCACATGTATGAAGTAAATGTCTGGCAACCACTGACCCATTTACCATCGCCATAGTTTTGCTTGTTGATAGAAGTTTTCAACTCCTTTGGATAAGTACCAAGGACAGCAATTGTGAGTACATTTAGTCTTATTAGAAACTTTCAAATGTTCTTCCAAAGTATCTATACTATTATGAAACATTCCCACCAGCAATGAATGAAAGTTTCTGTTGCTCCACATTCCCCTCAGCATTTGGAATAGCCAGTGTTTTGGATTTTGGCCATTTGAATAGATAAATGGTGTCATCTCAGTGTTGTTTAATTTGCATTTTTCTGATGGCATATGATGTGAACCAGTTTTTCATATGCTTACTTACTATCTGTATCTTTCCTTCATTTAGGGCTTATTAATTTTTTAAAGGTTGCATCACTTATCTGCCAAGAAGAAATTTAATGGATGCTCTTTATCTAGGTTAAGCTTTGCCGCATCACTTGTGGTCAAAAGGAGAAATCCTCCAGGAAAGCTCTAGGTAGGGATGCAAAATTCAGAAGATAGTATTAACGTGAAGAGGACTCAAAGAGGATGTTGAAAATCAAAATCTAAAGAAAGTGGTAAAACAATCAAAGATTATATATTAGAGGTGATTAATGGTTAGTTCTAGAGAAATATTTAAAACAAATATGCATCGCTTCTGTTATTCCTATTGTGAGGATCTCATTAACTATATAGAGCCCAGTCCAGTTCAGTGTTCTGACTTTAGAGGTTCTCTTCATTTTCTTTATGTTTTGACATTGAACTCTTATTTTTTTCTAAACCAAATTGCTTCTGTAATGAAAAATTTATTCTTGGGTGAATTTTTGCTTCTATATATTAATCCTGCATATCCTATTCAGGAACACCACCGAATTTGTCTAAATATCTTCCTTATTTTTGCTGCTGATACCTCCTCTGTTTTCTCAACTATTCTACCTGCCACTGATATGTGTATTCATCACCAGTTCTTGTCAAGGTCATCTTAGGGAGCTCAGACTTATCAGCCATTCCCTAAGGTGTTGCCCTCTGAATTCTGTCACTTACAACTGATTGTGGTGTGATATACACCTGTAGGTGCCTACTCAAAATCTATTATACCCTTATTTCTCACTATGATAATTTAATAGTATCTGGGTAACAATATATATTTTTAAGAATTATTTTATTCAATTTGATTTATTCATTCATGTATTTTAATTTGACCAGAAAGACACACACACACACACACACACAGAGAGAGAGAGAGAGAGAGAGAGAGAGAGAGAGAGAGAGAGAGGAAAGTGAGAAAGAGAAAACAAGCCACCAGGTCCGGGACTCGAACCATGGTCAGTCATGTGGGAGTGTCCAGCACCTTAATCACCATGCCCCCTCCCGGTCCCATGGGTAACAATGTATTGAATAAAGCTAAGTTATGATCATTAATAAGAAACCAGCTTCCCCACTCCCTTGTACGTTGTGTTGTGATATCTGTGTGATCTTGTTTGGTGTGAAACTAGGTAAATAGCTGTGGCTGGGCTGGATTTCCAGAAATGCCTGTCCCTTTTGTCTTTCTCCCTTTGTCTTTTATTGAGCCTGCATAGCAAGTGTACATACCATCTTTGTAAGCAGGAGAGATGAAAGCTGCAATGGTGAATTGCCTGTGTTTAGACTTTGGGTTTCATCATTCTTTATCTTTTCTTAACATGAAAATAAAGGCAATTTTGACTCTTACACAGTATATAAAAAGTATATATATATATCCTGTTTTCTTTCTCTCTCTCTTTTTTTTAAAGTTCATTTATTTTTTCCATGAGAAACAGTGAGAGCTTGAGAAAGACAGAGACTCCCAACAGACTCTTCCACTGCAGTCCAACTCTAACCTCGGTCAGCCTGGATCACAGACATCCAGCAAGCAGAGGGAGGTCCCAGGGCACAAACCTAGGACCTTTGCCATGTGTGTCCAGTCTCATTACCACTGCACCACCACGTGGCACTCATATGCTGTTTTTGAATCTGGTTATTAATATTACGTAAACAAGGCCTATAGCTGAATTTGTATTATTTGATAGTTCATTTGTGTTTAGTGGAATTTAAGAGAGAGGGGGTAGAAATTTATATTTCTAACATTTATGCTTTTTAAAAGCTGAAATTTCATAGAAATATAAACTTGGTGTATGTCTTTTTCAAATAAGATAAAATGTGCTCCTGTTCTAATCAAGATTGAAGTACAACAATAAAAAATAAGACTAATGTGACATTTACTTTTCCCTAATTACCAAGTCAGAGCAATTTCCTAAACTTGATAAAATGAGATTCAATTCTTAACCTAGAAAATCTATCTGAGCCTATAAAATATAAGATTGCATTACTGTTATCAGAACTCAACCTGTTAATGCTCACTTAGCTACTGATATACTGATAGTAAAACAAAGAGTAGAATATATATCTTCTTATAGAAAGAAATAATATATTACTCATTTTTTTCTTTTTCTTTTTTTTTTTTTTAGAGAGAGAGAGAGAGAATTTTGCTATAGGGCACTTGCACTCTCTAGAGAGACAGAGAGATAGAAAGTGGGAAATCATCCCCCCACGGGGCGAGGGGATGGCCAAATTACGATTCCTTCTCCTCCATTCTCCTCTCAGGATTTTGGACACTCACACACACACACACACATGCCTGGCATGAGTTTCAGGGTCTGGGACTTGAACTGTGGTCAGCCATGTGGGAATTCAGCAATATAATCATTAGGCTATCTGCTGGTCTCAACATATTACATTTTAAAGAAAATTATATTCTATTTTTACTGAATTATTTCAGAATCTTAGATACTGGAAATGCTTTCAACCCATGTGAAAATATTGCATCTGTGTTCTATACAATAAACCAATAGAAAGCAGATGATGTAGGCATTCTTTATGTCCATAAAATGATTTTAAAATGCTTACAGATGTATTTCAGTACATATGAAAAGATAGGAACATGTGTTCACCTGTTTAATTTTATTTACAATTGACTTGAAGGTGTAGCTTTTGTTTAGTAGAAAATAATTTTAAAATCTTCTGTACTGTAATAAAGGATCTTATCCACCTCTGTGCATCATCAATGTATTATATTCTAGTCTTTTGTACCAAATAGTGGATGTGACCTTATTACCCTATAGATTCTTCTTTCTATATTTTATATTATAGTAATTTGAAATAGTATACATCATCTCATCACCCATTCATTTCTTCATTTTTTCTTGATTTTATTTATTTTTTATTTTAAATTTATTTATTTTACATTCATTCACTGTATATCATTGCAGCATACAAAATGAGTTTTCCCATCCAGAATACACTATATATTGGCTCAATCAAAGGTATTATGATACATGTTACCTTCAACAAATAATTCTCCTTTTTTAGTTTCTTATTTACTTTACTTCTCTTTTTTCCCTCTTGATTTCCTTCCTCTCACCCTCTGCCATTTACCATCCTCCTCCCACACTGTCTCTGGTAAATATGGTTACTTTCCATATTTTTTTTCACATTTTATTGATTCACAAAAGGTCTTAATTAAACTAAATACTTTCAATAGTAAATACAGTTGATATAAACATATCTATGAACACGTGTCTGACTTTAGGTATAAAACTCAGTGAGTAGAATGAACATACTATAAAGTAGCACCTAGCTGAGGCTATAGAGCTTACTATGGTCATTAAGTAGGTATTTTGTTTGTTTATTTGTTTGTTATGTATTTTTTAACTTCAAGAAAAGCAGTTTTAGCTTTATTAAATCAAAATAAAAAAATGTTAAGAAAAATTGAAGACTTAAAATCAGGAAAAAGTTTAGGATTCTGTTCAAACAGTAGGTAGATACTAAAAACTAAAAAAACAGATATGGACAAAGCTAAAATTTAGTAACAAGTGTACCGTAATTTTATTCTGAAACATTTTTTTTTTCTCTCTCCATTCCCCTTTTACTAAAGAGAGGCATAAACTAACTTATTTGCAAAAAAGTAAGTTTAGTCTCAATTTGGTTTATTATTTGCACAAAGCCGCATAAGAATACTAATTGATTTAGTTGACTTTGCTGGAACCTTTTATAAAGAACTTCAGATTAGACTTTTTAAAAGGCCTCCCAAGGCTACTGATCCAAGTCAGGAATTCACCATCTGCCTGTGCCTTTAAGGGTCAATACTTGAGAGTTTTTTGGGCCTGTCAGGAAGTGACATTCATTACTTACCTGCCTGGCAGAACTGTTTAATCCGTTACTTTCTTTTTTTTTTTTTAGTATTATTTTTTATTTCAAGTTCTTTTATACATTCAGTCATGTTATTTAGCTTGCAAAGTGAATATTCCAACATGTGTACATTTCTCCCCAGTCCAGTTGATAATATCGTAAAGTTATCTTCAACAGGTAATACTCCATTTCTTTGTCCCGTTAATGCTGTTCTGCTCTATTTTTCTTCTAAATGTCCTTCCTCAGACTCTATCCTTCACCCACCCTCTTCCCACCCTATATTTGGTTTTCACAACCATTTACTGTGTTTCTATATCCTTTAGTCATTCAGTTTCAGTCATAGAGGGTGGACACTCAGTATATATTAAGTAGGGACATACAATGTCTCTTCTTCATAGCCTGGCTTGCTTCACTCAGCAGTAAATCTTTCATATTCATCCACTTTCTGTCAAAAGCCAAGGTCTTGTTTTTTATGGCTGAGTAGTATTCGATAGAGTATATGTGCCACAGTTTTTCAATCCATTCATCTGTTCATGGGCATTTGGGTTGTTTCCAAGTTTTAGCAATTGTGAATAATGCCACAATACACATCGATGTACAAGCAATTATCCGATTAAGAATTCTTCTGTCCTTTGAATAGATACCAAAGAGTGGAATTGCTGGATCATATGTTAGTTCTATTTGTAGATTTTGAGGAATCTCCAAATTGTTCTCCACAGAAGAATTGGATAGCCCAATTTACATTCCCACCAGCAGTGTAAGAGACTTCCCCTTTCACCACCACCCCAATCCACCCTCCCCCAACAGCACTTACCATTTTTTTTTTTTTGTTTTCAATCTTAGTCATTCTGACTAGGGTTAGATGGTATCTTATTGTTATTTCTGATCTGCATTTCATTAAAATGAGGGATGTTGAGCATTTTTTCATATGCCTTTTGGCTATTCATCTATCATCCTTAGAGAGTGTTTTTTTCAACTCATTCTCCCATCTTTTAATAGGGTTGATCATCTTTTTTCAGAACAGCTGCTTGAGTTCCTTGTGTATTCTGGTTATGAGTCCCTTATCTGACACATAGTTTACAAAAATATTTTCCCATTCAGAGGGCTGTCGATTAACGCTAATTACTGTGTCTTTTGCCAGGCAGAAACTTCTTAGTCTGATGTAATCCCACTTGTCTATTTTGGGGATGATCGACTGTGTTTTGGGGGTCTTATTTAAGAAGTCTTCCCTACCCCAATGTCTCCCAGAATTTCCCTGGAGCAGTTTTATAGTTTGAGGTCTTAGATTTAGATCTTTGATCTACCTTGAGTTGGTTTTTATCAACAGTGAGAAGTAGGGGTTCAGATTCATCTTTCTGCAGATGGATATCCAGTTTTTCCAGCACCATTCACTGAAGAGGTTTTCCTTTTCCCACTGGATTGACTGGTATCCTTTGTCAAAAATCAGTTGACTGTATGTTTGGGAGTTTATTTCTGGGGACTCTATTCTGTTCCATTGGTCCACCTGTCTGATTCTATGCCAGTACCATGCTGTTTTGATTACCACAGCTTTGTAGTATATTTTGGGGTTAGGGAGTGAGATACTGCCCATTCTACTCTTCTTGTGCAGAATTGGTTTGGCAATATGAGGTCTTTTATGATTCCAGACAAATTGTATGATTGTCTTTTCTAGATCTGTGAAAAATATGTTTGGTACTTTTATGGGGATTGCACTGAATATGTAGATTAATTTGGGTGGAATTGCCATTTTTGATTATATTAATTCTTCCAATCCAGGAACATGAGACGTCCTTCCACATTTTTGTGTCATTTTCAATTTCCTTTTTTAGCTTCTCAAAGTTTTCTTTGTGAAGGTCTTTAATTTCTTTGGTTAGATTTATTCCTAGGTATCTTATACATTTTGTGGCTATGGTAAATGGAATTACTTTTTTTCAATTCTATCTCAGTCTGCCTGCTGTTTGTATATAGAAATGCTATAGATTTCTGTATGTTGATTTTATATCCTGCAACTTTACTGTATTCATGTATTACTTCCAGAAATTTTTTCATGGATATCATTGGGTCTTCTATGTATACTATCATGTCATCTGCAAATAGGGAGTCTCACCTCTACTTTTACTATTTGAATGCCTTTTATTTTTTCCTCTTTTCTGATTGCATTGGCTAGGACTTCTAGTACTATATTGAAAAGGAGTGGAGAAAGTGGGCATCCTTGTCTTGTGCCCGTTTTTAGTGGAAAAGCTTTCAGTTTTTCTCCATTCAGGATGATGTTCACTATGGATTTTTCAGATAGTTTTTATTGTGTTGAGAAATGACCCTTCTATGCCAATTTAGCTGAGAGTCTTGATCATGAAGTAATGTTGTATCTTATCAAATGTTTTTTCTGTATCAATTGATTTGATCATTTGGTTTTTTATCTTTCTTCCTGTTAATATGGTGTATTATATTTATGGTTTTGTGTATGTTGCACCAACTTTGCATTCCTGGAATAAAGCTTACCTAATCAAGATGTATAATCTTTTTTATAAGTTGTTGGATATGATTTGCTAGTATCTTGTTGAGAATCTAACCCATTAATTTCTTTATGAATTTTAAAATTTTTATGTTATAACCAAGAGACTCAAAAAACAATAAAGCCATAGAGGTGATACAAAGACACTAAAATTATCTCTACTCTCTGGAAAAATTTCAAACAAACAATAAAATTAGAAATATAATTGCCTATAACTACTTTTCCTTCTCCCACACATACTCTGTTTTGTCAATGGCCCTAGAGCAGATTTCATAATTTTGCTTTAAAATTTAATGACATGATACTCCTTTAAGCCTCAATGAAGGGATCTTGTCAAGATGGAAAATTAGCATGGGTTGTTGATTTTCTTTCACAAATTTAATCACTGTAAAACAATTTGGTGAGAAGAATCGCCAAGAAATAATATTAATTTGAAAAGCTGATTAACAACAGCAAAACATAAAGAAAATGAAAAACATAGACTAAAAAAATGGTAGGGGACATTTGTGATCCATATAACTGACAGGGTATTAGTAGTAAAATGAGCAATTCATATTTTTTTTTGTTTGTTTGTTTGTTTTTTTGCTATAGGGCAGGTGTGCTCACCAGACAGACAGAGAGAGACAGACAGAAAGTGAGAAATCACTCCCCCAGGGGAGATGGCCATGCCGCAATCCCTTCTCCTCCATTCTCCTCTCGGGATCTTGGGCACACATGCATGCACACGTACCTGGCGTGAGTTTTAAGCCACCGCGTCTGGGACGTGAACCGCGGTCGACTACATGGGAGTCCAGCGACATAGCCATTACGCTAACTGCTGGCTCCAGAAATTTATATATTTTTAGACTTTATTTTTTTTTTTTTAGCAGTTTTAGATTCTCTGCAAAATTGAGCAGAAAATACAGAGTGGCCATACACCCAAACATGCTTAACTCCCCCATTACCAACATTTGAACTACAGTGGTATACTCATTACAACCAATGAATTCACATCATCATACCCCAAGCCTATAGTTTACATTAGGGTTCAGTTTTGATCTTGCATATTCTATACATTTTAACAGATGTTTAATGACATCTATCCACCATTGCTGTATCGTACAGAATAGTTCCACTGCCCTAAAAATTCGCTGTATCCCAGTTATTTATCACTTCCTCTTCCTTCACCTCTGGCAAGAGATTTTGAAATGGCTCATCTTCTTGTGTCAAACAAGTTTATTCACTAAATCATAGAACTCTGCCAATCTTTCTCATCTTGGTAAATTTCAAATGAATTCTCAAATATTAAATAGTGACTAAATCAATTTTAACATATTAGATCAATTACATATATCATCAAGGTGACTTTGGAGAAGACACATGGCACTAGGTTCATTCTTAATATAAGTTTAACAATTTATTTCAAATATACTTCCAGAATTTTTCTCCAAAGAGTTCTGTAAGCCCAGTGTCCACATAAAAGGAGCAAAGATTCTTGCAGCCTGTATTTACTCTTAAATTACACAAGGAAAATTCTTTTGGAAAAATCTCTTTTAATCGCTCTACCAACTTTCATTTCATTTTAATTGTACAACTTATTTATACTGAAATATATTTATTTATTTATTTTTTCTTCATGTTTTTCCCTTAGGGCATATGAGCTTGCCAGAGACAGAGATAGTGAGAGGGAAAGTGAGAAATCACCCCCTCCCGGGGGATATAGCCACGCTGCAATCCATTCTTTTTTTTTCTCCACCTGGGATCTTGGGCACTCATGCACACATGTCTCGCATGAGATTCAAGCTGCCGGGTCTGGAACTTGAACCACGGTCCACCGTGTGGGAGTCCAGTGACACAATTGCTACACCATCTGCTGGTCCCAGGAAATATATTTCTTGAATCATAAAAACCCAGGACTTTTAATGACCATATAGTTGCTAATTAAATGAATATTTATCATGTACCTTCTATGTGCCAGGCACTATTCAAGATGCTAAAGACACAGTTGTGAAAAAAAATAGACTGTACCCTAGTTTTTATAGAATGCTCATATTAGATAGGGAAGGGGGAAATATAAGCCAAAAAAAGTGCTAAGAATGGTGCAAAACTAAATGAAGTATATCTACTATTGAATCCCTTTTACATACTCATTGGGTGATTGTTTTAAAAAATCTCTTTTTGGAAATCAATGGGTTTATTTCATATTGTAAATTTTGAAATTAGATAAGTAAATGACTCTATCAAACCATCACACAACTCAGCTATTAAAAGGTGTATATAGGAATGAGGGATTGAATCAGGAAGCAATTCTTCAAATTAGATGTGTCAGAGAACAATTTATGAAGACTGGGGTTGGACAGTAATATCTGATCAAAAAGTTTACAAGATTAATTGTACTTATTGAAGCATGACGCCTCAAACCAGTTCTTGAACAAATCTTTAACAGTATATGGAAATTTTGAAAGTAACCTTTTAGACTGATGCTGATTGGATTCATGCTGGCGCAGATTAGCCTCTAGTGTGGGAGAGAAAGGGAATGAAGTCCTGCTTATTAAGCTCTCCTGAATAAATCGCAGTGTGGGAGGTATGAAAAGTAAACACATTAACTTAGAGTATCTTATTACTGGTACTGTTGGAAAATCTATTTGCAGATCAGATTCTGTCCATTGGTAAATCAAAACATCCACAAGATTTATCTCAAATGGTTATTTTATTATACATAACACAAACCTTTTCAATTCAATACATAGTTGCTATTAATAGTTTATTTTTATGTTTATGCCCTCTCTTCTTCAAGAATAAAACTGATGAACATGTTTGCAATTTAACGTGCTGTCCTGGAATTTCTTCAGGAATCCAAGTATAGAAAATACCAAGGTGAACAATGTATTGAATGATTGGCAACACAAAAGATAAATGCCTTGTTTATTTTTATAGATGTTATACAGGTACATATTAGATAATCTTGCTTGATATTGGTTCTAAGAAATAATTGGTCCGAGATTAATTTTTGATTCTCTTATAAACAAAAGTTGTAGAACGTCTAATTCTTTTCTTTTGCTTAATCTAACAGGAAATGTAGCAACAAATTCTTTAAATTCCATTGGTAAATTGATATTGTGTAGCTTATCACAAGCATGTGTTGTCTTCCACTTTCCTTTAAAAAAAAAAATCACCCTTACTACTGAGAGTATATCAGTGATCATTCTATATATCACAAAGTAAACTTACCTTGTTAACTACCACCCAGGTGATAAAATTGCACATGAAGGGCTGTATAGAAGTTTCCTTATGTCTCAATTAACCACTATTGCTTATCTAAAAGGTAATTATTATACTATGTTCAAACACCTCAGTATTTACTCTTAGCAAATACAACTGTGGTTTCACTTGTTTATGTTTGCAAAATTCATCCAGATTGTGTTATCTAACCGTGTAATCATAGTTTATTCATTCTTATTGCTGTCAGTATACTTCGTATGCTACTATACTCTCAATTGTTGTAAATATGATGACCACTACTATTCATTATATTGCACTCAATATCCTGTGACATTTACATTCTATTTATGGGTGTCATTGTGATATCTTAATGTATACATTCTGTAATAATCAAACTAGGGCAATTAGAATATTTGCAACTTCAAATATTTATCATTTTATTGCTATGATAACATTTAAAATCTTCTCTTCTCATTCTTTAAATGTGTTATTATTAGCTATAGTCACCTTACTATGTAATAGAACACTGGACTTTAATTCTCCCCGTCTAAATGTAGTTTTATAAATATAGACCAATCATCTCTTTCCATTCCTCCCTTTACTCTATCAGTCCCAGTCTCTTAAACATTAAGTGGTCAATTTCAGTTAGTTTTTTAAAAAAATTATAATTGCCATTTGTCTATTTAGTTTATAGAATCTAATCTCTGCCAAGATTTTCTATGTTATCTCTGATTCATTAAATATATTAATCATTGTTTTCGTTTTTAAGGCTACACAGGATTACTTTATTTTGTATTTTTGGGGGGGCTTGCTCCTATTATCTGTTTTGCATAACAGACTTTGGCCCAATTGAATCTTCTCATGTTGCTGTGCTTTTCATTTTATTTTGTTCTTTTTTTTTAGCTGAATCCTGAATATTGTACATACAACTGGAGACCCAGACTGAATTGAAAACATGAACTGAACATATATTTGATAATGTTTTATATGAGATATGCCATTATGTTCAATTCCCACTATAGAGTTCATCTTGAACAGCCCAAACTATATATATTATATTCATAGTTAATAGAAGAAACAAAGTAATTAAATATGCAAACTCATATTTACTAGATAACAATAATAATACCACTATAGGGCCTGCAACTATAGTTATGTCTGTATTTTATTGAATTTTCAAATCTGGGAAAAAATAATTCTGATTGGGATGCTCTTTATATTATATGTACACAAATACATATGCGATATGGGACTTCAAAAAAGTATGTGGTGGGACCAGCAGTTAGCGTAATGGCTATGTCGCTGGACTCCCACGTAGTCGACAGCAGTTCGCTTCCCGGACCCGGTTGCTTAAAACTCACGCCGGGTGCATGCCCAAAATCCCGAGAGGAGAATGGAGGAGAAGGGACGTGGGAGAAGGGATTTTGGCGTGGCCATCCCCTCTGGGGGGTGATTTCTCGCTTTCTGTCTCTCTGTCTCTCTCTGTCTGGCGAGCGCACGCGCCCTATAGCAAAAACCTCTCCAAAAAAAAAAAAAAAAAAAAGGAAAAAAAAAGTATGTGGAAAATGGAAGTAAAATATGAAAACCATTTTAAAAAGTGTGTGGGTTTTTCATAATATCAATTTTCCATGAGCTTTTTGAAGATTAAATAAAATATATTATAGCACTTATATATTATATATGAAAACTGAGTCTTAAAGAGATAAAATAAATCCTCCAAGATCACAAACCTACCTAATCAGTAGTATTACTAACATGCCTTTCTCTCTCTCTCTCTCTCTGTCTCTCTCTCTCTCTGTCTCTCTCTCTTTCACACATGGCCCTCTGGGGGAAAAAACCCACAAACCAACACAAAATCTATGTAACTTCTTGTAATCACTGTGGCAAAATCGCTGATGGTTCTTTATGTGTAAGACACATCCCAATCAGATAGATTTAGGATTCCAATGTCCTTCAAGAATACCATGTTATATTTATGCTGTCCCCTGAACATAATTCCTGAATTCTACTTTTCTGGGTTGTTTATATGCACAATTGTCCTCTGCATTATGCAGGATTGGTTCCAGAAATTCATGCATGCTTAAGTCTGTTGTATATAATTGCATATTTTCATATAACATTTGTACATCTTCCTATATACATCAATTTTCTATAGAGTTATTATAATATCCAATGCAATGTAAATGCTAGTGAATGCTAGTTTTACTATATTGTTTATCATTGATATTACATTGTTATTTTTTTTCTCTGAATATTTTCAGTTTGTGGTTAGTTGTCTCCTTCACACAGAACCCATGGATGCAAAGGTTGGTCTATATCCTTTCATCATTATCTTTCAGAAAACATCTTTAGCCAAAAACATTCTTTCTGCACAGACTTCAAGAATGGCAGTGCTAGTGTCGTCCAGTGAGTATCTATTCTACCATCTGCCAGCAAGTGCATCTGGTATCCTTGGGCAACCATCCTTACTCACCACAAAGTATGTGGTTCTGTCAGAGATAATCTCTCCTTCTAAGTCCAGGAATACCTCAAGAACAGGATCTGACATGGGACCAGAAGTTGGTGTAATGGCTATGTCACTGGACTCCCATGTAGTCAACTGTGGTTCAAGTTGGTGGCTTAAACTCATACCAGGTGCATGTGCGTGCATAGCGAAGATCCTGAGAGGAGAATGGAGGAGAAGGGATTGCGGCATGGCCATCTCCCCTGGGGGTGGTTTCTTGCTTTCTGTCTCTCTGTCTATCTCCGTCTTTCTGGCCAGCACATGTGCCCTATAGCAAAAAATTCCCCCACCCCCCCCAAAAAAAAAGAATCTAATCTGACCACTCAGAGCTTCTCTCTCTCTCCCTCTCACACACAAACACACACATACACATACACATACCCCATGATTGGTATCAGGCTAAGGATGTTTCACAATTAGGGCAATAAGTATAAAGCCTAGAACTTTTCTAGGATTACTAACCAAAAAATGCCCCTTTCAGCTAAGCTTAATAAATTGGTAAGGTATATACATAAATCTGCCTCTAGATAGAGGAAGCCTATCTGAGAATGAAGACAGTAGACAGAAAAATATAAGTAAGAGATAAAGAGATGCTAATTTTGAATTAAATACTCAAAATTCCCGAATTCAGCCTTGCCTGAAGTTGCTGATCTAGCCCTGGAACTTTTATGAGGCCCTTTCCTTCTTTAATATTTCATCCCATTTGACCTAGTTTTCTCAGGTGCCTCCCTATTTTGCCTTCCCTGTCTCATGCTTCTTGTGGAGCCCGTTACTAAAATGTTTCACTTCTACATCTCTGTCTCCAAATAGACTATGGACTCCTACTAGAAGTAGTGCCATATTAAGTTATATTCTGCAGTGCTTAATAAGGTTTCTGCTTCATAAAATATGTTCAATATGTGTGGAGAGAGAAAATAAAAATAGAAAAAGGAGGGATGGGAAGGGAGAAAAGAATTTCCAATTTTTAGAAAGAAAATATTTTCTCCTTTTGATTCTCTTTTTCTCATAGTAAGCAACCACGAAAATCAAGAATTACCCTTTGTATTTTCCAACTGCCCACACTGCCCTCACACAAAGGCTGATAATGTGCCATAAATTTTATTGACATGACTGATATTATATATTCCATCTTATTGTCAGAACATGTGCTGAATGATGCATCCTCAATTTTGTTTTGATTCAAAAAACATGGCCATTGTACTTACTCATCGGCAAAAGAATTACACTCACCGAGTAATAAATCTTGGCTGTCAGTAGAGCCCACAGGCCAATGCATTTCAGGATGTGATGAAATCCCTCCTGTATTGACCCCAAAGTGCAGGATTCCTGTGAGTAGTGACAGGCGAGCTGAAATCACTTGAGCTTATAGCAGCAGTCAGAAGGGATGATTACAAGTGTGGTACTGGAGCTAGAGTAAAATGTAGCTAATGGAGAAAAAAAAAAATACTTGCTTTCAAATACCGTTTCTGAAAGAGGCTAAATTAAAATGTCAGATGCAATCGCAGAGCTAACCTTCTCCGCAACTAAAAAAAAAAAATACATTGCACCCGTTCTAGTTATTAGCTAAGATATTCTCTTTTTTATTGATCTTCATATTGATTTGCTAGAACAGACCCTGAAGGCAGTCCAATCTTACTTTAAATGTATCTTCAGTTCTCTGCAAAGCTGAACTTCTGTGGGGAGATATACGTGTTCCTATACAGCAAGCTTTATTATTGTATTAGTAAGCAGTTATAAATGTGATCACAGTAAATGTTAAAGCTCACAGTTGGAAAAAATAAGTGAATTACATGAGTTGGAGGGAATCAGCCTGTAGATTTTCTACACGCTTCCTGATCAACCATTAATTAGAGATGTTATAGGAAACAGACATTGTAGTAGAGGCAGGGGTAAGATGATTGGAGCCTAGAGCTAGACTTGTGTTTAAAAATCTCCTTTGCTGGTACCAGCAGTTAACATAATGGCTATGTCACTGGACTCCCATGTAGTCGACCACGGTTCGCGTCCCGAACCCGGTGGCTTGAAACTCACACCGGGCATGTGTGCGTGTGTGCCCAAGATCCCAAGAGGAGAATGGAGGAGAAGGGATTGCGGCGTGACCATCCCCCCGGGGGGTGATTTCTCGCTTTCTGTCTCTCTGTCTGTCTGGCAAGCGCACACTCCCTATAGCAAAAACCTCTCAAAAAAAAAAAAAAAAGAAAGAAAGAAAAAAATCTCCTTTACTATGGGGGACTCCTGGGCATGTCCTGAAACTTCTGGGTTTGAGAGTGAAAAATCACAAGTACTTAGTAGGGCCGTGGTGAAGATTAAATACGTTAATGCATGTAAAGGTCCAGGAATATTACCTGACACAGAAAAAAATATGAAATAGCTGTAAATCATTTCCACGTCCTGAATACATCTGTATCTGTATATCAGCATGTACATTACCTAAAAATAAGGAGGTAGTGGGTAGGTAGATCTGAGGCGACCCTACATTATTTGAAAATACAGTAAGACTATTTTATAAATCCCCACAGGACAGCAGGAGCAGTGGCAGAATACAAACCTTGAAAGGATGAGCACATCTAACTTGTTCATCCTAATGAAACCTTTCCCATTGTTCAAACCTTTAGAGAAGCCTGAAAATATATAGATGTAGTGACCTTCCTGTGGCCTTATTAGACCTTACTGACAGCCACAGATCGATTGTTTGAGGAGTGCAATCTCTGGAACCAGTGTTTAGGTTCAATAATCAACTTGGTGATTAGGTTTCCACCTATGAACTTTGGGGACTGGGGTGGGGGGGGGGGGAAGCAAGCATTTAGACAATAGCATTTGCCTGTGATTCCGTTTTCTCATGTCTAAAATAGAGATACTTAAGAATTCATTGGATGAGCCTGTACTGTGGAAGGTAATGTGGTTGAGTCCATTATGGCCAACTGCACAATTCAAATCCCAGAACTGGAAGCTTGAGAAACACGCCGGCCTGAGTGTGTGTGTGCCCAAAATTACAATAGGAGAGAGAAATGGGAGAGGGACTGTGGCATGATCATTCCCTATGGGGGGAGGGGAGGAGTGCTTTCTCCCTTTCCCTTTCTCTTTTTTCATCTCATTCTCTACACCAAGAACACATGGTATCTGTCAATTTTTTTTTAAATCCTATAGAATTATTGCAATAATTTGAAGCATTACCTCATGAGGTTAGACACTGCTTGGCACACAAGAACCAATTAAATAATCATTTTAAATATGTTCTTGTTAACTCATCGCAATACACAGCTTTCTCCTTATCTCTAATTTGAACATTGAATGACTAATAATACCACATGCCAATAAATCTGTGATATAAACAATTTTTTATCATATACAGCCTGCAATATCCTTAAAAATAGATTGATGTTTCAGTAACTTCCAATTTTCACTACATGTTAAGAAAAAAAATAGCAGTGTCCAACCAGTCCAAAGTGGCCCTTAATTCCATTTATACAGCTAATGGCTTTTAAATAAGCCACTAAGTGCCATTTGCTGCAATTGTCCTCCATCAGCCATGAAGTCGTACCTACATGCTTCACTAGCAAATTGAAATCCTCTTATCAGAACTGTACAGTTCACAGATAGGAGAGAAATAACAAGAACAGTACCAATAGTCAAAGTAAAATCTGTAATAAGACTAATGGAGCTCAAAAAGCCAATTGTGTAGACTTTTTTCCTTCCCCCTCCAAATTCCCTTTTCAGTAGACTAGTGTGAGTTCCTTTCTAGTCTAAGAGAAGCAAAAATGATGAACATTTTGCTATGGCTTCCAGATGCCATGGATTTTTTTCTCTTGATGATACAACAGAGCATGGGAAATGCATTGATTTGTCTCACTCATGGAAGAAGGAGGATTTTTGCTGAGGCTGTGGCCCTCCTCATTTATGTGGCAAAAAGAATTGAGTCAGCTCCAGTATTTAGGTCAGTATAAAATAAACCATCAGGAAAATGATACAGATAGCAGAGAAGGTGTGGTTAGTTGCTTTGCATATGGGATTTAAGAATCATTGATTAAAAAATTAAGCTTTCACCTTACTTGTTCAGGATGTTTTTATGATTCATTTAACTCTAAATGGCTTCACTAGGATCACAAAGATGTGGATAGTTGAAAATTATAATTAAGCTAATTGGCTATTATATTCATCCAAAATTAACAGGCTACATACAATACAATAACTTTTCCAGTATGCTATTTTACATATATTTGTAACACTATCAGATGTTTGATTGTTAACTTGTCAGAAAAACATGTTTACTCCTTAGAAGAAATATCATTCCATGGTGTATGAGCGTTCATGTGTGTTCAAAATTACTGATTTTGCTAAATAAACTGAAGAAGTCTGTGTAAAATAGTAATTAATAAGGATAAGGACATTATTTCTGACTAGCCCATGATTATTTTATGCAATTCCACTTCCATTACTTTATTGTCTATCTTTTTAATCTATTTTTCAGAGAGTTTTTTTGCTATAGGGCATGTGTGCTCATTGGAGAGAAAGAGACAGAGAGACAGAAAGCAAGAAATCACCTCCCAACCCCTTTTCCTCCATTCTCCTCCAGGATCTTGGGCACAAATTCACACATGCCTGGTGTGATTTTCAAGCCACCAGGTCTGGACTCAAATGGTAGTTGCCATGTGGGAGTCCAGAAATATAATCGCCATGCCATCTACTGGCCCTATTTCCTATCATTTTTTCATTGCTATATTATAATACAAAAGATAGAAAAGGTGAGTTTGGCATAATTGAATGTTTTATTTGTGTTGTGTGTGTGTGTGTGTGTGTGTATCCCAGATTTTCTCCTGTTATAAAATGCTGCTAGGATAAACTATATTTAAATGACCAAGAATACATCTAAAGTAATTTTCTATACTGATATTTTATCAGAACACATTTTGTTAAGACTCAAACATTATTTCAGGTTGACAAGCATTTCAACTGGAACAGAAATTTCTGAAGGCCAGAATGACTATACATTTCACAGAAATGAGGGAAAGCCAGCATTACTGCAGATAGTTCACTCTTCTGGCTTTCTACTGTCTGCCCTTAATCTGGGGAAGGACCAGCGTATAAGACAGTAATGTTCCTCCTAGAAACACCTGAAGAGAAGCAATGATCATAGAGAAGAAGTTGAACCCTGTCAAACAGCTTGAATACCTGATAGCTATAGTTTTCAATAGGTCAAAATCTTCACATAGTAATCTTATCCTAGATGTTGCTGCAATTTTTGGAACTCTATGCTTAGGTGTCTGAAATATACAACTAGAAATTCCCTTCTTCAGAGCCAAAAAATACTAAAAGTACCTCTAGCTTTTCCAAAGTGTAGGATAGGAACCATCACACTACCACACTGCCTCACACATAGTCACATATAATACCTTCCTTTCTGCATATAGTTGTCTCATCTTTGGGTGGCAGAAAAAATGATGTAATGGCCATGAAAGTACTATGCTTTGCCATCCTGCCGAAATATATCTGTTCTCTTCTACACAATAAAGCCTAAGGAAGAGGAAGTATTGGCATTTTTCCATTTCTTTCACTACATGCACACCACTAATCTATACAACTGTAACTGATAGCTGTTGTTACACGTGAAAGCAAATAAGCCTAGGATTTAGTAAAATGAATCAGAGTTTTAGATCTCATATTATAATGTCGTCTCTGATTTTACTTCTGTTCTCCTATCCTTTAAACACCATAACAACCCATGACCCTTAATGAACAGCAGAAAGGGACTTTTTTGGTATTGGCTTTCCATATTCGTCACTTCCCTCTGACACCCATAGCCTGTTTCATATGTAATTAAGCCATAGTCTCCAACCATATCAGCTTCTCAGAGCCTCTAAAATTTACTTTGGAGACTTCAAATTATCTAATAATGTTTGGTTAATAATTTGGAATAATGTTTTTTCTTCTCTTTTTGTTTCCATGTCAAGGTTATGAAAAATAAAATTTTCCAGCCTTCAAAATATCTTGTGCACTTTCTCTTTTCTCTTCCTCCTAACTGGGCAGTCTTGAGAACCCTAAGGCTGTGTTACCAGAGCTTCCACTTGGTCTTGCAGCCTCAAATCTTCCCAAAGCCACTCTACCTCTTTATATGCTAGTGCCAAACTAATCCTTCTAAATGACTCCCTTTGATATTTCCCTTTCCTACCTCTTTATATGCTAGTGCCAAACTAATCCTTCTAGATGACTACCTTTGATATTTCCCTTTCCTGTTAAAATACAAAATTTCTTTCACCTCTATAAATTTCAAATCCTTTCACTTGGTATAGAAACTCACCATAATCTGCACCTCTCTCTCTCTCACTCACACACACACACACACACACACACACGAACACAAGAATACACACCTTTCTTTCCCAACATTTTTCTATTGTATGTTATATTTAATTGTAGATCTCTTCTTCATCACCTATTTTTATATCTCCATGTCTTTTCTCATTTTGCTTCCTCTACTTCTATAAGCTTTCTGCTTAATCATCCTTCTGATTATTCTTAGTCTTTAAGTCCCAATTACCCTGTGAGCATATGTTAAAATATAATTTAATTTTAAAAATCTCATTTTCACATCTAATTGTTGTATATCTCTATAGTACACAAGAGTTTCTCAAAACATGGTTGACATGATGGTATAATGGCAGGCAAGACAAGTCAGGATACTAGACTCTACAAGGGAGAGGGGTTGATAGCAGAGAGTGGGTGTGAAGGGTTTAGGGAGGAAGCATCTGTGAGCATTATGTCTGTAACATCCTCTCTTTTATCTGTAGCAGGTGTGAACAACATACAGGCTAACATTTAATTATTCTCCACTTGTTTCATGTGGATCTATGTTTTTTATAGCTTGGTTGAAAGATTTACTTATTTATTCATTCAACATTTGATGCCAAGCACTTGCTAGGCATTGTGCAAAGGATGAAGGCAGTGGTCCCTAAAATAACAATGGCTGATATAGCATACACAAGGAATGGCAACCTCCTCTGTTGCATTTTTAACAGGCATTGCTAATTGATGCTAGCACCTTTTCCTATGGCTTCAAAGAATCTTCAAATCAGTCATTATCAATCAATTGTATTAAGATGCAAATTGAAATCTACTTGATATGCCTGATCTATGATTTAAATAGAAATATATGTGCTGTCTATTTATAAAATCAATCCCAATTCAATAATCTAAAATGTGGGGACAGCCATATTTCTGATTTGTACATCCAACACATTATCAGGAGAGTTTCGATAGAGATATGGTCTACCAAAATGGAAAAATATATATTATTATTCAGGCTTCACAACATTGTCTAGAACAAAATATGATTTATTCACCAAGTGTGTATAATGAGGACCAATAGTCCCTCATTGATCTATTTCTTCAACCACACTCAGAGATACAGAGCAGCATAATTAGCAGCAGTATTTGCAGACACAAAGAAAATCAATTCCAATGCATGCACACATGTTGACTAGGAATCTTTTAGAATTTTTCAAAAGGCTAATTCAATATAGTGCATCTATAATACAGAAGCCTAGGTGTACCTTTCTTAATACATTTTTGGCTAATACTGAAAATACAGATAAAGAAACAGAACCACAGCATAAAATTATAATACAGTACAATTAATGAGTAGAAAAGCTGCTGTCCCAATTCTCAAATAGCAATCTCTTGAAAGTGATTTGTGTATATATGTGAGTTTGTATCAGAGATGAAACTAAGAGAAAGCCTGAAGGAGAAAAGGGGAACAAAGAAAGCAATACACACCAGCCATGTATCAGGAGAAAACAAAACCAAGTGGTAACAATATTTTGGAGGCATCCTAGTACACAATTTTAAGAAGGTTATAATTTAGCATAACTATAACAATTAGTAGGTGGCTGTGAGAGAAATATAAATTAAAAGAGCTGCTACACAGATTTTTTCTTACATAAATATCTTGAATTATTTAAATAACAGAAGTTTATTCTTTAAAAAGGTTAATAAAGACAAAGCATATGCTTAGCTAGATTTAGTTCTACAAGCTGTTCTTTAGACTTCTAAGGAAAAATAATTTCCATTACTCACAAACCTGATTGTTCTCTCAGCCCCTTCATTATTTCAGGGATCTTCCTACTCTTAGTTAAAGTGTCATCAACCATCTTGCATGGATACTACAAGTGCCAAAGGAAAATATTCAGCCTTTTTCATCTTTTATTTTAATTTGATGAGAGTATCTTGGCTTCCAGAATTTTCTTTTTTTGAGTTTTTTTTTTTTTTTTTTTTTTTTTTTTTAAATTGTACCATGGGCCACTTGTGCTCACTGGAGAGACAGAGAGAGACAATGAGAGTGAAAGTGAGAAATCACTCCCCAGGGGTGATGGTCACTCCACAATCCCATATCCTTCATTCTCTTCCTGGGATTTTGGGCATGCATGCACATGTACCCAGCATGATTTTTAATCCATCATTTCTGGGACTCAACCCACAGTCAATGATATGGTAGACTAACACCTTAACCACCATGCCACTTGCTGGCCCCAAGGCATCCAGACTTTTTGGTCTAATCTTCCTTTTTCATAGCTTTCACAGGGTTAAATGCACAGTGCCAAATAGTCCTTCTCAGAATAAAAGCTATGCTGTTTTATCTGAATATGTGATTAACTCTAATGGACCTAGAGTTTGTTTTTTTTTATGACTTCTAATTTCTACATGTATGTATGTCCACATAGATCCAAGAAAGTACATTGTAATGAGTAGGTATTTAACACAAATCTGTGGAAGGTGAAGATAGATAGTCACTGTTTATTGGTTTTCTTCAAAATCAATACAGTACCAATATAGCCCTCAAATCTACCTTTAAAATGAATATTACAAAGTGTTACGTATTGATAATAGTCTTATCTCTTTCTAGAACTATATAGACAGAAAATTAAGTATGTCTCATAGTGCTTGTAAGAACTATTCATCTCAAGTATGCACACAAGTTAATTCAATTTTTACTTCGCCTAATCATCCTAATATTTTAGCACTGTAAAAGAATTGGATGGATAGGGGAAAGAGCCTTAAAAGTTAAAACCAGAGGCAATTGCAATATCTATTTTTTTTCCTTGGTGTAGTACAAACTAACCCACCTTGAAACCTTTGGAACATCAAGATGCTATTGTAGTGTTCTAACAAAGAAGTCAAACAAAACTAAGTGATGGTGACATTTCATAATCGAAGTACTTCATTTGCTTCTAGTGCTGGCCCGGTTTCAGCTCTTGGCGTCTGCACCATTTTTATCTGAGTATCCTCTAAGATAAAGGGAAGAATCTCTAAGCAATGGGAGGGAATATTAAAAATTGATGGAAAAGTGAAGAAAAAGAATAGTATTATTTTAGTCCTTGACATTTCGATACTTGAAAACTAAAGAAGTGGGGGTTTTTAGCTTAAATGAGAAAATGTTTAGGAACTTAGATTAAGATAGTAAGATTGATGGAAATTGCCTGAGTTTCTCATCATATCTCGGTTAGTCAAAGCTTAGAAGAAATAAATTTTATATACAGGTGCTCCTTGACTTACAATAGGGTTATGTTCCAATAAGCCGATCATAAGCTAGAATATCAAAAGTCAAAAATGCATTTAATACACTTAACCTACTGAACATTGTAACTTAGCTTAGTCTACCTTAAATATGCTCAGAACACTTACAGTAGCCTACATTTGGAAAAAATCATCTAGCACACATCTTATTGTATATAAAGTGTTAAATATGTGAAGTAATTACTGATTACTGTGCTAAAAGTGAACAATGGAATGATTGTATGAGTACTTGAAACAGTTTCCACTGAATGTGTATTGCTTTCACACAAGTATATAGTTGAAAAATCATAAAACAGAGACCATGGATACCTCAAATAAATTTTACTTAACAGAAGAAGGTGAATTTTTAAAGAGTGTTTACTTATTAAAAAGTACAATGCCCATTGTGGGGAAATACTTCTGAAAGATACTCTTCAGTTTTCAGTTATGGTTGCAGATAATATATAAACCTTAAACTCCCCAGACTGCTCTTCTAGTCCTGTTAGTTATCAACTCTGTAAGTTTGGGCAGATCACTCCATTGCCTGACACTATTTTCTTACACTAAAATAGTGATGATGATAACTTCTGAATTGACTCCATTAGGTCAAGTAAAGATAGAATGAGGGACCAGCAGATTACGTCACTGAACTCCCACGTAGTTGGCCAAGGTTAAAGTCTCAGACTCAATGGCTTAAAATTCACGCTGGGGACATGTGCATGCATGCCCAAAATCCTGAGAGGAAAATGGAAGAGAAAAGATTGCAACATGGCCATCCCCCCGGGGGGATTATTTCTCACTTTCTGTCTCTCTGTCTCTCCCTGCCTCTTTGGCAAGTGCATGTGCCCTGTAGCAAAAATCTCTCTATAAAAAAAAAAAAAAGACAGAATGAGATAATGTTTGTGAAAACACTTGGAAACATGAAAAATCATATTGAAGTAGAACGCTCTATTGATATTATGCTGGTCATTATAAGCTTACCAAGTGTCAATTATTTGATTATGACTAAGAATGATGTCATAATTTGTTGTTGTACAATGACGGGGTCATGAAAGAAAAAAAGTGTCCCCCTCAATCTGCGCCCATATCCAATCAGTAATATTTTGAGGCCAGCCTTTGACACTTTCAACGCAAGACCTATACTGAAATGGTAGTGGTCTAAAGAGAGTGAATATTTCATAACTGCAAACACTATGTAAGAATATCAGACTGAGGTTGTCTTCTACTTGAAAAAGTAGTTCAGAGACCCAGCTGTAGTGGTATAGCCACACTCTGAGATGCTGGAGCCATATGGAATGTGGAGATTCAGTTTGTGAGTGAGCATGCTGATCCTGGCAGGCTAGGAGAGCTGGGGGAGGACTGTGGTATGATACCCTACGAAGAGTACCTGTCATCTTGTAAAATCATAGTTTTACAAGACCAGCAGATGGTGTAGTGGTTACATCGCTGAACTTCCACATGACCTACCATGGCCCCAGTCCAGACCTGTGGCTTGAAAATCACACTAGGTGCATGTGTGTGTGTGCCCAAGATACTGGAAGGAGAATGGAGGAGAAGGGATTCCAGCAAAGCCATCCCCTGAAGAAAGTGATTTCTCACTTTCCCTCTCACTGTCTCTGTCTCTCTCTCTGGCAAACATTCACACCCTCTGGCTAAAACCTCTAAAAAAAAATCCATAGTTTTGTATATATTTTATATTTGTATTATTTGTATTTTTATATTTGAATTATAAAAATAAACTGTTCCATGAATAGATAGATTATCTGGTCTATAGTTTTAAATACTTTTACATTTTGTATCTAGACCTTTATTTGGAGTCTGGTGCTTGTCTCTTAAATATTAGAAGTAGGTCTAAAAACTAGATTGGTAAAAGAACATGAAGAAATCCGTTTTCCCTGATCGTGACTTTCAAAAATAACTTACAGGCCTACACCTAATAGATTTCTTGGCCCCTAAAAGTGTACTGTTGGCATTACATGTAACTTTCAAGGACTTTTGTTTCCTTCCTGATTCTTTGAAATTCTACTTCTATTCTGTTATTAATGCTTGGTTCTCTGACCCTAATCAAATTACTCACCTCTAGATTGTAAATCAGCTGTTTATGCACTCACTGTTGTGTTTGGTCTTTAGCTTTTGATCTCAGATTAAGTTTGATTCAGCCTTTTATTTGCCAGCCTTCTTCGTTGTTTGAGTAGTGAGGGTCAATTTTGGCTATTTAGGAGCCTGTCTTTGTTATTGGTGACTCAGCTAGAATTGGCAGAGGGTGTTAGATTTCCATTGTAAGTGGGCACATGAGGTAATACCAATTTATTATTACCGAGGAAACAAGATAAAGAATATCATTTTATTAAAGGAAGAACTAAGTTTTTTTTTTCCCTTTGTGTATAAAAACCCAAATATGCAAAATACTACCAAAAATTATATGTATGTCATCTACACTTACAAATGTGTAGGCCTTCCTGTGGAATCTCATTTCTTTACTCACATTGAAGGAGGTTCCTATCTCTGAAGTAGACATGCTAAATACTATCTGTCACATGTATTTCTGTACCTTGTCTGATTAAACCTAATATTTGATTGCTCAGTGAAATAACATTGAATAAATCAATGCAAATAAGTAACGGCATCTAAAATTCCATGTCTTGCATATATAGCAGTCATCTCAATTTTCTTTTCTGCACTTTAGAGAAAAAAAAACAGAGATAGTTCAATGACTAAAGTACACATTAGAAAAAAAAACATAGGAGCTAAATACCGTATGTTCTATAAATGCTTGTCTTTTTGACCAGTCAGAATTTATTCCGCTCATTATTAGCACCACAAATTCCATTTGTGTACAGTTTTGTTCAGCGATTGTGTTTTTTTCTTCACTATAGAAGATCCTGGCTACACACACTCTGAGCCTGTTTCTATTATAACCAAGAGTGATTCAAACTCATTTAATTAGTGTTAGATGGTACTTTCGTTTTGAGCTAGAGATGCAGAGCCATGAGCAATAATGGGAGGCATGGTTTGATGTCCGGGGTGTGCACCAGTACGGCTCTGATGGCTTTTTAGCGAGGGACCACTCAGATTGGTGGGTGCCTGGGTTGAACAAAGAGACATGTGTTTGTCTTTGAAAATCATCTGCTCTGGAATAGTGCTCTGGATTAATTCATTGCAGGAAAGATAATGAGTGCTGGCAAACTCCTCTACCTGCTTAGTATATTTGTCCTGCTTCCCTGGATCTGTCTATTCTTCAAAATCTGACATCTGTATATATTTCCACTTGCCCTGGGAAACTCAGTGTCGTTTTGTCCGAGAAACAGAATTTGTTTCCTTTGTGTGCAAGACTATCTCTGATTTATATTATGATACTATGTTTTTGAGAACTAATAGTTTCAAAACATTTTGTAATGAACACTTTAAGTTAATTTATATTCAGAAGTAATCAGAACAACCACAGAATGTGTATAACAATGATCCCAAGAAACAATTCTAATATGTAATAATAGAATGCATTAATGGGGTGATTTTTCAGAGTGCTTTCACATCTATCACTTTATTTGATAATGGCAACAAGTGAGTGAGTCCAGAGGACAGAAAATGTTATCCAGATTTCATACAAATACATACTGGGATTGGGGAGCATAGAAACTAAACAGCTTGTTTTACCACAACAACACTTAGGGATAGGCTCCAGTCTAGAATTCGCCTTCTAGATTGTTGGCCCAGAATTGTTGTAAAGGAAGTACAATGCGTTCAACTTCCTTCATGTAGCCTGTAAATATTTAAGCCACATTGTCTCTGCTCTCAGATGTGGAAGGAAGCTAGGTGGGCTTCCCACAACCCTAGAATTCCTTTCCTTATTTAAAAAAAAAAATTAAATTTATTTTCTACATTTTATCACTGTGCATCATCACAGCATACAAAATGAATGTTCACATCATGCATATCAGTCCAAAGGCATTAGCATATACATTATAATCAACAGATTGCTTTCCACTTTAGATCCCTTAAATGTTTTGCTCTTTCTTTTTCCTCTTGATTCTCTCCCTCTCATTTTCCCCCATTTCCCACCCTCCTTCCCACTGTTTTCATTATCATTATCGTTTTCCATGCTTTCATACCTTCCAGTCATTCAGTTTCTGTCATAGAATGCTGACATTCATATAGAAGCATTTTCTAATTGCTTCACCTGCTTCACTTACTTAACTTCATATTCACCTGGATTGACATGTACTTCAGTAGCCACTCTTAGCCATGTTTCTATCATTCACTTAGAGTTACTGCATTATTTATGTATTTTCCTAGACAGCCAGAAATGTGTTCAAATGCATCTTTAGATGGATAGCTAATTTATAAACCAAAAAGCCCTGATGCTCTGACTGAAGCAAGGATTTTTTTTATTATTACTTATAATAAATTATTTATTTATTATTACTTATACATTCAATCACTATACATCACTGAGTTTATAAAATGAATTTTCCCAATATGAATACACTTCACATCAGTCCAGTTGAGGATACTATACACATTATCATCAAGAGATAATAATCAATTTGTGTCTCATAAATGTCTTTTCTATGACTCTCCTTAATTCATTTCCTCACACTCTCTTCCTTCTCCCACCCTCTTCCCACATTGGTTCCAGTATCCATGACCATTTTCCATGCTCCTATATCTGCTAACCTTTCAGTTTCCACCTTAGAGTGCAGACAGTTGGTATATATTAAGTGGAGACATATGGAGACATACACTGTCTTTCATAGCCTGGCTTATTTCACTCAGCAGTAAATCTTCCATAATCGTCCACTTTCTATCAAATACCAGGACCTTGTTGTTTTGTTTTTGTTTTTGTTTTTGCTTTTTTAATGGCAGAATAGTATTTCAGAGTGTATATGCCACACTTTTTCAATCCATTCATCTGTTCATGAACATTTGGGTTGGTTCTATGTCTTAGCAAATGTGAATAATGCCACAGTGAACATAAATGTCCAAGAACTTTTCTGACTGAGCATTCTCCTATTTTTTCTGTAGATATCCAATGTGGAATTGCTGGATCGAATGGTGATACTATTTTTAGATCTTTGAGGAACGTCTATATTGTTCTCCATAATGGCTGGACAAATTTACATTCCTGCCAATACTGTGGGAGAGTTCCCCTTTCACCACAGCCCTGCCAGCACATACCATTTTTTGTTCTTTTAATCTTAGCCATTCTGTCTGGGATTAGATGGTATCTCATTGTGGTTTTGATCTGCATTTCTCTTATGATGAGGGTTGTTGAGCATTGTTTCATATACTTTTTGGCTGTTCATATGTCTTCCATAGAGAGTGATTTGTTCACTTTATTTTCCCATCTTTCACTGGGTTGATCACTTTTTTTTTTTCTGAGTAAGCCATTTAAGTTTCCAGTATATTCTGGTTATCAGTCCCTTATCTGAGGCATAGTTTACAAAAATATTCTCCCATTCTAAGGGTTGTTGATTAGCACTAATTACTCTTGTCTTATGCTGTGCAGAAACTTTTTAATATGATGTAATTCCACTTGTCTATTTGGGGGATTATTTGTTGTGTTTTGAGGATCTTATTTTAGAAGTCTTTGCTTACCCAATGTTTCCCAGAGTTTTTCCAGTGTTTTCCAGCAGTAGTTTTATGGTTTGCGGTCTTAGGTTTACATCTTTGATCCACTTAAACTTTTGTTAATAATGAGAGATAGGGGCCCAGGTTCACCTTTCTGCAGATGGATACCCAGTTTTTCTAGCACCATTTGTTAAAGAGGTTTCCTTTTTCTCACTGGATTGATTGGTGTCTTTTGTCAAAAATAAATTGGCTGTATGTTCTGGGGTTTATTTTTGGAGTCTCTATTTTATTCTATTGTTCCACATATCTGTTTTTGTGCCAATATCATGCTATTTTGACTATCATAGCTTTGTAATATATTTTGGGGCTGGGGAGTGAGATGCCACCTACACCACTCTTCTTATATAGGATTGCTTTGGCAATATGGGGTCTTTTATGATGCCAGACAAATTCTATGATTTTCTTTTCTAAATCTGTGAAGAATGTCTCTGATTATTATTGCATTAAATATGTAGATAATTTTGGTTAGAATTGTCATTTTGATTATATTAATTCTTCTAATCCAGGAACATGGAATATCCTTCCACTTTTTTGTGCAATTTTCAATTTCTTTTTTTTAATTTTCATAGTTTTTCTTATAGAAGTCTTTGACGTCTTTGGTTAGATTTATTCCTAGATATCATATACCTTTTGTGACTATGGTAAATGGGATTACTTTCTTTAGTTCTATGTCAATTTGCTTCTTGTTCAGATATATAAATGTGACAGATTTTTGTATGTTGTATCCTGCTACTTTATCGTATTCATTTACTACTTCCAGGAGTTGTTTTGTGAATACCTTTGAGTCTTCTATGTATACAACCATGTCATCTGCAAATAGAGATAATTTCACCTCTCCTTTCCCTGTTTGAGTGCCTTTTATTATCTTTTCTGATCACATTGGCTAGGATTTCCAGCACTATATTGAAAAAGAGTGAAGAAAGTTGGCAGCCTTGTCTTGTACCAGTTTTTAAAACTTTTCCTCATTCAGGACGATGTTAGATATGGGTTTTTTTTATAGATAGTTTTAATTGTGTTGAGAAATGACCTTTCTATGCAGATTTTGTTGAGAGTCTTATTCATGAAGGGATGTTGTATTTTATCAAATACTTTTTCTGCATTGATTGATATGATCATGTGCTGTTTATATTTCTTTCTGTTATTTTGATATATTATATTTATGGTTTTAAATATGTTAAACCACCTTTGCATCCTTAGAATAAAGTCTACCTGGTCATGATGTATAGTCTTTTTTTTATATATTGTTGAATATGATTTGCTAATATCTTGTGGAGAATTTTTGCGTCTACATTCATCAAAGATATTGGTCTGTAGTTTTCCTTTTTTGTCATGTCCTTTTCTGTTTTGGGGATGAGGATAATGAAGCCTTCATAAAATGAATTTGGAAGATTCCTTCCTTTTGGATCTTTAAAAATAACTTGAGTAGAATTGGAGTATTCCCTTCTTTAAAAGTTTTGTAGATTCAGAAGTGAAGCCATCAAGACCAGGGAGTTTTTTTGTTGGGAGGTTTTTAATTACTGATTCAATCTCATTGCTTATTATGAATCTACTCAGACTTTCTGTTTCCCCTGATTCAATCTTAGTAGATTATTTGTGCACAATAAGTTGTCCATCTCATTCAGGTTTTCTTGTATGTTGGCATGTTGTTGCTCATAGTATACTCTAATGATTTTTTTTTTGTATTTCTGTTGTTTCTGTTGTAATATTGCCTGTTGCATTGCAAATTTGATTTATCTGATTCTTTCTCTCTTCTTAGTATAGCTAATGGTGTGTAAATCTTGTTTATCTTTTAAAAAAACAGCTTTTGCTTTATTTTCTGTATAGTTCATTTATATTTTATTTCATTTATTTCTGCTTGAATCTTTATTAGTCTTTTATCCTGGCATTTTTCAATTTTTTTTTGTTGTTTTTCCAATTCTCTGAAGCATAATGTTATGTTGTCCTTTTGCCATTTTTCCATCTTTTTCTTATGCACACTAATTGCTAGAGACTTCCCTCTTAAGACTGCTTTTGGTTTGTCCCATAGATTAAGGAAACTTATGTACACATTGTCATTGGTTTCCATGAATCTTTTTATTTCAGTCTTAATTTCTTCAGTAGTTGTGAAGAAAAATTCAGGAGTAGATTATTTAGTTTCTATATGATTGTGTATTTTCATGCGTGGTTTTTTTTTTTTTTTCCCCTGAAATCACTATCAAGGTTATTTCCATCATGGCCAAAGAAGGTGCTGGATATTTTTTCTATGCCTTTGAAACTGAAAAGGTTTATTTTGTACATGATCATGTGGTCAACATTTGAAAAGATTACATGTGGAAGTGAGAAAAATGTATATTTCATGGTTTTGGAGTGGAAGGTTCTGTAGATATCTTTCATGTTCTTTTGATTTATGGTATCATTTAGATCCTGTATCTCTTTGCTTTCTTTTGTCTAGATAATTGGTCCAAAGGAGCTAGTGGGATGAAGAGATCTCCGGCAATTAGTGTGTTTCAGTCTCTCTCTCCTTTTAGATCTAGCAGTCTTTCCTTCGTGTATTTGAGTGCTCCTGTGTTGGGTACATTGATATTTATAAGCATTATATTTTCTTGATAAATTAGCACTTTTACTACTATATAGTGCCCTTCTTTGTCTATTCTTACAGATTTTGTCTTAAAGCTTAATTTTGTCTGAAATCATTATCATGACTCCAGCTCTTTTTTGGTTTCCATTTGCATGGAATAACTTTTTCCAGCCCTTCACTTTTAATCTATGTATGTCTTTATCCATGATGTACATTTCTTGTAGGCAACATATAGAGCGTTTCTGTTTTTTTATCCATTCAGCCAATCTGCATCTCTTCATTGGAGAATTTAATCGATTAACATTCAATGTTATTATTTATATTTCTGGACTTGTCCCTACCATTATTTTGGTCATTTTCTTGGTTTTTTTTTTTTTTTGTTCTCTTATTTCTGTCTGTCTCCTTAGTTTTCCTGGTATAGCACTCCCTTCAGAATTTCTTGAAGAGCTGGTCTGGTGGTGGTAAATTCTTTCAGATTTGTTTATCCTCTTTGCATTTGAACTATAATCTTGCTGGGTATAGTAATCTTGGTTAAAATTATCTCTTAACATTTGAATATATCTCCCCATTCTTTCCTTACTTGCAATGTTTCCAGCCAAAGTTCCATTATTAGCCTGATGAGATAATCTTTGTAAGTAGTTTGACACTTTTCTCTTTCCAATTTTAGTATCTTGTCTTTGCCTGTGGTTTTGGCCAGTCTGGCTATGATGTGTGGTGGAGAGATCTTCTTGTGTTGATTCTATCTGGGTTCCATTGTATTTCTTGGGTCTGGATGCCTGAGTGCTTCTTTAAAGTTGGAAATTTTTCTTCTAGGATTTTCTAGAAGAGACTATCAATGTCCTTATTAGTTTTTTCACCTTGTGGGATACCAATTATTTGGATGTTTGGGCATTTAATGCTATCTATACTTTATATATATTATCTCATATATTATCCTCTCATTTTTGGTTATTTTCTCAGTCTTTTTGGTGATTTTATTCTAGGTTAGAGGTTTTGTCTTCTGCATCTGAGATTCAATTTTCTGCATGATCTAATCTGTACTTTTTTGATTTCCTGTACTTCTCAAGGAGAGGCTATTGCGCTCGCCAGACAGACAGAGAGAGACAGAGAGATTCACCCCCCAGGGGGGATGGCCACCCGCAATCCCTTCTCCTCCATTCTCCTCTATCTTGGGCATGCACAACGCGCCCAGCGTGAGTTTAAGCCATCTCTAATAGTCCAGCGACATATACGCTTTGACTCATTGACTTTTTTTTATGGTTTCTAATTCTCCTTTCAAATCATGGAAGGATTTCCTTATCTCTTTGAGTTTGTTGTCTGTTTTCTCTTGCATCTTCTGGAGTTCATTGTCTCTTTTCTCTTGCATCTCATTTAGTTTTGGCACTATGAATATTCTGAATTATTTAATCTGACATTTACATTGTACTGTCTATGGATGATGAGGAATTGTTCTTTTTCCTTGGGGAAAAGATTTTTTTTGGTTTCTCATATTCTTTTTTCTTTGTGCTGGTTTCTGGTCAGCTAATGGATTGTATGTTTCATCCTAATTTCTGCACTATTGTCACTGGAACTGGATATTCCAATGACCTCCTAGTTTCTTGGGAACAGGTTCACCTGGGGCTGACCTGCAGGGTTTCAGCTGAAGAAAAAAGTAGAGGTCACACTTCAGGAAAAATATGAATTTGAAAGTATTCCTGAAGGAGCAAGAGGCAGCTAGAAGTCTAAAGTGATCTCCTGGAAGTGGTGGGGAAACATTGGAGTTCCCAAGGTGATCTCTGGCCTCAGTGATTCTCACTGGCATCCACTGCAGCTGCCACACAAGAGCTGGGCATGACAGTGGAGGAGGGAGCTGGAAGTGGAGGAGAGGGCCCTCTGGGCACATGGAAATAGTGGGGAGACAGTGAAGCTCCCAAGGTGATCTCTGGCCTCAGTCTATTCTCACAGGTTTCCACCACCACTGAGCAGGGGCTGAGAATGATGGCTGGACTGAAGCAAGGATTATAAAACTAGAGCCCTCAAGTCCCCAACCTTGAGGCCCTTAAAGCCCAGAACTCGTCATAAAATAGTATGGACACTATTAATCTAGTCCTACACCCTGTTTTACAAGCAAAAGTATCCAGTCATAGATAAATTAGATTTTTGAAACCCAGACCCGTATATGAATTCTGGAGACTACCTGGAACTCTGACTCCTAGAGGTGTTTTTGTTTTTATATACTCAGTTCAGGAGAATACTTGCATCTTCTTTCTCATCTCTTTTCCTATATCAAGGGAAAGCCCAAAGCAGTATCTCTGAAGATGTGCATGAATGGCCAAGGCAATAACACTAGGTTGTATGTTCCTCAACTAATGTGCTCTCAAGGGCAGAATCATGCTTTCAGAATTTCCCTATCCTCTATGTTTAGAAGAACCACATAACTTACCTTCCAAAAAAGAATACTTTTTAAAAGATTTCTGCCATAGAGAGTGTGTGCTTGCCAGAGAGAGACAGAGACAGTGAAAGGGAAATCACCCCCATCCATAGGGGTATGGCCATGCCACAACCCCTTCTCCATTATTTTCCTCCTGGGATTTTGAGCAAGCACACACATATTCCTGGCATGATTTTCAAGTTGCCAGGTCCAAGACCCAAACCATGGTTGACCATGTGGGAGTCCAGTGCCCTAATCACTATACCACCTGCTAGATCCAAATAAGAACTCTTTTGACAGTGACCAGAAAACTATTTATAATTTCATGTGGAAAGCTGTCCAAGCAAAGCATTATATATGATCATTCTATTTATAATGCATAGTATCATGTCTATACAAAAGAAATTACTCTATAAAATAGGCATTTGACATTCAATAGTCTTCATCTTATTCTTTATTCAGAATGTCAAAAATAAATTTTGCACCACTGAGATCTAAATAGACCTCTCTTGAAGAGATCCAGATGTTCCTTCAAGCATGTTCTTGGGAACATGTATCTTTTTGTCTGTTTTTTTTTTTTTTTTTTTTTTTTTCTGAGAAAGTATACACCTGAACAAATGAGGAGAGGCTAAAAAGTAAGCGGGGGAGCGTTATTCTGAAACACAATTAGTGAATTCAAAAAAATGAAGTCAATATCTGCTGAGTTCAGTTTTCTTAGAAAAATTTTAATGTTGACATTCTGACTGTTCCTTTCCACCACACAGTTTCTATGCTACCCTTCCTAACTTGTAGAATTCTGGAGGTAGTCAAAGGTCAGCATTGGGTAGACTTTCTAAGTCTTTATAAATGCAATTATGTTGACTGTCATTCTTTTCTTTCAATGCTAGAAGGCACAAGCATGAGAGAGTGAGAGAGAGAGAAATCACCCCCCATGTGTGGCATCTGATCATACTGCAATAGTTTTCATCCAATTGTCCATTTCATCAGGATTCTGGGCATACATTGCATGCCTGGTGTGTTTTTCAAGCTGACAGGGCCAGAACTCAAACCTTTGTTGGTCATGTGGGAATCCACCTTCCTCTACACAGCTCTTAACCACTGCTCTGTGAAGCTGATCCTACATGGGATACTTTTATAGTAGGATAGTATTTTAGGATGCCATTGCCTTCAAAATCACTTGTCTCTTCTCCCTAGATGCAAACCAAATGCTTTCTGATCTGCTGACTTTGGGATTTTAGTTTGAAATAATCACCTTTTATTACCATTTAAATGAGAGGGTTCCCACATTTACATTTGACATAAATTACTCTAGCACTGCTGCACACCATCCTAAAATTTCCAATTCAGGAAAGAAGAGTGGGCATTTACCTGATTAATATGTGCTTTCTTGGTTTCTATATTCCTTTTATTGATAATTTGTTAATGATTTTATAAAGGTGTAGGAAGACCTTATAAATAATAAAGTTAACTTTTTACTTCCTTCCCTATTTCTTGATAATATATCAGACTTAGACTCAGCAAATAACTTTTTGACTTTGTATGAGAACATTATCTAAGCCAATATTCAATATTTGCAAATGACTACTGGTAAGAAGAACAGATACAACTGAAGACTTAAAGCTTATCTAGAAAACATGCTAGCATATTTTGTATGCATTTGTGTTTGCTTATTATATTTTTCAATAAAGGAATATAATTAGAAGATAAAGTAAGATGGAATTACTTTTCCTTCAGAAAACATTTCGATTCTTTTAAAGCTTGCTATTTATTTTGTATTCTTATACTTCTTACATTTAAAATATTCCTAATGATTATTCTGTCTCTGTATCTATCCCTCTATCACTCTCTTCATATATATATTCATATATGTACATATATAAGTAGCATTCAAAAAGTTCATGGAAAATTTTATTATGAAAAAGCTATGAATAGATTTCAAAATTTTTTGCACCAAAATGAATTTGTACTTTAATTCCATTTTTCGCTAACTTTTTTTTTTTTTTTTTTTTTTTTTTTTGCTATAGGGCACATGCACTCTCCAGACAGACAGAAAGAGACTGAGAGACAGAAAGTGAGAAATCACCCCCAAGTGGGGATGGCCATGCCACAATCCTTTCTTCTCCATTCTCCTCTCAGGATCTTGGGCATGCACGCACACGCGCCCGGCGCGAGTTTAAGCCACCAGGTCCGGGACTTGAACCGCGGTCAACTACATGGGAGTCCAGCGACATAGCCATTACGCTAACTGCTGGTCCCATTTTTCACTAACTTTTTAAGTCTTTTCATATATATGTATGTATGTGTGTGGATATGTATGCGTGTGTGTTTATATAAAAAGAAGTCATGTTAATCATGTAAGATTGCATTTTCATATTTTTCCCAGGAATTGCTGTTCTCTCTAGATGAATGATTTTATGGAAAACATGAACAAAAATGTGACTTCAGTGATCTGGAGGTGAAGTTTAAGAAGTAAATCATGCTATGGGTTCATTAATCTATGCATTTTCACATTTATCAATGTATATAAAAATGGATAAAACACCCAGTCCATTCTTCCTCCAACCCCACTCCATGTATTACAGGTCTTTGTTTCTTTGCACATGATTGTTTTTCCTGGCCACGTTTAGTGTTTTGACTGTCATGGTACATTAATAAAGCTCCCTGTCCACAGAATGGTAGCAAAAGTACATGCTGAAAATGCTTATCAGTATTTGTTCTCCAAATGCAAGTCTATCTTAGTGAGCCACACTTCTGGGAAAGTACAAACTGAACCCTAAGATTGCTCTGCAAAAAAAAATTAGATTAAAAGCTAAAGGATGAAAGAGATTAAAAACACTGAAGAAAAAAAATTCTTTAAATATGTGATCCTACTCCTCTCCCCCCAATTCTCTCTTCTCTCTCTCTCTCTCTCTCTCTCTCTCTCTCTCTGTCTCTCTCTCATTGGGGTTAGAATGTTTTACAAAAGATTTTGAGGAAAATGTATACTCATTTTATTCTTAAAAGAGGAAGTGGGAACCAGCAGTTAGTGTAATGGCTATGTCACTGGACTCCCACGTAGTCGACTGCAGTTCGCGTCCCAGACTCGATGGCTTAAAATTCACGCTGGGCGCATGTGCGTGCGTGCCCAAGATCCCGAGAGGAGACTAGAGGAGAAGGGATTGCGGCGTAACCATCCCCTCTGGGGGGTGATTTCTCGCTTTCTGTCTCTAATGTCTCTCTCTGTCTGGCGAGCGCACGCGCCCTATAGCGAAAATCTCTCAAAAAAAAAAAGAAAAAGAGGAAGTACATGAATGGATTGAAAAACTGTGGCACATATACACTATGGAATACTACTCAGTCATAAATAAAAATGAGAGCCTGTCATTTGATTCAAAGTAGATGAACATAGAAAATTTTTTTTTTCTTTTCTTCTTTTGGAGAGGTTTTCGCTATAGGGCGTGTGCACTCACCAGACAGACAGAGAGAGAGACAGAGAGACAGAAAGCAGGAAATCACCCCCCAGGGGGGATGGCCATGCCGCAATCCCATCTCCTCCATTCTCCTCTCGGGATCTTGGGCATGCACACACACGCGCCCGGCGTGAGTTTAAGCCACCTGGTCCAGGACTCGAACCGCGGTTGACTACCTGGGAGTCCAGCGACATAGCCATTACACTAACTGCTGGTCCCTCGAACATAGAAAATTTGATGCTAAGTGAAGAAGCCAGACTATAAAAGACAAACTCTGTATATCCCTACTCAATATATACTGAATATCTGCACTCTAAGGCAGAACTTAAAAAGATCTGAAGATATACTAGTAAGGAGAAAAAGTATATATATTAGAAACTGTATGGAAAAAGAGTGGATAGCAAAAGGTGAGAGAGAGGAGCTCAGAGAGGGAATTAAAAAGATTATAAAGTTCTCTGTTTTAAATTATGCATATGGTAATATCCTTGATTTGGATTGTCACTCACAACATGCATACCTTGCAAATCGTGTGGGGCCTGCAGGTTATGAAGTGTTTAAAGTGCTCAATTCCCACATGGCTAACCATGGTTCAAGTCCTGGATCTAGTGGCTTGCTTTCTCATTCATTCTCAATCTCTCTGGTCAAACTGAAGAATAATAATAAATTAATTAAATTAAATAAGAAATTCATTTTTTTTTAAAAAAAAAAGGAAAGAAAAACATTTTGCATGCTATAGGGATATACAATGATTGAGTGTAAATAATAAGTCATACTTTTTTTAAAACTTTAAATCAACAATAGATTTCCCCTACTGTAGTCTAGACTAGATCACTAAAAACAAGTGAGCTAGTAAGAATAATTTAAGGTCATTGCTACAGCTGGTCCTGAAGTTGTCATTGACATTCTTTATCTGCCTTTACCACCAAGTATTCTAGTTTGTCTTTTCCCTAAGTCAGACTTTCCTTGTCTGTAAGATGTTGCTTAGTGGCTCAAACTTTCACCCTTAAATTGAATAAGCCCTTGGTTTTTCTTGTCATTGTTGGGTTGTGATTCTTGCAAATGTCCATTAGCAGTCATTTCCCAGTGTCATAACACTAAAAATGTTCTAGTGGTGTCACTGTGTCCAAGACACCCACATCCTCACCCTTATGGTAGGGTAACAACCCTAGTTTATTTTCACAATCAATATTAATTAATTATCCTAGCAAATAAATTATTATCTTTCTTGATTCACTTGTTCACTGTTATCAGGAGCCTGTGATAATGTCACAGATCCTGATTTTCAGGGAAAAATCATTATGTTCCTGATGGAAGTACAAGTGGACCTCAAAAAGTACATTAAGAAATGGAATTAAAGGATCAGAAGTTGGCATAATAGCTATGCCACTGGACTCCCATGTAGTTGACCGTTTTTCAAGTCCTGAACCTAGTGGCTTAAACTCATGCCGGGCGCATATCCGTGCATGCTCAAGATCCCAAGAGGAGAATGGAGGAGAAGGGATTGCAGCGTGGCCATCCCCCCTGGGGGGGTGATTTCTCGTTTTCTGTCTCTCTGTCTATCTCTGTCTGTCTGGCGAGCGCACGCGCCCTATAGCAAAAACCTCTCAAAAAAAAAAAAAAAAAAAAAAAAAAAAAGAAATGGAATTAAGTGAGTTATTTTGATGAAAAAGAATTCAGAACTCATGCTATAATATTTTTTTCTTTTCTTTTTTTTTTTTTTTTTTAATTTGCTTTATGGTGCCTGTACTCTCCTGAGAGAGACAGAAAAAGTGAAAAAGCATTCCCTAGGGTTAAGGACTGTACCACAATACCTTCTTCTCCATTCTCTTCTTGGGATTTTGGGCATGCTCCACACACACCTGATGTGTTTTTCAAGCTGCTGGATCTGGCACTTGAACTGCCCATCAACCATGTGGGATCCAGCTGCCTTAGCCATTATATCACTGGTTGGACTCCAGTTTCTTTAGCATTGATTTTTGGTAACATGCATTTTCACGAACTTGTTGAAAAACACAAGAATTGTCTGGAACTTTAATCTATATCTTAGCCTAATATCATCAATATAGAAAGCAAGAAAATGTCTGAGTAGGTTCCAGAAGAGATGGTGAGAAATGCCACTCCTTCCACTTTTTGGTTCAAGCTTTAAGAAAGTACAATATTATGGCAATTCTTATATCATATAGCAACTGATGGTTTTATATATATGTGTGTGTGTGTGTGTGTGTGTGTGTATTCTATTATATATATATATATATGGCATACTAGAGGCATATATTCAATTTGATATCATTTTTAAACCAGTGCTAGATTTGTAACCATAATGGGCCATCCTACTTGTCTATTAGGCTGGCTGATACTAAAAAATGAATAAATTTCATGGTTATGACATTGTCATACTTTCTTGCTGTAAAAAAGTTTTTTTGGTCAAGACAATAAATAATGTGAAAATGAGTAATGTATTGTGAAATCTATCACCGGCAAAGAAAGCAACTTAAGTCCAAAGTATGGGTTATTCTGTGAAAGCCAAATTGGCTGCCTCTTCTAAGGTGTTCAGTCAAGGAGCTGGCTTATCATTCCTAAAAATAGTGTCATACCAGTGGTTTGGTGTTGGTCTCTGAAGTGTTTAGTTAAGGAGCCAGCACATCATTCCTAAAAATAGTGTCACACCAATGGTTTGGTGTTGGTCTCTGATGCTGGTAAGGTGGGACTCAGCAGGTATAGTCACCAGGTTACCCTCATTGGAAAGAAAACCTAGACCTATGTGTATTCTACATACCTACCTTCATGGCTTCTCTGGTCTTACTATGGGTCAACTGCATACACATAAAGTGGGTAGAGACACAGGATAGCAGACTTCTATGCAATAGGTTGTCTTGACCAATGGATGCTCTCTTCTAGTCATTATTGGGAGACATAATGACTCACAATTTTTGTTCTCCTCCCATAGATACACCTACATACTTTTTCTCACACCCCTCATTCGCATTACTCCATGGTCAGTAATCTACTAAACAATTGTCACTGCCTGCATAGCTTAGCCTATCTGTTTCTTCATACAAATTGGTTTACCAGCTGCATTGTTTACAGCTCTAACTGTAGAAAGAATTTGAATTCCCTAGTGAGGCTATAATGCAACAGCAGCGATTTCTTCCTAATAAAATTGTATAATACTGCCTCATTTTATCAAAGCAGTATGACTCGTTTTCTCCTCATATTTTGACATAGAGAATTCCCCCATCAGGTCATAAGCGTGTATTGAGAGGATGACATCATTTCACAGAAAAAGATAACCTTGAGGTCTAGACTATCTGTTACTGCCATTTAATTCTGTCTTCTTGACCTACTTTAGTTTAGTGACAAAAATAGCACTTTATACAACAAATTGCTGGTCTTCATACCCAACTAATCTGATTATACATACTTCATGACAGGCAGCTCCACTCACATAATCATTTGGGGTCCTGTGATCAGGTACTTAATCTTTTCAAGAGTTTAAAAGAAACCAGGAGATACATTTTCCAATGGACAGCAATTCTCTGATGAGGAGGATATGGCTTTGCTCCAGAATCCTAAGTGTTTGTGCTGTGACTCTCATATTGAAGCTTTCCAGAAATACTGATTGACATCACTATACACCACAAACACCATAAATCTGCTAAATTCTAGGGTCCAAGTAGCATTGGCAATTATACAAAACAAAACAAAAACAGATTAAAGGCAAAAATTTACGCAATGTCCTCAAAATTGTCAGCTCTTCCTATCACCAATAAATGGCCTCATCAATATTCCCAAATATAGCATGTTACTTCCAACTAACAGAAGATATTTTGCCACTTTCATAGAAATAGCAATAATGGTAGGAATTTTAGTGCAACAACTTGTTCTCAACATCAGAAGTGATATTCTTGAAGACACAGCTTCATGGATCCTGTAAACTAGCCATTTTGGGAAAACAGAAATCAAGATTTCTCACTGATAATTCGGCCTCCAGCACACAAAACTCACATGGAGAGGCAAAGGGAATAGGCCTTCTTCAAGACACAACTTCATGGATCCTGCGAACTAGTCATTTTGGGGAAACAAAAATCAAGATTTCCCACTGATAATTCGGCCTCCAGCACACAAAACTCACGTGGTAGGAAGACCCCTTTCAGGCCTCCTGTCTCTGTACTTGTCTTTGTCTCTCTCTACCTCTGTCTCTCTCTCTGTCTCTGTCTTATCTCTTTTTTTAATTTTTGCTTTTTAGAATTTTTTAAGGTGAAGCAATTTCTGAGCTTTCTGGCCCCTCCTATCTCATTATTTTGTTAATGATTCCAATTTTTGGTTTTTACTGAAATTTTTTTAAATATTAATTTTTTTAGTTTTATTGAAAAATTTTTATCTTCGTTTTTTCCTCTCTTTTCCTGTTTCTTGTTTGTTTTTTTGCTGTTGTTGCTGTTGTTTCTCTCTTTCTGTATCCTTTTCTGCACACTTCTCGATGCTCAGATTAAACTTCCAAGTTTGGGAAGAAACCGACCATCAACCAGATAACTAGAAATCGCTGCAGGACCACAAAAAATATGGGAAAGCAGGAAAATACCTCTCCTCCAAGGGAAAAGGATAATTCCTCTTCATCCACACACAGTTCAATGGAAATCATGGAAATGTCTGATAAAGAATTCAGAACATTCATAATGGCAAAGCTAAGAGAGATGGAAGAGAAGAGAGACAATGAACTGCTGAAGAGGAAGGAGAAAGAAGTTGTCAAGTTCCAGGAGGTGAGGAGATTCATGCAAGATCTAAAAGAGGAATCTCACACTTTACAAAAGAAACAGATGGAACTGTTAGAGATGAAGGCTATAATACAGGAAGTCAAAATCTCCCTTGAAAGTATTAAAAGCAGACTAGATCATACAGAAAATAGAATCTCAGATGTAGAAGAGAAAATTGCTAGCCTAGAAAAATCCACCATGGAGACTGAGAAAATGGCCCAAAAATTTGAGACTAATATACGAGAAGTACTAGATACCATCAAACATCCAAACATCCAGATAATAGGCATCCCAGAAGGCGAAGAGACTCGTAAGGGCATTGATAATCTATTCCATGATATCCTGCAAGAAAACTTTCCAAACCTAGAGAGGCGCTCAAAGATTCAGTCCCCAAAAATACAGAGGAGCCCAAATAGAATCAACCCAAGAAGATAGTCTCCAACACACATTATAGCCAGATTGACCAAAACCACAAAGACAAGATACTAAGATTGGCAAGAGAAAAATGTCAAGTTACCTACAAAGGGTAGCCCATTAGACTAACAGCAGATCTCTCATCGGAAAAAATGCGAGCGAGGAAAGAATGGGAAAATATATTCAAAGTGTTAAGGGAAAAGCAATTTCAACCAAGAATACTGTACCCAGCAAGATTATCGTTCATTTGGGAAGAAAAGACATGAACATTCCCAGATAAACAAAATCTGAAAGCATTTACCAGCACCAGACCAGATCTCCAAGAAGTTCTTAAGGGAGTGCTATGTCAATAAAATTAAATGCAGACACACAGAAATAAGAGTTCAAAAACTAAGAAAATGGGCAACTCAATCATAGGGACTATGTCTGGAGATGAATATTATATCCCAGAATTCTATCTGAAAGATCGAACCACAACAGAAGAAAGATTAAGTACATGAGACTGAACTGATGAAACAACATTCTGGGACTTGACTAAAATATTACTGCTTTTCTTCTAAGCTTTGTTGTCTGGTTTTAAAGGATTTATGTCGTGTTTTGAGCTGTCGATAGGTGCATGTACCTACTATTTGAACAGAATACTAACCTATTTCTAGGCTTTAAGTTTCAAGAAAATATCATTACCAGTTCAAAACTGCTTTTCTTGAAATTACCAGCTGAACTTGCTATTGAAAGTAGTTAGATTACTTATGATATTGTGTGATCAACAAAATGTTGGGGGAAAAGGAATTGAAGATAACTGTATATAGCAGAGATAGTGTAATAAAAGAGTGGGAAAGGGCAGAGTGTCAAACATGGGGTAAAAAACATATATATACATATACATATATATGAAAGTAGAAATGGAATATTATTGATGATAACATGCATGATTAGGCCACTATGCAGTTTATTCTAGATGGGAAACTACAATTAATATGTTGTGATGATGCTCAGGGAATGAATGTTAAGTAATTAAAAAAAAAGTTTCAGGAGAAAAAAAAACAGTAAAACTGTTCGTATCGAAATTTAAAAAAAAAATGAATATTTGATGACTGCAGTAAGCTATATAGCCCCAGCTAGGTACTACTTTATAGTATGTTTATTCTACTCACTGAGGTTTATGCCTAAAGTCAGACTTGGGTTCATGTATAGGTATATATCAGCACGCTAGCTATTGGAAATATTTAGACTAATTAAGTTCATTAGCAAATCAATTAAATGAGGGGTGGAAAGGCATAGAAAGTAACCATGGGTACCAGAGACAATGTGGAAGGAGGGTGGGACATGGCAGGGGTGAGAGATAGGGAATCAAGGATGGCAAAACAAAAAAACAAAGTATACAAGACATAAATGGAAAATTATTTGCTATAACATGTATGTTGATGTGCTTGATTGAGCCAATATACAGTTTATTTTGGGTGGAAAATTCATTTGTATGCTGTAATGATGTATAGTGAATTAATGTAAAAAAATAAATAAATTTAAAGAGAAAAAAAATAAAAATGAAAAAAAAAAAAGAATAAACCTAGGAAAGGTTCAGGGCTGTAGCGTTCTTCATCAGAGACATCCAGTCAGCCCGATCCCCACTTTTTTCTACTTGTGTGTCTCTGTGTCTGTGACTGTTCTTTTCAAAATCCACTATTGGTCCCACTCTGGGGATATCTCCCCCACACACACACTTTTTGCCTAGCATTTCTCGGCACACCCGAAAACACACCAGGCACATGCATGCCTGAGATACTAAGAAGCAGGGGGCTGAGGAAAGGGACTGTGGCATGTTATGTCTCTGTCTCTGTTTCTCTCTTGTGCGTGGATGTGCTCTCCATTTAAAATATACCAACAGCCTACACTCTATGGTAGTAACTGAAAGATGGGAGGACACAAAAGCATTAAAAATAGTTAATGGTCACTGGAGACAGTGTAGAAGGAGAGTGGGAGAGGGGAATAAAGTAGGGAAGGAAATTAGGGAGAAAAAATAGAGAGGTAAGGCATTTGTGAAACAGAAATGGTTTATTACCTGTTGATGATACCGTGTATAGTATTCTCAACTGGACTGGTCTGAGGTGTATTTCATGTTGGGAAAAAAAAATCCACTTTACAGCTAAATACGTATAGAAATTGAAATAATAATAATAAATTTTTTAAAAAGGAAATAAAAAAGAAGTAATATTCTTTTTTTTTTTTTTTTTTTTTTTTTTTTTTTTTTTTTTTTTTTTTTTTTTTTTTGCTATAGGGCACGTGCGCTTGCCAGACAGAGAGAGACAGAGAGACAGAAAGCAAGAAATCACCTTCCAGGGGTGATGGCCATGCCGCAATCGCTTCTCCTCTATTCTCCTCTTGGGATCTTGGGCACGCACGCACACGCGCCCAGCGTGATTTTAAGCCACTGGGTCTGGACTCGAACAGCGGTCGACTACATGGGAGTCCAGCGACACAGCCATTATGCCAACTGCTGGTCCCAGAGGTGATATTCTGATGTGATTCATAACACTGGACTTCTGTAAATATCAGCAAAATAACAGAACCCTGAATATTCACTTGCTTATCTTATACTCTTCTGTATGTATTTGTCTCACTTGATCATACAGGTGTTTGCCACTCCTCCTCTATTGGTCTAAGTATCATCACATGTTATAAGGAATGTTTAAACAGTCGGGGTCATTGTGGAATATATTATGACAGACAGCAGAAGAAATACCACAGCTCTGGAGTGAGGGAATGAATGTAGATGATAATTTCTGCCTTATAAAGGTAAATTCCTACTACCTTGAAGATGATGTAATGACAAATGTTTAACAACTGGATATCAGAAAGTTATATGGGGGGATACATCTGGATTTTAGTATTTGACAAATCCAGTATGATAAATACTTACCATCGCTGGTTGCAAGCTTCCAAAATGATAGCACTAAACTAAGGTATTGATAATGTATCACTAGTGTACTGACAATAGATGAGCCCAAATCTAGACTCAATAAGTCTCAGTTTCTAGATACCAATATAATCTTGCATGGATTTTTTTGGGGGTACTATCAATACTAGCATAACATAACTATCTTCAGAAATCCTGTATATACAACAGAACAGTTAACCAGCAAATGGCTATAGGACCCTTGGAAGAAGGATTAGTGTAATATTACTGAAACTTAGAAGGCTTACAGATTGACTTCTTTCAATCAATAGGCCATGGGTATATGACCTGCCTTATATTCATAAAATGAGTGAGGACTCAGTTTTCTAGTATAGAAACTGACAGCCACCACCACTGCCTCCTCCTTCTTCTCATTATTCTCTTCCTCCTCATTCTGCCTTTTCTTATTCTTCAACAGCTTTATTAAAGTACAATTCACCCAGTTTTTCCAGCACCATTTGCTAAAGAGATATTTTTCCTGCACTGGATTGTCTGTTGTTCTTTGTCAAAATCAGTTGGGTGTAGGTGTAGGGGTTAATTTCTGGAGTCTCTATTCTGTTCCATTGGTCTATCTACATCCTGGTATTTTGTCAGTATCATGATGTTTTGATTATCACATCTTTATTTGGGTGTTGAGAAGGATGAAATTAGACCCCTACATCTCACCATTAACAAAAATCAACTCAAAATGTATCAAAGATCTAAACCTAAGACCTCAAGCTATAAAATTAATGGTGGATAACACAAGGGAAACTTTTGGAGACATTGGAGTAGGCAAAGACTTCTCAAAGAAGATCCCCAAAGCACAGGCAATAATTCCAAACCTAGACAAGTGGAATTATATCAGTTTAAGAAACTTCTGCACAGCAAAAGAAACAATAGTTAAAATGAAAAGACAGCCCTCAGAATGGTGGGATTAATTTGCAAACTATGCCTCAGATAAGGGACTGATAACCAAAATATACAGGGAACTCAAGCAACTTACCTGCAAAAAAACATAAACAATCCAATTAAAAGATGAGCAAGTGAGCAGAACAGACAACTCTCTAAGGAAGACATATGAGCAGCCAAAAAGCACATGAAAAGATGCTCAGCACCCCCATCATAAAGGAGATACAAATCAAAATTGCAATGAGATACCACCTAACTCCAATCAGAATAGCTAAAATTAAAAAAATTAAAAATGGTAAGTGCTGGTGAGACTGTGGTGAAAATGGAACTCTCCTACACTACTGGTGGGAATGTATTGAGTCACTGGGAGAGTCATGATGCATTTTGAATAGAAAAACATAGAAAAATATATCATGACTTTCCTGATTACTTAAGATTAGTACAGTCACTGTGGAGAACAATATGGAGGTCTCTCAAAAATCTACAAATAAAAAAAAAAAAAAAACTACAAATAGAACTACCATATCATCCAGTGATTCCACTCATGGGGTATATACCCAAAGGTTAGGAATACAATCAGTCAGCAAAACAACTGCACATCCATGTTTATTATGGCACTATTCACAATTGCTAAGACATAGAACCAAACCAAATGTCCAAGAACAGATGAATGGATTAAAAGAGTGTGGCACATATACACTAAAGAATATTACTCAGCCATAAAAATAAAATGAGACCCTGGCATTTGGTAGAAAGTGGACAAATATAGAAGATTTACTGCTAAGTAAAGCAAGCCAGACAATGACATAGGTATTGTATGTCCCCACTTAATATACACTGAATATCTTCACTCTATGGCAAAAGTGGAAACAGTGGAATATATAAAAAACATGGATAGCAACTGTGGATATTAGAGGCAGTGGGAGAGATGGGTGGGATATGGGCAAGGGTAAGAGGAAGAAAGAAAGAATCAAAATACTTAAGGGACACAAAATTGGAAAATTGCTGATGGTAATGTATATGCTAATAACTTTAACTGAACTGATAGACAATGTATTCATGCTGGGAAAACTCATTTTGTATGCTGTAATGATATACAGTAATTAAATATAAAATAACAATAATAATAATAATTAAAAGATATAATTCACATACCATTAACTTCTCCTTTCAAGGGACACAGTTCAATGGTTTTAAGTATATTCATGGAGTTCTGCAACCATCATCACAATCCAATTTTAGAATATTCATATTCCTCCATAAAGAAACCCCACACCCATTAGCAACTATTGTCTATTCTCGTGTTTTCCAGACAATCATTAATCTACTTTCTGTCTCTGTAAATTTGCCTATCTGGACATTTCCAATAAATGGAATCACACAATATGTTGTCTTTTGTAACTTGCTTGTTTTGTGGTGGCACAGTTTTTCCAAGGTTTATCTACATTGAATCATGTTGATCAGTATTTGATTATTTTTATTGCCAAATACATGGGGACTTTTAAAAGTTCAAAAATTTTCTATTCAAAATAAAATTGAAGTATGAATTTATTACGGTGCACAACATTTTTTGAAATCCATGCAGAGTGTTTTCATAGTATGCATTTTCTGTGAACTTTTTGAAGACTCCTCTTATTCCTATTCCATTTAATGTATATACTACTTTATGTTTATCTATTTGTCAGTAGACTACTATTTGAGTCATTTCCAGTTTCTCCTTATTATAAATAATGTTGCACTATCAATTACTCTATACCAAGTTAATAACTATGTCTGTTCTGACAAGTGACTGCTTCTCTCTCTCTGAAGTCTTTTTAAAGGTAATTTTGGTTTGTCCTGAAGAGGTTTTATAAGACATTATATTGACTGTATCCTGTAAACTTAGTGGAAATCCACTCAAGAAAATTAGCATGTAACACTGTACTATGAACATCTTTACTTTCCAGTCCCTATATACCTACTCAATTCTTTTTCTTTTCTTTTTTTGGAGAGGTTTTTGCTATAGGGTGCGTGCGCTCACCAGAAAGACAGAGAGAGACATAGAAACAGGAAGCGAGAAATCAGCCCCCAGGGGGGATGGCCATGCCGCAATCCCTTCTCCTCCATTCTTCTCTTGGGATCTTGGGCATGCACGCACACACGCCCGGCATGAGTTTAAGCCACCAGGTCCGAGACTTGAACTGCGTTTGACTACATGGGAGCCCAGCGACATAGCCATTACATTAACTGCTGGTCCCCCTACTCAATTCTTTATAACAGCTGTATAATATCATGTTGTAGTGTTCTCATCCAGAATATATTTAATTGCCCACATATCTGTATATTTTTATTTTTATCAATATTTCATACTAAAATGAACATCATCATTTGTATTGTCGAACTTGTGGAAACATTTCTTTAAGATAAATTCCTAGAGAAGGAATTACTGGCCAAAACTTATAAACATCATAAATTAATAGATAATAACAATTAATATCAAAGATAACTGAAAAACTCAGCATTTCCATCAATGCCAGATGATAGTGATTATTTCTCCACACCTTCTCCAACACTGGATAATATCAATAGTTTTATGAATCTCAATATGATGTGTATAGGTAACAGAAACAGTAAATATATCCAATACTAAATTCAATCTAATCCCACTTCTTGTGTTTTTGTGCTTCTTTTTTGTCAGAATACGAAAGTCTAGTAAAGTGAAGCAATTTATACAATTTCATTACTTATTATTGATAGACGGTCATAAAAGAGCAGCATGCTGTTTAAATCTAACTTATTCTTCATTGATTTCCTATGAATGGCATCTCCAAAGTAGCTGCTTTTATCCTTCAAAAGAAAAGTGACAGGTTTTAAAAATATTTTTTTTTTTTTGGAGAGGTTTTTGCTATAAGGCGCATGTGCTCGCCAGACAGACAGAGAGAGACAGAGAGACAGAAAGCGAGAAATCACCCCCCAGGGGGGATGGCCATGCCGCAATCCCTTCTCCTCCATTCTCCTCTCGGGATCTTGGGCATGCATGCACACGCACCTGGCATGAGTTTAAGCCACTGGGTCTGGGACTCAAACCGCGGTTGACTACGTGGGAGTCCAGCGACAGAGTCATTACGCTAACTGCTGGTCCCAAAAATACTTTTTAATGATACTATATGATACTTAGATCTATCTACTTGACTTAGGACAGTTACCATCACTAAGCTTTATTATGTAAACAAGGAATACAAATATAATTGTAAATAACTTTTCATTGATTTAAAAAGGTTACAAAATACTTATAAAAATAATTTTGTTGAGATAAACAGAATTTTTTTAAAGATATAAATGAGCTTTCTGCCAAACTGAACTTTCCTTGCTATATGCTATAACGAGGCTTACACGAACATTGAGCCTTCCAGAATATATGTCTCTAAAAGAAATGAGAATATTAGCAGTTGAAAAGAAACCCAGCATAAAACAATAAATGTAATTTTATATCATTAAAAAACCTTTATTATCTCTTGTCCAGATACAAGAGATAAAACACGGATACTTCTCAGACAAAGTAGTCTCTATCTGCCACTTGAAATAATGGAATAAGAGGAGTTTTCTGCTATAGTAATTGTTAATCATTCATATCAAAGTGATGGAGTTCTTCAATGAAGGTAACAGAAGTCGACCACAACTAACTTAAGTACAAAATATTTTATTAAAAGGGTGATAAATATTGGGTTATCAAAAAAGCCAAGATGCATTTTACATAGAAAAATATGTCATGACTTTTCCAACAGCCCAATAGCTTACAGACTTTTAATGGGGGAGCATTGGGTCAAGTCAAAGGGAAAAGCAAAAAAAGAAGTCAGAGAATCAGATTTAAAAATATAGAGCCAAGAAATATTCCCCAAACACCATGATATCTTGAAACAATCTCTATAGCTAATACCTCCAGTTTGGCCAATCCTGGACAAAGAATGAAAGTTGCCACAAAAATGGCCATCACTATTGGGACCAGCAGTTAGCATAATGGCTATGTTGCTGGACTCCCACGTAGCTGACCACGGTTCACGTCCCGGACACGGTGGCTTAAAACTCACGCCGGGCGCGTGTGCGTGCGTGCCCAAGATCCCGAGAGGAGAATGGAGGAGAAGGGATTGCGGCGTGGCCATCCCCCCTGGGGGGGTGATTTCTAGCTTTCTGTCTCTCTTTCTCTGTCTGGCAAGCGCACGTGCCCTATGGCAAAAACCTCTCCAAAAAAAAAGAAATAAAATGGCCACCACTATTCCCTCTCAAAATATGATATTACCTTGGCAACCCATTTCCAGAAGGCATCACCTGACCCTGCTTCTTTGCCTCCTTTCCATTTCAGTTAATATCCAGTGTGGAAGTGCAAATAGGCAGAATCCAAGGAGAGACCAAAGAGTGAATACCTGGCATTTTCTGCTTTATATTGAGATGTCTTTGGGCTTTAGTTGAAGATTAATTAAATATAGGAAGAGAATTTAGAGGCCAGTAAAAAAATACAAAGACAGAAAAAATGACATACACTCATTACAGTCTCAGGATGGCAGGAGTATTTCTTTATTAAGTTTGAAGTTAAACGTTTCCTTATAACTTTCTGTATTAAAAATCTTTTTGAATGGAGGGATGGTAGCCCTATTAATTTTTTCATTCTTTTTTTGTCAACAATTATGCTTGCTTTTGTTCTGAAGACCACATATACTAGATTTAGTCTTAATTCCATCAATAATTTTTTTGATTTAATGATACCACTTTAGAATATTATAATAACTATTATAACTAGACATATCTCTACAGCTTCAGTTTTACTTTCTATTCATCATGTTTCAACTGGATTCTATTTTTTCCTTTTTTTCTTTCCATTGAATTTTTTTACCAATAGGTTTATGTTTTATACCTTCTTTTTCCATTTGGGGTTATTTATTAAATCTTATACATATATTTTTGCTCATTTCTCAATATATTAAAAATACTAATATTTTTATCATTTCCTGGATTAAGACAAGTGTCTTAGCACATTCTCATGTTAATTTATTCTCTTGGTCTTACCTCAACTTCCCACTGCCATATAATCCTTATACTGTCCAAAATAGGTTCACTAGTCACATGTGAATATTTAAATTATTTTAATTAAATAAAATTTAAAATTAAGTTTCTTGATTTCACAACCTACATTTGAAGTGACTGATGGCTCTATGTTATTAGTGGCTTCCATTTTAGACAGTTCAGGTACAGAATATTTTCATCATATTAGGTGGGGCAGTTGTACAACACAGAGATAGACATTATTGACGATTGAATAACACAATCTCTAATATTTGATTCCTACTACTTCGACACTAATAAAATTCACTGATGTATTATCTCACCCTATTTCCTCCCCTACCCTTTATAGCTATCCTGAGTTCATTTCTTCTCTTGCTATTCTTACTTATTGCCTATTTTTTCCATTAGTTTATAAACTTCCTAAGGACCCAAGGATCTTGTCCATATTGCTCTGTGTGTTACAATGAATGTCTAAAAAGTATAGCTATTTCATAATAAGTACTTATTAAATACTTGTTAAATGAATGAATGCCTCTTCTTTGGGAATTCAATACTCTTATAGAGCTATTGAATTTCATGTAGAACATATATAGACTACCATTGCTTGAACTTCCTTGTTCCTTTCTTGGTATTCACACTAAACCACTATCAATCTTTCCATATTGCTATAAAAAATACCATAAAGTGGACAGTTTACAAACAAAAGAAATTGATTTCTCACAGTTGTGGAGACTGGAAAGCTCAAGATCAAGGTACTGGCAGATTCAGTATCTGAGAAGCATAGATGGTGCTTTCTATCTGTGTCCTCACATAGTGTCAGAGGCTAGTTGACTCTCTGGGCCTCTTTAATGAGAACAGTAATCCCAAACATGAAGACTCTGTTTTCATAACCTAATCACTTCCCAAAGATCTCCTTCTCTTAACACCATCACCTTCAGGATTGACTATTCTACATATGAATTTTGAGACGGAGACAAACTTTTAGACCATAATGATCACTTCCATTTCTATTGTAGTACTTCTCTCTTTTTTTTGTTGTTACTGTTGCAGTGGTTTATCTTAGTTTCTAATTAGATTTTGAGATAATTGGAACATATGGTAGTCACTTAGTAAATGCTGAGTGTAGGAACGAATGCATTCTCTAAAGAGAGATTATGGATTCTAATACCCACTTTTAGCCTTTCCCATAGTGCTTCTTACAAGTGAGAAGATAGCTTCCTACTTATAAATAACCTCCTTCCAGACCTAGCACTCTTCTTCTGGGCCTTGTGCTTGTTTTTTCTCATCTTTTACCAGGCTGACATGAATTTATAGATGAGCACAACTGTGGTCCCAATTCACTCTGCAAAGGTAAGACCCCAAATTAATATTCATCTTTATACTCCCAGTATCCAGAGTCATGCTTTGAGCATTCAATATTTATTGAATTAAGAAAAGCCAACCCAGACCAAAAACAGTAAGGATTAAAATAATTTTTTCCTGTATATCTTAGAAACAGTTACAACTTCTGTGACTCCAGGTCACATGGATCTATCTTTTATTCTTGACCATTTTTTTAAAAATTGAGGTCAACACCACCTTCAGACTACAGCTGCCTATTATCACTATCTCTCATGAGAAGTAGAAACCAAGTCCAAAGCAAAGCAAAACCACAAGGTCATGTCTTTGTTGCCAATTCCTATAAAAGGAGATAGTGACATATTTTATTGTCCACAACAATAAAAAGCAATTCCCTGACTTCAGAACAATGATAGAACCTAAAGCCACAGGGACATAGGATTTCGTGGAAGATGTGTTTTTGAGAGATTTTGACAACACGTGAAAATGCTGCAATACACAGTTTTCACGCCATCTTGGCAGAATCCAAATTCCCTTTCCAGATGTTTTATTAGGAGGGGTAAAAATGAGGATGTGTGGACATTTTTCCCTTGAAAATTCAGCAAATATTATTAACGGTGTATACTTTGTCCTCGTAGAGAGAAATAGTACTAAGAGGAATGCTTCACTTGGCACAAATTCAAGGACATTCAGCATACAAGTAGAAATCATGCATCATATTATAAAGAGATATTAGATTTTGCTTAACATTGTCAATTTGCCTTAGATGTTTGTTATTATTTTTGAGAGAGAGATGGGTACCTTCTTGCCACACTACAATTCTCCTCAACCTCACCCCAGCCTTCCAGTCAGCCAGGATCATAGGTACACCCATAAGCATGCTTAACCTGCTAAGGCTGACCCAGGATCCTATCTCTGGGCTCTCCCATATGACTCTAGTATCCTGCAACAGTACCCTACCACCTGTACTACCGTGACTGGGCAAGGAAAAATTTTCCATTTAGATTCCTTCTGTGCATATTGTAGTCTTGGGAAAGTAAATTAACAAAGAGATAAGAGCTAGATACATACTGGACAAGAACATCTTACTCAAAACATCAAAGACAGATGCTAAAGCAACTTGGGCTTTCACACAACATGTGGAATGGACAAAAAATATGCTTAATCTTCAGCAATCTTTCAATTTGCTATTCAATGAGAGTTTTATTTTTCTTTTGGTAAAATCTAACAGCCTCATGCAACATTAAATTTTTCCTTTTATAATTTCTATAGTGCCACCTTTGACTTTATGTCATAAAAGATCTCCTTAAAGGTATATCTGTAATTTAAAATCCCATAGAAATCCCCTTTCAACATATTGATAACTAAGTCCTAATGGAGATAGTTCCATCGAGTCCTTCCCAACATGGGAATTTAGCTCTTTAGGAGGTCTCAGGAGATTTTTCCCTAAGAAATGTTCTCCATCTATATCTCTGCAACTTAGAATTAGGTTTATATATGCTTATATTTGAAGCAACCAAAAACTCAGAAATATTTTATTGATCTTACTTCAAATCTTGAGAGCATAATTGATAGGAAGAGATTGATTCTGTCTGTATAGATTTGATAAGGTAGATCCTTAGGGAAGATCATTAGGCCCTAACTGGGAAAAGGAATTGGTCTTAACTACTGCCCCCTTCAGCTGTTTCTGCTTGCCTTATCATGAAGGTGATGGGGTACTGGGCTTAGTCATATGACAGAGCTGGATTTTATAAAATCACATGGGAGCTGGTAACTGATGAAGGCTGCTGCTAGAGAGACATTTTCTATATCCTAATTAAATCAGAATTGATATTTAGAGGGTTTTTTTAAGGAGAAATAGAGGAATTTCTATTTGTACATTTTTGTCTCCCTCTTTCTTACTCCTCTCTCATGATTTTAGTATTAAGTACTCTATGTGTTTCTAATTATATCAACATTACTTCATTCTATATTTATTTTCTTTCTTTCTTTTTAAAATAATTTTATTCATTTAATCACTGTGTATTATTACAATACACCAAATGAGTTTTCTCATTCTGGTTTCACTGAATATCAGTCCAGTCAAATACATTCCATAAACATTATCCAAAACAATTTCTTGACCTCCCTATCTTATACACTTAGCCAAGATTTTCTTTCTAGCTACTCTATCACCTTTTTTTCTCTACCAAAACAATCACCATGTCTTATTTTATCATTGATACATCACTAGTCATTTGGTTAATTATAAATAAATTTAAGATAGTAGAAGTTTGCAGCACACATCTAGGATTCAAGGTGATGGAAGAGTAGACTTACAGTAGGGTGGTAGACTAGGTAAACAGTCTGCATAGGATCCTGGAGACTAAATATCTGAAATCATGTCTGCTCACAGGAACACTCACTTCCACAAATCCACCTAATGGGAATAAACAGAAACTCCTAAAATGTGCCACATTATTATGCAACATTCTCAAAATCATGCAGTGGCTATTACTCAATAATTATTCGTTGATGACCAATGAGTAAAAAGTCAATCTTTGCGCTTGAAGGGAAGATGGTGTGCCTAGGCACACAATGGGACCTTTACTGCAGTCCAACAATGGGTAAGATAAATGATAGACTTCTGAGAGCCTCAGTGGTTAGAGAATATACACATGTCCAACTATCTCTTCCTCACGTACTCACAGAGAACATAACACTTTAAGATAGTGTTTTCTATTTTTTTACCCCTATTCCTATTCCTACAATGAATGATATTTAATCAAAAACTAAGTACTAAGGGATGAATTATTTGTGGAATTTCAACATGTTTAAAACTCTTTCCATGATATAGAACTTCCCCTAGAAAAAACGCAAAGTCATTTCTCCTCATTTCTCTTCTGTGACGCTAACTGCTGGTCCCCCTTGAGTAATATTTTGAATGCTATTTATTTGCAGCAACATACAAGATAATCCAACAAAAAAAACCCCTAGAATTCTAAGTTTTATTACTATTTAAATTACTTCCATTTTTAAACCAAGAGACTAGAGCAACACATAAAGCTGTTTGTTGCTGGTGGTAAAGCCAAATTAATTGTGTCTGTTATTTGGTCTTTTACTGATAGAGACCTTTAAATTTATAATCAATGCATCTGATCCCTAAACAGAGTTGGTAAGAGCAAGTGATAATGTCTGCCTGTTCTTGAGCCAAAAGGGTCTGGCTCAAGAACATTTTGATGCCATTGAAAGCATTTTCTCATTTATTGCTTATCCTACCTCCTGTGGGACTTGGATTGTGAAAACCTGGCTCTGTCTGCCTAAGGGGAGTCAGACACTGAGATATGGCCCAACTTTCTTTCATTGCAGAGTGAGAATCCACAGTGTAGCAACATCAAGACGGGAAAAAGCAGCAGTTTGGGGCTCCCTATCAGCTTTCCTAAGAGGTGATTTCACATTTTATTTACCAGACTTTTGGCTCTGTATTTGGCTCTGAGTTGCCCTGGAAGTGTGAAGGATGTTTATGAAATGCTCTGATATGTTTGTAATTTGCATTTGCCAACTCTATTGGAAATCAATGCAAGAATAGGGAAAAAAGTAAAGGCGATTATTATGCTGCCAACTGTATAATTATTCTTTTCCATAATCTCTTTTTTCTATTTCATTTTATTTTAAAATTTCTTATTCACATTTAATTATTCTACAGCTTTGTGAGGCACAACATGGATTTTCAAAGCATGCATGTGGTGTATGACAATCAAATCAAGGTAATACCATATTCATGTTTTCAACAAAGAACACTACCTTTGAGATAGTGTAAGTAAGATTGGCAATGTCTGTGTTTTTCACTCAGTTGTCGTCTGTTGTTTCCGAACCCATTTGCCCTGCCTACCTGCATTCCTTTGTCTGTTAAATGTTTTTATCTCCCTATTCCCTCGTGTCTCTGCACCCCTCATCCACTGTGTAGTCTGATATCTACGGTTGTCTTTTCTACATATGTATCTTCCAATCTTTTGCTTCAGGGAAAAGAGTGCAGACATTTGTTATATATTGAGCAAGGATATACAATATTTGTCTTTCCTAGTCTGGCTTATTTCACTTTGCATTCACTACATCTCACTCAGTCAAAAAGGCACTTGCATACCCATGTTTACTGCAGTATTATTTACAATAGCTGAGACATAGAATCAACTATCATCCTTGTTTTGTTTTTCTAGAGAGATTTTTGCTATAGGGTGCGTGCACTCACCAGAGAGACAGAGACTGACATAGGGACAGAAAGCATGAAATCATCCCCCAGGGGGCATGACCATGCTGTGATCCCTTCTCCTCTTGGGATTCTGGACATGCATGCACATGTGCCCAGTATGTTTTAAGTCGCTGGGTCCAAGACTAGAATTGCGGTCAACTACGTGAGAGTTTGAAGACGTAATCATTATCCCATCTGCTGGTCCTGTTTGTTTGTTGTTGTTGTTGTTTTTTAATCTTGAAAATAATTGTTGATATTAAACAATGACATGTATTTGTGGGAAAACAAGAACCATCTCTGCCGTGACTTATTTCTGAGTGTAGGTATAACCAATGATTTCTGTCATTGTTGATGCTTTGCCAGAGTGTGCTATTCCCAAAAATATTGGGACCTTAATTTTATTTTTATAAGGGTATTCAGTATGTCTAACCATGCAAAAAGCTGTGCTATGATTCCTTTTTTTAAAAAAAAATTATTTACATTTAATCACCATACGTTTTTAGAGTGCACAACATGGTTTTTCCCAGCACAAATACAGTACTGATCAGTCAACACAAAGACCTTACTACATACGTTATCATCAGCAATAACTTTTTTATTTTTATGTGAATTAAATCTATTGTTTGCGTTTTCTCTGATACCCTCCCTCCCCTTATCCTCTCCATTGCCTCCGCATACTATCTCTGGAGTCTACAGTTATATCTTCCCATCTTTCAATTTTTTGTGGGGGAGAGATTTTTTTGCTTTAGGGCACCTGCGCTTGCCAGGAAGACAGAGAGACAGAAAGCGAGAAATCACCCCCTGGGGGGATGGCCACACCACAATCCCTTCTCTTCATTCTCCTCTCAGGATCTTGGGCACGCACACGCGCCCAGCATGAGTTTAAACCACTGGGTCTGGAACTCAAACCGCGGTTGACTACATGGGAGTCCAGCGACATAGCCATTACACCAACTGCTGGTCCCTATCTTCCAATCTTTCACTTTCTGTTAAAGGACACAGACATTCTTTCACAGTCTGTGCCATCATTTCTTAAGACCTTCCATATCTGGCTCCACACCATGAATTCAAGCCATTTTCCTCACTGCTATATGTTGTCTGACGTACATTATCCCCTGGTTATCCATACATACAACCAATTGTCTTCAATTATTCTGGTCCCAACCGAAAAATGGCTCTTTTAGTTCTTGCTTTCACACAATCCAAATTCTTTCCATGCTTCACCACCCAGAACAATTATTTTCAACTCTAAGGAGCTTTTCTTAAACTTCTGCTTACACTGACCCTTCCCTGAATTTATACATATTATTTTGTCCTACCACCTAGATTGAAAATCACATAATGGAAAGGCTATTTTGTACTTTTCATGTATTCCTCATATTATTTTATACAGTGCTGGGTACAGAATGTCTACTCACACTTACATATTTACTTATTAGTTAAAGTCTTAGCATGTGTGGGACCAGCAGGTGACATAACAGTCACGTCACTGGATTTCCACGTAGTCAATAGTGATTCAAGTCTCGGTCCCAGCAGCTTAAAACTCACACTGGGTGCATGTGCATGCATACCCAAAATCCCAAGAGGAGAAAGGATTGCAGTGTGTCCATCCCCCCTGTGGGGGGTGATTTCTCACTTTCTGTCTCTCTGTATCTCTGGCAAACACCTGTGCCCTATAGCAAAAATCTTTCTCTCAAAAAAAGAAGTCTTGGAACTAGCAGTTAGCCTAATGGCTATGTCGTTGAACTCCCATGTAGTTCGAGTCTCAGACCCGGTGGCTTGAACTCATGCTGGGCACGTGTGTGTGCGTGCCCAAGATCCTGAGAGGAGAGTGGAGGAGAAGGGATTGCGGCATGGCCATCCCCTGGGGGGTGATTTCTCGCTTTCTGTCTGTCTGTCTCTCTCCGTCTCTCTGGCGAGCACATGCACCCTGTAGCAAAAAAAAAAAAAAAAAAAAAAAAAAAAATCTTTCAAAAAAAAGAAGTCTTGTGTGTGTACATGCATATATATATATATATATATATATGTATGTATATACATATAAAATACATAATAATCATTATATAATTGTTGTTATATCAATGCATAATAAATAAGATATACATATACTCTATTATCATATTTATAATTTATATTATATATAATATTCATATTATTTATACATGTGTGTGTATATATATATAAATAAATAATATATATATATTGTTAATAAGCCCCCTACCTAATGCTGTCTACTGGATTGTTTTAGTCTATTCAAGTTATAATACAGTGCCATTCATTGGGTGGCTTATAAACAACAGATACTTATTTCGCACAGTGCTTGAGGCTGGAGTCTGAGATCATGACACCAGCATGGTCGAGTTCTAGTGAGGGCCCTGTTCTCAGGTTGCGGATGACCATCTTCTTGCATCATCCCACAGCAGGAAAAGTGATAACCAGCTCTCTGGTGTCTAGCCTGTAGGGAACTTATGACATTCATGAGGGTTGCATCCCCATGACCTAATCATCTCTCAAAGGCCTCACCTCCTGATACTATCATATAGGGGCTGAGGATTTCAACCTATGACTTCTGGGGGACATAGACATTCAGTCCATGGCATGGGCACTACGATGGCATGAGAAAGACGAGAAAGATACACTCTCCCTTCCTAGTTTATTGCTATCTATGTGATAAGACAATTATAACAACAACAAATCATTATTGTTGTCATTAATATTTCATGTATTATGTTTTTTATATGAACTAAGCTCTACATATATTATTTCATTTAATCCTTATGACAGCCCTACAGGACATATTGTCATCACTATTTTAGAGTTGAAGACACTGAGGCTTAGAAAATTTAAATAACTATTCAAGGTTATAGAGACAGTAAATATTATAGGAGAATTGGAAGCCCAGCCATCTTTCTATTGTAAGAAAGTAGAATCTGTCCATTCTCTTGCTGATCCTACTGTGCCTGGGATTAGAAAACAGGTAAGGAGGGCCATTAGTCATTCTGTTTTGCAATTGTTTTCCCTCCCCGCTTTCTTAAGTACCACAACCCTCTGCCCCATCTCAGGCTGCCCAGGGACCTATTCTACAGTACTAGAAAAACGTCTTTCCATCCTTAGTGAAAATTATCCATTCTATTTTTTTCTCTAACTCTAATTTCTTTTTTTGCCACAGTCCCTTCTCCTCCATTCTTCTCTCAGGATTTTGGGCATGAACACACATGTGCCCAACCTGAGTTTTAAGCCCCTGGTTCTGGGACTCAAACTGTGGTCAGCCATGTGAGAGTCCAGCACCTTAGCCATCACACCACCTGCTGGTCCTTCTCTAACTCTAATTTCTTTCCAACTTGTTTCTCCTGTTCACTGTACTTTCCTAGGTGACAGGTTTGACTATATCTGGTAGATCAATTTTTACCTGTACTATTGGGTCATAAGAAAAGTCATGATAAATTTTTTGCATAGGAAAATATGTCATGACTTTTCCAACAACCCAGTAATAGATAATTCTGGCTTTTTGTCATTCTTTCTAGAAAAGTCTATGTGCTGAAAAAGAATTGCAAGAATAATAATCTTTTATCCTAAACTAATGAAATCGTAGTAAGAATATCAAGGTCATAGAAAGATTTGGACATTAAATAGGTATTTTTTAATATATTTTTTTAATTTCAAGAAAGGCAGTTTTAGAAAATAGATCAATTAAGATATTTTGTTAACCAATAAAATGTGTGTGGGGAGGGGAAAGAATGAAAAGCAACTGCAGATACCAGTCGGGAGGACAGTGGGAAATGACAGAGGGTGAGAAATGTGGGGGAATATATGTATATATATGAACCATATATATACATAATATATCACATATTTATGAAACATATGTATATCATATATATATATAAAAGAAGTAAGAAATGGAAAATTACTTGTTAATAACATGTATAACTAAGCTACTATACAGTGTATTCTGGATGGGATTCAGCATTTTGTATGCTGTGATGATGTTCAGTGAATTAATGTAAAATAAATTTTAAAAAATAATATAAAAAAACAAAAAGAAAAGAAAAGGAAAGATTTGGAAGCCTAAGACTTTTCAACAGTACCCTTCAATAGCATCATATAAGAATTGGTCTATGCACAAGGTCCAAGGATGTTTGACTCAAACTTCCATTGTTTTTCCCTGAATATTTCCTTGGAGCAAAATAATATTCATAGAATATGTGAAGACCAATAGGTGGCATAGTGGTTAAGGTTCTGGAATCCCACATGTCTATGCCACAATCCCTTCTGCTCCATTCTCCTCTCAGTATTTGGGTCACACACACACACACACACACACACACACACAGCATGATTTTCAAGCTGCTGGGTCCAGGACTTGAATCACAATTGACACTGTGGGAATCCAGCACCTTAACCATCTTTTTTCCCCTAACACAACTATTCTTATCTCCAATACACAGATGAATAAATTGGGGTGCCATGATGTTTAGTTTGCCTAGTCAAATAGCTAGGCAGCTTTGGATCTGAGATGTGAAACCAGACATTCTAGCTCTAGAGGACATTAAACTTAATAGTTAAGAAAAAAAAAATTAGAAATAACATCTGGAAATATTGCCCCAGCTACCACTCTTAAGGCAGGATGGACAAAATATTCCATTTGGGATTGCATTACATAATGTATTTTGTAGATACCACCCTATATTATAATAATTTCTACATGTATATCTGCTACCTTTAACAAAAATGAGTGGGTATAAGAAATAAGTTACATAAAAAATTGAAGCAAAATATAAAATTAAAAATCAATTTGGGCTAAGGTTAGAATCACTAAGCATTTTATATCCAGAAAATTACTTTTGTCATTACATTAAAGATCAATTGTGATTAGAATAAGAAATAAAAATAAACACTACCAGACTGCAGAGCCTGATGATTCTCACATTATGTTAATTTCTGTGATTTGAATTTGCTGAGCAATAGCATCTGATTTTCATTGTACCTCCAATTTTAGTTAGCATGGTGCTATCTAGGTCAAACGAAATATCATTTGCCATGAATCTAATTTAATTAACTCTCTATTCTGCATTAGGTGCTCATTTTCCCTCATATTTATTTGATAATTATGAACACCTTTGTCTTGGAGAAATATGTACTCAGAGGTAGCATAATGGAAATGCAGAAAATTACCCTGCCATGGCAGATTGGGTCAGGTCAGGGACTAAAGGGTCCCAGGTGGTCCCTGGACCCTGCAGCATGCAGGCCTGTTGCTAGGAAACCACATTGATCTTTTCTAGCCCTTTGGCAGATGACCCCATCTACTTTTCAGTGATTGATTGCTGTCATTTAGAGCAGTAGGTAGGTAGAAGCTTTGCCTTGTCTTCAATATTTATAAAGCTAAAAAAAAAAATCATTCACTTGTAAAATGCTTTATGGAATTTGTTTTATAACTGTAGCAGCCTATCTTTATTCAGAATACCTGCTCATTTAGTGTGTCTAATTTTGGATATACTTAAATGGATGTACTGTCAAGCCCTAATATAAGCGCCTTATAATAATCAAAAGCAATTTGTTTATATTAACCTAAGTCAATTTGTTTCTTGCTATCAAAACCAATTTGTGTATGGGTCTGTTTTGCCCATCTTTGTGGCCTGGGCACAAATCTCCAACTAGGATAGCTTTCCCAATGCATTTCCATGTCAAACATTTAAACACTCTACTTATAGAAAATAACAGAAGACTTCAACCTACCACAGTGCTTTGATATCTGTCTCCTAAAGGTCAAGTTGACAGTGCAGTCAATAACTAGATGACTGCTCCAATAAGAAGGCTGACCTTCCTCTCCTATCCCACAGTCTGGGTGGAGGAGTGCACTAAATTAGAATACAGGGCTATCAGAAAGGTGGAAGCCTTTATACAGCTGTGTTTTCTAATTAGATCTCCCTATGATTGAAGGCCTCATATAAATATAGTTCTGTCTTATATTTTAGGATAGATTAAAAGAACCAAATGGAGACAGCTTTAATGTGGACAGTTCTTCATTAGATTATTAAAATATTTCATTTAAACAAATACCTCTGCAGTATTTTCCCTAAGCCACCCTGCCTGGAAGCTGGCCTTTAAGAGGGAGGAATCCTAAAATCCTTGACTTCTTTGAGGTTTCTGAGAGAAATGAATGGCATGCAATTATTTTTTTTATAAAAATAAGAGTAATAGATACAAGATGCTTATTTAGTGCCAAAATTTTTTCTCAATTTATTTATTTGCATTTATTCACTGTACATCATTACAGCATACAAAATGAGATTTTTCATCCAGAGTACACTGTATATTGTCTCAATCAAGCACATCAACAAACATGTTATTGTCAGCAAATAATTTTCCACTTCTTGTTTTCTGTATGTTTTGCTTTTTTTCCCCCAACCTTGATTCCCTATCTCTTACCCTCTGCCATCTCCCATTTAGTGCCAAAATTAATCTTGGTGGTAGAACATAGGTTAGAAAGATACAGAGTTATAAAGATGTATAACTATGACTTTACTTACTCATTATGACAATTATTTTAAAACAAGTGAGGAAATTGAGGCACAGATGTTTCAAATGATTTGCCAAGGCCTCTGCAGCTCGAAAGAAATAGGTGGGCCCAGGATTGAAGCCCAGGCAGTTTGAGGGCAGAGTCAGAGCACATTATCAAGCTGCTCTCTGCTGGAATAGTGATTCATGTCTGCCTGGATCTGCTCCTAGATCATGCAATATCTTTTTAACAAAGCTGCTGTGTAATCATCGGAGAGCTCCAGAGAGCCTCATCACTCCGCTCACCTCACCATTCCTCCTTGAAGCATTGCTGACAACAGCCTCCATCAAACCCAAATCACAGGTCTAAGGATTGAATCAGGGTGGAAGCATGTCTGCTCCACTAGCCTCTCTGGGGCGAAGTGGGAACCAAGTTTCAATGCACTACAATACAACAAGATATCACCCCAACCCAGTACCCCCTACCTTATGTGAATAATGACTATAATGACTTACGTTTCCACATTTCTATTAATTCATACTTTGTAATTCAGTTACATCATCTCACCTTCCTAAATGCCTCTTACTCCTCTCTCATAAAAACTGTAGAGATGATTAACATCTGGAAGGCACAGGAGACATGCTGGGAATTAAATACCATCCCATTTTTGAAGACCAGGCCATAAAAAGCCCACTCCTAAGGATTTAGTCCACTTTAAAATTTTGTCAACACAATTTGGCTCTATAAAAGCTAATTCGTATGTGCTAATTCAAGTATTTGTATTTTTTGTCAGGCTTCTGAAATACTGGTTCACTGAAACTCATGGAATAATAGACAATTTAAAATGTTTTTAATTTATATTTTTATTTTCTCATGCTGAAGAATAGTGTCTTAGGTAATTCTGAGTTTGGGTCAGTAAATAAATGACATAAAATATGTAGGTATAGTTTAATAAAAGGGACAGTGTAAATATCTCGGTGGATATATTACTAAATTTTAATAGTAATAGCTAGTATGAGTGGAAGGCTTACTCTATGATAGGAACTATTCTAAGCACTTTACATGTATATATCTCATTTCACGTCCAAACCAACCTATGAGGTAGATGCTATTATAACTTCCTTTCAGAACATAAGGAAATAGAGGCACAGAGTGGTTAAGTACCTTGCCATGGATATACAGCAGTAAGTCACCAGAGAGAGAATTTTATTCTAGGCAGCTAGGCTAAGTCCATATTCTTAAGCACAATGTTTATATTCTTTTTTCCTTAATTTCCTAGAGGACATGTATGCTCACAGGAGAAAGACAGAGAGAGAGAGAAAGAAGGGAAAGTGAAGAAGCACCCCCCCCCCCCCATGGAGGATGGTCATGCCACAATCTCTTCTGTATCACCTCTCCCTTCAGGATGTTGGACACGTATGCATACATGGCTGACATGTTTTTCAAGCTGCTGAGTTTGGACTTATACCAAACAGTTGGCCATGTGGGATCTAGCTGCCTGAACAACTTTGCCACTGACTGGCCCTATATGAATATTAATTATGCAAAGTATTTATTATAATATGATTTTGCTAGTGAGGTGTTGTTTATTAATACAGAGTTTTAATTGAAATTTTTCTATTGGCTAATTTTTTTTTAGAGAAATTTTTGCTATAGGGAGTGTGTGCTCATCGGAGCCAAAAACAGAGAGACAGAAAGTGAGAAATCACCCCCCAGGGGGGATGGCCATGCTGTAATCCCTTCTTCCCCATTCTGCTCTCCAAATTTTGGTCATGCACACATATAGGCCCAGTGCATTTTAATCCTTTGGCTTCAGGAATCAAACCAAGACAACTATGTGGGAGTCCAGCGATGTAACCATTATGCCATCTGCTGGCTCCTCAATTTTTATTAATATTTGAATTTCACTTCAGAATTCATTTGCATAGCAAAATTTGAGTTAAATCTACATAGCACCTATTCTAAATGTTCATTTTTATCTCATGCAGTTACTCTAGGGTCATTATGATACAAGCAGCTAGTTATGTGTGTATGTGGTACATGTGTTTATAAAATATACATACATGTACAGTAATAGTTTTATAGGTAGTTTGATATAGTTTATAGGGAGAGAGATGAACAGTTATATACACAATTATAGAGTTAAATGTAATATAACTCTATATCTATACAGAAAGACAGAGAGTGTGTATTATAATTAGGTGGCCACATACCTGAGGAAAGACTGAAGGCTGAGCCTCTCCCCAAGCTCAAAATCTGAATTTGAACTAGCCTAAGCAAATTATGGTGATTACATTCCCTGTACCAATTATTAGTTTACAAGTGACAGTGGGCACTATTATGGCCATGGAGCCATACTGGGGAAGTCAAATGGTTGGGTTTTAGGAAGTTCTCCTTATTTCACTCACTTAACCAATCCTGGAACCAATGAAGCCTAGTATTTCTAAGTAGTTTGCTATGTGAGATAAAAATTGCCTGTTACTGGGACCAGCAGTTGGCGTAATAGCTATGTTGCTGGACTCCCATATAGCTGACTGCTGTTCAAGTCCCGGACCCAGTTGCTTAAACTCATGCCAGGTACCTGTGTGTGTATGCCCAAGATCCCAAGAGGAAAATGGAGGAGAAGGAATTACGGCATGGCCATCCCCTCTAGGGGGGTGATTTCTCACTTTCTATCTCTCTGTCTCTCTCTGTCTTTCTGGCAAGCACTCACACCCTATAGCAAAAACCTCTCCAAAAAAAAAAAAAAAATTGCCTGTTGCTGTAAGCAGATAGATCAGATTTCCCATGACTTAGGCAACGCAATTATCCCTTCACAAAATAAGTCTGTAAGAGAGGATAGAAACTCTAGCATCTGACTTTGTATTTTGGTAACACTGCTTGAAATCAACATTGAAGAGCCTGTCAAGATGTAAGTTGCCAGACAGACAGGGATTTATGAATTGGCCCAACCAAGTTGCCATATTTATTAAAGGGAGTGCATTTTATCCTAGGATGCAGAAGGCTGTGTCAGAAAAAATACCAGACATAGAATAAAGATATCTGGGGTCCTGTCTTAACTATTGCACTTGATGGTATGTGATCCTGAAAAGGTCATTTAATGCTCTTGTACCTTAGCATCTTCATGAATAAAAATGTTTAAAAATGGATTCATGAGATCTTTAAACTCCATTCCAACTCAAATAACTTACAACCTTTCTATATTTTCAGGGTGTATAAACATATTCTCAGCAAACATTTATACTGAGGAAACTGAAGTAAGATAAATAGTTCTATTTTTTTTTTTTTGAGAGGTTTTTGCTATAGGGCGCGTGTGCTCGCCAGACAGACAGAGAGAGACAGAGAGACAGAAAGCGAGGAATCATCCCCCAGGGGGGATGGCCACACCGCAATCCCTTCTCCTCCGTTCTCCTCTCGGGATCTTGGGCACGCACGCACACGCGCCCCATGTGAGTTTTAAACCACCAGGTCCAGGACGCGAACCGTGGTCAACTACATGGGAGACCAGCGACATAGCCATTACACCAACTGCTGATCCTGATAAATAGTTCTTAAACAGACTTTTTTAATTTTTCTTTTTAGATTTCTTTTCATATGGCATTTGCTGACACACACACACACACACACACACACACACACACACACAGAAATTGAGAAGTTACCCCTGTCCCCCAGGAGGGATGGCCATGCAGCAATCCCTTCCCCTTCATTCTCTTCTGATATTTTTGGTAATGCATATACATGCTTCTGGCATGTTTTTGGGTCCAGGACTTAAGTCGTGGGGTCAGCCATTGGGTATCCAGTTCCTAAACCACCATACCACCTGCTGGCCCTAGATTTTCATTTTAGAATAATTGTTCACTTACAAAAAATTTACAATGATAGTATAGGTAGTTCCTGCATAACCTTATAGCTACTATTCCCTATTTATTAACATCTTATATTAGTGTGATACACTTATCACAGTTAATGAAGCAATATTGATACAGTATTGTTAACTGAAGTCCATGCTTAATTCTGACTTCCTTGGTTTTAACCTAGTGTTCTTTTTCTATTCTAGAATCCCATCCAGAAGAGCATTCCAGTCTGTTGTCATATTTCCTTAGTCTCTTCTTGGCTATGGCAGTTTGTGTACACTTTCTTTGTTTGCTGACCTTGACAGTTTTGCAGAGTACTGGCCAAGTATTTTGTGACATATCCTTCAATTGTGATTTGTCTGATGTCTTTCAGGAAAGTGGAGCTATGAGCTTTGGGAATAAAGACCACAGAAGTCAATGTGCCATTCTCATCACCTCGTACCAAGGGTGCATACTATTGTCGTAAATTAGGACTGCTGGTGCTGACTTTGATCACCCGGCGGAGGTCATGAGACTTGAGCCTCTTTTTGTTAGAAAATTATTTTGTGCCTTCTATATGTCAGGTAGTACACTAAGTGTTAACCAAATAAAGATGACACCTGGCCTCATTGAGTATACAGCTGAATTAGGAAACATAATGAAATAACTTTTCAATTAACTGTCTATATATAGATAGACAATTAAAGATATTCGTCTTTAAACCAGGGCACGTACTTTAAATTGATGGTCAAGAAAAACCTTTCTAGAAATTGACCTTTAAGTAGAAACACAAATTATAGTAGGTAAAGACTCAATAAAGAGATTTACAAAGAGAACTTAAGACAGAAAGAATTACTAAAATGAACACTCTACTGGGCTGATTAAGTGAGAGAGAGAGAGAGGTGTTAAATGATCTGAAATGATTAAGTGAATCTGTAGAGTGATCAAAAAAGCCTTAGTATTCCCTTGAAGTTAATTAAACTTTAGACAGATTTCTCTCTCACTATAGGTCCCTGACTTCCTTTTCTTAGAGTATTTACTTTAGAAATTTTCAATTGTAAATTCTTCTGGGACCTTTTGAAATATGAATCCTCTACAACCCAAAACTATTTTCCTAACGGGCCTGGAAGTCATCCTTTTGAAATATAATTATCAAAGGAGATAGTGCCCTTATCTCCCAGTGTCTATAGAAGTGAAGGCCTGATTTTAATAAAGGACCATTCTGAAATACAGATGGCCTAGTCACCAATCTTTCCCCTAATGTCCTTCTTTACTTTTCCACTAGTACAGTCCAGTGCTTGCAACTCTCTGTTCCTTTTGTCTCAACTCAGTTAGGTTCGATCTCTCTTCCCTGTCACAATAGCCTTGATTAAAGTCTTCTTTGACTGATTATTCAGGGTGAAATTTATTCTTAAATAAATCAAGATTTCATAGGCCATGTTAAGGATAGTGTATCTCAACATACATGTGATAGGAAGTTATTATAACATTTGAGACAAATGAAATGGCATGTGCTTACCCTATTAAGAGAAAACTCCAATGTTCTGCTTCTGTCATTGGCATAGTGGATAGTTTTAGACCAGCACTATGGCCCAGAATACCTAGAAAAAGAAAGATAAAAGAGTGTTCCAAAAATCTACTTAGGAGCCAACTCTGTTGCTTCAACCTTGTGGTTTAAATCTCTGCCCCAAGAGCTGGAAAAAATATGCCAGACATGTTTATGTGGGTGCCCCAGATCACAACAGAATAGAAAAATGGAAGGGTATGGCATGACCACACCCCATCAAGGGTGCTTTATTTTCTCCTTCTCTCTTTCTCTGTCTCTGGTATGTGAAGGCACTCTCAGGCAAAAGTAAAAATCCAAAAAAAAAAAAAAAATTAGAATCTATTTGAATTTATCTAAACATTTAAAAGGACTTGAGGAACCATGACTCCAAGAGAAAATGGCCACACATTTGCTTGCAATCCATTTAAGTAATCTATGGTGGAGATGAGTGGTTGAGAGGCTGAGAAGAGTTTTGAGAAATCTCATGTGGTATGATTGTCCCCCCAATATCCTGCACTTTTCTATTCATAGACCAGGCACTTATCTTCTCCTCCTTTTGAATATGAGCAGTTGGCTTTGACTGCTTTGAACAATGGAATGCAGAAGTGAATATTCTAAAATTTCCAAGCTTTGAATTAAGAATGCCTATCTGCTTTCACTTCTTCCCTTCTGGGATGCAGCCACCACACTGTGAAGAAGCTCGAAAAGCCACAGGGAAAGGACTACATGGAAGATATACGTGGGAGAGTAGCCCACATGCATTATTCACAGCAGTCTGCATCTGCAACTGAAACAGGCCAAATGTTTGTCAACACCAGAATAAATACACGAATTGTGATATAGTCGTACAATGGAATACTAAAAAGAATGAAATAAAAAACCTACTGACATAATTAACGATATATATGAACTGCACAAACGTAATTCTGAGTTAAAAATAGAAAAATTTACTAAGTCTGTAGATACCCTTAGTGCAGAGAGTGTAGATGTTATAATTGGAAAGTACCAGAGAAGTAGTACATCCGTAATGCTTGCAATGTTCAATTTCTTTATCTGGGTGGGACTTGCATGCATGTGTTTACTTTGTCACAATTTATTGAACTGTTAGCTATACATAATATTTTAATTATGTTTATCACATAAATAACTCCAGATTGAACCAAAACTGAGGACCTTTTCTTAGTCTTGAGTAATGTTTTTTACCAATACTTTAGGGAGCTGGAAGAGAAATGGGAAGTATATTTTGAAAATAAGAAGAAGCTCTACTGCATGCTGAAATACATGTGCTATAGAGGTTGGATTTATTATAAATAATCTATTGTGTAATTTAATGTGTTGGTGTTAAAATGTTGTCTCCTTTCCTTGTAACTCACTGATCTAATTCTATTTTGGTAAATGTATTGTCTTTTGGGCCAAAGCAGTTCAGGTGGAAATGCTCAATTGTCTTATCTGTTAGGACATTTGTTTTCTAATTTACATTTCTCTACCAAGCTTATGTCTTTAAATGTCACTTCTGAGCTGATGACTTTTATTCTGAGACATGAAGCTTTTTACTTTACTCAGAGGAAACAACCTGCTTATCAAACATGAAGTATCAGAAATAAATGTGACTGTGTGTGAAGCCATTTCAACTGGTTCAGGGAGTTTGTTCTCACCTATTCTCTTAGAGCCATTAAACGTGACAGCTTCCAGCCTGCAAACGATTCCTGTGGTGTTAAAAGTCTATGTGTATTTCATGTCACCAGCTAAGTTATAATGGTTATACTTGGATATTTCCGCTCCACAGAGCTCCTGGGCAGCCTTCCTCAATGATAATTGTGCATTCCCCCTCTCTATCTAGTCTTTCACTGAGTGCTGGACACATTAAATACCATTTGTTGCCATTTCAAAAAGATCACAATGGCACTCTGCTTTGTGCTTTTGATTTTATAATATAGTAGACTGTTAGTACACCATGCTAAAGTATGAAAACACAACACCCAAAATCCTCAGCCACTGAGCACCATTGGTTTATTAGGAGATTTTTTACCTGAGTGTTTCTTTAGGAAGAGCTATGCAAAACATCAGTATGACACTTTAGGATCAATATTTCAATCACGCAACACACCATAGAGAGAGAAAAGAGCAGATATCTTATATCTATAAATATCTATAGAATTCCCAAGCTATGTGACCTTAAAGTTTCAGCTTCGATCTGCCATTTTATAGAGTCTTCAGCTGAAGACTAGAATGGTAAACAGCTGCATAAGTCCTTCCAGCTAGTGAGCACAGGCAAGACCAACACTGAAAACCAGACATGCTGTACACCGTTAAGCATACACATCTACAAACAAGTGCTACAACACCACAATAAAACTAGTTGGAAAACTCAGTTCTCTTTATCTATGTCAATTAACATCAGTTGACCCAACTTCATTGGAGAATACATTGACTCATGTACTAGGTGACCTCAATTTCCTCGACAAGTGATATTAACAATCATACCCACAGCTTAGAATGAAAAAAAAAAAAAAAAAAACAGAGTGACCTTAATAATGGATTCCTGGAAACATATGATCCTATAAATAACTTTATGGAAATTTATTTAAAGAGGATTGAAAATAACAGAGGTCAAATTATTCCAGATGGAAATAAATTAGTTGAAAATTGGACAAGTTGAGGGACCAGTAGATGGCAAAATGGTTATGTTGCTGGACTCCCACATAGTTGACCACGGTTTGAGTCCACGACCTGGTGGCTTGAAACTCACGCTGGGCATGTGTGCATGCATGCCCAAGATGCTGAGAGGAGAACAGAGGAGAGAGGATTGTGACGTGGTCATCCCCTCTGGGGGCGGGGGAGAGGTGTGATTTCTGACTTTCTGTCTCTCTATCTCTGTCTCTTCAGCAAGCACACATGCCCTATAGCAAAAATCTTTCTAAAAAAATTGACAAGTTGGGACCAGCAGTTAGCGTAATGGCTATGTCGCTGGACTCCCACGTAGTCAACCGCGGTTCGAGTCCCGGACCCGGCGGCTTAAGCTCACGCCGGGCGCGTGTGCGTGCGTGCCCAGGATCCCGAGAGGAGAATGGAGGAGAAGGGATTGCGGCGTGGCCATCCCCCCTGGGGGGTGATTTCCTGCTTTCTATCTCTCTGTCTCTGTCTGTCTGGCGAGCGCACACGCCCTATAGCAAAAAAACCTCTCCAAAAAAAGAAAAAAAAAAAAAAGAAAAGAAAAAAATTGACAAGTTAAAAAAATTATAATATGACAAAAAAAGAAGAAAAGAGAAAAAAGGAACAGAGAAAAAAAAAAAACAGAAAAAAAGGTCGATGAGTAGCTGCAGAATTGCAGAATGAAAAAAAGGAGTGAAAAAGGAAGGAAAATAAAATCCAGATTATCCCACTATGAAGAGAAGGCAGTAGATTATTCTATAAAATGGCAGGTTATATGAGGAATGGCCGTCTTATTGTAGATGTCTCTTTAGGACCAAATCTGACATACATTATGACTTACTGATATTATATGCAGTACATCTAGAATTACAAATAACATTACTGCCACTAAAAATAAATGTAAAACTTATGAAGAAATAGCCACCCCCAAGAAATTCTTCTTTTATGTAGTAAGTTATGCATGTTCCATTAAAACAAAATTATTTCTATAAATCATTTACACACATAGACTAAATAGTTCCAGTGTGTCACTTGTTCAGCATTTTGACGACTCCATCAATCAATATTTCAACAAGTCTCTTATTTTGAATATTGAAATAAATAACTGAATAATTTGGAGGAAAGCAAAATAAAAAGTACATAAATAGTAAACCCATTTATTATTGAACCTGATATGTCAGCAATGAATCTCACATGAATTAATTAAGATCAAGAATGATTATGAATAATATCCACATTTAATGAACAATTTCAATACATACTAACATTTAAGGGGTATTAAAAAGTAGAATTGGGCCAGTAGGTGTTGTGGAGTTGGCTGGATCCCACATGGCCGACTGTGAGGTTCAAGTCCCAGAACCGGCAACTTGAAACTAACACCAGGTGATTGTGTGTGCGTGGCCAAAATCCCAAGGGTAGAATAAATGAGAAGGGGTTTTGGCATGGCGTTTCCCCCAAGAGGTGATTTCTCACTTTCCCTCTCACTATCTGTCTCTTTCAGGTGGAAGCATGTACCCTATGACAAAATATTTTTAAAAAGAATGAGGCAAATGATCAGGTATTTAATCATAAATTTGAAATCTCAGATTGCTGACTTACAAAGGAAAATTATTTGGAAAATGAAATTCTTAATTCTTTGTCTATGCATTGGAAGCAACACTTTGATTAATTGAAAAGTAACAGTTAATTTAATGAGCTGAGTCTATAAACCACTTTGGGGGACATTATACACACCAAACAGTTTATCAGATACAAAAATGTAAACTTACCTGTTGATGAGAATGTATATGGTAATATCTTTGACTTGACTAATATGCACTGTATTTATGCTGGGAAAAGGCATTTTGTATGTGTTAAAGATGTGCATTGATTAAACGTAATAAAAAAAGATTAAAAAAAAACTATCAACTCTTTCCTTTCTCCCTTAGTAACCTAGTAAATAAAATTGAATTAATCATAAATCTTGGTTTATCCCTTATCTGTGGAATGGCCCACCTCTATTCATTCATCTATTCATTTGCTTTTATACACACACACACACACACACACACACACATAATTTACATTTAATCACTCTACATCTTTACAGTGTATAACATGGCTTTTCTTAGTACAAATACAGTGCATATCAGTCAAGACAATGACATTACCATATACATTATCATCAGCAAATAACTTCATTTTTGTGTCAATTAAATGTATTTGTTGTTTGTTTTTCCTTGTTCCACTTTTAATTGTAAATGTGGAAGCACTTGGGAGTTGGTATGCAAAGTCTAGAAACCATGTGTGTCCAATGAAAATGTTTTTCTTATGCTTTGAAAGGAATAGAAAGTGGATATTGAGAAAACTTTGTATATCTGTCATACCATAGTATAATACTAAAGTTTCTCAATAAACTACAAATGAAGCACTGTCTGTCTGTCTTTTTTTCTTTCTGTCTTTTAGAGAGAAAGACAGGATCCCCCAGGAAGGATGGCTACACCACTATCCATTCTCTTCCATCCTCCTCTTGAGATTTTGACCATGCATTCACACACATCTAGGGTGTTTTTCAAAGCCAAATTTGGGATTCAACTGTGCCATCAGTTATGGGATCCAGCAGCCTTAAACGCCATGCCAGTGGCTGGCCCTCAGGCACTGTCTTAATTAATTCTCCCAGTGACAGTGTGAGGGAGATATTATTTCCACTTGGAAAATGAGGAAATGAAAGTGCAGATTATAAATTATTCTAGGAACATCTAGCTAGAATGAGGGAAAACATCCACTGTTTGTCAGGTGAAACTTTTCTTTCTGGTTATCATTTACTGACTGATCTTGGGAAAATCATTTAACCTCTTTGAGTCTCAGCTTATTTATCTGCAGATGGTCATGAAAATGCCCACCTAGAAGTGCTGTTGGAATATGAGAATGCCTTCTGTCTAATAGTGCTAAGAACGTGAGCAATGGTAAAAGTTATAGTCATGATGATAACGATGAAAAGCACAGCAGCACAGGAATAAGATATCCAGTCTGGATTTAGCCCTGGATCTGTCTGCTTCTTCCTACTGATCTGCCTTTTAAAGCCCTTCCATGATCTTACCGTTTTTTTTTTTTTTTGTTTGTTTTTTTTTTTTGAGAGGTTTTGCTATAGGGCGTGTGCGCTTGCCAGATAGACAGAGAGACAGAAAGTGAGAAATCACCCCCCAGGGGGAGATGGCCATGCTGCAATCCCTTCTCCTCCGTTCTCCTCTAGGGATCTTGGGTACACCTGCATACGCACCTGGCGTGAGTTTAAGCCACCAGGTCCGGGACTCAAACCGCAGTCGACTACATGGGAGTCCAGTGACATATCCATTACACTAACTGCTGGTCCCCGACTATATATTTTTTTAACTTTGAATTAAGCACAATCCAAGAAATGGCAATTAAAAATGATGTTTCAATGAAACAGCCTGTTAATTCTATCAATCACTCCAATCAATAGACATAATGATCATTGTTTAATAAACCACTATTGAACAAAAAGTCAGTCAATTTTATGTTAGGATCCCTGAGCTACTGATGTAAATGAAACAACTTCTAGCTTTACTGACTTTTCTTATTTTGTTCCATTGACATTGCAGCTTTTTAAATAGAGCTTACATATTTCATCTGAAATAGTGGAGCTTAATGAAGACTCAAATCCTAGTGTTCCTGTTATGTTGATTGCCAGTAGACACTGTCTATTGCTGAACATTCTGCTTAAGGTATCAGGTTTTGTTTTTATCTTATTCAAGGTTCTGTAAAAGAACTTAGGGTTCTTTTTAAAAGTATAGATTTCTGGGCACCACCCAAGCCCTGTTGAATCAGAATTTATCCTGGTAGAACCCAACCATCTGCCTGTAATTCTCCCATATTAGTCTTACTCTCATATATCACATCCTTAATCGTCTCTGCTGTCCTATCTCCTTCCCGGGTATTTACAGTAATTCTAGAGGAATTGGGACAAAAATCTATTTACCTCTTATCTGAATGGTTTTAAAAGCTCTTTGTGTCATCCAAATTTTTGGAAAAAATCAAAACAAACAAACAAAAAGAATCTTTCCTGAGATTCTGCATATTTGCTAACAGAACAAAGCCTAATCGGTAAGTCTACAGAATCAAGTTATAATAAAATATAAAAATATAGGGAGGAAATCCAGAACCTCTAAAAGAATAAGAAGACAATTTCAAGCTTCGTCAGCATTCTCCCAAAGCTATGAGCACTACTACCTAAGAAAGCTCAGCATTCCTTTCTCGCTACACAGAGAACTGACCTCCAAACATGTTTTGCTGAGTCATTTCATAAAGGCATATTTAGCTGAATTAAGTTACCAGATTTAACAGATACCTTTACTTTTGAGTCCAGGCTGTGGCTTCCAATCAGTACAATGCTGGCCCAGGAGAACTGACCACAGGGACCACCTTACACTTTAATTAGTATCTTTTTTAAAAAAATATATTTTATTTAACTTTATTTATGATTATTACTTTTAATTTGACCACAGAAAGACACACACAGAGAGAGAAAGAGAGAGAGAGAGGGAAAGTGAGAAAGCACGCTGCCAGATCCAGGACTCGTAGCACTTTGAACCAGGTCAGCCATGTGGGAGTCCAGCGTTTTTAACCACCACTCCACCTGGGGGGCCCTTCATATATTAAACCTGATATGTAAACAGTTATGCTCTCTTAGGCCCAATGCTCAAACTGGCAAAAATATTAAATATTATCCATTAAATTGCCAAAGCCGTTTACATGCTATCCTAACTAGATTAAGAGGCCTTAGAAGGTAAAAACAACCTATGATTTTTCTACTGTAGGAAAATGTACATAAAATTTACCATTTCACCCATTTTTAAGTGTATGATTCTGTGGCATGAAGGAAATTAGCATTGTTATGCTGCCATCACCACCCATCTCCAGAACTCTGTATCTTGCAAAATTAAAACTCTGTATCCATTAAACCATGACTCTCATTTTCCCCTTCCTACAGCCTCTGGCAATTTCCATTCTAACTTCTGTCTCTATGACCTTGACTACTTTAAGCACGTTATATAAGTAAAATCATACAGGATTTGTACTTTGTCTTATTTAGTTTTCCATTTGCTGCTTAATAACAAATGATGGCTTTTCTACAAGAGATATTCAAAAAATATTTTTTGATATAAACTATTACTATTTGAATACTTGGGTTCCAGTTCGAAAAAGTTTTAGTTTCAAAGTGCGATATTGCATTTTCTCAGGTAGGAAATGTGAAACATTAAGAAATTCAACAGTTTCGAGGGGGAAAAAAAGCATAAAAGGAAAAGAACTCCATAAAATTAGTGCATTCCATAGGAAACTGAGTTGAGTAATACATAAATGTATGATAATTATTTAATCATCTCATTAAGAGCAAAGATCTACTGTCTTGCTTTTGTCTGATAACTTGTCTACCATTAGACAGTACCAAGTCTGCACCTGGTATTCCTCACTTTCCAATAAATTGTCTACACATGGCCTGCATATTCCTAATGAGAACTCCTTCCAAGAGCCCTAGAAGTCCCCATATCACCCAAAGTCCCTCATATTTCAAACTTAACTACACATAATGAAGATCTATCTTTCCTTTGGGATACCTCTTGCTAATATTTGTTATACTTAATCTCTCATATAATAAAATATTAGGTCATTATATTTTTATATTTAAATATAAACTAGATAAGATCAAAAACATTGTAGGAAGTCACATTATATTAACTTTTCAGTCCTGGTATTTATGATGTGTGTGCTGGAAAGTTGTTGGAAAATTAAAACATAGGAGTCACATGATCTGGTTATTGACCAACCCAGAAATCAAGAGTAGACACAGAGAGATCAGTAAAAGAATAGTTTAGCTTGATAGTACAAAAATGGTGAGAAATGGCAAGATATAAAATATATTTGACCAAGATGCAGATGTTACACAATTGGAAATGAGGGCTGGGAAGAGAGAGGGGTTTGGCATAACTATTTTTTTCCTTCTAAGCAGCTCAATTATCGTGGCATTTACTGAAGTGGGAAAGGTGAGGGTGGAGGAAGGGTCAGATATTTGTAGATGGGAATCAGGATATCAATAGTGGACCATGTTAAGTTAGAAATTCCTATGTCATAGCCAAGTGAGGAAGTTGGGTAGTAAGAAAGGTCACATAACATCCTAATGTTTAAGGGAAGCCAGTCTCAAGATACACATTTGCCGGTCATCACCACATAAGTAGTATTTGAAACTAAGGAACCAGATAAAATCACCCAGGGACTGAATGTAAGTATTTGAAGAATATATTTCTGTTAGCATACTAGTCATATTTGATTTTCATTCTTCATACTGTGAGTGTTGCTGACTAGAGAACAAAATGGACTATGTATCAACATCTTTCTATCTATCTCTGTCTGTCTATTTATCTTTCTTTCCACAGACCCCTATATATAACTGCACTAAAGAAAAAATGAACTTGTACTTTGCAGTTTCTTGAATAAGCACACTAAAATTTCTCTGCTTTATGACAAACTAGTACATTTTTTTCTTGTAAGTCATACATAATTGAAAATAGCAAACAGCGTACTGTCACAAAGAACTTTTTATGTGATCATAAAAGATCCTCCCACACATGTTAGTATTGGTCATAAATAGCACACCAATATCAGAAGTAAATAGCATGAACAAAAACTGTCATTATATTTTAAATGAGGACATATCAAATTCCACCATATTATGGTTGCTAATTAATTCAATTCTATTAAAATATTCCTTGTGTATCTGGCACTGTGCAAAAGGAAAGGGCATGAAGATGAACAAAACAACTCACCAGAACTGTAGCCCACAGCTCAGTAGGGGATAAATTTAGTTCAATAATCTTATGTTACTAAGTCTGCAATTACACATTGAGATAAAAAATATTTAGGATGGTGACACGGATATGTGAAAACATCATGTAACAATAACTGACAAAAGGAAAAGTCTTTTTAAAATACTATTTACTTTTATCACCTATAGGATTGATACTCTTTTAAATAACTTCTATGTTTTAGCTCTCTAATAATTTTTCAATGCACACATGACGATTTCACTCAAATATAGAATTCTACAATGCTAGTTTCAAATTAAGTCAAGGACGCTGTCCATGGTGCTAGTAAGTAGTTGTAGGAAAAGCGAGACAATTTATGATTAATAAATCGAAGTTTTCATACCTGAGCATACCGCAGAATTACCAAAAAGCTGCACTGAAGATATACTGAATTATAATCCCTAAGATAAAAGCCCTAGAGAATAGTGTTTTTAGGTATCTATCTTCTACATGAATCTGACAAGAAGTTTTCAGAGTTTTCTAGGACCGCCATCCAGAGTAGTGCGTTTTCAATCATAGTATGTAATGAATATTTGGGGAGCTTTTAAAATTATTCATAACCAGATCCTTCCCTAGAATAATTAAATCAGAATCTTATAGAGAAGAAACCCAATAATGAGTATTTTTCCTCAAGCTTCCCAGGTAATTCTAACAGACAGTCAGAAGCCACATGAGGGGATGTGAATTAGGAAATGACAATATTGTCTATTTTATGAATCAAGAATAATCAAGAAGGTTACCTCTAAAGAGTTTATGGTGTCAACACACACATATTAAATTTTGCCTGTGACATTCAAAGCAGCTAAAACTGTGTATACAAATATTCAGATGTTTCTGTTATGTTTTATTAACATGTTCATTAAAAACCTACAAAAATTGATGAAAGAAAACTGATTAGCTTGAAACCAATAACTCTGTAATAATCTCTTCTCCACGTAAATGTATATTTAGTCAGGATGTTTAATCACAATGATTTGATTGAAAATACAGTATCTTTTAACGTCCTTGTAAAAGAAAACAAAATCTTTTTTTTTTTTTTTTTTTTTTTTTTTTTTGTGGCAGGGAGGTGTGGGCTGAGCATCAAGGGCAAAGCAAGGCTGGTGTCGTTTATTGTTTGCACGATGCACTGTCCCGAGCCCTGAAGTCCAGATGTGCCATTACAGGTGGCTGACTGCACCTCTATCTGGTTGTCATTTGATTTTTTTTTTCTTTTTGCTATAGGGCACATACACTTGCCAGAAAGACAGATAGACAGAAAGTGAGAAATTACCCCCTAGAAGGGGATGGCCATGCTGCAATTCCTTCTGCTCCATTCTCTTCTCAGACTCGTGGGCATGCACGCACACGTGCCCTGTGTGAGTTTAAGCCACCAGTTCGAGGACTAAACTGTGGCCGACTATATGGGAGTCCAGCAACATAACCATTATGCCAACTGCTGGTCCCCAGAAAACAAAATCTTAAGTGGTAAATTAAAGGTTTGCTTTCTCACATCTGTAGGAATATAAGAATTTGGGATTTGCTCTTATCATTAATTGCATTTCTCCCTTTATTTTTCTAGGTTAGGAGCCATTCAATAAGTAAAACTAATAATTAGCAGAAGGGAATAAGATATAAACTCCATTATTGGTCAGGAATAAAAAGAATGTGGAGAACAAAAGATGGATAGACAGGTGCAGTTTCACATTGATACAGCACTGAGAGGCGATCCATCCATGGAAGAACTTTCTACCTTTCCCTGGGGAAGAATGAGTGAGCAATAGCAAGAAGCTGGGAAAAAATTTTTTTTTTCTTTTCTCCTGAGGACTGACACATAAATTTTGCTCACAGTATAATGTGGAATAGTTTAATTATTCCTACCAAATGGATGTTTCCATTTTATAAAATATTAATCTATGAATAACTACAAATACAATTTGAGTACAGAGCAATTTGTCAGCTCAGGAGTCATATGTCTTTGGATAGTTAAGTTCCTGAATAGTTTGTCATAAGTAAACCATTCTTGAATATCAAGGGAATCTAAACATTGGTCTGGTATAGACTGACATTATTTTTTTAAATGCTCATTTTCATTAAGCCTTTTTGTTTTTCTTTGAAAGTACCTGTCATAAAGGCTCACTCCTCATCATCATTAGAGCAGTTCCAGAGACTTTGTTCCTGGAAACTGAAGGACATCCTGTAACCCAAGGGAGAGGCTCATCTTACCTTGGTTATCATCCTATTTTCAATGTTTTTTTTTTTTTTTTTTTCCATAATGCCCCAATCAACCAGTTGATTTGATACATTCAATCAACTAATTGGTCAAAATGGTTACATAAATGGATTCATTATCAGAATTAGTTTATCTACCAGTATGATACATTTCAAACTAAATGTTTAAAAGGCACCTGGATATCTACGTAGAATGTAATTTTAACTTGTTCGGTGGTATGATACTGAATCTTTCTACAACAGCTCCTTGTACCACTCACTGGCCCCGTCAATGCCTTATTTATGATATTTAATGAATGAGTTAAATAAGAGAAGATTGTATGGTGACCCTAATAGCTCAGGTGCACTGAATCTGACCTTTGCACTACTATATGAGTGAGTGATCCTTGAATCTAATCACAATTTTCCCAACCGAAAAAAAAAAACAAACAAACAAAAAAAAAACAGTGTGAGAAACAAAATCATGGGAAATAAAACAAAGAAAAGATGCCTCTCTCATAATTTCTAAATATGCATCCTCTGGTAAATATTCATAAAAGCAAACAACATGGGGGAAAAGAAGGACTCAAAAAACAGACTATGAGAGGTTTGGTAGGTGGGGTGGTGGCTAAAGTGCTGGACTCGCACATGGTCAGCTGCAATTTGAGTCCAGAACCTGGTGATTTGCATTCTCACTTTCTCTTTCTCTCTCTGTCTCTGGTCAAATTAAAGAAATAAGTAGTAATAACAAATAAAATAAAAAAATAATTGCTAAAAAACAGACTATGAGGTTAAGTGGTTAAAGTTAGAAATAATTTTCATTTAACTATAGGTACTCAGTATCTGTTCAGTGCCAAATATTGCTGGTGGTTAATGATAAGAACTCCAACTAAGGACATGTTAGTGCAGATGAAAGTGGTGGTTGGTTACAGAGTGTAGTAGTGATAATAATCGTAATGAATTTGATAATTTTGTGAAAATTATTTAGTTTTTTTATTGAAATCTTAAAAATAAAGCTGACTAGGGACCAGCAGATGGCATAGTGGTTACAATGTTGGACTCCCACATGACTGACTGCGGTTTGAGTCCCACACCTGGTAGCTTGAAACTTACACTAGGAATATGCACACCTAAGATCTCAGGAGGAGAATGGAGAAGGGATTACAGTATGGTCATGCCCCATGAGGGGTGACTTCTCACTTTCTCTCTGATCATTTCTATCTCGCTCTCTGGTGAGCACATCCACTTAAGGCAAAAACCTCTAAAAAATTAAATAAGAATAAATAGTTGTCAGGCAGGGCAGCTACTATTTATCCTCATGTTTTAAGTAAGTCAAATAAGACTAAGAATTATGGGTATATAGCAGTAATATTCTAACTCTGTGAAGAATCAAAACAAAGAGAAATAGTTTAGTATAAGTAGCCTAAAACTCAAAATAAAAGTCCAAGTCTCAGCATAGGGTCAAGATGAGCAAAACGAAACTGAATGGATGTTAAGTCAAGCCCTTTAGGCTTCTGCCTCATTGCCCACCAAATTGAGTCATTAGCTTGAGACACAAGCAGGTCCAGTTGTAAGGGGCATTGGCTCAGTGGGTTCGCACTTGGCTCTCATCGGCTCAAGAATCTCATTTATCAACTCAGTCTTTTCAACTAAGCACCAAAATACACTGAAATAAGCAGAGGGAAATCTGGGTGACTGCATTTTCCTCTGAGCAAGGAGATATGTAAATGGCTTAAATACAAACCTCATGTTTTATTTATCATGGCTCAAGTGATAAAATTTTAAGGGAAGTGTCAAGGAAGGCAGACAGATGATTTTACAGGCCTTGGGTACTTCTGCTGTACATATTTCTTCAGTTTTCCTGAGTAACATCATTTAACCTCCAAGTTCCCCTTCTTTACAAGAGAAAAAAAGTCCAATTTGTTTCCTCACTGAGACTTACAGGAAAAATAATAAAAGTGATTGAAAAGGACTTTTCAAGAATATCATTAAAAGTTTATGACATATATACAACCAGCAGGCACAGAGATTCAGACTCCAATGTAATACAAAGCTTAGAATTTAATACAATAAGTGAGGGAAGACAAAATCAGATATCAAACTAGATGACCAAAGCAGAGCAGAGCTACCCACCCACTGTGAATATAGCCAGCAGGAATCCACATGCCCTGAAATGAGATGAGAATATTTTTGTTGAGCAATGGAAACCTTCCCAAAAGCTACTTATTCCACTGCATGATTCTGAATCATTTTACAGATGGGAAAAAGGTGTCTTCTTGCATGCCTTCCAGAAGCAGCAAGACAAATTTAATCAATGACAAATCTATAAAATTTTGGTTACAACAGATGTTGAAATTGTGCCTAAATCGAGAGGTGTTATAATGGCAAGTGCAATAAGAATAATGGTGCTATTTATCAAAATGAAAGCCAAAAAAGAGGAATTTTCAGTACTTTGAAGGGGCAAGCAGACATTAGGTAGTATTTTTCATTCACTTTGGTAGTAAGGTATGTAGTATAATAGGTTGACTACCTGGCTATGTCAACAAAAGAATTATCTCTTAAGAACATCTCATTACTGATGCATGAGTTGAGCCTTCAAGAGAATTAGATCCAAGCTTCAGTTCTCTCATATTGTGCTTCCTATTTGCCCTGACTCCAGTAGTCCACTCTGCACCCATTCTCGAGAGTCACCTTACAACTCTTCTCACCACACCAGATGTCCAGCTCTTTCTAGGTCGTGACCCAGTGGTGGATGAGGATGGTCATCGTCGGAGTCACCTGTTACATGAAACCCAAGATCTGACCTCTTTCCAGAGCTTTTCAAGTAAACAGAGGCCAGCACTCCTTTCTGTCCTTGGTAGGGTCTCCATTTATCTAGTACAAGGATACAGCACTTCACTCTTTTCCCCTATTTTTATTATATTCTTCCTGTTCTATTTAATGTGAAGCTTTTGGTCTAGCCTGCCTGTCGTGGCTATTAAGTTGTTAAAGTGTAAAACAAAGGTAAAGATTTGTTTTTCAAGACATTCAAAGCTTTTAAGCCGATTATCTTACTTTAGATTGTAGTTTTGAATGTTAGAATCTCTCTCTTATAGAATTCCTTCCAAAGAACAAATTATAATCGCTACTCTGAATCCTGAGGCACAGTAGGGTGAGGGTCAGGTGCTTAGAAAGACAAAAGGAAATGCACACAAATAATCGTCAAGGGACAGAATTTCAGTGAGATGGGAGGAGTAAGATGAAGAGATCTGCTGTACAATATGGTCACTACGCTCAACGACAATTTATTGTACACTTGAAAATTGATAGACTAGACTTTAAGTGTTATCACCAAAAATAAAATAAAAATAAGTACACGGTGCATGTATGTTAATCAGCTTGAATTAGGCATTGCAAGAAAGCCAGCCACAGAAAGGCAAACACTGTGTGATCTCACTTACATGTGAAATCTAAAAAGGCCAAGCATAGAAATAGGTATAGAATGGTAATCATTCAGGGCTGGGCATGGGAGGTACCTTTTGATCAAAAGGTACAAAGTTTCAGTTAGAAGGAAAGAATAAGCTTAATGATCTATCATACAGAATGGTGACTGTAACAAATAATAATGCATAACATATTTCAAAATTGCTGAGTAGCTTTTAAATGTTTTAACCACAAATACAAAACTGATATGTAGATGAGGTGACAAATTTGTTTTAATCATTGCACAATGTGAAAATTTATGAAAGCTTCACACTATATCTATAAATATATATAATTTTTTGTCAGTTAATAACAAACTGTAGGCCAACTGCAGTGGCCTAGCAGTAGTGTACTGTACCTTGATGCTGAATGCCACAGGGGAGGGTCCCATGTTTAACTTTTTAAATTCTCCCTGTCACACTGGGCATGCATTCACATGCCCATGACCCCAGCTGGCTGAGCTGAGAGGGGACCATTGCATGAGGACCTTGTGGGGTTACCTCTCTTTCTCTCTCACTCTTTCATGAAAAAACTAAATTAACTTTAAAAAAGTTGATACATTCTATCGTGCACCAAAAATACATAAAATTGCATTTGCCAATAAAAATAATTTTCAAAATATTCTCCATAACCTTTGTAGACGATGATCACAGTGCCTGGAATATATTAAGCATTCAGTAAATCACACTTACTGCTATTTTTAAAATAATAATAATTTATCCTAATAACATTTAATGGTAATGCCAACTTCTCTTCAAATAATTAGTGTAAACATCTTGAAATTGTGATATGAGTAGCCAATGTTTTTGAGTAAATTAATAAGAGGAGCTCTCATTCTTTGTTCATTTTACTGAGATTGAAACATCATTCCATCTCATATGAACTGACAAAAATTATTACTTGTGAACTCGGAGTCTAGAAAGACCAGAACAGCCTGGGACTAGTGGATTCCAGATCAGATTCTCCTAGGCAGCCATCTCCACTGTTATGAAAATTGGTTTAAGGGCCAATCAAGGGTGTTGCTGAGTCTTTGTAGGACATGTCCTGATAAATAGCAGGTAAAGTCATGTAGATCACACAGGGTTGTTCTGGGACCCAAGATAAATTTAGAATTGCCTTAGAGATATCAACTCCCCACGAGACCAAAGCTGCTGACCATTGTAAAGAGATGATCATTATTGACAAAGAAAGTTGCATTCCCCAAATATTTATTTCATGAGGACATTCTGCTTTCAGAAAGCATACATTTTTAAAATGTTGTGCAAATAGAAGTTCTAACGTTAGAAAGAAATCACCTCCTGAGGAAACCACTCTGTACTGGTGTAAATCTGAGACCCACGCTTGAGATGATGCTGCACTGCAGTGACAAGGCAGGCGCTGCTGTGACATCCCGAGATGTGACAGCAACGAGCAATGCAGTAAACACAGCTCTCCTGTCCTTCATATGACAGAGTGGGTCAATGTGGCAAAACGTGGTTTTTCCCAGTAGCCTAGATCAGCATTCAAGCCTAGGCTGCCAGGCAGAAAACATGTCGTTACAATGAGCACCTCCCATGGCAATCTGTTAGTCTCCATTTGGATTAATTATGGTTGTAGAAAAGGCTTCACCCTGCTAGTGAACTGTATCAGAGAAAGCCCCATAAGACTGTCTACATTATTATTGCTTGTCTCATTTGTTCACTCCTTCAGCTTGACTTGAGACAGACTCAATGTAGTATTACAAAGCAGATATTTTCAGAAAGTCTACCATAGCTTTTTAAAGGAACTGAATGAAATGCTCTGCTCTCTATCCCACTGAGTAACAAATGCTTGTATCACAATCTGGCACTGAATCCTGATGGTCTCCCTGTTCTTTTCTCCCCTGAGGTCATCTGTCTCAATGGAAATGAATCATGGATAGAAAAGAAATCAGAAATGATGTGGAAATGCATTTTAAATCTTTGTCTTTATCAAAACAACTATAAATCACAGCTGCAGAGGGCAAGGAGAAAAGTGCCTGGCTTGCCCACACCACTTTCCCAAATTATTTTTTTATTCTTCTTTTAAAAACTAAATCAATAAAATGAAAAAGAAGTAAAACAAAATTTAACTTGCCAGTCAAATAGTCGGTTATCAAGAGTGAGCAAGTCACAGTTATAAAATAAGACATATCTGAAGCCCTCTCCTCAGTGGCAACATAAAGTGCTAAAAAAATTTCTCATCTATGAAAGTTCATACAAAAAAAAGTTTGAACTTGTATAAAATGTCTGTTTCACAAGGCAGTACCTGAATTACTCACTGACCATCTTTTTTTTTTTTTTTTTTTTTTTTTTTTTGGAGAGGTTTTTCACTATAGGGCGCGTGCGCTCGCCAGACAGACAGAGAGAGACATAGAGACAGAAAGCGAGAAATCACCCCCCAGGGGGGATGGTCACGCCGCAATCCCTTCTCCTCCATTCTCCTCTCGGGATCTTGGGCACGCACGCACACGCGCCCGGCGTGAGTTGTAAGCCACCGGGTCCGCGACGCGAACCGCGGTCGACTACGTGGGAGTCCAGCGACATAGCCATTACGCTAACTGCTGGTTCCCCTCACTGACCATCTTTTGAGCAGAAGTTCTTAAACCTTAGCTTGCGTCTAAATCACTTCCAAGGCTCCTGAAAGTACCTTCCCACCTTTAGAGTTCTGGTGAGATCCATGAACTGGCAATATTTTCTCATGAGTTGACAATTTTAACATATGCCAGGGGGTGCTGATGCCAGGGACTATACTGGGAGCCGGCTACATAGCTTCATGGGTACTCCTGGCCAAGTTCATCCCCAAATTCACTGCTTCCCAGGAGAGGAGGACTAATTGATCTCACTGGGAAGCCTTTGGGATAGGCTTCACTCAGCTGTTCCTTTTATTACTTTCAGCTTAGTGGGAAAGGCTCTTCCTTTCTGATAAAGGCTTAGGAAGTCTAATTCTGACAACAATTTCAGAACTATCAAAGCATAATTTTCAAAAGTCAAAAATTTCAGTCACTGCAAATGCATAGTTAATATGAATCAAAGATTTATTTAAGGCAGTAATGAGAAAAAGAAGAGCTAGTAATTCAAAAGAGTGATTCAAAAGAGTATGAGAAGATGGAAGCATTTATAGTTTATCATAGAAATCTAAAATAAAGTGAGTATTTCTGGACCCCACCTTTGGGGTTTCGGATTTAGCAGGTCTGTGTGGGGCTCAGGAGTTGGCAATTTTGATGACTGCCTGACTCCCAGGGGATGCTAATACTCCTGGTCTGGTGATCACACTGGGAAAGCTACAGGATTTCAGGGGTACTCCCTACCATGTTCATACTCCAATTCACTCCTTTCCAGGAGGATGCTTGCAATGTAACATGCAAAAGTGGTCCATGTGTTATGGTGCAACCAAACTACAACGTTTGGGGTTATTTTTCCTACTGAATAGATATTACATCTCTTTTCAACAAGAGCCATTCGTGACATATAAATCCATATGCTAATATATCACTTCACAGAGTCTGGGACCTAATTCACAATAAATAGTAGATCAAACAAACTACATTCCTCTAGAGCAGGGGTTTGGTAAACTATAGACAGTGAGCCAAATCCAATCCACTGCTGGTTGTTTTCTGTTTCTGTTTTTGTTTTTTAACAAAATTTATTGAATCATAGACAAACTCATCCATGACATAGGTTTATGGCTGTTACAATAGCAGGAAATAAGTATCTCTACATAGGCTTATGATAATTCTCTATTGTAGCATTTAAAGTTCATGTAGCCATTCTCTTATTTTCCAAGTTTAAATGAAGTTTTTTTAACAGGAAAAATCAGATCTAAATGAAGAATCATACTAAGAGGCATTCAGAAAAGGAAACAATGCCAGATGGATGTGTATTATATCAATTTAGCTAAAGGGAAAGTAAATTTACTAAAATCCCCTTCCCTGAAATCAAGATGCCTCCTCAGCTCAGCTGAACTTCAAACAGGTGACCTCCTGACTCTGCCTCTGGCTTCTCTTTTCTGAGTCTTTATTGTAGAAAACCTTAATCGTAAATTATTTTATCTGCTCCTTTGGGATGTAAATCATTTTAAAAGCATTTTGTCAGTTTTACAGCTTAAGACTGTCTTTCTCTCAAGGTCCTAGAAACTAACCTTCTGAAACAAAATCATCAAAGGAGATAGCACCCCCATCTCCCAGTCTCTGTAGGAAGGTAGGAGCCTAACTTCAGTGGGCCTTGTTCCAAGTTGTAAAACTTCTTCCTGTCATTAAGATAAGAGAAAGCTAATTTTCCTTTGAATAAGGCCAGTTACCAAATATAGATGGCCTTCAGTTTACTACTTTCTATTTACTTCTCTAATCTTTTTTTTTCTTTTATATATTTTTACATTTTTCCCAGTGAGGGTAGCGGGGAGGAGATCAGGAAAAAGAAAAAGAAAAACAAAACAAATGGAACACTTAACAGAAACGAAAATGAAGTTATCCATTGATGATAATATATATGGTGGTATCTTTGACTTGACTAATACGCACCGTATTCGTGCTGGGAAAAACCATGTCGTACACTGTAAAGATGTACAGTGATTAAACATAAATTTTAAAAATATTAAAAATAATGCAAAACATAATGATATAGAAGTTAACTTTGGAAGAATACACAGATTGTAATAGTTAAAAAATGTTTTAAAACAATTAAAAAAATTCTCCCAGTGAATTGTGTTCTGTCTCTCTCTCTCGCCCCCTCATTGCAACAACCCAAATAAAGATTTTCTTGCTTGTTTAACATTATCTGATTCAATTTTTGCTTTGTATTTCCTGCATACTTCCCTGTTAGCATGGACTACAAGAGAATTTGGGTTGACATTGGAAGGTAGAAATGAGACAGCAGCTATGTTCTTACACTTAGGTCAGTGCCAGGCACCAAATGCTATTGCAGCCAAACCCATAACATCTTTAGCCCCTGTTAAATTTTCTTCTTCATTGTCAACAAATCTTTGGCTAGTGTTTGCAGCAACTGAAGTAGCAGCTAGAATTCCAACACCTCGAACTTCTGCCAGATCTCCCTAAGCTCTTCAAATCCCGACATCAGCTTCTCCAGCTGGTTATTACTGGAGTTGGAGGCTTAGTTGGAGGTGTTGAGAGATAGATTATGATCTAGCCCATCCTTGTCTATTCTGTTAGCTTTTATACACTATTGCATCTCTCTCTTGTGATGTTGTTATTTTCTATTTCCTGTCTTCAAACCCAGAACCAGACATGGAAGCAATAACCGTACATAAGCTATTTATCCAAATTTCACAATTGTATTGGTTTAGAGGCAAGTGAATCAAATTAGGAGTCAAAATTACCTACTTGGCTAGCCAATCATGGTATCCCTAGAAATAAAATAGATTGGAAGTTATTAGAGTCTTACTTGGTTAATACACACAGAAAATCCTAGGTCTAGTAAACAGAAGCTGGACTTAAATTATTACAACTCAGAAATCATGCCCTTTAAAAAAATTACAGGTGTGAGATGGTTCACAGATACAGAGCCCTTTAAATGAAGGGAAGGTCAGGTATTCTTGTGATCGAAGCCTATTATACACGTAACAATTTATCATAGAAAATCTCTAGCTATCCCCCAAAAGGATGTGCAGCTTTCTTATCATAGTAGTTGTGCATTGCAGAACAAGAAATAATCAGACTTTTGAGGGATTATCACATATTGGTTCTGGACTTAAATTAATTTTTGTAGACCAAGATGTCACTATGGTTACCAATAATTGTAGGGGTTAATGGAGGTCAGAGATCACTGGAGTTTTGCCTGGAGTCTACTTCACACTGCACTAGCAAATTTCCAAACTCATTCTGTGAGTAATTTCCCAGATCCCAGAATGCATGATTGGGATAGATATGCACAGCAACTGGCAGAACTTCACTTAGGTTTCCTGATTTGTAAGGTAAAATGGAAAGCCAAGAAGACACCATTAGAACCTCCCAAATAGTAAACCAAAAACTATATTGCATTCAAGAGGGATTGGAGAGATTAGTGTCACCATTAAAAAAAAAAATGCAAGGGTAGTAATTCCTACCATATCCCATTTAACTTGTCTATTTGGCCTGTTTAGAAGACAGATGGATCTTGGAGATGATAGTGGATTTCCATAAACTTAACCAGATGGCAGTTTCAACTGCAGTTGCTCTTTCAGATGTGGCTTTGTTACTAGAGCAAATCAACATATTCCTCAGCATATGGTACAAGGACTATTGATCTGGCAAATATTCTTTGTTCCATACGTGTTATTAAAGTCATCTGAAGTTGTTTACTATCAGCCATCTAAGCTAGTAATATATCATCACTCTTCTACATGAAGCAATAATGTTCCTCCAGCATTATGTTAGAGTCTCCTATAGGAAACTTGATTGCCTCTAGATTCAGAAAATACCATGATGATCCATTTATATATAATATTTAACTTATTGTTCAGGGTGAAAAAGTAGTAGCAACTATCCTAGATGTTATTTATAAACACCTTAGCCAATGAATAGGAAATGAAATTTCACAAAAATTTAAGAACTTCACATGTCATTACATTTCTAGTGATCCAGTGATCTGGGGAATGTTGATCTATTAATTCCAAAATGAAGTATAAATTATTGTATTTGACCCTCCCACCACTGAAGAAAGAACACTATTTGGATTTCTTTGAATGTTGTATACAAAATATGCCTCATTTGGACATATTACTCTGACCCTTTTACCTAACAACTAAAAACATTCTTTTAGTTTTAATGGAGGTCCAAAATAAGAGAAAGGCTATATGGAAACTTTTTTTTTTTTAGTCCATAAAAGTGTTTCATAGAGCAAAGCTATTCCTTTCTTTGAAGATAATTATTGTCCTTTGGAAAAGCAGCTTCTTAGGCTGGGTTCATGGCACAGCAGTAAAACCCTGCTCAGGATAAACTAGATCTCACATGGTAAATGTGTTTCAGATCCCAAGTCCAGTCAGCTTGAAAACACTCTAGACACACAAGCAAGTGCCCAAGGTCCTGCAGGCGCGAGAACTAGAGCAGGGGGATCACGGCACCATCAGAACCTGTGGTTGGAATGTAAATTAGTACATTCTCTGTGGAGAATGATAGGAGGTCGCTCAGAAACCTACAAATAGAACTGCCATATGACCCAGTAATTCTACTCTTAGGCATCAACACAGAGGATACGAAATCCTCGTTTGGAAAAACACTTGCCCATTCATGTTTCTTGCAGGATTATTTTTAATTACTAGGACATGGAATCAACTCAAATGTCCACGAACAGATAAGTGGATAGAAAAAATGTGGGGCAAATATACTATGGAATAATATTTAGCCATATAAAATGAGACCTTGATGTTTGATAGAAAGTGAATATGTATGAAAGATTTAATGCAAAGTAAAGCAAGCCAGACTGTTTTAAAAACTAATTAATTAATTATTTTTTTACATTCAATTCCTGTGTATCATTACAGCATAACAAATTAATTTTCCCATCATGAATACACTGCATACTGGTCCTGTAGAAGACATGACCATTTACATTATAATCAATAGATTTATTTCCATTTGGGTCCCTTAAATGTTTTGCTTCTTTCTTTGAAAGACAGACATTAAATGTCCCCACTCAGTATATACTGAATGTCTGCATTCTATAGCAGTAACTGAAAAATTAGAAGATATGATAGCAGGGAGGGCAACTATAGATACTAGAGACAGTTCTTGGGGATAATAGTGGCTGGGTAACAGGCAACGTGAGGGAGGGGATCAGGGGAAAAATGAACAACTTTAATAAACATAAAAATTCAGTACATGGGACTAAACTGATGAAATACAATATTATGACTTTTGACTACAACATTACTGATCTTCTTCTATACTTTGTTTTCCAGAGTTAAGGATTTTTGTTTTCTCTTGAGTTGTCAACAGGTCCATGTACCTAATATTTGAACAGAATCCTAACCTGTTTCCTGGCCTTAAGTCTTAAGCAAAGTTCTCTTAACCTTTCCTGATTTTGATCTATTAAAGCTAAAACTGCCTTTCTTGAAATGAAAAAATATATTTAAAAATACCTATTTAATGACCACATTAAACTATATAGCCTCAGGTAGGTGCTACTTTATAGAGAATTGTACTCACAGAGTTTCATGCCTAAAGTGAACATGTGTTCACAGATAAGTATATATCAGCGGAACTTGCTATTGCATAGATAGAATGTATTGCCATACCCACCACACTTGCCTGACCTTACACCATCAGACTTTCACTTGTTTTGCTCTCTTCCAAACTCCTTGCATGGTTTAATGTTCAATTCAGATGAAGCTATAAAGTAGCACCTTGTTCACTTTTTTGCCAATAAAGACAGAGGTCCTTCTCTGAATGAGGAATTATGAAACTCACTGCAAGATCGCAAAAGGTTATTGAACAAAACAAGCAATATATGATTGATTGATTGATTTCTGTTATTTATATAAATAAATGACCTTCGAAAAACACAGAAAAAATACCTCATGACTTTTCCAACCACCGAATACAAATCAATGAGCTGAGAAAGTTACATAGATAGGAGGAGCCAGGTAGAAAATCCCAGAGCACAAGCAACAGTATTGGGTGCACATATGCACATATAACTCAAACAAGAGTTTGTCAATGCCAAACAAGACCTCTTTTCTTATATTTATATTAATTATATCTCTAAAGCATGAATTTTCTATTTTTGATGGGATACAGAAGAATATAAATATGTATATATTTATCAAGATATACATATATATACATATATATATATATATATATATATATATATATATATATCAAGACAAATGGACAGAACATTTAGAAAGAGAAGAAAATGTGTGCTTTGAAGGTCAAGCCACTGGAGATCATGATCTGCATCCCCAGCCCTTTTTGGAGGCACAGGTGGTTGGGCATCTAGATCCTGGAGCCAGACAGCATAGATTTCAGTTCTGGCTCTGCTGCAATCCAGCCGCAGTATATTACTCAGCCTCTCTTCATATCCATGTTATCATCCAATAAATGGGTTGGTAATTGTTATGAGGTTTATTTATGTTAGTACTTATGAAATGCTTAAAGGAGTATTTGGCAAGTTGAAGTGTTTTGTAAATACTAGAAGCTGAGGAGATGTGGGGGAAGAAAGGAGTTTGAGCAGGCTATTCAACAGTTAGAAAAGGAGAAATAGCTTCTAGTGTTCCATTGAACAGTAGGTGATTATAGTTAACAATATGTATTTATTTTAAAATAGCTAGAAGAGAAGATTTTAACTTTCTCACTATAAAGAAGTGATAAATACCTGAGGCAATGGATACACTAATTACCCTGATTTGATCATTACAAATATATATATCAAAACATCATTCTATACCCCCAAAATATGTACCACTATATATGTTAATTAAAAATAAAGTACATAAAAATTCAAAATACTTCACATATGGTAAAGCATGACACTCGATAACTCTTTAATAAGATAAATACTTTTTAGACACCTGTAACAATTTATCATCGGCCAGGACCAAGTCACATGTCATCTCCTTTGCGAGGCTATTTTCAATTATTCAATCATCAAGTATTTTTTTTCCAAAAGTACTTTTTAAATACCTCAAAGGTTTATAGTAGTGTACATATCCATAGCATACAAAATGAATCTTCTCAGCTTAAACTACACCGCATATCAGTCCAAAGACATTACCATACGCATCATCAACAGATAATCTTCCATCTTTGTGTCTGTTAAATGGTTTTTTTCTCCTTGATTCCCTCCCTTCAACCCTCTAGTGCCCACCCTCATCCTACATTGTCTCTCGTATCCAGAGATGCTTGCCATGCTTTTATACCTTTCAACCTCACTAAGCATTACTTCTCTATTCATCCACTTTCTTTTTTTTTTTTTTTTTTTTTTTTTTGGAGAGGTTTTTCGCTATAGGGCGCGTGCGCTCGCCAGACAGACAGAGAGAGACATAGAGACAGAAAGCGAGAAATCACCCCCCAGGGGGGATGGTCACGCCACAATCCCTTCTCCTCCATTCTCCTCTCGGGATCTTGGGCACGCACGCACACGCGCCCGGCGTGAGTTGTAAGCCACCGGGTCCGAGACGCGAACCGCGGTTGACTACGTGGGAGTCCAGCAACATAGCCATTACGCTAACTGCTGGTTCCCAGCTATTCATCCACTTTCTATCAGACATCAGGGTCTCATTGTTTTTGATGGCTGAGTAGTATTTCATAATGTATATGTGCCACACTTTTTCAATCTATTCATATGTATTTGGACATTGGGTTGATTCCATGTCTTAGCAATTGTAAATGATGTCACAATAAGCATGGATGTTTTAATTGTTTTTCTAACTGAATGTATTCCTATCCTTTGGATAGACATCCAGGAGTGGATTTGCTGGATCATATTAAAGTTCTATTTGTAGGGTTTTGAGGAACCACTATGTTGTTCTCCACAGTGGCTATACTAATTTACATTCCTACCAACAGTGTAGAATAGAGTAGTATTCTAATATAATGGCTGTATTATAGGTATTTGCATTCCCACTGCAACCTTGTCAGCACTTGTCTTTTTTTTTTTTTTAATTTTAGTCATTATGACTGGGTTTAGGTGGTATTTACTGTGATTTTGTTTTGGATGTCCCTTATAAGGGTTACTTGTTTATAATTTATTTAAGAGGCTGAACTATATGCTTCTTTGGGCTTAAAAACATAAAAAGAATAGGTATTCAAGAAATGCTTTTCAAATTACGAAGAAGCAACTTGAATGGGTAACAGTACTAATTATGGACTGTACTACCTAAACTCAAATCCCAGTTAATTAGTAGCTGTATGACTTAGGCAGGTTATTCAACTTCTCCCATCCCTGTGAAATCAGCTGTTAATGAAAAAGATGATAATATCTAATTCTATGAGGTTTTACAAGAGATTTAAATACCTAATGACTGAAAAAATTATAGCACAATACATGGCACTTAATTATCACACCATTTACTGTATTACTATTATAAACCCATGAGCACATTTAACTTCTGACAAAACATTCTCTAAAGATGAAGTTATGATTCAACATATACAGATAGTATTAAAATCCTTGATATGTGAATGGGTATGTAACAGTTTTCCTGTGATTTGAAAAGATCAGAGCAAACAAAAATGAGACCAAAGCTTTAGTCTATCTAACTTACTACAAATCATTTTAATGCTATGTGAACAAAAGGATTGCAGTTCTGGGTCTCTGCCATATTGTTATACAGACCAATTGCAGCAAAGTCGATGAATCAAATGCAATTTAGTCTGGCTCAACTAGATCCAGCTGGAGGCTGTTTCTGCACATAAAGCAGAAAAACCATTATAGACCATAATTTCTGCTCAGATCAGTCAGTCTCAGTCATTCTACTTGGCAGGCAATTGGTCTGACTAAAATGATTCTGTGTGAATGATTCTGTAATGCAGGAGAAAGCACAACCTTTAACCTGTAATAAAGTAGACTTGGTACATTCTTCTTAACTCAATAGAGGATGATCGCCAGGCATGTAAGCTGGAATATTTCTTTCTACATGCCTACCTGGGTCTTGAAGAAAGTCACATAAGTACTGTGGCATGAAGGCCATGGGGAAACTTTTTCTGCCTTGGACATTATCTTGTGGATCTAGTAAAGACACTAGGGAGTGTCCTGATTATCACTATGAATCACTTTCTCTGTTTTATATCACACAGGGTCCCCAGAGAGAGAGATACAATCAGAGAAAAATATGACCTAATATCATTTTTACCTTGCCTGCAAGATTTCAAGATCAGAATTCATGTTATATTCCTTATTAGACCTAAAGTATATATGTCTGAACGCTTCACTGTATAAGTACATAATAAATACCAGGCAATTGACAGGTAATATTCAAAGAAGTGAATACGGTGATGAATAACATAGACAATTGCCCTGTTCTCATGAAGCTGACATGTTAATATGTGTGTGTGTGTGTGTGTGTGTATAAATATAAATATAAATATATATATTTGGGAAAGACAACTAAAGAAAACTATATATAGTTTTATATATATATGTGTGTGTGTGTGTGTGACACACACACACACACACTCATGGGAAATGCATATTATAATAATCTATGCATAAATTTAAATTTTTTGGCACTAGTATGAACTCATACTTAAAGTTTCTTTCTTTCTTCCATCACAGAGAGAAAGAATAATACCCAATAGGATCTTCATGCCACAGTCCATCCCCAGCTTCAGTCAGCCCTGGATCACAGACAGGCACATGTGCCCAGCATATTTAGAGAGACCTCAGACTAGAAGCTTGAACTTTTCCCATGTGAGTCAGCTGCACTGCTGTCTAGCCCCTTAACTCATACTTAAACCCATTTTCCCCAAAACTTTTAAGCACCCTCGTGTATATGTGTGAGTGTGCATGTACATGTATATTTTCTGAAAGACACAGAACTATATACAATTATAATAGGCAGTCAATATAATTTTGTTGAACTAAAGAGGTCAGTGCTTCATAATCTTTTTTCATAAAATTTTTCAAGTCAAGAAAAAAGAGTTAAGATTTGTACCACTACACTCTGGGGTAAAGAGACAGTCTATTTATTCTCTCTGATGATTAACTTGTGACCTCAGGATACCTCATTCCTAAGTGACTGCTCTGAGAGTTAACTGAATACTTGTGACAGACCAGGAGCTAAGAAAACTATTTAAGTTGCTCATAGTCTCTAGACACGCAGTCAGCTGGTTGTATTCAGGCAGTGGTCAATCTAATATATCTAGAAGCTGTGCCACACTCTCTAAATTATCATTCGCTCAATCTCCACTTTTATGTCTTTCCCAAATAATTTTATTCTTTACTCTTATTTTGGATTTGTTATACTACCATACACTTCCCCTTTCTCTGAGTTTTATCTCTACCCATAGACATATATTCCACACCGTTTTCTGTGGTTCTTCACACAACACAGATCTGCTTTACCTTTACTATATCTTCTAGGATAGTGATATTTGAACAGTGGACCATAATCAATGATTACTTGCTTCTCTCTCACTTATTTACCTAGCTCTGTCAGACTTCCCCCAAGGTCACACGATGTATGTATGAATGTGTGTGTGCGTGTATGTATATGTATATGCGTGTGTACGTATATGTATATATGAGGAACCAACTGCTTTTTGTCTAGGCAGCAAGTCCATATTTGTTGTTTTGTATTAAAGAGGTGAAATTCTATTCTCAAAAAGTACAAGGCATGACAGACATTAGATACAGATTTAGGAGAACCTGCAGAAAGTTGCAGGGTTCATCAGAGTGACAAAGGACAACTTAAGAACTGGAACAACAACAATGAGAACTACCTATTATAATGAATTAAGGTAAAACAGGTGTAATAGATTGCAAAATGAAAGCTAGAAATAGTAAAGTTTGAGAAAATGGTGAGAAAATAGTTACAGCATGTTGGAAAAAATTTGAGGACTCATTAGGTAGCTGTGTAACAATTGGAAAACTTGTCATCTACGATAACTTGGATAATGAAAAATGTATCTAATAAAATTTTGGATGTAGCTAAAGAGATCTCAAGACAGAGTGATGAAAATGTTTTGTGTTTGGTACTCTTTTCATATAATAAGAGGAGAATACAGAGGCAAACTAAACACTGTTTAGTTTGCAAACAGAACTGATAGGAAATTTAGAAGAGCCAAGATTTACTTGCTGGATTAGAAAATAAAGTTTTTCTCACCTCCATTCTCCTCAGAAATAGTAGAGAGTAGATACCACTATGTATCTTCTGTTCCTTCCCTTTTTGAATGATAGTACTTATTACAGTTATACAGTCGGTATATTATTACTGTATGTTAAGTGTGTAAGGGTCAAATAACCAGCCATTTTATGTGATTCCTAGATCAACAGAAAATATATCCAAGAGACTATATTTGAATACACTGATATTTCAATATTAAGAGCATAGACTTTCAGACTAGTAGGTGGCACAGAGGTTAAGGTGGCTGGATCCCACATGGCCAACTGTATGGTTCAAGTCCTAGACACAGCAGCTTGAAAAGACACGTTGGGTGCATGTGTGTGTATACCCAAATCCCCAAGAGGAGAATAGAGAAGGAATTGTGATGTGGCCATCCCTCCTGGGCAGCCAAATATGGAAAGTATTAGAAAATTTTTCCACAGTACCCTTGCGAATATTGAAGAAACACTTCTTTTTAAAATGTAAAATTTTCTACCAATTTCTCTACTTATAGTAACACAACATTGAAGCATTTGCTTCCTCTTTTGATATGAAATAAAAGGATATTTGACAAGCTTCATGCTCTTACTTTTATCTACAAATTATATGTCTTAAAAATAATAGCAATGCTTCAAAACATGGTTTGGTACATGTCAGTAATAGCTCTTAATGACTCAGAAAGAATATAATAATCTACCATGATCAAAACTAATTTGCCATAAAGAGTACAGAAATAGCAAATGACTTATTCTGTGCAAACAAATCCAAATTAATTGCCTCATTTGTTATATCGTATATAATATTCACTTTAACACTGTTATGACTTTGTATAGATACCTAACTTCTCAGAGAAATTTAGAAAAACCTAAGAGTTTTCCTCATTGTAAAACAGAGGGCAATCACCATTCTATTCTCATTATAAAATGTCTAATGATGCAACTCCTAATTCACTATTAGTTTTAGTATTATTATACTGCATGAATTATTTATTGAATTATTGTATCTTGGGTAAAATAAAAAGAGAAAGATTTCCACTTCAGTCCACTTTTTTGGACAAATAAAACACACACAGACACATACACACACACCCTCTTTGCATACAATATTTTTTAAAGTCCATGTAATCTAATTATTCAACAAAAACTATAAATGAAACACTCAGCCCCTATCAAAAATGTACAAACTGTCCTCCTTTCCAGAGTTTGAAAAAATAGCTCATCCCCTTTATGTTTTGTGGGTTTACAAGCTTGTCTTCTTTGTTATTGCTTTATTAAACTTTCTAAAGTAGTAGAGTAAAATACAAAAAGTAAAAAAACAAAAATCCCAATTTTTCAATAAAAATATTTTTTCACAAATTATTTATTCTTTATTTCTTTTTTAGGTTCATTATACTTTAATTAATATATGGTAATTGTACATATTAATAGGGTGCAGTATGATGTTTCAATACTTACATACATTGTGAAATGCTCAAATCAGAATAATTAGCATATCCACACCTCAAATATCATTTATTTGTAGTGAGAACTTTGAAAACTCTTTCAGCTGTTTAAAAATAGATAGCATATTACAAAAAAAGTAAATGAGAAGCTATGTGCTGATGATAATGTAGACAGTAATATCTTTGTCTTGACTGCCATCCATGAGATTTGTGCTGGGAAAAAATGTACACTGTACAGACATGGGATTAAATGTAAATATTTTTTTTTTATAAAAGCACATTAGTATTAACTGTAGTACTTTACTATGCAATTGATCACCAGAACTTATTCCTTGAACCACAGTTGACCATGTGGGAGTTTCCAGTGCCTTATCCACCATGCCACCTGCTGGTCCCCTACTTATTCCTTCAATCTAATCATAACTTTCTACCTGTTAACCAGTGTCTCTTCTTGCCCCACCTACTGACCTCTCCCCCTGACTCTGAAACCCCCATTTTATTCACCACTTCACTTCGATGAAGTATACTCTGCCCACAGTGTACCAACTGGCATGGTCAGAGCATTGAATGCTGATTGTTCAGATACACAGTATTATTATTTAGTTATTTACAATCTACAAATCATATTATAATAAATTATTCTCTGACCATGAGGACCAAATGATAGATTAGCACCTATCTGATATTTGCTGAAGACTTGAAGATTCCGTTCGCATCTGCAGTTTAAGGAGTTGCCTATCATCAATCATAATAATGAATAAACATGAGAAAACAAAAGCACTGAAAACTCAAAAACCTATTTTTAAATGTGGGAAATGTGGATAGAGACAGAGAAACTTTGAGTCTAATGGAAATAATAATAATAAATAACAAATAATAAATGTATAAAATAGATTGGAAGAAAGTTGGAAAGAGATGATTTTTATCATAAACAAAAAATTATTTTGTTTTTATGTAGAGCACACTTTAGCTGATATTCACATGCAATATTTAATTTTAAAAGTTTTAAACTAGATGTTTCTGGAACCTTCTTTTGATGGCAATTTTTCTTCTATGTTAGTGGATAAGTAGGAATTTGGGTGAAGTCATGTGCCCAAAGATTGATTAAAAACTGTCACCATATTTTATACTAATGTTGTGGAGTTGTTTAATGTAGTAAAATATGACATATTTTATTATTTTGTAATTTGTTTAATAAATAATAAGTTAGAAAGTTACAACGTTTGCTTTAGTAATTTCATGTTAAGTTTAATATTAACATATCCAGAGGTTTTTGTTTGTTTGTTTTGTTTTTTGTTTTTTTTGTTTTTCCCATCTCTAGATCCCTGAAACAGACTAATGCAGAACAAAGCAGATTAAGTCTATTCTCTTGGCATTCATAGATGGGCAAAGTTATTTGGATTGTTCTTTTCTAGAGTAAATTATTTTAAAGGCAACTCCATACCCTTTAGGTTATCTTTTCATAAACCCAAAGTGAAATAGCCAACAGGCAGTGATTTATCCAGTTGTTATTTTGATAATGACAAATAATGAATTCTCAATGATTTACAAGTACAAACAGTATTTTCCACTCAAGGATCCACAAGTTGATTGTGAGTTTGCTATGGGTAAGCTGGCTTTGTCTGGGTTTGACTCCAGACACCAGATTAAGTTAGGTGTCCTCCGGGCGGAGGACAGACACTCAAACACTAAGGTGGACATTTGACATTGATTTTAAAGTCCTCTCATCTTTTTTTTTATTTTTTTAATGGTTTTTTAATTTAATTTTACATTTTTTCACAAACATTTACTTTACATATCAAAAAATTTTAACTTATACACCATAGTTCTTGAAAGTTAATAAACAACTTTCAAAATTTCAAAATACTGAATTTTAAAGATAATGTTCAAAATATTTCTTATAATTTTGTATAATTTTGTTTGTGACTAAACAACAGGAACAGTATGGTTTTAAATATTTTTGAGAAAATATTTACATGTCAAATACTCAAATTGTTGAAAAGCAAATGTCCAGCACACTAGTCACACATACAGCTTCTCAAGTCAGCCCTGACCAAGTATTCTGTGATATATCATCTGCTAACAAAGATCAGTCTCTTTTTCTCCCTTCAAAGTCTTTCTCAAAATAATCCTCTGGTGTAGTGCTCTTTTGCAAGCTCTACTGATTACAATGCTGGGCTAGAAAAGTCCAGGTTATTTTATGTTATAAATTCGTTCATATATCTTCTCTAATCCTCTCTGCCAGCCAGTACTATTTCTGATACCAGGCTATCTTTCTAAGAGCTTCTGTTAGTTTACATGAGATCCACCTTTGTTCCATAGTTTTCTGATTAATATTCAGATACAACATCCCAGTCAAAGCCCTGTCCAATAATGAGTATTTCCAATTTCTGAATCAATGCAACAAACATTATTGAACTTATGCAAATAACCCTTCTGCCACAGAAGAATATTCCCAAATATTTTCCAATTCCAGAAGGGTCAGGAAGAAACAAAAGTTTGTTTCCATTTAAAGAAACAAACAAGAAAATATTTTAACATATTGCTGAACCTATCAACAACTCAAAAGAAAGTAAACTGTTTAAATTGGGAAAATAAAGTATAGTCAAAAAAAAAATCAGTAGTGTTTTACTCAAAAGTCTTAAAATTCTATTTTGCCAGTCTTACATTCAAACTCTCTTCTGTTGTATATGCAGTGTTACTGTGGTCCAATCTTTCCTAGAAGTTAACATTCTACGTTGTTATTGATATTTCTTTTCCCTAGCATTAAATTGGTGGCTTTCTTGGTTACCTTTTGTTCTCTTATTTCTGTATGTATCTTTAGTTTCACTGGTTAAGCACTCCTTTCAGAACTTCTTGAAGAGTGGGTCTGCTACTGGCAAATTCTTTCAGGTCTTGTTTATCTGAGAATGTTTTTACTCTTTCTTTCCATATAAAAGATAATCTTGTGGGTATAGAATTCTTGGTTGAAGCTGTTTTTCACTTAACACTTTGAATATATTTTCCCATTATTTCCTTACTTGCATTGTTTCTAATGAGAAGTCTGAGGTTAGCCTGATAGGATAACCTTTATAAGTAACCTGATGTTTTTCTCTTGCCAATTTTAATATCTTGTCTTTGTCTGTAGATTTGACCAGTCTGTCTATGATGTGCCTTGGAGAAGATCTTCTTGGGTTGATTCTGCTAGGGGTCCTTTGTATTTATTGTGTCTGAATATTTGAATGCCTCTTTAGATTTGGAAATTTTTCTTCCAAGATTTCATGGAATAGATATCAATGCCTTTATTAGTTTCCTCTCCTAGTATTCCAATTATATGAATGTTTGCGCACTTAATGCTGTCTAATATTTCTCATATAGCATTCTCATTTTTGGGGGTTATTGTCTCAGTTTTTTTGGTTGTTTTTTTCTGGCTCAGAGGTTTTGCTTTCAACATGCCTGAGGGCACATTTTTTTCCTCCTCCTCCTGAGTTTAGGTGGGTGAGGACAGAGTCCAGGGCAGAGCTTGGGGTGGCTACAAGAACTTTTAGTTGTTGATCAAGATTTTTCCCCTCCGACTAGTTCCTATAATTTTCTCTTTTTTTCACATGCTTAGCCAACCTGCTCACTATTTTTTTCTTATTTTTATGACTGTATTTTTGGAAATAACCTTAACCTCTGATTTAGACAGAAATTAATCTTTGTCACTTTAAGGGTTATCCGAGGCTTGTCCAGTGTTGTCAGACGTCCAAGGGAAGACATTGGGGTCTCAGGTCCCATCGATCCTCAATTTTAAAGGCCAGCATAGACTCCAGAAGTCCAGAGCTCCTCTCAGACCTCAATGCATTCTGTCTCATCTCTTGTTGCCAACTCTACATTGGGGACAAGGCCCCACTGGAGGACATGAGGACGCCAGTCATGGGTATTATTTATTGCCTGGGCTGCACACATTGGAAACAGAGTTTCTTCTGAGGCAGAGGCTCTGATCTGGACTGTTTCCAGATCCTGCCCTCAGAGAAGTTCTCAGCCTTCAGCATTACCACGAGTGACTACTGGGTGCAGTTAAAGTGAGAGTAAAATCAAAGGTTAAGGTGCCTTGCCAATTTTGTTATAACATTCTTCTGAGTTATTTGGGAACATTTTTGATATCTGTTCTGAATTGTCCCTATACTGAGAAGTGAATGTAAGTTTTAACAGATCCTGCAAGGAGCAGCTGAGTACTGTCAGGAGGGTGAAGTCCAGTTTACAAGCTTTACAAGACATCTGCCTTATTGCCTACACAAAGGCGCTAGATGGAGAATGTAATAACTTAAATTCTTGTTTTTCTAGCTAGACCTCTTGATCATTTAACTAAGGGAAGAGTCCAGTGGGGAAGAGGCCTAACTAAAAGAAGAGAGAAGTACAAAAAGGCAAGGGGTTGGGGGCAAGGCAGCCTGGAATCCTAGCCTTAACTTGTTGTACTCTATTTCTTGAGACTCTTACTCTCTTAAACTGTTAGACAGTAGTTTTCTAGCTTTTATTTTAGATATATAGGCCCAATTTTTAACAACCATGCATATTTATATATTTATTTATTTTACCTTGGGAAATTTGATGTTTCAAAGGAGCTATTAAGCTTGTCATACATCGATATTGAGCAAATATTTTATTTTTGGCAACCCTAAATTTTAGCATATACCAGCAGCTTATGAACATGCACAAACAATAACAAAATTTGTTTAACAACTTTTCCATGTAAAACTGAATAATTTTACTAATAGAGCCTCTCAATATATTTTTTTTTAATTTAAAAACCAATCATAGGAATAACTAAAGCATGTTAACTTAACAACAAGAATTATAAGGAGGACTCAGAGGGAACCAGGCAATATGTTTTTATGAGTCCATGTTTAACATTGGATTTATATCCCTTTATATCAATTTCAACTTTTGTGGGAGGCTGTGCACCAGCAAATATCGCTGGTTTCTCAGAGAGCAAACAATTACACAATGACAAAGGCCATGATTGGCTCCCCTTCAAAACCTCACCTTCAAAGCCATACTCTGATTGGCCACTTCCCATAAAGGCCACAATTGGCTCCCCTTCAAAACCTTACCTTCAAAACCATACTCTGATTGGCCACTTCCCATAGCAAATAGGTGAGCTTAAAATCCCTCAGATTTGCATATCCGGCACCTCATGATTGGTCCACAAAAGCAACCAATCATAACCCACCTTTCACAATCCTTCATTTAACCAATCACTGCACACCAGCATGTATATAACCAGGATCCCTGGCTCACAATTGCCAGACGACCCTGAAGACTCTGAAGAGCTGTGATGCCGCGTCGTCTCCGGACAACCCTGAAGAGTTGTAACATTGTGTTGTCTCTATGCTGCCCACAATAAACGGACCACCCTGAAGAGTTGTAACACCGCGTTGTCTCTGTGTTGTAACTCTGCGTCGTTTGTCCCGTCTCTCACTCCTTCCCTCAGGAAACATGTTCAACTGTCCCCTGGGTTGGGACAAACTTTTAACTCAAGTGCATTGCATTGGCCACCCAACATGCAACCTTGTCAAACATTTCCTCATTTTTCCTTGGTCAACCTTGGATTAACAGTTTAGAAAACCAATTAGTTTACATAGGAAATTAAGACTTTATCCAAATGATTAGATTTCTTTAGAAACCTATACTTGTAAGAGTTCATGTTCTTTTCATCCTTTACATGAATTTCTTTAAGGACATAACATTAGAACTAGAGCCATAGTTAATGCTCTGACAAAATTTATAACTGACAAAGAAATTTGGCTATATATACCAGTTTAACATAATAGCCTACCATTAATTCCTGGGAATTTCAAATTATTTTGGAACAAAATGCATACATGGACACACAAATACATGGCTTATTTATACATATAACTAAAATATAATACTAAGAAAACTATAATTACTCAATTTGACAGTGTTTTTTATTTTTACCCAACATGTAAAGAATAATTCTGATTGGTTTAACAGTTCCCTTTTGGATGTCTCAGGGGCCCTCTGTAAACATCCAAGAGTTACTTTGAGGTCAAAGATCTTCTGTTAGCACTAAAACTAAAGCCAGAAAAAGCTAGTCATAAATTTGTTTCCTTGTTAGATATTTACTATGTAAGCTATAACACACAACACATAAATACTAGCTGTTTCATTAAACCAATCATATTAAGATAAACATAATGTTGTTTGATTAATAAAAACCTGGACAAAATATATGTTGGAAATTGTGAAGGAAGACCTTCACTTCTTAATCTTTTTTTCATTATATTTGAAGCCAGTTCATTTACTAAAGTTATATGAACTTTAGAAACATTTAAACCAATTTCTATGAGCACTCCTTTTATAAACCAAAATTAATAGAATACTTTAAGGCCTATTTTCACACAGACATACAGCATGTAGTACGTGACATGACATATTATATGCATAGATGCACACGCAAAAATCAGGATTACAAGAGCCAATTTCCTTGGGGTTACTTTGACATTGATACCCTTTTGAGTGACCTTCTTTTTGAAATTTTTAATTACACACTTAAGAATGGTAGAAAACAGTAGAAATTTAACTTTTTGTTGTCTATACTATTAGAGTTTTTACAACATAAATATTCATGATATCCCTACCCCTTTTAAGTGTGATGTTTTCAAAAGGCCGTCTTAGTTTTTGGATGGAGAGTTTGATGCCATAATCATCATTTAATTTCCCTCTGTTGGAGGTGCTTCCTTTAAGGGCAAAATGGCCTCTGAGGAATTGGGGCTTCCATCCTCCCTCATTTCTTTGGATCTACTCCGGGTGTAGGGAGGTGAGAGGAGGGCCTAGGAGGCTGCCTCTTGATGTCTTTCATCATCCTCCCTAGGCTGATACCTGCTAGGATTATAAGGGGGAGGAAGAGCCTACCTCTCAAGATCAGACTACAGAATAGGGAGCTTTTGTTCTCTTTGCTGCTGCTCTTTCTGTGGGCCAATTACAAGAATATAGTTCCTATTTTTTGTTTTTTGGGGGTTTTTTAAAGCACAATTTTTCAGCCAGTGTGGGGGCCACTGGACTACAGCTATTGGTCAGAATGTCCAGGTCCACCCGATTCTCCTGTGGCAACTTTCCAAACACCTTGTACTTCCTTATCAAAGGACCCTGTCTCAGGACATTCCACCCAAAAGTGGGCCATTCAACTTCACACAGGGTTCTCAAAATCTGTTTGAAAACTTGCCACCACAATTACATCCTTCTACAAAGGCATCATCAAAGTGGTATAGGATGCAGCTAAGTCTTAAGAGAGCTATTAAGAGAGTCTTAAGAGAGCTATTTTTGCCTCTCATAATTTTTAGAATTCAGACAAGAAAGGAAACAAACATTTTGACCTGGTCAGAATGGAACTCTTGAAGAACCCCTTGAAATGGCACTGATTCTCAGCAATGTGGGCTTAACAAAATGGAGTTGTCCTGAAAAAATGAAGTCACTCTGGTCCTTCACTAAAGCTTTCAAAATCAAGTAAATATAAAAGTAGAGGATACAAAATCAATATTTTAAAAAATCTATAGCATTTTTATAGTCCAAAAATGCATTGAGCAAGGCAGAATTGAAAAAAGCAATCTCATTTACAATAGTCAAAGAGTGAATAAGATACCTAGGAAGAAACCTAACCAAGAGGTGAAAGATCTCTCTAAAGAAAACTATGAAAAACTGAAGAAAGAAATTGAGTCTAATACAATAAAGTGGAAAGACATTCCATGTTCTTGGATTGGGGGAATTAAATAACAAAAAAATCAGTCCAACCCAAAGAAATACACATATTCAGTGCAATTCTGATCAAACTGCAAGTGAATTCTTCACAAATATAGGAAAATTAAATCATAAGTTTCCTCTGGAATCATAAAAGATCCCATATTGCCAAAGCAAAACTGCACAAAAATAAATAAATAAATGAATAAATGAATAAATAAATAAATAATAAAATAAAGAAGGAAGTATCTCATTATCCAACTTCAAAATACATTACAAAGTGGTGACAATCAAAACATCATGGTACTTGCACAAAAATAGACACGTAGACCAATGGAACAGAATAGAGAATCCAGAAATAAACCCTAAATCATATAGCCAACTGATGTTTGACAAAGGGTACAAGAAAACACAGTTGAACAAACTAAATCTTTTCCACATATGATGCTGAAGGACCTAGATATGCACCTGAAGAAAAATGAAACCAGACCCTATTTCTCACTATTAACAAGAATCAAGGTACCAGCAGATTGCATAATGGTTATGTCATTGAATTTTCATGTAGTTAGCTACAGTTCAAGTACCAGACCCAGTGACTTAAAACTTACTCTGGGCACATGTGCACATATGTCCAAAACCCCTAGAAGAGAATGGAGGAAAAGGGACTGCAGCATGCCCATCTTCTCTGGGGGTGATTTCTTTCTTTCTGTCTCCTCTCTCTCTCTGGTCAGTGTACATGTCCTATAGCAAAAATCTCTCAAAACAAATAACCAAAACCAAGAATCAATTCAAAATGGATCAAAGATTTAAATGTAGGGGAACCAGCAGTTAGCATAATGGTTATGTTGCTGGACTCCCATGTAGTCGACTGCAGTTCAAGTCCCGGATCCGGTGGCTTAAACTCACGCCAGGCGTGTGTGCGTGCGTGCCCAAGATCCCGAGAGGAGAATGGAGGAGAAGGGATTGTGGCATGGCCACCCCCCCTGGGGGGGTGATTTCCTGTTTTCTGTCTCTCTGTCTCTCTCTGTCTGTCTGGCGAGCGCACGTGCCCTATAGCAAAAACCTATCCAGAAAGAAAAAAAAAAAAAAAAAGATTTAAATGTAAAAACCTCAAACTATAAAACTACTGGTAGAAAACTTAGGGAAAACTCTTGAAGACATTACAGTAGGCAAAGATTTTTTAAATAAGACCTCTAAAGCACAGGCGATAATCCACAGAATAGACAGGTGGGACTACATCAAGCTAAAAATCTTCTTCACAGCAAATAAAACAACAATTAGAGTAAAAAGAAAACCCTCAAAATGGAAGAAAATATTTTTCAAATTATTTCCCAGACAAGGAATTGATAATCAGAGTATTTAAGAAACTCAAACAGCTCACTTATTTAAAAAAAGAAGAAGAAGAAGAAGAAGAAGAAGAAGAAGAAGAAGAAGAAGAAGAAGAAGAAGAAGAAGAAAAAAAAGGAAAATAATAATCTGAGCCAACAGGTAACAAGGTAGCTAAGGTACAGGACTCCCACATGGATGATGATGGTTTGAATCTCAAATCTGGTGACTTGAAAACCATGCCAGGTGCATGTGCAATGCATGTTAAAATTCCCTAGAGGAGAAGAAGTTGCAGTATGGCTATCCACCCCACACCTCAGGGGGGTGATTTTCACTTTCCATCTCTTTGTCTCTCTCTGGTGAGTACACGCTCACTATGTCAAAAACCTTTAAAAAATTAATAATCCAAATGAACTGAAAACACAACTCTTCAAGAAAGACTTATGAATAGTCAAAAGGCATATGAAAAAAATGTTCAAAGTCTCTTGTCACAAGGAAAATGCAAATTAAAACCACAATGAGATTTTATTTAACTACAGTCAGAATGGCTAAGGTCAAAAAAATAATAATAAAGCAGGACATATGTTGGTGAGGCTGTGGTGAAAAGACAATATTCTTATACTCTTGATGGTAATGTGTATTAGTACAACCACTGTAGAAAATAATATAGAAGTTCTTCCAAAACCTACAAATAGAACTACCACATGACCTAGTAACCCCACTTCTTGATATATAAACAAAAGATATTCACTCAATCAGAAATACACATGCACACCCATGTTTATTGCAGCAGTATTCCCAATTGCTAAGACATGGAATCATCCTAAGTGTTCAAAAACTGATGACTGGATTGAAAAACTGTGGCCTATATATACTATAGAATGTTACTAGCATAAGAAACAATGAAACTATCTTTTGGTTTGAAGGGGTGAATATAAAAGACTCAATGTTAAGCAAAGTGAACAGACTTTGAAAGATAAACACTGTATATCCCCACTCAGTGCATACTGAATGTCTGTAGAAATGGAAAGATCCAAAGATATGATAGTAGAAAGAATAAGTGTAGATACCAGTGACTGTAAGGGAGGGGAGTCGTTAGTAGATGGTGATAGAGAATGAATGTGAAGGGCAATGGGAGGAAACATTTAACAGACAAAAGAATGTAAAGTTTTCCATTAAAAATAAATCTGTAATTTTCTTTATAACAAATAAAATTTGGGGACCAGTATATTCTATAATGGTTACACCGCTGGAGTTCCACGTAATGAACGCAGTTCAAGTCACAGACCCAGCAGCTTAAACTCATGTTGGGTGTGTGTGCATGTGTGTTCAAGATCCTGAGAGGAGAATAGAGAAGGGATTGTAGTGTGGCCATCCCCCTAGGGAGTGATTTCTCTCTTTCTGTCTTTCTGTCTCTCTCTGTCTTTCCAGCTAGCACACGCACCCTGTAGCAAGAACTTCTCAAAATATATATAAATTAAAATAAAATTTTTAAAAATTTAAAAAGAAAAGTAGAACCAGCCAGTGGTATAGCACTTAAGATGTCTGGACCTCACATGGCTGACTGTGTGGTCAGAATCCCAGACTCACCGGCTTGAAAAACATGCAAGGGACTTGTGTGTGAGTGCTCACAATCCCAAGAAGAATGGAGGAGAAAGGATTGGGGTGTGGTCCTCTCTCCTGGATAGTGCTTTTTCATTTTCTCCCACTCTGTTTCTTTCACTCTATCTCTGTCTCTCTCCACACCCTGTAGCAAATTAAAAACAAACAAACAAAGCAAAAGTCAAATGCAAAGGATTGAAAATGAGATATTTTCAGTCCTTTCATGTTGGATCTCTCAAAAGTAACAGTAAAAGCTAAAAAAGAATTGTGCTTTTAAACTCTTAGATACACTACTTTTCAATGTAGAATTAAATAGTGATGATCAAGTATAGAGGTAATATAAGAGCACTTCTCAGAAACAGAACATTAAAAAAATCTAACTTTCCATTCATGCTTATACAGATATGGTTAGGAGATGCTCTTCAACCATTAAAATACAAACCCAGCAAAGAATACAAAACAATAACAGCAAAGAGAAATAGTTTCACCAAATGTTTGTGGGTAAAGAAAGGATGCATAAGCAAGCCAAAGAAGAAAAGAAAGGAGAAAGAGAAGGAGGAGAAAGTGGAGGACAAAAAAAGAAAAGGAGGAAAAAAATATATCTTTTTTAATATGTATATTAAAATTGCTGCAATTGTGGGAGAAAAACGTGACAAGTGACAAGAATGTATTAAAGTTAAATCTGCCTTTCATAGTAAAAAGCTAATTTCTCACCTTTCAGGCATTTGAAGTGGCAATCCATCAAGCATTCTGCATGCTTCCAAAAAACAAATCTAAATTAAAAGTCAGATGCAAAAGATTGAAAATGACATGAGGACTCTCAGAACTAACACTGAGAGTTAAAAGACGATCTAGATAATTTCTAAAATTTAAAAATTACAATAATAATAGAGAAAATATATTATTTATAAAGGTAGGGTTAAATATTAGAAAGAATAGTTAATCATCTGAAAATTATTTTGGAGGAGAAAAATATTCAGAGCTGAGAAAGAGTGAGAAAACAGAATGTTGCTTACAGTTATATGCTTTGTAGTAGTATATAGTATATAGATAATGTTATTTTATGAAAACAAAACTTAATCAGCAAAGATTATTTTAGTTAGCTTAATTTAACTACCCTTTAAAATATGTACCTGAATCACTTAGCATTTGGTTCAGTGATATATTGTTCAAGGCAGAATGCATGTAGTATCAAAAGGTCCTTATGGATTTATATTGGTTATTTAATCATTTGAGCCTGAATGTATACACAAGGTTGGAGATTAATAATATCCCATTTGATCACTGAAACTGTTTAATCTCCCTTCCTGTCTTCTGTATTACAGTCATAATTGAAAAAAAAATAGTTTGTTTATGTCATACCATTCAGGAATAATTAGGCATTATAGTTGTTATTATTTCAATGATTATTTCTTCTGTATTGAATTTACTAAACAGTTTTAAGGAATTTTACTAAAATCTAATTTAAAGTGCATCTGCTTGATGGTCTTCCTATTTCACAAAGCAGTGACTACCCTCTGTCTCTGTAACAGTGGCCACAATTCAATTATTCAGGCAGAATGAGGTTTTTACAAGACAAAAAATAAAATTCAAAAAACTTTTTTAAAAAGTTTTTAAAACTTTTAAAAACATGGTATTTTTAAGCAAAACCTAGCAACTAGAATAAGGTTTTTGTTTGTTTGTTTTTGTTTTTGTTTTTGTTTTGAGAGGTTTTTGATATAGGGTGTATGCGCTCACCAGAAAGACAGACAGCGAGACAGAAAGCAAGAAGTCACCCCCCCCCCCCAGGGGGGATGGCTACACTGCAATCTCTTCTCCTCTCGGGATCTTGGGCATGCACACACACATGCCTGGCGTGAGTTTAAGACAATGGGTCCGGGACTCGAACCGCAGTTGGCTACATGGGAGTTCAGCGACATAGCATTATGCTAACTGCTGGTCCCTAGAATTAGGTTTTATAAGACAAAATAATTGCTGGGTTTTGTTTACAAATACCATTTTTTAAAAAGATTTTTAAAAAGGAGGGGCCTGCAGTTGATGTAGCAGTTAAAGCAATAGACTCCCCAAGGCCAACCATGGTTTGAGCTCTGGATGGTTTGAGTTCTGGATCTGGTGGCTTCCTTTCTCACTTTTCTTGTGTGTGTGTGTGTGTGTCCCTCTCTGGTGAGTGCATGTGCTCTAAAAACAAATTAAATAAACAGTAAAATAATAAATAAAATTAAATAAATAATTTTTAAAAGGTTTAAAAATTTTTTTCTGGAAAAATAACTATGAAACACTCAAAGAAATAGATTCAAGCTTTAAATTAATATTATCTCTAATATTCTTGCAATCTAAAGTGGAGAAACTACTAAACTTGGAATGAAAAAGTAAAGTTCTCCCTAAAAACTTTAAATTTAGCTAAGAACTTAACCACTAAATGCCTCAGTTTTCTCACATTGTTGATATATTCACTATGTCATCCCTTTAATAAATATTTATTGAATGCTCGCTGCTTTCATGGGAGACTTCAACATTGACGAGGACAGAAATAGTATGTGGTGCAAAGATAAAACCAATATTAACTAATAGCATTACTGCAAGAATCAAATTAAGATTATAAATAGAAGCATTTACAAATTTACAATACATTATAGAAAACTAGAGCTTTATTACTCTCACTTACATGACCAAATGAGATTTTTTTCAAATGTCAAATAGCAATAAGAACTTATTCAATAACATAATTACATCATCTGAAATTGATATTTGCCATCAACTTTTAAACATGAACAAGACTCTCCCATATTTATAGCCCAAGCTTTCTTCAGTCACAGCTCTATCTTCTATATTAGAGTAAACTTCTATAATAGTCATATCTATTCTCAGAGTTATGCTCTTCATCACCTTCTTCTTTCTTGACAACTTTTACTTATCTGGCTGCCATCTTTATTATGCCATCAAAAGCACTCTAAAGTTATGAGTGACCTTCCTATCAGTAAATCTAAGAGATATTTTCAAGCCTATATAGCTAATTGCCTGCCTAGCATCCTTTCTTAAATATCTGTAAAGCACTGTCAACTAATCAGTGATTCATTGGAAACTTAACCTTCTCCTTGAAACTAAGTTTTCCAATGCCCTATTGCCATGAAGGATATCATTATATGGTCAGACATGCAAGATGGAGATGCGAGAACCGTCTGAATAACTTATTTCACTTATTTTACTTATTTCTTGTCAATTTTCTTTTCTAAATCCCTCTTTTTTTATTTAATATTTTTTATCATCATAATCTTCTTTATATTACATTGGATTACATATAATTTTACAGTGTATTACATTGCTTTTTCAAAAGGGAATGCCATGCATATCAGTCAATACAGAGACATTAATCTCCCCACTTCATCATTCAATATCTTTTCTATGTTTTTCCCAATCATTATTATTATTCTAATTATTTTTGAAACAGTGAATTCATTTACTCCCCTCCATGCCCACTCCCATTGCTTCATTCAGTCTACTGTCATCTCTTGCTTGGAGTATTATAGCCCCCTAAACTGTCCAATATATATCAATCTTGCCCATCAATAATCCATTCTCACTCTGCAGCCAGAATAACTTTGAACACTTTAAATCCTCTCTATTTCTTTAAGGATAAGTATTTAAAATCCTTAACCTATCTATAAGGCCACAAGTAACCTGGTCTTGTTTATTATTCAAACTAATCTTAGAACATTCTTTCCGTTTTTGAATGGTCTCTGGATACATTGGTTAATTTTGCTTCACTGAAGGACTCATTCATTCTCTTTCCAAAGAACCTTTGTACATTCTATTTTCTGCTTAAAATGCTCATATTTCCTCTCCTCACTGAACTTGCATCTACATGAATTTCAGACCCTCTCCCCAAAGAATACCTTCTGAATTCCTGATTTAATCTTATTCTCTATTCCCTCAGAACACCCAGTACCTTTCCTTCATCATATTGAAAACAGTTTTAATTTTTAATCCACATAATTTTTTACTTTTTAAATTTCTTCAGCTAAAGTGTTTCAGTTCCATCAATGCAAGAAGCATGTCTGTGTTTCTTCACTATTAGATCTCAGGCACTTAGCACAATGCCTGATGTTCAATAGACACAAAATAGATATTTGAAATTTTTAAATGAATGCATTAGTTATAGAAAGTTATATAACTCTGAAAGACTAAAAACTGGGTGTTAAACAAATATATCAAGTTGTAGTTACAAAAAAACTTGCAATTTTTGATGGCAATGCTCTGAACACTTTTAATCTCACAAAGGTCAAAAATCACTTGAAAGTAATTGAGTAAACAGTAAGGCTAATAACAATATTACTTGAATATTCTGAATAAGAAAATAAACTCATCAAATACACACTATTTTCATCAATATCAATAAATTGTTATGGATTGAATCAATTCTAAACCAGAAGGATATTTTGTCTTGGTTCAGATATCTCAAAAATATCATAAAGAACAAGTGGTGTAAGAATATATTATAAATCTTAAATATTAGGATTGTATTCAAAAACCAAAATTGATATAATGTATTTTAGATGCAACTGAAGAGAGAATTATAAAGTGGATCCACATGTTGAACACATGGTGATTTTTTCCGGTACTTTTGGTATAAGCTCCTTAACTTTTCATTCATTTATACAAAAAAAAAAATCAAATGTTTATTTTTTTGCTCAGTTAGCTCTAAGCAACTTGGCTTTATCTTATATGCTAACAAAAACTAAAGCCTGAAGGCATAATTTCATTCATTAGGTAATCTCATAAAAATATGTATTTCAAATTTATCTTACAAACACTGAAATGTGTGGTAATTTTTCTTATTGTACTGAAAGATATCTTAACTTTTATTTAAAATTTATTGTATTGAAGCAAAGGTTGGATTAATTACTACCAAATGTACTCATCTATTTCCCAAATGTTTAATTTTCAACTTTACCCAAAGGTATATGCTAGAAGAGTATATGCCTCCACAAAATTATAAATTTAATAAAGGCATGGATTTTATCTGTTTTGTTAAAGTTCCTAGCACAGTACTTGTCTTATAGTAAACTCAATAAATATTTGTTGAAAAACTAAGTAGTCATCAAAAAGTATTTTGTGTGTGGAACATAACAGGTCACTGATATTCTTATTATAAAGTCTATTATGTTAGTTTAAATGCCACAAAAGTTTTATTTCATGTTTCTCTTTCCAAATAATTTATTTAATATATCAACAAGAATTATTTTGACAGAAGAAACTATCTCAAGCTGACTTAAATAGAAAGATGACTTCATTGTGAGGAAACAAGAGTACAGAAAATCTAGAAACATAAAACATAAGGAGAATTTTTTTTAAATAGCCATGTTCAGACACGGAATAAACATGTCTAATAGCCAAAAAAAAAAAAAAAAAAGCAACAAAGTACAAGCAGAAGACTCAAGAACATTGAGAGTCATTAAGTGATCGCTTATGTTTGTTCCACCAGTGCATTTGCTTATTTCTTTTTCAGTGCTCTTCAGCTCTGACTTCTCAGATGCCCAGAGAGAAAATTGCTCTTCAAAATTCCTAACATTATAATTGAGATTCAGTCAGGCTAAAATCTGGAGAGCATAATAAAAATACCAAAATTCTTGGGAGAGACTATTGTCCCAGTTAGAGTAGATGTACATTCTTAGGCATCCATGTCCAGACAGATCTGGAGCATGAGACTTTATCATTACTGGAGTTTATGAATATGTGATCAGATGTCTTGGTCATAAAGATATACTGTGGAAAGTTAAGTGGGTTTCATAGATACACATGAAGGTGAAAAACCTAGAACTTTGGATCAGAGGTTTTCTAATAAGAATAGATTAACTAACAAATTTAATTGCTACTAATTCTCCTTGACAAAACCTAGGAATCAAATTTTCCCTGTAGGACAGATGACTGGGATATTGCTGAGGGCATTTTACAATATCAATATTTGATCATTGTTATTTCAGTTAGCTCACTGTCTCAATCTTTGTTTCTGTGGGTATGGGTGTATATAATTACATATACATATATAATTATATGCATACACACATATATATGTACACATGCAACACACTCAAAATGAGAGATGCAAAAATACATAGCTCTATAAAAATATAGAAATAACTCTAAAATAATGACATAAACATATATACTCTAAACATTAAAAATAACTAATCTTTATTTGAATTAAATAGAAAGAATTATTAGTTTTTCTGATAAGTATTTCATTACAAAATACATATGATTATATAATATCCTTACATGCTTCAGGAAAAAAATATTAAAAATACTGAATTAAAACAATTATATTAAAAAATATTTTTCCAGTGCAGGCATCTTGGAATTTCTTTCTCTGATGTGAAGAGTTATCGGTATTCTTACATTTCTATTTCATCTCCCCCTAACTTTTTAGTCTTTGACACTTGTTTTATTTTAACTTTTCTGGGTAAGTGCATTTATATTCCGACATTCTTGTTGCTATCGCAACTCCTTCCATTATTTAATCATGGTTTCATATTATGATGAGTTAAATACTTACCTAAAACTATTTTACTATAAATGCTTCATTATTGAATTATTTCTTTTGATGCAGATCATGTTTGACTGGATTTCAGTGACTTTTTTCTCTTTACTTTATGCAGAGGGATGTTTGGGTGTCATACATTTTTTTCACCTTTGAGAAAGTCTATCTACTTTTACTTTTGAGATATGACTTGAATGAATATAACGAATTTGCATTATACTTTTAGCCTTTAGTACTGTTTCTCCATTGAATGTTGCTATGGGAAAAAAAAAGAAATTGATACTCATCTTACGAGTGATATTTTTTGCTAGATGACTGAAGAATTGCTTCTTTATAATTTTAGTTCAATAACTTTTTTTCCCTTTATTCAGTGTACTATTCCTATGTGTATTTCAAAATTTGGAGATATTACCAGATTAGACACCAACACTAGAGCCAGCTCAGCCACTGTGGTGCCATGGTAATACATAAGGCTAGACTCCATTCCGCAAATGGGTTCGGATCCCTGGGTCTGCCTGAAAACATGGTGGGTGCTCAGACAACTTCCAAGTATCCTAAAAAAGGAGGATCATGGCATGACAACACCCTGTGGAGGGGGCTCCTCTCTCTCTTCCCCTCTCTTTTTTTCCTCTCTCTCCTGCATGCACACACAATCTGTATCATAAAATAAAAGGAGGAAGAAGGAAGGAAGGAAGGAGAGTAATTCACACTGCTTGTTCCCAAACTGGGCTTTGAATCAGATCGAGCCTTCCCTTCACCTGCCTAAAGCAATTTGCTTTCTGGAAAAGGAAGGGAAACTTATACTTAACTAACTAAATAAAACTTCTCAGGTACTTTGATTCACTGCTGAAACAGAGTCACTGACTTTTACCACTCAAATTCTTGAGTAAATCTTGTACCCTCAAAACCGAAAAACTTCCCAACGCCTTCCTTACATAACAGACATATATATATATGCATATATATATATATATATATATATATATATACACACACATATATATATGTGTATATATATATACACATATATATATGTGTGTGTATATATATATATATATATATATATATATATGCATATGTAAATTCAATACCAAGCCATGATAATAATGCACACCAACAGTAAGGGCAGCTGAATAAAATCTAACAAAAATACAATAGCATCACAGCCAGAACACTCTCATCTGTAAATGCCTGGGAGTACTAATAATGGACACACCCAACTATGGAAAGTGTCTAGAATCAGATGACTAAAAGCATCAGAAAAAAAAGAAATTCTGTTTATAGTTTTGCCTGGGACATGGTTACTAATCATCATAGTTATCTATTAATACAAGAAGTAAACTAATAGAGAAGTCAAGGTAAATATTTTTCCTGATTTATTAAAATATTTATCTAAAATTCTAAATAGAGTGGAAGGCTAAGGGAACAACACATACCAGATTTTATTAAAAAGTTAAAAGCATTGCTCAGAAAAAAATTTTCTAATGCTCTGAACTTCTATGTTTAGATCTTGCATCTGAAAAATATAAGAGGTTCAGGCAGTGAGGACATCACCAAATAGCTCTGTCTGGCCAGGATTTCTAGAGGTAACAAAAAAGCTTGGGGTCAGGCTCCTCTCATGTTTTTGTCAGACATTCTAAGGCTTTTGTTTTCTTGTCTTTGACTGAACATGCTTAGTTGAAGCATTCTTTATTATTTCATTTGGGCTATAAACACAACCTGTTCACATCATCTCCTAGCAGGTCGTCATTCTAAGCTGCAAAGTCTTTCCTGCCCTGGAAAATGCACCACAGATCTCTGTTTCAGCCCTGATAAAAGATTATCTGTTGATGATAATTTGCATGGTTATATCTTTGACCAAACCAATATACCGTGTATTCAGGATGAGGAAATTCATTTGGTAATACTGTAATGATACAAAGTGATTGAATGTTTAAAAAAAAGTAATGAATAAAATCAAATAAACAATTTTTTAAAGTAAAACATGCTAGACTTATGTGGATACATGCTCCTAAATCCATACAAAATGGAGAAATGGGAGGAAATTGTTGTGGATGCTCCCCATTGAGGGGTTCTCTCTCCGGCTCATGTACGCACCTTCTGGCAGTATATATATTAATAAAAAAATGTCCAGAAGATGGCCAGGGCCATAGACTCTCTCTCTGAGTCTATGCTGTAGTTTTTTTGGAACTTAATTTCTCTTCAAAAACAAGTTTCTGTATAAACCTTATCTAAAGTCATCATTTCCCTAGAGAGGTGGAGACAGGTGAAAGAAATGAAATCAGAATCACAGAAGAGTCTGATTTTGCACATGCTCTATGGCGAAACAAACAAACAAGCAAAAACAGAAAGTCTGATTTTTGCCTATTGCCTAAAGCCTCCTTATATACCTGCATATTATTACCAAGTTATAAATTTTGTTTAACACAGCATCTCTACCATGATCATTTGGTAATCACTTGAACAACTGCTACATGTTGAGAACTGAGTCAGGTGTCTTGAGAGATGTGCCATCTAGAGTAGTGCTGAGATCCCAACAACCAAATTCAAATCACGGGTCTGGGTCTGCAACTGACTTGCTGCGAAATACTCAGAATGTTTGTTGGCTTCACTTATTCTGAAAGTTCTTACATGTGCAAAGAGTATAATTAAAAATAACATAAATATAATTTTGTTATAGATCACAGGTTAGTTTATTTTTAACACCCATCATGCCATGAATTCATAGGGAATAGGTTCCAGTAGCTCAGGCTCCTTTCCATTGGTTCTCACAAAGTGTGCTTCTCTGGGTGGAGCAGGCTGGCACTTTAGTTGAACTCAAATACCTTTTTCTTTGGCTTCCTTCTTTTTCTGGTAATTTTTCTTCATATGTTTTAGGAAGCTATCTCTGCTCTTAAAATGCTTAATATGCTCAATACGCACATTAATTTTCTTGGCAAGAATCTTGCCCTTAACTTCTTTGTTGACAACAATCCAACAGCATACTGGGTAATGTTGTAGACTCTTCTGGTTTTGCCATGTAACATTTGTGGGGCATTTCTTTTTGAACAGTATCCATAATTTTAATAAAGATAAATATGGCCACAATGAAGATCATGATAAATAATATCCATGGACACTGCAAAACCTATGGTGCATTTGTGCTGATGAGAAAGTGTAATCCCTTCCTCAGAACATTCTTTATGTATCTCAGAAATCTGTGATATTATGATTTTGTTAAAATAAGCCACTATTACAGTCATCCAACAGAAAATTGTCAAAATAAATCATTAGGTTTATGGTATCTTTGATGAGAATAGTGCATTTCTATGGAATTCCCTTGTAGAAGGATAGCCTTCACAATAACATTTAACATCCCTGAAGAATAAATGAGATACTGGGGTTGACGTGCCCGGTATAAGACATGTACCGAGCACTCAAAAGATGTTGATTGTTACGAACAGAATTTTTAGCCTTTTTAAAAATTCTGTACAAAGAATAGTAATGACATTCTCAGAAAATATTTTCTTTCTCATATTGTATAATTTTTTTATTAAGCTATGACTCTATAAATCCACTGCTTTCTTCAATCTGGTATCAAAATCATCTGGGAAATGTTGGTGTGAAATAGGTATCATTAGGTAGACATAGTGAATGAAGATCATATTATCAAAATTCTAGTCTAGGTAAGCTGCTACTTGGGGTGGTAATATTCCATTCTGGAAGAAACCATAAGTAACAAATGACTAGGCAGGGTATGAAGAATTTAAATTTCTCATCAAATAGCCCTAAGTTTTGATTATAACAACTTTATGAAATAGGTATTGTTATTAATATTATTATTATTATCATTATAGTAATTATAGTTATCACTTTACAGATAGGAAAAATGAGTTTCAGTAACTTGGTCACAATTGCATAGCCAAAAACTAACAGATCCAGGATTCAAACTTCAGATCATCTTAAATTCTAAGGTCTTTTCTCTTAATCACTGCTATTTCCTCCTCAGGCAAGAGATGCTGAAGACCAGAGCTACAATGTAGGCAGTAATTGCTGGCAGGAGAAGATACATCAGAGAGAGTCATAGACTCTGAAAGCATTTGGAAATGGAGAGAGCTGTTGGGAAGGAAGAATTAGGCATTTTCACGTTTGAGCTTAGAATGATTATAGAGGTCAAATAAAAGTCAGGAAATTGTGATATTAATAAAGATAAGGAAGAAAGGGTTTCAAGGAGGCAATGGTCAGTATGAAAAAAGAGATTCACAAAAGAACTGGGAAGAGGTCTGAACATGGACAAGAAAATAATTAACCAGTATGACAGGCCCAAATGGAAGAATTCACAAACTGAAAATGGCATCTGCTTATGGTTTTGTAATCTGCTCAAACAGTATTTAGTAGCTGGATTTAATAGCTGGATGAAGGATTTTATAAGGTTCACAGAGCCAGAAAAGAGCAAGGTATTGAAATTCAAGATAAAGTGTTAAGTGCTAGACTACACTTATCTAAGTATGGCATTAAGTGAGTCTAAAATAGAAATGACATATAATGAAAGGGGTGGGGTGGTTGAAGGAGAGGGGGACCATTAAGGCTTGAAAACTCCCCATGAGTTTGAAAGCATAAGAAATTGATATTAATGTGTGGAATATAAGAGTTTAAAATTCCAGACATGGAAAAATGCTACATCCAGACAATGGAGCACTGATAGTGCAACTGGACCCACATGGGAAGACCCCAGGTTAATACCCTGGGACCTCCTTATACATGGCAGGTAAGTGCATGCATGCCTATGATCTAGATTGACTGAGATAGGGGCCGGATTACAGCATGAGGACCATGTTGAGGGTTCCTGTCTCTCTCCCTTTGTCTTTATCTCTCTCTCAGAAAAACAAATGAATAGACTTTTCTTTTTAAATTTCAGACATGGAGAAACATTAGATGATAATGAAAGTTGTGGTACAAGTTTTCTAGTTAGTAAATGATGGGAAGTAAAAGTAAAGTTTCATAGTGTTAAAGAAGTTAAGGTTGTCATTACAGATACTGCCATTTCTCAAGCTGGAAGGTGCACTTGTGCTGGTCAGGATGACCATGAGTGAGAGGCCATTGTCCACAGAGTGCACAATGTCCATAGATGGATGGCAGCACAGAAAGGGAGGCAGGCAAAGCTGGAAGGAATAACCATCCTGTGGAGAAGGTATTTTGTGAGAGGACACAAGGCTAAAAAGTTTGAAGCAGCAACAGGATATTGTAAAGTGCACACAGTACCTTTAAACTCTGGTTTATGGAGTATAGACTTGTTCATTCTACTTAACTACAACTTCTTTCCACCCTACTCCATTTTCCCCACCTCCTTCCCTCTGATAACCACTATTTGACTCTCTGCTCCTACGTATCCAGCATGTTTAGATTACACACGTAAGTGAGATCACGCAGTACTTAGATAAGGCTTATTTCACCCAGCATTGTGTCCTCCAGGTTTATCCCTGTTGCTGTGAGTGGCAGAATCTCTTTCTTTTTAAAAGCTGAATAATACCCAAAGAAAATGAAATCAATACTCCAAAAAAGATACCTGTTCTGACATGTTGATCAAAGCATTATTTACAATAGCTAAGATACAGAAACTTACTGTGTCCATCAATGGATAAGTGGATAAAGAATTGAAATTCTCTACTTCAAAGTATATGAACTTCAAAGAGTTAGTGGAAAAATTTAATCAGCATATAAGTTTATTTTTGTACAAAATATTTTGAAGTCCATGCATAATTTCTCATAATACACATTTTCTACAAACTTTTTGGTAGAGCTTTCATTTTAGAATGGCTGCTGGAGTGCTTGTCAATCCAGGTGAATAAGAAGTTAGGCTTTGATAAACTACATGGTATCCCACAAAGATGTATAATAGTTAAATGTAAATAGAAATTATGAAGTAAAATTTAAAAAAGGCACAATTAATCAAACAGAGCAGGTGAAGCAATTAGAAAATGATTCTAAGATGTAGACAACCCACTTATTTTCCTTCGATATCCAATAGAAGATAACAATGTGGCTTACACCTTTACAGGCTACATATAGAAAATTGAATGAACCTAGCATACTTCCTTTCCAACAATTCTGGACCAATATCTGGAGGCCAGGTTCTAGGACCAGGCCTTTAGCTAACTATTGCTGTGGAAAATAAGTTTTTTAATCATTCTGTTTCTTAATCCCACTATATAAATATATAAAAATGGGACAAAATTTTCTGTCCTTCTGACCTTAACAGTTTGTTGGCATTATCAAATAAGATAATAGGAAGGGTCTTCAAAACATTTATGAAAAAATGTGTATTATGAAGGGACTGCATGGATTTCAATTTTTTTGCAAAAAAATACACTTGCATTTTAATTCCATTTTTTATAAATGTTTTTAAAGTTCCCTTACATAATTTTACTCTACCCTCTACCACAATGACATTGAAATCTCTGGCAATAACATGGACTAATACCATACTAGGAAATTTCAGATATCAAAAGCCATGTCAAGATTCTCTACCACTACACTCCTGAGCACCTAGAACCACGCATGGTACATTGAAGGTAGTCAATAACTACTTTTCAATGAATGACTAAATTTGTGTAACAACTATGTGCCACATCTTAATTTTAGCTTCTTCAGTAACTGTGCAAATTAAGCACTGTTAACCTCACTTTTGTAACGGTTAGCGAGAATGACAATGTGCAGAGTCAGACAGATTTTGTAGTCAGGAACTCTTAGACTTATGGAGATTCTGTTCTACCACTCAGTCATGGTGTGACTTTGTACTATTGGCTTAGCATGTGTGGTCTTCATTTCTTTTATCTGTAAATAGAAATAGTAATAAAAGACAGCCCAAATCACAACACAGTAAGACACCATATGAAAAGTCACAAGGTAATGTCTTTGACTTACTAATATGCACAGTATTCATGCTGGAAAAAAAAAAAAAGACATGTTGAACACTGTGAAGATGTACAGTGATACAAGGAAGATTAAAAAAAATAAAAAAAGAGAAAGGTCACAAGGAGCTATCATAGATCAGAACCTCAATATACAACATTTAGTTTTTTTTGCTTATGGTCTCATGTTAGTAAGCAGGTGAACTAAAACCAGCTTTTTAGGCTAACTAAAAAGCTGACTTATTCTTATACTTATTCTTTGTAGAGCAAGCCACAAAACTGGATATAACAAGTCTATTTTTTGTCAAATGATCAGCCTCAGAATTAAAACCCCATATTTATAAGGACTTAAGTTTTCCGCCTTCCTTTTGGGGAGACATAAAATGACTGGGTTTATTGTCCTCTGAAACAGAAAACTCCAGCCTGGAAGAAAGATGGAAGTAAAAAAATCAGCAACTGCATCAGTACCAAATGAGTAGCATCCAGTGTTTTGCAAAGTGCAATGAATGAATCCCTCATGCCCACAGAGCTCCAGCTCTTTGAGGAAGAGCACAGCCAAAAGCACAGAGCCTCTAACTGCTAAAATTTTGTTCTAGGCCTTGCTCAAAAAGAAGGGTAAAGTTTCTGAGGACCTGAATGTCCGTCCACCATAAAATAAGCATTTATTTAGCTTATTTAGCATTCTAATTTAGCCTATTTATGATAAGGAGCAGTGATCAATTGTCACCTGATATCTATCCGTCCTCCTTGTTGCCAAGAATTCGCTCATAAAAAATGAGACTAATGGGAACCAGCAGTTAGCATAATGGCTATGTCGCTGGACTCCCACGTAGTCGACCGCGGTTCGCGTCTCGGACCCGGTGGCTTACAACTCACGCTGGGCGCGTGTGCGTGCGTGCCCAAGATCCCGAGAGGAGAATGGAGGAGAAGGGATTGCGGCGTGACCATCCCCCCTGGGGGGTGATTTCTCGCTTTCTGTCTCTATGTCTCTCTCTGTCTGTCTGGCGAGCGCACGCACCCTATAGCGAAAAACCTCTCCAAAAAAAAAAAAATGAGACTAATAATCCATATCTTGGATGAAAAAAGATACAGACTGAAATAGACATGACTCACATCCAAACTCAGCTAGGCAGGAGAACCCACCTACCTTCATTTGTTAAATTCGAAGGATACTACTTGAAATCCAAACGTATATTGAATTAATAGTTCTTAAAAATGTAAGCAAATGCACATTTAGGGAACGTTCATCTAATAGACGAAGTATTGATTCCAGCTGCTTCCTTTTCTCTCTAGCCTCTGTTCCTCTACAGGGAGGGGATATCACATGAGCAAATGCAACAATCCTGCCAAAATTAGAAGAGAAAAAAGTATGTATCATTCCAGACTTACAGTATACTTTTTGTTTTTGCATATAAATAAATGAAAACAATTTTCCAATTGTTACTTTTATTTAGTGCCCAAAATAGAGCTCCCCAAGACACTTTAGAAAACAAACTTCCTTAGATAGTTGAGGACCTAGTGTTTGTCAGTACTGTCTCCCTGAATGTGAAAAACATTCTTATCATTCTTTCCCTCTTCTTATCCATTGCCCTCTCCCTTCTTGCAACTTGATTGTGGCCACTGTTGCTATTTCCTTGATGTGGAGTTCAAGGAAGATGTATACCTATGCAATACTAGGATATATTGGTTCATAATAGATTCTGAGTTTTAATACACATCACAAATAACATGCTTTCATTGGATTTTTAACATATTTTATGCAAGAAGTACAACTGCTGACACTGGGTTAAGAAATGCTACAACAACACTATATTTAATTCTCTTTCTGGATCTAGCCTCCCAAAATGAAAATATAGATAATTGATAACAGGTTTGGAAGTGGGAAAAAATTCAGCATTAATGGAACATCTGCAGAGTGTCATATGCTAGGGGTTGCTATTAATAGACTGTTGCAGGCTCGCCTGGGAAATAAAAAAGGAAGTGAAATCTTGTATCTCTATGTAATTTTCATTTTAAAAATGGTTTTCTTTTGGTTTCTGTGTATTTGTGTGTGTGTGAGGGTGTGTACACATGTGCACATATGCATGTTTCTCTGACATTTGTTCTTTCAAATATGAAAGCAGGCTTTGAGTGCAGTAGAGAAAGCAGCTCTAGCAAGTAATTATATATTTATTTGATTCTAACAGGTATATCTCAAACTTCATCAAGTTTTGAGAAGATATCAATCTCCCCAATTTAAAAAATTAAAAAAATCGTTTGACCCTCCAAATACTCGTGGAAGAAAGCTGAGCATCTTCCCCAAGTTCTTTTCTTCAAATAGTTTTTAGTTCAAATTCCCAAGGCTTGGCTTTGGTCATCTTTTCTGCTCACCAGGAACATATGAATAACCCTGCATATGTCCCTTGACGCCAGTGTTGCCAACCTGCTGGTCACCACATTAGTCATTAGGCAGGAAATTTGCTACTACTGCAGTCACTGATGAAGGTAGAACATGGAATCCCACAAAACCTTAAAATAACCAAAAAATGAGGATGAAATGGAGAACCAGAAGGAAAGGGTCTATCATGAGATTTCTCCCTCTCTAAAGGGCGTGTGGCAGGCAAATAAGAGTTATACTGTGTCTGTTCTAGACACAGCCCATCACTGTCCCATGACTACACAGTAATAGATAACCTGGGCAGGACCATCCCCCAACCATCTCCTCTCTCTCATTTAATCTAGTGTTCCAGCACCACGTTGATGTACAGGCTGCTAATCACAGATTTCTCCAAGAGGCAAGCAGAATATTCAGCTTTCACTGAGGGGTGACCCACAGGCAGTCAAACACTTGGTCACCCAAACGCTATAGTGGCTTTCCTCACTCTTGTTTTTCTTTTTTCCTCCAGTGCTGGTTGGATACCTGCATCTGAATTACTCTCTCTCTTTCTCTCTCTCTCTCTCTCTCTCTCTCTCTCTCTCTCTCTCTCTCTCTCTCACACACACACACACACACACACACACACTGAAATGTCAGTATATCTGCTTTTACTGACCTGGTGCATTGAATAGTTACCCTGTTCCAATAACCTGGTCCATTGAATAATTACTCTGTTTCAATTTATTTTTCAATCATGACATATTTTTCTATGTTTTTCTATTTAAAAAAGCATCATCACTTCCCCCAATGACCCAATATGTAGCCTTAAGCATGACAGTGACATGGGTGTATACATAAATTGTTGTTTGTTCATCTCAACACTTACACATCTAATTTTGGTTTGCTATAACAGATAGAATAACACCATAGACAAAGTAGTAAAGTTTGAGTTGCAAAGAATTATAGTCATAAAAAACTTCTCTGAAAATGAATACTGATAGAGTACATGTGTTTCCATCTTTGCCATGTCTTCTTTATTAAAACCACATGAAATAATTACTATTGTCTTAAATTTTTAGAAAGGAAATTGATGTCCATAGGAGTGTTGTAACTTGGGCTAAGTCACATTACTAATGTTCAACCAGGTTTTCAGCTCAGGATCTCTCTTTGTTTTTTTGTTTTTGTTTTTGTTTTTGTTTTGCTGCATGGCCATCCTCTCTGGGGGGCTATTTCTCACTTTCTGTGTCTCTGTCTTTCTGGGGAACACACATGCCCTATAGCAAAAATCTCTTAAAAAAAAAAGTTAGAAGAAAAAGAAGAAACTCTTTATATAGTCCTGTATCAGAATGCTAACAAAAACTGTGTTCTCTTTATTACAGACTGAAAGATTAACTTTCTCTTCTATTTCATAGTCTGAAAACACTGTCTCTCTAAATGCCACCTACTTTTTCTTCCTTGGAAAACCTAAATATTGTAGAAAGCTACATTTTCTTCCTCATCTGGCCTTTAAAGAAGTTTCAATTCAAATTTGCAGGCATATATCAAGAGTATATGGTATGTCTGGTTGTATCAGAATTTTAATCTTAGTTTTATTATCATTCTTTTCATCTTTCTCACTCATCTTGGCTACCTAATTTATTTATCTCATCATACTCTTGACTGTATTCATTTTTATAATCCTAAAAACTTATGGAACTTGGTGGTTAACACATTAAAAGAAATAAGAACTTAAAAAAATGATTTGTTTCATGAATGACAGAGATAGGAGAGAGACAGAAGGTAAGCACAGCCAACAAGATCTCCAGGTTGTGATTCACCCTCCACATTAGCCAGCCAAGATCATGAGCACTTGTGCACCTGGTGTGTACAGGGAAGTCTCGACATGAGAACCCTTAGTTTCCCTTGTGAGTCAGATCACAGTGTTGTATGACCACTAAACCAGCATTCAGACCCTAGATGTGAGAATTTCTGGGTTTGCAAAACCCATTTGATAATTAGATCATATATCTTTCTTTATTTATGTCTCAATGTTAGAAAAAAACTGAAGTATCCTAAAATTTTAAAATTTCTTGGGACCAGCAGTTAGCGTGATGGCTATGTCGCTGGACTCCCATGTAGTTGACCGCAGTTCACGTCCCGGACCTGGTGGCTTAAAACTCACGCCAGGCGCGTGTGCGTGCGTGCCCAAGATCCAGAGAGGAGAACGGAGGAGAAGGGATTGCAGCGTGGCCATACCCCCAGGGGGCGATTTCTCACTTTCTGTCTCTCTGTCTCTCTCTGTCTGTCTGGCGAGCGCATGCGCCTTGTAGAGAAAAACCTCTCCAAAAAAAAAAAAAAAAAAAAAATTATAATTTCTTTTCCTGAGTAAACCTGTATGAATAACCACTGATTCAACAGAACTTCAGTGAAAATTCCTTTTAACTAAAGATTGTTGAAAAGAACTTGAATATCCGATATTATTTTAGTTAAGATTAAAACAAGATTGATGTAACTTTAGTTCCAGTAGTATGGGTAAAAGTATTAAGAATTGTTTTAAATATGGGATTTCAGAAGAAGTCTTCAAGGTTGTTTAAATCTTGGTCAAATCCCAGATCTCTCCTTACTGTCTGCATAATTTTGTAACTTACCTCTCTTTGTATTTGAGTTTCCAACATTAAAATATTGTTCTGTTCTCTGGATGATAAAATGAGATAAAGCACATAAAGCACTAAGGAGAATGCCTGACATCGAGTAAGTCAACAAATGGAAACTATTATATAATGGCTGTTATCATTAGTATGATTGTTATCTAAAAATAATAAATATCGCTCATTGCTGTTATTACTATATTGTTATCTCAGAACAAAAATATGACCCACAGGGATAGCTGTAAACAAAGATAAGGTTTTTCTCAGAAAGCAAGTGCTAAGAACTTCAAAGCATTCATGTTAATAAATTAAAGAAGCAGAAATGTTTGAGGGCAGGAGTTATCAAACATCTAATTATATAAAAGTATGATTTTAAATAAAGATCTGTAAAACATGTGCATTTGAATGCATCATTAGAAACCTATCAGATGTGGGGCTGGCAGGTGGCATGGTGGTTAAGGGCACTGGACTCCCACATGGACAACCAGGGTTCGAGTCCTGGACCTGGTGGCTTGCTTTCTCACTTTCCCTCTCTTTCTCTCTTTTTTTCTGTCTCTCCCTCTCTGGTCAAATTAAAATTAATTAATATAAATAAAATAATTAATTTTTAAAAAATGAGATCTATCAGGCTGGAGCCAGCCTGTGGCCTGATGGTTACATGACTGGATCTCAATATGGGTACAGGTCAAGTTCTAAAGTTGGGGGCTTGAAAAACATGCTGGTACTTGAGCACGCATGCCCAAAATTGTGAAAGGAAAGAGAGATGGAGGAGAAGGGATTGGATTGTGGTATGAATATCACCCATGGGGAGTACTTTCTCTCTCTCCCTCTTTCTCTGGAAAGCATTTGTACCCTCTGGGAAAAAAAAAAAAATGAAAAGAAACCTATCAGGGCTTATTAAGTTCCAAGTGAACCCTTATATTAACTAAGGGGATTTAACTGGTTGGGTAGATTTATTTAGTTTATTCATTGGTTGACAAAGCAATTGTGCCAAAAACAATTTTGGTTTTGGCACACATCATACTTAAATATCCTCCCTAATCATTAGCCATTATCTGATCAAATTACTTCTGGAGAATATTAGCAGAACATAGATGTGTATTTTGTCTATCAGTCTTTTACAATTATCCATCTAGTTATAAATTTTTTAAATTAAGTGAAATGATAAGTGAAAAATTATGAGTAAGATTTTCAATTTAATTACAAGAGGAATTCAGAACGTTTATTGAAAAATGGACTTAAACTAGAAGTTTATTTTGATGCAAAAATATTTGAAATCCATGCACAGTTTTTTTCATACTATGCATTTTGCATGACGTTTTTGAAGACCTCCACATGTATTTTCCATAAGAAGCAAGAGATGCAATCTCAATTTAACTACGCCACACATAAGATTATCAGCTATTTCAAATCAACTATGCCACACATAAACATACCCTGCCACTTTATTGTTCTTGGAGAAAATGCTATTTCCTGAAACCGTTTAGGGGATTAATGCCAATTTTTATTAAAAGAAATGAAAGCCATCAAAAACATCTATTTTTAGACTTCTGATTTTAAACTTAATTGAGATTTATTCACATCCGACACGGTTTCTTTCTGTTTTATTCACTACTGAATGGCCAGTGCTTAGGATGTGTCTAACAGAATTTTAATAGAGTGATGAGTACTCTATTCATTGAATTGATGGATGAATAAATAAATATATAAACTGAGAAAGCAACAAATAATACCTACATTTGCAGTTTTGAATAAAATTTGTTTTAAAGAGAGATTTTTGCTATAGGGCGCATGTGCTCGCTGGAGAGACAGAGAGGGAAAGACAGAAAACAAGAAATCATCTTCTGGGGAGATGGCCATGCTGCAATCCCTTCTCCTTCATTTTCCTCTCGAAATTTTGGGTATGTACACATGCACAGTAGCCTGTCATGAATTTTAAGACACCTGGTCAGGGGCTGTATTCAGAGCTACTATGTGGGAGTCCAGCAACATAGCCAATATGCCATCTGCAGGTCCTGAAAAAATATTTCTAATAGTATATAGTGAGGTTCCCTTCTGTGGACAGTTAAATGAAGTAATAAAATTATACATGTAGTCGACCATGGCTCATGTCCTGGACCCAGTGGCTTAAAACTCACGCCAGGCACTTGTGCTTGTGTGTCCAAGACCCTGAGAGGAGAAGGGATTGCGGCGTGACCGTCCCCCCTGGGGGGTGATTTCTCTCTTTCTATCTCTCTGTCTCTCTGTCTTTCTGGCGAGCGCACGCGCCCTATAGCAAAAACCTCTCCTCCCCCCCCAAAAAAATACATTAAGTTTTTTTTTTTTTTTTTTTTTTTTTCTTTTTTTTTTTTTTCTTTTTTTTTTTTATTATCATCATATTCTTCTTTATATTACATTGAATTACATATAACTTTACATTGTATTACATTACTTTTTCAAAAGGGAATGCCATGCATGTCAGTCAGTACAGAGACATTAATCTCCCCGCTTCAACATTCAATATCTTTTCTATGTTTTCCCCAATCATTATTATTATTCTAATTATTTTTTAAGACAGTCCATCGCTATTTCTCATGTTGCTTGTACAAATACATTAAGTTTTAAATAAGTTCTCTCTCATGTTCAATCAAGTTTAAAAGCATGGTCAGCCAGGTATTTATTTTTTGAATTTCTGTTTTTTTATCCTATAATTGTTTTATAATTTTTACATTTTTTTAAAATCTAGATGGATTTAAGTAGGTCTGGTGATTTTAATTCATTTTGCAAACATCCTAGGTTGTGATTTAAAGAATATTATATATATATATTTTTTAAAGACATACTGTTAACTAAGCTGAACTATTCTCAATATACTTCATTATGTACAAAAGCTTCATTATGTACAAAAGTGACCAGAATAAAAATCACTTGCTAATATTCACTAATATATTATCTCATATTTACATATTTCTTTAATATATTTACATATAGCTATAAATTATTGGTCTGGTTATGCCTTGAATTTAAAATTTAATTGTATTTCAGATAATACAAAATGATTTCCAAGGCAATTCTCTGAGTATTTGTCTTAACTGATTATATCCATGCAGAGTTGACATTTGATGAATATTAATTATACTTTGAAAGAGAAAAAAATAGATTCTTGTTTGTTCTAGATATTACTGGCTTCTAGATAATTATTGAAAAGAATGATCTTTTCTAAAATTTATCATGCAAGACAATATTATATGTTTTCCTTTCCAGTTCAAAATGCTAAATATACCATCAGCAACTCTACCATAACATCCATGTTTTTACAAATGTTTCACATAACTTCTGCTGTAAATAGTGATGGCTGCTGATTTTGATAAAGAATAGCCTGTCTTTATTCTTTAATAAGGCGTTATAATTGGTTATCAATGCCAACGGGCATTCAATAACTAAATTATGTTGGAGTTCCAGGCATTCTAGGTGTTATCTAGAAAAAGTGTGACAACATTGCAAGAAGAATAGACTAGGCAGAACTCTCTCCAGGTTTAATTGAAGATCATATATTCTGCCTTCTCATAGAGATAAGCACAAAAGAGGCTTCTTAGTCCATATCGGACCAATTTTGGAATTCCAAATCACCAAATGACATTAGGTGACTTTTTTATCTCTTAATGTATCACCATAGACTTTTATGGTTCTCTTTTGCCTATGCCAGAAATATTGTAGCAGTAACTTGCTACTTAGGTCTTTGTTTGATTTTCTTTTTTAACTGAAACAAAACCTTGAAACTTAGACTTTAAGAGCTACTTTCTGCATAGTAAGGCACCAGAGCTGTTTTGTGGGGCCTTCCACTGTCAGTCAGGCTCTCTGAGGTTCCAGAGCCAGAGAGAAACAGGTTCATCAGGCCCACGTGCTACACGTAACTCATGACCTTACATACTCCCTAGAGGTCAGCCATCTCAAGTCAACACTCAGCTACACAAAAATTAAAAATTTTAGAAGCAAGAGGAAAACTGGGGTGGAGCTGAAGTATACTACAGAGAAGTGCATAAGCATACAGCCACAGAAACCTACCCACGTTGATAGGGAAAAGCAAGTGCCTCACTGGTTGACTAGAAAACAAAGCAAAGCCCCAAGAAATAGAAAAAATTCAGGAAGCATATCCCTCTCAAAAGAATAATCAACTCTTCAACTCCATGGGGAACAAAAGTCACAAGAAACCCCAGAAATGACAGAAAGAGTATTCAGAATATTCACCATTTTAAAACTCAATGAGGTATAAAAGAACAATGCAAAAGAAAAAAATCTCTGACCCGGAAGACAAAACCTTTGACTTAATCCAAACAAACAAACAAACAAAAAAAGATAAAAAAAAATAACCAAGAAAAATGAAAATAATATATAGGAAATACTAGACACCATTAAATGTCAAAATATCTAAATAATGGGAATTCCAGAAGGTGAGGAATCTGGTAAAGGCATAGAAGACCTCGTTGATGAAATTCTATCTGAAAGCTATCCAAATCTAGAAAAACATAAAGACATACAAATTCAGGAAGCATAAAAGACACCAAATAGCTCAGCACAAGAAGATGCTCATTGCACACCACAGTCAAGTTGGTAAAAATCAAAGACAAAGACAAGATTCTAAAAATAGCAAGAGTGAGGTCTCAAGTTATGCACAAAGGCTATCTTACCAGGCAAGCATCAGATCTGTCCATTGAAATGATGCAGACAAGGAAAGAATGAGAAGTCATATTCAAAAATCTGAAAGAAAAACAATTCCAAGCAAGAAAAGCATATCTGGCAAGATTTTCTTTCAAATGGGAAGAAGAAATAAAAACATTTTCAGAAAAAATCTGAAAGATCTACAAAATGTAGGCCCACTCTTCAAGAAGTACTGAAGAGAGTACTATATCAGGAAAATTAAAGCAAGAACAATAGAAATAAGAGAACAAAAAACAACCAAAAATATGGCTAACAAAGTGAAGGGTTAAGTCCACAAATATCAATAACATTGGATGTTAATGGATTAAACTCTCCAATTAAAAGAAATAGACCTACAGAAAGGATAAAAACAAACAAATGAACAAAACAGGAGCCTTCTATATGGTGTCTACAGGAATCATCTCAGGGATAAAGATATGTAAATGAAAGCGAAGGTTAGAAAAAGATAGTCCATGTAAATGAACATAAAAAATGAATGGCATTGGAATACTTATATTAAATAAAATAGACTTAAAAAATGATAAGAGACAAAGCAGGACACTATATAGTACTGAAAGGGCTAATTCACCAAGAAGGTGTAGTATTTAATATCTATGTGCTCAACACTGGAGCACCCAAGTATGCGAAAGAAAAGACTACAACACACTAATCACTTGGGAGATCAAGACCCCATTGTCTCTTTCAGACAGATTATTTAGACAAAAAACAACCAGAAATACAGGATCTAAGTGATACCATAAATTGAATGGACTTGACAGACATCTATAGAATCTTTGACCCAACAACCACAAAATGCACACTTCCTTATGCCCACATGGAGCATTTTCAAAGACTGACCACATAACAGGGCACAAAACAGGCCTTTACAAATACAAAGATATAAAACCTAGATTCAGCATCTTCTCCAACCATCATGGAATTAGACTTGAAATTAACTGTAGAAAAAAACCCTCAAAAATACAAACACATTGAAATTAAACAACCTACAGCTAAATAATGATGTCACAGTCACTGAAGAAATTAAGACTAAAATCATAAGTTTCATTAAAACCAATGTTAATGAGCACAAATGTTTTCATAACCTATGAGACTCAGTGAAAGCATTCATAAGAGGGAAATCATAGCAATTAGTGTCCTCAAGAAAAAATTGAAAGGGACAAATAGACACTAATAACACAACTCAGAGAACTAGGAAAACAACAATAAGTCACCAAAAAACACCAGTATAAAAGAAATAATTAAGATTAGAGAAAAAATAAGTAAAATAGAGAATGAAATAATAATACAGAAAATAAATAAAACCAAATGCTGATTATTTGAGAAGATAAACTAAATTGACACAGCAATAGCTAGATTAATTAAGAATAGGGAAGGGAACCAGATAAATCAAATAGAAATGAAACAGGCAATATTACAACAGTAATACAAAAATAATCATGAGAAAAGGCTATGAATGACTATACATGAAATAAATAAGAAAACCTAGATGAGATGAACAGATTTTGAACACATGAAATCTAACAAGATTTACTCAGGAAGACATAGAAAGTTGAATAGACCAATAAGGAACAATGAGATTGAATCATAATAATCTCCCACCAAAGAAAAGCCCAGGTCCCAGTGGCTTCACCTCTGAATTCTATAGAACTTTAAAAGAAGAGATAATCTCCATTCTACTAAAACTATGTCTAAAGATCCAAAAGGAAGGAACACTCCCTAATTCATTCCATGAAGCCTCCATCAGCCTCATTCCCAAAACAAACAAGGACATAACAAAAAATGAGAACTACAAACAAATATCCCTGATGAATACAGTTGCAAAAATTCTCACCAAGATATTAGCAAATCGTATCAAACAACGCATTAGAAAAATTATAAATTACAACCAGGTGGGCTTTATTCCAGGGATGCAAGGTGGCTCAACATACATAAAACCATAAATGTAATACTTCACATTAACAGGTTGAATGATAAAAACCATATGATCATATCAGTTGATACAGAAAAAGCATTTGATAAAATTCAACATCCCTTCACAAGTAAGACTGTCAGAAAAATTGGCCTAAAAGGGTTATTTCTCAACACAGTAAAAGTCATATATGACAAGTCCATAGCTAACATCATACTGAATGAGGAAAAGCTTAAAGCTTTTCCCAAAAAAACAGGAACAAGACAGTACTAGAAGTCCTGCCAATGGAATCACACAAGAGAATAAAATAAAAGGCATTCAAATAGGAAGACATTCAAAGAAGTGAAAATATCTCTCTTACAGATGACATAATCATACATATTAAGCCCAAAAGAATCTCAAAAAAACCTCCTAGAAGTGATAAACAAATATAGTACAGTGATAAACAAATTCAGTACAGTGGCAGCATATAAAATCAACAAGCAAAAATCCTTAGTATTTCTATACACCAACAATGATCAGACTGAGGTAAAATTGGAGAAAGCAATCCCATTTACAATAGTCACAAACAAAAATAAGATACCTAGGAATAAACCTAACCAAAGAAGTAAAAAAAAAAAAATCTCTAAAAGGAAAACTATTTTAAAAACTTCTAAAAAGGAGAGAAAAAATTATATAAAAAATGGAAAGACATCCTGTGATCCCAGGTTGGAATAATTAATAATAATATCAATTCTACCCAAATTAATTTTAAAATTTAATGCAATCCCAATTAAATTCCCAGAGATATTCTTCACAAATTAGAAAAAAACTAAATCATAAATTTTGTCATAAAAGTTCCTGTATCACCAAAGCAATGCTTCACAAAAAGAATAAAGTAGGAGGCATATCACTCCCTGACCCCAAAGCTGTGATAATCAAAACAACATGATAACTGAGACCAAAACAGGTGTGTAGACCAATGGGATACAATAGAGAACAAGAAATAAACCCTAAAACATACAGCTAACCAATTTTGAATAAAGAGCACAAGACACTCTGTTCAGCAAATGGTATTGGAAAAACTGGATATCCACCTGCAGAAAAATAAAACTGGACTCTTTTTAATCTCTCATTACTAACAAAAGTCAACTCAAAATGGATGAAAGATCTAATCATAAAACCTCAAATTATAAAACTACTGACAGAAAACACAGGGGAAACTCTTGGAGACATTGGAATAAGCAAAGACTTCTTAAAGAAGACCCCCTCCCAAGCAATAATCCCCAAAATAGGTATGTGGGATCTATCCAAGAACAGGTAACTGAAAAAGTAAGGCACATATACATTATGGAATATCATTCAGCCATATAAAAACAATGAGACCCTGGCATTTGATAGAAAGTGGATGAATATGGAAGATTTAATGCTAAGTGAAGCAAACCAGTCTATAAAAGAGGGACACTGTATGTTCCCACTTGATATATATTGAATGTCTGCACTCTATGGCAGAAACTGAAATACTGTAAGAAATAAAATTAGGGAGAACAACTATGAATACTAGAGATAGTATGAGAGAAGGGTGGGCAATGCAAGGGCAGGAGGGTGGGGATCAAGGGGGAAAGAAAACAAAACATTTAATGGACATAGAAATAGAAAATTATTATTAATGATAATGTGTATAGTAATGTCTTTGGACTTACATGAAGTAATTTTACGCTGACTGTATTTACGCTGAGAAGATTTATTTTGTAGTAGAGATTTACAGTGATTAAATATAAACAAATAAGAAAATAAAATTTAATTTAATTTTTAAAAAAGGAGAAAATGCACATAAATTAAAAGGTGCAATGCCTGAAGTGTAGTAAATTCTCAATTAAAAGATATGTATCTGTTTATATCAAACTTAACTCACTAAGAAGCAAATTTAAAGAGTTTATATAAAAAAGAACATACATGACAAAATTTAATTCTAAAAGATAAATGTAACATTAAGCTTTTCTTTAAGCCTCTGAAAAAACAATTTTGTTCAGCTACTCAAATGTATATCATTGGCATTCTTCTTGTTTTATAAGCTAATAAGAGAGTGAACATAGAATTTTGGGGACTGAAAATAAAGCACATACCAATAACTAAAATTGCTTACTATATTTTAAAATAAACACTTGGATAAACTTTCAGTATATTATTAAGTATCACTTTTATTTCATTTTTTCTTAATGCAAATATTACACACATTCTCATCCATGAGAATCTGGGTTCTTTTGCTCACAGCATCTAACAGCACATCATAGGACCAGCCCATAAACAAGTTATTAAATACTTTCCTATACAACTAATGTACTTATATAGTATACTTTTAAGGTTTATTCAGAGCTTCACGGCCTGATGGTTCTCATATTTTAAGATTCACTTTCATTTTTGGTGTAATTATATATGGGAACATCTCTTTCCCTGCCTATTTTATTTCTTTTTTTTTAAAGAATTATTTTAGTTAACTGTATTTATTTATTTATTTATTTATTTATTTATTTATTTATTTATTTTAATTTGACCAGACAGGGATTGAGAGAGAGAAAAAAATGAGAAATAAAGCCACCAGGTTCAGAACTCAAACCACAGTCGGCCATGTGGGAGTCCAGCGCCCTTAAACACTACACCACCTGCCAGTTTCCACATTTTATTTCTTTTTTTTATCACTTTATTTTTTAAATTAATTTTTAAAATTTTTATTCATACATTAAATCACTATACATCATTTAGATTGTGAAGAGACTTTATCCAGCATGTTATACACCTCAGTCCAGCTCAGTTGAGACTATCATGCACATCCTCATCAACAGATAAAAACCTTATCTGTGTCCCACAAGTGTCTTACCTCTCCATTTTTCCCCCCAAATTTCCTTTTCTACAATCTTCCCCTCCCACATTCTATTTCCACTTTGTCTCTAGTGTCCATTACAATTTTTAATGCTTTTATGTTCTCCAGTCTTTGAGTCTCTCTCATAGAGTGCGGACAGTTGGTATATGTTAAGTGGAGACATACGACATCTCTCGTCCATAGCCTGACTCACTTCACTCAGCAACATATTTTCCATATTTGTCCACTTTCTATCAAATTCCAGGACCTTGTTATTTTTTATGGCTAAATAGTATTCCATGGAGTATATGTGTCACACTTTTCAATCCATTAATCCGTTTGTGGACATTTGGGTTGGTCCATGTTTTAGCAATCATGAATAATGCTGCAATGCAAATAGTTGTGCAAGCACTTTTCTGATTGAGTGCTCTCCCACCCTTTGGGAAGATACCCAGGAGTGGAATTGCTAGATCATATGGTAGTTCTATCTGAAGGTCTTTGAGTAACATCCATATTGTTCTCCCTAGTAGCTGGACCAATTTACATTCCCACCAACAGTGTGGGAGTATCCCCCTTATACCACATCCTCTCCAGCACTTATCGTTATTTGTTTTTTTAATCTTCACCATTCTGACTGGGGTTAGGTGGTATCTCTTATTGTTTTGATCTGCATCTCCCTTACAATGAGGGATGTTGAGCATTTTTTCATATGCTTTTTGGTTGTTTATAGGTCTTCCTTAGAGAGTTGTTTATTCAGCTCATTTTCCCATCTTTTAATTGGGTTAATCATTTTCTTCCGGGTAAGCTGATTAAGTTCCTCGTGTATTCTTGTTATCAGACCCTTATCTGAGGCCCAGTTAACAAAAATTCTCTACCATTCTGAGGGTTGTCTATTCACACTAATTACTGTGTCCTTTGTTGTGCAGAAATTCCTTAATCTGATGCAATACCACCTGTCTATTTTAGAGATTATTGCCTGTGCTTTTGGGGTCTTGCTTAAGAAGTCTTTGCCTACCCCAATGTCTCCCAGAGTTTCCCCAGTGTTTTCCACCAGACGTTATATGGTTTGCAGTTTTAGGTTAAGATCTTTGATCCACTTCGATTTGATTTTTGTTAATGGTGACAGATAGGGGTTCAGATTTATCTTTCTGCAGGTGGATATCCAGTTTTTCCCATACCATTTGCTAAAGAGGTTTTCCTTTTCCCACTGGATTGACTGGTACCCTTTGTCAAAGATGAGTTGACTGTATGTTTTGGGGTTTATTTCTGGCATCTTTACTCTGTTCCATTGGTCCTCATGTCTATTTTTTGTGCCAATACAATGTGGCTTTGAATATCACAGCTTTGTAATATATTTTGGGGTCAGGAAGTGAGATGCCGACTACTCCAATTTTCTTGCACAGGATGGCTTTAGTAAAACAGGGTCTTTTATGGTTCCAGACAAATTCTGTGATTGTCTTTTCTAGATCTGTGAGGAATGTCTCTTGTAATTTTATAGGGATTGCATTAAACATGTAGATTAAATAGGGTAGGATTGCCAGAAAACAGGTTAGGATTCGGTTCAAATGGTAGGTACATGAACCTATTGACAGCTCAAGTCAGGACAAAAATCCTGAAAACTGGAAAACAAAGCCTAGAAGAAAATCAGCAATATTTTAGTCAAAAGTCATAAAATGCTACTCACCAGTTCAGTCTCATGTACTATATCTTCTGTTGTGGTGACATCTTCCCAATTAAATTCTGGGATATAATATTCAACTCCAGACTTGTCCCTACAATTAAGTTGGCCATTTTCTTAGTTTTTGAACACTTCTTTCTGTGTGTCTGTATTTAATTTTCCTGGTATAGCACTCCCTTGAGAACTTCTTGGAGATCTGGTCTGGTGTTGGTAAATTCTTTCAGGTTTTGTTTATCTAAGAATGTTCTTGTCTTTTCTTCCCATATAAAGGATAATCTTGTTGGGTAAAGTATTCTTGGTTGAAATTGCTTTCCACTTTACATTTTGAAGATATTTTCCCATTCTTTCCTCGCTCACATTGTTTCTGATGAAAGGTCTACTATTAGCCTGATGTGATAGCCTTTGTAGGTAACTTGCCTTTTTTCTCTTGCCAATCTTAGTTATTTTGTCTTTGTCTGTGGTTTTGGTCAATCTGGCTGTAATATGTCTTGGAGAAGATCTTCTTGGGTTGGTTTTATTTGGGGTCCTTTGTATTTCTTGGGACTAGATCTTTGAGTACCTCTCTAGGTTTAAAAAGTATTCTTGCAGGATTTCATGGGATAGATTATCAATGCCCTTATGAGTCTCTTTGCCTTCTGGAATACCAATTATCCAGATGTTTGGACCTTTGTTGGTATCTAGTATTTCTTGTATATTGTATGTTCCCACATAATATATACTGAGTGTCTGCACTCTATGACTGAAACTGATTGACTAAAAGATATACAAACACAAGAAATGGGTGTGAATGACAGATGTGGTGTGTGTGGAGGAGTAGGGCCTAGGGAAGAACATTTGGAGGAGGGATACAGAGGCAGAGCATTGAGGGGATGGGGAGGTGTGGTGTTATCTGTTGAAGATATTTTGACCAACTGAACTGGAAAGAAATGTTCACATATTTAAATGTTCACTTTGTAAGCAAAACAATGTGATTGAATGTATATCAAAAATAAATAAATAAATAAATAAATAAAATAAAAATATATATTATTCTCATTTTTTGAGCAATTTTCTCAGTCTTTTTGGTGGATTTTTCTAGGTCAGCAATTTTTTCTTCTACATCTGAGATTCTATTTTCTGTATAATCTAGTCTGCTTTTAATACTTTTAAGGAAGATTTTGACCTCTTATAGTCTTCATCTCTAACAGGTCCATTTGATTCTTTTTTAAAGTGTGTAATTCCTCTTTAAGATCTTGCAAGAATTTTCTCACCTCTTGGAACTTGTCTGCTCTTTTCTCCTGCTTCTTCCACTATTCATTGTCTCTCTTCTCTGTTAGCTTTGTCACTATAAGTATTCTAAATTCTTTATCAGATATTTCCATGACTTCCATTGAACTCTCTGTGGAAGAAGAGGAGTTATTGTTTTACCTTGGAGGAGAGGCATTTTCTTGCTTTCTTGTGGCCCTGCAGTGATTTCTAGTCTTATGATGGATGGTGTGTTTCTTCCTAATTCTTGAAGTTCAATCTGAGTGTTCAGGAGCATGCAGAAAGAGGTGATATGGAATCTCTTTGCTGTTCCACTTTTATCCTTTTGTGCAGCAGATTCCACGGATATTGTGGAATACGTTAACCCTAATAGTATTTGAATGTTTGGCTATGGTTCCCTTAGATCTGTCTAGAAACACAGAGAATGGAGATTGAGGAAAAGAGTTATGAGATAAAAGAAAAAATAAGGAAGCAGAGAGAGAGAGAGAGAGAGAGAGATGAGAGAAAGAGAAAAGAACAAACAAAAAAAAACACACAAAGAAACAGAGAGAAAAAGAAGAAAAAAATAAAATAAAAACCAAAAAATTATTATTATTTTCTCAATGCATAACCTTTTTTATATGCTGTTGAATACAGCTAACAAGTATCTTGTTGAGAATTTTTGCGTCTATATTCATCAGAGATATAGGTCTGTAGTTTTCCTTTTTTGTCATATCCTTATCCATTTTGGGAATGATGGTTATGGAGGCTTCATAGAATGAATTTGGAAGGATTCCTTCCTTTTGGATCTCTAGAAACAGTGTGAGTAGAATGGGGGTTATCTGTTATTTAGAAGTTTTGTAAAATTTGGCAGTGAAGCCATTGGAGCCTGGACTTTTCTTTGTTGGGAGGTTATTTATTAATGATTCAATCTCATTGCTTGTCATAGGTCTATTCAGGCTTTCTATGTCTTCCTGAGTCAATCTTGCTAGATTATATGTGTCCAGGAATTTGTTCATCTCATCCAGTTTTTCTTCTTTGTTGGCATAGAGTCGCACATAGTATCTTCTAATGATGCTTTGTATTTCTGGTATGTCTGTTGTAATGTTGCCTGATTTGTTTTGAATTTGACTTATCTGGTTCCTTTCTTCTTAGTCTGGCTAATGGTGCATCAATCTTGTTAATCTTTTCAAAGAACCAGCTTTTGCTTTCATTTATTTTCTGTATAATTCACTTATTTTCTATTTCATTTATTTCTGCTTTAATCTTTATTATTTCTTTTCTCCTGGCATTTTTTGGATTTTTTTGTTGTTGTTTTTCTAATTCCCTGAAGCATGATGTTAAGTTGTCCTTTTGCCAACTTTCCATCTTTTTGTTGTGCAGACTAATTACTATGAACTTCCCTCTTATGACTGCTTTTGCAGTATCCCATAGATTATGGAAACTTGTGTACTCATTTTCATTAGTTTCCATGAATCTTTTGATTTCTGTCTTAATCTCTGCAGTAGTCATGGAGTCATTCAGAAGTAGGTTATTTTGTCTCCATGTATTTGAATATTTTCAAGGGCTTTTCCTGAGATTAATATAAATTTTAATTCCATTGTGGTTGGAGAAGATGCTGTATATAGTTTCTATGTCTTTGAATCTATAAAGGCTGGTTTTGTGCCATATTATGTGATCAATCTTTGAGAAAGTACCATGTGAGGCTGAGAAAAATGTATATTTTATGTTTTTTGGAGGTAAAAAGTTCTATAGATGTCTATCAAATCCATCTGATTTACAGTGTTATTCAGGTCCTGAATCTCTTTGCTTATTTTTTGTCTTGTTGACCTGTCTAAAGGAGATAGATAATGGGGTGTTGAGATCTTCAACAATTATATTGTAACAGTCTCTCTCTCTTTTTAGATCTAGCAGTCTTTCCCTTACATATTTGGGTGCTCCTGAGTTTGGTGAATAGATATTTATAATCATTATATCTTCCTTGTGAATTAGCCCTTTTACTACTATATAATGCCCTTCTTTGTCTCTTCTTGCAGTTTTTGTCTTAAAGCCTAGTTTGCCTGAAATCAGTTTAGCAATTCCTACTCTTTTTTGGTTTCCATTCGCAAGGAATACCTTTTTCCAGCCCTTCACTTTTAGTCTATGTATGTCTTTATCCATGAGATGGGTTTCTTGTAGGCAGCAGGTGGAAGGTTTCTGATTTTTAATCTATTCAGCCAGTCTGTGTCTCTTGATTGGAGAATTCAATCCATTGACATTCAACATTATTATCGATATTTCCAGACTTGTCCCTACCATTAAGTTGGCCATATTCCTGATTGTTTTTTGTTCTCTTATTGCTGTCTGTATCTCTTTAAATTTTCTTGGTATAGTACTCCTTTCAGAATTTCTTGAAGAGCTGGTCTGGAGTTGGTAAATTCTATCCAGTTTTGTTTATCTGAGAACATTTTTATTTTCTTTTCCCATATGAAGGATAATCTTGCTGGGTATAATATTCTTGGTGGAAATTATTTTTCATTTTACACTTTGAATTTATTTCCCCATTCTTTTTTTGCTTGCATTGTATCCAATTAGAGGTCTGGTGTTAGTCTGATGGGATAGCCTTTGTAAGTGATATGATGTTTCTCTCTTGACAATCTTAGTATCTTCTCTTTATCTGTCATTTTCATCAGTCTAGCTATAATATGGCATGCAGAGGATTTTCTTAGATTGATTCTACTTGGAGTTCTTTGTATTTCTTGGGTCTGGATGTTTGAGTGCCTCTCTTTTCTTCCACGATTTCATGGAATAGATTATCAATGTCCTTATTAGTTTCTGAACTTTCTGGGATATCAATTATTCATATATTTGGGCATTTAATGGTATCTGGTATTTCTCACATATTATTCTCAATTCTTTTGGCTTTTTTTTCAGTATTTTTGATAATATTTTCTAGGTGATTGGTTTTGTCTTCTACTTTCAAAATTCAATCTTCTACATAGTCTAACCTGCTTTTGATACTTTCAAGGGAGGTTTTAATTTCCTGTATTGTAACCTTCATGTCTAACAGTTCCATTTGATTCTTTTTTATGAAGTCCAATTCTTCTTTTATTGTTGGAGGACTTCCTCATCTCTTGGAGTTCAATGTCTCTTTTCTCTCTCATCTCATAGAATTTTGTTACCATAAATATTCTGAATTCTTTTTCTGACATTTTGGTAATATGCTCTAATTTTTTCTACTTGGAGACAGGTTACATTGTTCCCTTGGTAGATATGTACTACTTGATTCTCTCATCCTTGAGGATTTTCAATTTTTAGTTATTTGGTAATGTATTTACTTCTGGTCAATTTGTTGGAGAGGGATTCTGTGACTGTGAACCATGTTTCCCCCACTGTGAGATAATTTAGTGCTATTTTCTCCCTTCTAGTAAGTCCTCAAATCTGGAAATCACTGGGGGACTTTTGTAATTAGATTTATCAAGGGGAATTTCACTAGTTTTGCAACCACTACAGTGATGTGCAAAGAATTCTGTAAAACTCACAATGCTCAGATGGTTAACTACTATGCACCTAATTGTCTCTAGGAGAGGGTAAGAGCTGAGAAGTAAAAGAGCAAAGTAGGGAAAAGAAAAAGAAAGTAGGAAATAGAAATAGAGAGTGAAGAAACAAGAAGAAAAGTACTAGAAGAAAAAGAGAGAAAAAATTAAAAAAAATCACTTCACACAAAATGAAATTGGGATGAAAATGGAAAACTTCATGGCACACTTGCATGCTACACAAAGGCCCAAAACAGGCAAAGGTGAAGATGACTAGCAGCTTCCTGTCCTAGGTGAGAAAAAAGACAGAGATTAGCAAGAGAAAAGTCCAAGGAAGACAGAGAGCTGTTTTTTCAAAAAGAGAAAAAAAAAAGTTAGAAGGGACAGAAGAGAGCAAGAGGGAGCAAAGCAGCCTTCCTACCTGGTTACTGTTGGGTCTGGGAGGGGGACATTGGCTGGGGGAGACTTCACAGCCATGAAGTTGAACCCAGAGGCCCAAAACAGGCAAAGGTGGGGATGGCTAGCAGCTTTCTGTCCTGGCTAGTGCTGAGTCCATATTTTACTTCTATAATTAAACTATATATTTCAGTTCATGTGACTGCATTTATGTTTTTTTAGACTATTAATTACAAATATTATTGATATAAAAGAGGAAGTCTGGTGAAAGAAAGAAGTATTTCTTCCACTACCCATGTGCTCTACCTTAGTTCTCTGCCCTTATTATTACTTAATTTTAAATCCTTTCTCTGCTCAAACAATGTTTTGTTGTTATTTGTCTTAATGGCCTTCTCCTATATAAATACTAAAGCAATTCCTGGTGAAATGTTCTGAGTCACGGTGGTGAAAATGTTTACTGCTGGTTACCAACTTTCTGAGTACCCCAGTGAGACAGAAACACATTCAACAAGTTACTTACAGATAGGCAGAAAGGTACGAGATAAGCTTAGGATTCATTGGGAGCCAATCCTCCGAGGCTCAGGAAGCTGTCCAAGAGATGGTGTCCAAAGCTGTCCAAGAGATGGTGTCCATACGTGTCCTACTTGCATTGCCTCTGAAAGACCTTAGAAAGCAGCCTGCTCTGGATTTTACATCATCGGGACACATAACACAGTGGGCAAAAGCACTGAAACAAAAGCATCTTGTCTCTAGAGGATACTGTAACAGAGCCCAGACTGTTCTCGGCTCCTTCCTATCTCAGAATATTGCATTCTCAGCACATTCTATAATTATTCTTGGCAAATACAAAGGAGAAAGGGAGAAGAATTGACTGGGTCCAAAACCACCTAGAGAACTGTCCTGCAATAGGTAGCATGTGAATTTTTATTAGTTATATCAGTGACTCAAATAGAATTTAATTCTTTTATAAGAAAATAAAGTTTCCCACCCTAAATTCTTCTGTTAATGGCTGTAGTAATTTAATGATCTTCATTACTGCTCATTATCACTGTCATTGTGGAATGCTAGTATATCAGCAGTAGACCAAAACCAAAGGAAGACTGTAATATGAGATCATCATTTCCAGCATAAATCAATCAGACAAACAGAGATCTGAAGAAAATGCAAAGAGTATTTTTGGAATGTGTTCAACATCCAGTCATGAGCAGTAATACTCTGATTTACTGCATCTCCTGTCTGCATACTCTCTTTTTTAAATTACCAAGTCTTCTTTTTTAAAGTCAACATTGGAAAGATTTCAAACACAAATGACATTTAACAGGAAGGAAGATATAAACAAAGCTTAAATGGGTATTTGACATCCTTAATGCCCAAGCACACGGGTCAGAGTTCATTAGGTTATTTAATCCAGACATGCAAATTAGGTTATGAGTTTCTGAAACAAATTAGATTGAGACTAAAGAAAAATGAATAGTGGCTCTAAATAAATAAATAAACCTTAACACAAGTTTTAGCACTCCCTACATTGTTTAAATAACATGAAACAGGAATCAGAAAGGCATTATGTCACAGATAATTGGTTTATAGAAATATATATCAATAGAGAAGACACATGGGAAACGAAATTTTATACAGCCAGAAAATGCCCAGGAAAGAAGACTGTCTATCATAGTGCTATAAGAAGACACTGAAAAGATTTCACAGTTGGAAATAAATTAGCTATCCAGATTAGGAAGAGGAATAAACTCACCATATTTAGTTCCTCCCAGCAAAATTTGAAGAAACATGAAAAAAACATGGAGTTAAACTTCCAGAGTTGGCTTTAGAAGTACATCAACATAATTTTCAAATATTTTTGAAGTGCAACTACAAGAAAGCGTGATTAGATTTTGTTAAGGTTTCCAAAAGACAGAATTTAAAATTTGTTAAAACAGAGCCAATCTATATTCAATGAAAGAACTTTTTAACAATGAGAATTCTTTCCAAATGGAAAGTCTGCCTCATAAATTCAGTGGCCTATTTCAAAAAGATTCTTGCTATGGCTAAATAATCAAGGATATTTCTAAGAGGGGCATTCAATGGATGACTTCTACCATCACTTTCAATTTTTAGGTCACTATCATTTAGATTTATTTCAAATATCAACATCAATTAGAACCCACAAGACACAAGCCAAGGTCCATCTTCTGTGAAAAACTGCAACTTTTTCAAATAGTGGTTGGCTCAGTATCAGTGATCCCTTTGAAACAGAACTCTGATGTGTTATGCAATACACAGATTTATAGCTGTTTGTTAAAACTTTGTGTCTCAGCAAATCATAAAGCTCTCTGAGGTCAGAGATCTTTATCTATTCATAATAGTGTCTCCATAGAATTTATGGAAGGAAAGTTTTGAGGGACCAGGGAAAGACTATAGCTTTGCTTTTCTTTATCTCCTACTCCATATCTAATTTGTTCTTTCTTTATTAAAAGCAAAAACAAAACAAAATTTCATCCACATAAAGGAAGATACTCATTAATAACATATAGCAAAGTTTTTTTTTAGAAGTTTTGTCTTAAGGTACATGACTCCCCAGAGAGAGAGAGAGAGAGAGAGAGAGAGAGAAGGAGAGAGAGAGAGAGAGGTACAGTGAGAAAGAAAGTGAGAAAGCACCGCTCAGTGGGGATGGCCATGCCTCAATCCCTTCTCCTCCATTGTCTTCTGGGGATCTTGGGCATGCACATACATGTGCCCAGTGTAATTTTGAAGCCATTGGGTCCAGGACTCAAACTACAGTCAACCATGTGGCAATCCAGCAACATAAGCATTATACTATCTGCTGGTCAGATTTTGCTGCTAGCAAGGAATTTTTAAGAGTGAGTCAGGGAACCAGCAGTTAGCGTAATGGCCATGTTGCTGGACTCCCACGTAGTCAACCGCGGTTCGCGTCCCAGACCCGGTGGCTTAAAACTCACGCCGTGCGCGTGTGCGTGCATGCCCAAGATCCCGAGAGGAGAATGGAGGAGAAGGGATTGCGGCATGACCATCCCCCCTGGGGGTGATTTCTCGTTTTCTGTCTCTATGTCTCTCTCTGTCTGTCTGGCGAGCGCACGCGCCCTATAGCGAAAAACCTCTCCAAAAAAGAAAAAAGAAAAAGAGTGAGTCACAGTTGTCATTCACTCACCATCATAAAAACAATGTTGGAAGTATGTCAATGGCAAAATTCCTGTGTCAAAGACAAACATAAAATTCCTTTCTCAAAGTTCTAATTGTGAGGCCACTACTAATGGTACAGTAGTAATGCACTGAACCCACTGAACCCACATGGGAAAGATCTTATGCTTACCTCTCATGACTTTCCTGTCCATGCAGGGTATTTTGCCCATGACCTGACAGAGCTGAGACTGAGGAAGAGCCTGACAGAGATGCTTGTTTTTCTGTTTCTCTGCTCTCCCTCTATATTTTCTCATGGAAGATACAAACTTTTAAAACTTGTATATCTAGAGGCAAGCAGGTGCTGTAGTGGTTAAAGCGCTGGGCTCCCACCTGGTGATTGTGGTATGAGTCCCGAACCTGGCAACTTGAAACTCACTCCAGGTGTGTGTGTGTGTGTATGCATGCCCAAAATCTCAAGAGGAAAAGGAAGAGAAGGGCTTGTGGCATGGCTATTCCTCCTGAGTGATGATTTCTCACTTTCTCTCTGTCTCAGTCTTTCTAGTGATCACACATGCCCAATAGCAAAAATCCCTCTCTTGAAAATAAAACAAACAAGTATATGTGAAAACAAGAAAGAGCAAACTCAAAACTTTTAATTAGTAACAACATACTTAGAAAAATGTATATACCCAAGATTCATGAATTTAAATGGCTTATCAAGTGGATTTTTAGTGTAATATTGAGTGTGAATGTGTGCACTGACAAGTTAATATATTGTTACTTTCTAGCACATATTATAAATTTACAAGGTAAAAGAAAAAGTAAGCTTATAAACTTCTATACCCAGGAAAGTCACTTCAATTAACATACAAATATAACTATTTTTCTAGTAAGTCAGAAGGAATTCATTCTATAGACAAGTGTACAATTTATGAAACTATACGAGAGGACTCCAGAAAGTTTGTAGAAACATGGAATTAAAGTACAAGTTGATTTTAGTGCAGAATTCAGTCACAGATTTTTATAATACATTTATAAAAATGTTGTTTAATTAGGCTCTTGGTAAGAAATTTACAACACTAATTTGTGAGGATAAAGTCCATTTGTAAGGGTAAACATGGATTGCAGGTAGCCCTGGAGCTGAGGAACAGCTTTAATTTTTTGATAAAATTTATGAGTTCACAGCTTTCTGATCAACTTTGTACTGCTCTGTAATCTCATATTTCTCCTTTCCCGTGTCAAAATTCTCATCTTCCTGGTGTCTGGGCTTCTGCAGATTCTTTTTCTTGGAGTAAACATCAGTGAAGTGTCTGGAGGTTTTTAATCTGTTAATATCAATTTTTGTGGAGGTGGTGATGACAAATTTCTGGAGTATTATATGTGGAACTCAATTGAGGACCAGAGGTCCAGTTACAACTAGCAATCCATTGCTCAACTGCTTCCAGAAAACCACTCTCTTGCTCCTGTGACATCCAGCGAAGATGATCAAAATGGTTCCAGGAGTAAGGCTGACTGGTAGTTTTCTCACATGCTGACTTAAAGGATTTTTTTGCCATGACTCAACAGCTTTCAAGACACACCTTCAGTGGGATAATACCTAGGCATTTTGTGAAGTTTAACCACACAGGCACCACCATTCTTGTCCCCACTATCTGTTTTTATGACAGTGACAAGAACCTTCTTTTTCTTTTCAATTCTGGTTGTAGCGACCATGTATTTCTTCTTAGACATAGCCTTCCTGGAATACATGACAGATTGGGAGTACCTGCCATGGACTACAGAATTTCTACTGCAATGGGGCTTCCTCTTTGGGCTTTGCAGCCTTAGAGTTACCCTTTTTAACCTTGCCACTGGTAACAGCCTTCTTGGCTTCAGGTTTCTTCTTCTTAGTATCCTGCTTCTCAGCTTTTCACCTGACATTTTGTACAATGTGAAGGAGAACTAAGGCCTCCACTTTTGGTCACTTCTTTAAATGAACTTTTTGAAGATCCTTTACAGGTCTAAATGCCAAACTGCTTGTTTAAGATATGACATAATTAAGCCTATGAATCAGGAAGTGCACTATTGAAAAGCAATGACCCTTCAGTTCTGTGTAGGAACCTTCACAATCCCGGAGCTCAGAAGTTGATCTTTGATTATAATCATAAGGATGGTAAAGTGCTTTTGTCTCTTAAGAATAATGACTATTTTCCCAACTTCAATGCACTCTACCATTCACACTATACACTTAGCATTTTCAGTCTTTATTATTTTGCCTCATTTTTTAGAGATCAAAAAGATGATTTGGAATTAAATACTTCATTTTAAAGTACATAGCTCGCATACAGAAATAGCTGAAAGATATTGTGGTCACTGTTTTTTGATGCTGTGGTGAGTCTCCTGAGTTCTAGGAGTATGTAGGCCTGAGAGAATGTTATGGTTCTGCGTAGCACCTAAAGTGATACAGTGGAAACATTACCCATATATTACCCCCCTTCCTACTACACTATTGCTGTTAACCCCCATAGCAATTAAAAGCAAACTCAAATTACTGGCCAGAACCAAGTCCCTATACCATCTGCCTCACTCTGCTCCTCCCTTCATATACTTTTGTTTCACTCACTGTCTCCTTATTTTAAAGAATATTTTCCAGCTTTATTGATGTATAATTAACATTATAAAAACATTAAAAATTGAACATAATTAAGATACACACTGTCATGTTTTGATATTTGTCTACATTGTGAATTGATTAGCTAAGTAATCGCATTATCAATCACCTCACATGATCACATAGTTAGCATTATTGTGTTTAGTAAGAACCTGTAAAATACACTCTCTATAAATTTCAAGTTTATAATATAGTCTTATTAAATATAGTCAACATGCTGCCCATTAGGTCTCCTGAACCTATTCATCCTGTGATTGACACTTTGTTATCTTTGCCCAACATCTCCCCATTTCCCTCATTCCCTCCCCCAGTAATCACTCTACTTTTATGAATACGACATTTTTAGATTCTACATATAAGTAAAATTATACAATACTTGTATTTTTGTGCTTGACTAACGGCACTTAGCAACGATATCCTCCGGGTTCATCCATGTTGTCACAATTGACAAGGTTTCCTTATTTTTTTGAAGATGAATAATATTTTATTGCACATATACACCACTTTTATATATTCATTCTTCTGTCTATGAACATAAAGTTGACTTTATATCTTTGTTATTGTGAATAAGGCTGTAATAAACACAGCTGTGCAGCTACCTATCTGAGATATTAATTTTATTTTATTTGAACATATAATCAGAAGTGGGATTGTTAGATCCTATAATAGTTTCATTTTTAATTTTCTGAAGATACTTAATATGTTTTCCATATAGCTGTACCAATTTATTATATGTTCCCACCAAGAGTGACAAGGGTTCACTTTTCTCCACATCCTCAATATTTATTTCTTGCCTTTTTTATAATAGCCATTCTAATGTGGATGCAGTATCTCATCATGGGTTTGATTTTCCTTTTCTTGGTAATTAGTGATCATGAAATTTTTTTTTCATATACCCGTGGCCCATTTGTACTTCTTTTCTTTTTTTTTTTTTTTTTTTTGAGATATATCTATTCAGATTCTTTACCCATTGTTTTTTATCAGGATATTTGAGTTTTTCACTGAGGTATGTGAATTTCTTATACATTTTTCTGAATTTTTTATTGTCTTGTTGATATAGGACACTCAACAGAGAGAGAAAGAAAGCACTTTCCAATGGGATGTGGTCACACCACAATCCTTTTTCTTCCATATCTCCATTACATCAGAATTTGGGTCACACATGCACACATATCTAGTGTGTTTTTCAAGTTGTTAGGGCTGATTCCAGGGGTGGTCAGCCACATGAGATCTAGCTCTCTATGTACTGAGCTTAACAACTTGTGCTATGAGATGAATATCTTGTATATTTTGAATATTAACCTCTTATCAGATGTGTGATTCAGAATTCATTTTCCCATTCCATAATTGTCTCTTAAATAAACTTATTGTTCTCTTTGCTTTGCAGAAGCTTTTTAGTTACATGCAAATGCATTTGTCTGTTTTTGTTCTTGTTAACTGTGATTTTGGGTTCATATCCTAAAATTGCCAAGGCCAACGTACAGAATCTCTTGTCTTATGTTTTCTTCTAGTAATTTTATATTTTCAAACTTGTATTTAAATCTTAAATCCATTTTGAGTTGGTTTTTATATATGGTGAGAGACACAGATCCAATATCATTCTTCTGTATGTGGATATACACTTTTCCTAACACCATTTATTAAAGAGGTTATCCTTTCCCCCTTCATGTGTTATTGATGACTTTGTTGAAGATCAGTTGACCATAAATGTACTCCTGGACTCTCTGTTTTGCTCCATTTCACTACGTGTCTATTTTTTTTCATCAGTACCATGCTGTTTTAGTTACTATAGCTATATAGTATATTTTAAAATCAGGGTGTGATGCATCCAGCACTGCTCTTACACAAGATTGATTTGGCTACTCAAATGTTTTGAGGTTTCATATTAAATTTAGGACTGTTTTTCTTATTTCTGTGATAAAAGTCATTGAAGTTTTGGTAGGGGTTGAATTGAATCTATAGACCACTTTGGGTGGTATGGATATTTGAAAAATATTAATTATTCAAATTAAGCACAAGACATTTTTCCATATATGTGTGTCTTCTTCAATTTGTTTCACATTATGCTGTTTTCAGAGTAGATATCATTCACCTACCTGGTTGTATTTATTCTTAACTTTCTTTTTATTTTCTTTCTTTTCTTTTTCTTTTTTGGGGGAGTGCTATTGTAAATAAGATTGATTTCTGGGTTTCTTTTTCAGATATTTATTTATTTAATGTCAGAGGGTGTATGCATACACCAGGCAGAGAGAAAAAAAGAAAATCCCCTCCACCATAGACCTGGTCATACCGCAATCCCTTTTCCTCCATTTCTCCACTTCATCAGTTAGGATCCTGGGCAGTTATTGCTGCTTGAGCCATGACTTGAACCACAACTGGCCATGTGGGATCTGGCTTCCTCTGCACAGTGCTTAATCACCATAGGACAACCTTTGATTGCTTTTTTTCCTGATAGTTTGTTGTTAGTATATAGAAACTATTGATTTCTATACACTAGGGTTTTTTTTTCCTTGACTTTTTACTGAATTTAGACACATGTGGATACCTGGAGCTTAGCTAGATCTACAGTAGCTAGCCTGTGGTAGGTGACCTTCTGCTGGGGTCACTGGGGCAGCCTGTTGTTTGGGTCCATGGTAATATCCATTGCTCATCTCCTTCTTCTTCCTTCAAGTGAATAGTATGTTTCCTTTTTGTGTTGTCTGGAGTTTGGGAAGGGTGACAAAGGTAATGTGAATAGAAAAGAAAAAAAAAAGAAGTAGTATTATCTCTATTTGAATATGATGTGATTATTTATATAGAAAATCCAAAAGAATTCACAAAGAAACTCCTAGACATTATAAAATAATTTCAGTAAAATGTCAGGATATGAAGACAATATCCAAAATTTTATAGCATTTTTGTCTACAAGCAACCAACAGACTGAGGTAGAATTGAAGAAAGCAATCCCATTTACAATAGCCACAAAAGAAATAAGATATCTAGGAATAAACACAACCACAGAGAAGGAAGAATTATATGAAAGGAACTATGAAAACCTGAAAAAAGAAATTGAGCATGATACACAAAATAGAAAGACATCCCATGTTCCTGGATTGGAAAAAATGATATAATCAAAATGTCAATTCTACCTATATAATTTACAAATTCAATGCAATAATTATCAGAGACATTCTCACAGAAATAGAAAAAATAATCATAAAATTTGTCTGGAAACATAAAAGGACCCTTATCACCAAAGCAATGCTCTGCAAAAGGAAGTAAATAGGAGTCATCTTACAACCTGACTTTGAGATATATTATGGAGCTGTGGTAACCAAACAACTTAGTACTGGCAGAAAAACAGGCCTGTAGACCAATAGAACAGAATAGAAAACCCAGAAATAAACCCCCAAACATATAGCCACCTGATCTTTGACAAAGGAAACAAGAAAATCCAGTGGAATAAAGAATAAGGAGTCTTTTCAGCAAAGGGTGCTGGAAGAACTGAATATCTACCTGAAAAAAAAAAAAAAAAAAAAAAAAAACTAAATCCCTGTTTTGTTTATTATCATTATCAAAAGTCAACTCAAAATGAATCAAAGATCTAAACAAAGATTCAAACTATAAAACTCTTGTGCAAAACAAAGGGCAATTCTTGGGACCAGCAGTTAGCGTAATGGCTATGTTGCTTGACTCTAACGTAGTCGACCGCAGTTCACATCCCGGACCCGGTGGCTTAAAACTCATGCCAGCCGTGTGTGCGTGCATGCCCAAGATCCCAGGAGGAGAATGGAGGGGAGGAGATTGCAGCGTGGCCATCCCCCCGGGGGGTGATTTCTCGCTTTCTGTCTCTCTGTCTCTGTCTGTCTGTCTGGCGAGTGCAGGCGCCCTACAATAAAAACCTCAAAAAAAAAAAAAAAAAAAAAAAACAAAGGGTAACTCTTGAATACAATGGAGTAGGTAAATATTTCTTAATTAAGACCCCTCAATCACATGCAGTAATACTAAAAATAGAAAACTGGGACTATATCAGGTTGAAAAGCTTCTGCACAGCACAGGAAACAATACTCAGAGTGAAGAAATAAACCTCAAATACAGAAGAATATTTTCAAAATATGCTTCTGATTAGGGATTGACAACCAGAATATTAGGAAATTCAAATAGCTTACCTGGAAAAAAAAATCCATTAAAAAGTGGCCAAACAAGACAGCTTTCCAAGGGTGAGATATGAATGGCCAAACGGCATATGAAAAAATCTTTACTAACTCTTATCATAAGGAAAATGTAAATCAAAACCACAACGAGATGAGATGCCATTTAACCTCAGTTACAAGGGCTATCATTAAAAAAAAAAAAAAAAAAAAAAAGGAATAACAAGTGCTGGTGAAGCTGTGGTGAAAGGGTAACACTTCTACAATGTTGGTGGAAATGTAAATTAGTACTCTGTGGAGAACAATATGGAGGTGACTCAAAGGCCTAGAAATAGAAATTCAATGTGACTGAGTAATTTCACTCATGGGTATACACCATAAGGATAGGAAAACTCTCAGTTGGAAAGACACCTACACACCCATGTTCATTGCAATATTATTCACAATTACAAAGGCAGAAAATCAACCTATGTGCCTGAGAATGGATGACTGGATTGAAAAAAATGAGGCTCATATACATTATGGAATACAATTCAGCCATAAAAAAACAATGGGATCTTGTAATTTGATGCAAAGTGGATGAATGTGGATTTAATGCTGAGAGACACAAGCTAGCAGACTTTGTGGCCAAACAAGACAGCTTTCCACTCAGTATTAATCACATGTCTGCACTTTATGGTAGAAACTGACAAACTGGAAAATAAAATAGCAGAGACAGCAAGTGTAGATACCAAGACTCTATAGGAAGGAATGGATAGTTGTGGGTAGGGAGATAAGAGGGAAAGACTCAGAGAAAACAAACAAAAAAAAAACCATATTTAACAGACACAAGAATGGAAAGTTATTGTGTGAGGTAATATCTTTACCTTGCTAGACATGTAATGCACTTATGCTTTGAGAACCACATAGTATGCTGTAAAGATGTACAATGATTAAATGTAAATTTTTAAAAAGAAATAATAAAGTATCATTTTGGTGTTGCACACACAAAAAGTGACCTCATATTAATTACTTTACTTTTACTTCCCCAAGTTTTTTTAAATCTGAAATCATATGGTATTTAGCTCACAAACATGTTGTAGACTTAAGTGAAATAACATAAGTAAAAGCCATAGGATATTTTTGGCACATTATGTGTACACTAAAGGCATTAGTGTCTATTTATTAAAATGCATAGAATAACATATTTTATATAAGACTCTCCACATGGAGAGTTTCTGAAGTAAAACTTGAATAGAGCTTAGATTTTATATAAAGCTATTATTTCAACTCAGAAAAGATTATGCTAATTTCATCTTTTTACTTGGCTTAAAATTCAGTTTCTTGCACTTACTGTTGTTAGGTTTACATTTTCCAGGCAAAGCTGATCAGGATGTGGTCTACCTCCCACTTTAGGGCCAAGCAAAGGTTGCAGAATAACAAGCGGTAAACACCATCTCTAACTGGAATTGCTTTGTCCAGCTACCTATAAGCTTTATAGACCCAAAAAAAGCTTTCAAAATGTATGCTTTTTGAAACCATTTCACAAATGCTTTGTTAATGATCACCAACAGAGATGATGTACAACAAAATTCCCCCAGGGAGCCCTGGTAATTTTTCAGTGGATGCTCAGGAATTGACGGGAGAAAAGAACTAGACAAAATTATGAACCAGCACTATGTGGCAGCCAGTTAGAATTTGGAGCTAAAGCTAAATAAATATGTGCCCCATATCAGCTGAGAAAATCAGTAAGTATAAGCCTTATATCTTCTTATGTGTGTATATATATATATATATATATATATATATATGACCAAAAGAAAGTCACTTCCTTTCCCAAAGTCTAGAGTTCCCACACCTAACCTTATGAATACTAAAATATTATTTTTAAAATGTAGTTGAGACATAAGTATTCAAAAAATATAACGACTCAATTTTTTTGTTACATATTAGTACTTTTTTTTTTTTAATTGCCAGAGAGACAGAAGTTTTTTGCCGTAGGGTGTGTGCACTTACTGGAGAGAGACATCAAAGGAAAAGTGAGCAATCACCCTCCAGGGAGGTTGGCCATGTTGCAAATGTCTGTCTTTCACTCTCCTCTCAAGATTTTTGGCATGCTCACACACACGCCTGGCATGATTTTCAAGTCACCAAGTCTGGGACTCAAACCATGGCGAACCATGTGGGAATCCAGACCCTTAACCACTATGCTGTTTGCTCTAATGTATTTGTGTTTTTAAAAATGAAGAATGTAGCTGAATATTAACAAAGCAGGTCTGGCTGTGTACTACAAGTGAGTAGATCATGTGGAACTTGTCTCATTGTTTATTTGTTTAATAGGTGTTTGGTTTGCCCTGCCTAAGACATTCTGGGATGTAGGAATACAAAGATAAAGTTGAAAACACAAATTCCCAATAAGTTTTCAATCTGGGTATGGGGAGGTATGAATAGTAAAAAAATAAAATAAAAATAAACCAAAAGAGAAATACATACAGAAGTGCACATAGACAGTGGAATTAGGTTGAAAAGAAAAAATGAAGTAGAGTCAGAGAAGGGAAACTCTTAGCATGATTAATGAAAATGTAAATTAAAACAGAATTTGTGGAAAAGAATACAGTGGTTACTCAAAAAACTGAAAATAGAACTACAATTTAATCCAGTTATCCCATTACTGAGTATATATCCAAAGAGTTTTTTTCCTTGTCATATTTATTGCAGCACTATTCTCAATAGCCAAGAATCAACCTAAGTATCATTCAAAGAATGAATGGATAAAGAAAAGGTGGTGTGTATATAAAATGGAATACTCTTCAGTCATAACAAAAATGAAATTCTGATATTTAAGGCAACATGGGTGGATGTTAAGTGAAATAAGCCAGACACAGAAAGATAAATAGCACATGCTTTCACTGATTCGTAGAAGCTAAAACATTTGATCCCACAGAAAGAGAGAGTAAAATAGTGCTCACCAGAACTTGGAAGGGGAGAGGAGGAAGGGAGATAAAGGTTAACACATGCAAAATTAGGTTAAGCTAGGAAGAAATGAATTTAAGGTAATTATAACACAACATCATGACTAGAGTTAACAATCATATATTGTATGCTTTAAGATAACTATGATAGAAAACTGAAGGAGCAGTCAGTCCCCTTCTGTCTTGACCATGTCCTCAGTGTGTATGTAGGGTAAGTGTTAACTCTGCAAGTGTCTATACAGAAATGTTACATTGAGAATAAATCAATACAGCAAAGCTTCAAAACCTTCGGGAAAGGGAGGAATTGAGTACAAACACGTTTGGCTTATAGTAAACGGGCTGATTTTTCTTAAATGTCTTTGCCTATATGAAATAGGGACATTAGCATGAAACCTGGCCACCTTCATAATTAAGATAAGAGCACCAAGTATGGTACTGGATTACACATAGGCAGTTGTGGGTTTCTCTCACAATGTGTTTCTCAAAAGCGTTAATATAAATTTAAACATTTTAAAAATGTAATGTATTGTGGAATCAGGCTGTTGTGTTTTAAATTTTGGCCAGTCAGGGATAGATGGTCAACCTGTGGACCACTTCAAAATGAAATTAATTTTGTCTTTAAACTGACTGCCATCAATTCATTATATAATCTGACTTTTATAATAAAACATGCTGCTTATGACAGAATTAGACACTTGATACCAATCGAGTGCTTAAAATGTTTGCATAATGAAACAGAAACAAAAAATATATATATATATTAAACAGCTGTTTCCTTGATAAAGGACATTTAGGAAAAAGTATATTTCATGGAAATGAAGGGAGTAAGCAACTACATGAGACCTGACAATTGGCCTTTGATTTTATTTTATTTTATTTTTTTATTTTTTAATTATTTTTTTAAGAGGTTTTTGCTATAGGGAGAATGCGCTCGCTAGACAGACAGAGACAGAGAGACAGAAAGCGAGAAATCACCCCCTAGGGGGTATGGCCACGCCGCAATCCCTTCTCCTCCATTCTCCTCTTGAGATCTTGGGCACGCACGCACTTGCGCCCGGCGTGAGTTTTAAGCCACCAGGTCCGGGACGCGCACCGCAGTCGACTACATGGGAACCCAGCAACATAGCCATTACGCTAACTGCTGGTCCACGCCTTTGATTTTAAATGTCTAATTTGTTCTTATAAAACTTGTCAAAAAAAAATCACACACACACACACACACACACACACACACACTCACACACACAAGGTAACTAGAAGAGAGGCTATTGAATGATCCCAATACAGTTAAGATAAATGTTTGAAGTGATGGTTATACTAATTATACTGATTTGATCATTACACATTGGATTCATGCCTCAAAAGTCATACTTCCCCATAAATATGTTCAACTATTATGACAATAATAAAATAAATTAACATACTTGCACATAAACAAAATTACATAAAAAGAGCAGAGTTTGTACTAATGCAAATGAATTTTTTTAAAAGAGAGAAAGAAAATGAAAGACATGCAGGAGGAGGTAAGCCCATGGCCCATTCAAGTTCAGTAGTAATCTTGTGATTCCAGAGAAGGGAGAACTTAACCCTCAGAGTTCTCATGTTTGACTAAAAGAAAATACAAATACTTGAGAAAACTACAGGTATGGGAAGGGTAAAAATAATCTTTAGGTTTTTCAAAAGTGTGCAGTGTGATAGCCACAAGCCAAATGCACTGAAATAAAAAGTGTAATTTTGAAATCTATGCATATTTTTTGAATAATACACATTTTCTGTGAGCTTTTTAAAAACTCCATTACCTGTTACTAGAATTCAGAAAGACCTTTGTAATTGATAAATAATGCTGATGAGTTAGTTCTTGGTTTATATCACAAACTCCTCCCATTTTCTTCCTCTAACCATATCCTTACTATGGAGCTAATTAAATTACTGCTGTACCTCTCATTACCTTGTTGTTTTGTAAACATTAACGCTTATATTACATAGAAATCTCTGTCCAGTCTAGTGTGAATGGGACATTCTGTTTTAGCCATAGTGGGAAATCACTCACTGGGGCCAATGTGCCATTGACTATGTTAGCTTTCTGTCTTTGTTTTGTCTCTCTATATAAAGTCTAGAAACCCTTAGAGTTTCTCTTGACTATTTCAACTTAAATTAAAATTTTAAAATTTCTGTTCACTAACTTTTGTGCCTTTCCCATCTCAATAATTCTTTTTCTTAAATATCCCACCCCCATTGCATCTTCTCAAAATTGTTGGGCCTACCTAAAATGGAGAATAAATCAGGGAGTTGATGTACAGACTTTTTTACTTTTTAATTTTATGACAAGAATAAAAAAAACTTTAATAATCAAGAAAATAAGCATATGTAAACAGGGAAATAATCATAAAGTACAATTTTTAAAAAGTAAACTGACAGAAGAGTTTCCTCAAAACTAGAAATAAATGTATTTGTATGTGTATATATATATATATATATATATATATATATATACACACATAAAATATGAAAGTCTTTCATGCACTCATATGTGAATCTGGAATATGACTGGATAATCAAACAGAAATGAAAGAAAGCTTTTCTTATTTTAAGCCATTTTTACTTACATTCTACTGAATATACTTGGAATTAATCTTTCACTGATCATTTTGTATTATAAATTATAGATAAGCAGTGATTTTAAAAACCATTTTCTGAATCTGCTTACCTCATGCGAAGACGCCATAAATCAGAGACCTCAGGTTTATAGGAATTATTGATCTCTATGAAATGATTATGAAATCTCCTTCCTGAATTCAATAAAATACTTAATAATAGACTGGAAAGTCGGGAACCAGCAGTTAGTGTAATGGCTATGTCGCTGGACTCCCACGTAGTTGACCGCGGTTCACGTCCTGGACCCGGTGGCTTAAAACTCAGGCCCAGTGCGTGTGCGTGCGTGCCCAAGATCCCGAAAGGAGAATGGAGGAGAAGGGATTGCGGCATGACCATCCCCCCTGGGGGGTGATTTCTCGCTTTCTGTCTCTCTGTCTCTCTCTGTCTGTCTGGCGAGTGCACGCACCTATAGCAAAAACCTCTCCCAAAAAAAGGAAAAAAAAGATAGACTAGAAAGTCGTCACTTCGGTACTGAGTGCTCAGTTGAGGAATCAGTGGGAAGTTTTTCATTTATTTCTTACTACAGTTAGGATTTCAGAATACGTTGTCTTTTTCCTGTGCCATGGTTCTTACAGCCATAACAGGTTCCAGAAAGCTTCCCTGGCATTACATCACCTAAGAGGATCCACTTGAGAGGAAAACTGTTTCTTATTGTAACAAATATAGAGACATTTTCATCATTTTTAGATAAAATGTTAGATGAAGTATAAATATTGTCTAACTGAACTTCAGCTAGTCTACCTATTCTTTTCTCGTTATACTGGCCAATACCTACTTAAGTGTCTACTATATTGTTTCTAAAACAGTATATATTTCTGGAAGAGTTTTCAGTAATTCATAGAAATACATATTATAAAGAAACTCTGCATGGATTTCAAAAAATGTTTGCACCAAGATATACCCGTATTTAATTCCATTTTCAACAAACGTTTTGAGATTCTGTTGTATTTTTTGGTGCGTTATATTGTTTTCAGAGGAAGGTGAGTTCTGTGAAGTCTTTCCACTGTGTGGCTATTTCCTCTCAACTGCACAGATATTTTATATGTTCTAGTCTCTATACCACCTTGCATTTATATCACTCACTAAGTAGCTCCTTTCCAAATTTTGTATGGTTTATGTGTCTACTGGGGTACAAATTCACCATACTGAGGCAAATACCAGGTAACACATTCTATTTAACTTTCTAGAAATGCTAAGAGACACGTTAAATGAAGTTCTATAGAACAGCTATTGTATATTGCCTATTAGGGTGGAGTTTAAAAGCTACTTACATATTCATCCATACCTAATTACTGAACCATAGAAGCACCTAAATAAGCAATTTGTAGTTATCCAGTGTGAAATAGTTATCCTATTAACATTTAATTCAAAGCACAGGAGGGAAAAGCCTTTCTTAAAAAAAATAGATAAAATAGAAGCCAAAACTCTCTTAGTTAATGGAATCTAATAAAGTTAAGCTAGCAAATGTAGCATGGTCTCTTCTAACTGTTCTGTTCATCAGAAAATTATACATTAAATTACAGGAAGTTTTCTTAACAACTTACACACAACTTTTTTTTTAGAGGTTTTTTTGCCTTAGGGTTCATGTGCTCACTGGAGAGAAAGAAAGACCGAGACAATGATAGAGAAAGTGGGAAATCGCTCCCCCATGGGGGATGGCCGTGCCACAATCTCTTCTCCATTCTCCTTCGGAGATCATAAGCATGCATGTACACGTGCACGGTGTGAGTTTCAAGTCAACAGATCTGGGACTTAAACCACAGTTGGCCATGTGGAAGTCCAATTATTGGCCCCACACACCACCTTTCTTATTTCCATTCTCATTGCCTTTATATGTCAATTTATATCTTCAATCTTTATTTTGGAACAAAAATGGTTTTACCTTCCAGAAACTTGAAATTAATGTGATTAAGAATCATAATTTTCTGCCAACAATTTTTTTGGAGCTGGGTTAGAGAGGTTACCTGTAGTCAAGAACATTTTTTTAAGAGAGAAATTTTTTTCTATAAGGCTTGTGCACTGGTTGGAGAGACAGAGAGACAGAAAGCAAGAGAGAGTATGGCCATGCTGCAACCCCTTCTCCTCCAGTCTACCCTTGGGATTTAGGGTACATACACACAAGTACTTAATGTGAGTTTGAAGCCACCGGGTCCAGGACTCGAACCACAGTCAACAATGTGGGTATCCAACATTGTAACCATTATGTCATCTGCTGGTCCCATCAAGAGCATTTTAATACATTTATCATCTATAAAATAAGAATCCTCATTGATTTCTTTGTCTTGTTTAAAAATATTTTCCTTTGGGGGTCAGCTGGTGACATGATGGTTAAGGTTCTGGACTCCCACATGGCCAACTATAGTTTGAGTCCCAGACCTGGAAGCTTGCTTTTTCACTTTCCCTCTGTCTCTCTGTTTCTCTCTGGTGAGTGCACATGCCATATAGCAAATTTAAAAATAATAATAATAAGTAAAATTAAAGCTTCTAAGTCTGAATCCAGTCAAAAATAAGATTCTATAAGAGTAACAAATAAGAAAAAATTTTTAAAAATAATTTAATGTATATGGTCTAAATGCAAAGCTTATTCCCCAATCATTACTCTTTGCTATATAAACTCTCAGTAGAAGGAACTATGTCACTTTTAATTAATGGTTATACAGAACTCAGTGGAAGACCCTGGCTTCAAAGGCTTACCTAATATCATTCAAACATTTCTTTTTTTCCCTAAGATTGGGAGAAAGTAGCAAAACTATCTTTGATACAAAGCTCTGAATATAGAAAAGAAAAAAATGCAAGCACAATAACATTAGGAGCAAATTATTTGGATTAATGTCCCAGCTGTCATTTACTAGTGTTAACACCAATGCCCCTTGATCTTCACCAACATACAGGACCTTTCTGAATCTTGGTAACTCATTTAATTGCATTTTACAAAAATATTTCTGTCACATTAAAAAATAAAATAGTAATAAAAGGTACTATGTGTACCTTTATTGTGTGAAAAGCACAATATGACCTACTGGATTATTAAGTTCCTTTGAGCTGCCTAGTTGTCTTCCATAGCCTACAGAATCGAAAAATCAGATATCTACAATTTACATGAAATGTGAAAAAAGGCTTGCAGAGACTCATATCCCTGTTTGACTGTAGGACCCCATCCCATAGATTATCAGTTCTCTGAAGAAGAAAAGAGAGCTAATAAAAAAAAAAAAAAAAAAAAAAAAAAAAAAAAAAAAAAAAAAAAAAAAAAAAAAAAAAAAAAAAACCCACACCTTACGAAAATAATATTTTGTATGTCTTTTTCACAATAGTTTTACCTCCTGATTCATTTCATCCTGAGTATCAAACAGGCAGAAAATCAGAAAATTATGTAGAGTAGAGAATATACTCACACTGTAACATGGGCGCACACAGAATGTATCTCCTTCATTCCTTAAGACTGTTCTCATCTTCAAAAGTCTCCAAACCCAGGATAGTGGAAGAAAACAGTTGTATTTAATCTGCCCAATCTGGAAGTCCTGGCCTGATGCAGTAATTTAAATAGCACTTTTAGATAAAATGCACAATCTCTCAAATGTGACATCTTTTCTCTTGGTGGAGGATTGTGGCTGATGTGACTTTTATAGAGAAAAAGTAAAGTAAATCATGAATCCAAGTGTTGTCCTTTGATTCCTCTGGTTACCATGGTGATATCCTTTGTTCCGCAAGCTCCTGCTCACTCTGCTAGAATAAATCTAGCAGCTTGATAACTCTTGGCCCAGGCTTTCCTGTGTCATTTGGGATCTGAAAGTGTCACCCTGACAAGCTTTGTCCATCTACATTCCAGACCCCTACTTTAACCCCTGTGCAATCTGATCCTCAGCAATTCTGAAAAAATAAATATCTCACCCGCCTATAACTATTCTTAACCCACCAGTGTCTTCAGCTCTGTGATGTTGGAATATAGATCTTCTCCATACATGGAAAAGCTGTTAGGACTTGATTGTATTGAAAATCCTTTCTTGAACTGTTTAGAATCCTTGTGACAATTTATCTCTACTTTCATGCCCACTGTATTCCCTTGGACAAATGGACACCACTGACAGCTAAGGAAAACATTATCTTGGAAAAAGGCAAAAGAGAAAGACATATTGAGAGCTTACTTAAAATTATAAACATAAATAAGGAACCTGAAATAAATGTAACATAAGTCGCCTCTCTATTCCCGTTCATTCAATAGTTCACTTAAGAAAGTAAAGGGGTGAGAAGGGAGAGACTGCCAGTAACAGGTGCTTCAACGAAAGGAGACGACAGTCACAATAAGGAGGAGCTGGAAAATGGTTGAATCAACTGCAAATGCAGTAAGTCATTCAAAGCTCCATATTTCTTTTATTATAAAAATCTACTCAAATTTCCCCATTTCTTCAAAAAAATTATTTTAATTTGTCAAAGGCCACATGTGCTCTCTAGAGAGACACAGAGAAAAAGAGGGAAAGCGAGAAAGCGTCATCTTTCATGGGGAATAGTCATGCCACAATCCTTTCTCTTCCGTCTTTTTCTCCTGTTGGTATTTTGGGCACACACGCACACCTTCCTGGTGTGTTTTTCAAACTGCCAGGTCTGAGATTTGAATTGCATGGTAGGGCCATGTCTGATCCAGTTGCCTTAACCACCAGGCCACAAGTTGGCCCTAAAGTCATTTTTCAATTTCTTCCATGAGATAGAGAGAGACAATATCCCTGACAGGGGTCTCATGCCACGGTCCACCCCTAGTTTTGGCCAGCCAGATCACAAGCATGCATATATGCCCAGCATGAGAAGGGAAACCTCAGACCTGGGACTCAACCTGGAATCTTCTCAAGTGAGCCCAGCCCTGCAGAACATCTTGTTACCACTGGGACATTGCTACAAGTATTGTTAACTATCTGTGGAAATCACTGATCTCTAAATCACTAAAATTAAAATTAAAAAAAAAGAAAAATAGAAAAAAAAAAGATGTTTTTATCAACTGGACTGGGGAGAAATGTTCACATATTGAAATGTTCACTTTGTAAGCTAAATAATGTGAATTAATGTATAAAAATTATTTTTAAAAAATTAATTAATTAAATTAAATGAAAACAAAAGATCAACGGTAGATCAAAGACAACGCTACTGAATTGATTTTCTAGAAGTTTGGCTGGTCAACTTGATGAGAATCTCTTTTACTGACTTCAGATGTAATTCCTCTTCTTTTTTTGTCCACCTCTGACTACGATTTGTTCACACACTGCCCATTATTGGTTGTGGAGATTATACAGAAAAAAATTATAAATATCATTCTCCTTATCCACTGAACATTATATTCACTATCATTTCTTGTTCTGAATGAATTATATCTGTGACATTATAAAGCATGGCTGTACCAGCAAGTGGCATGGTGGTTAAGGCACTGGATCCCACATGGCTAACTTCTTGGTTCAAGTCCCAAAACCAGTTGTTTGAAAAATGTGCCAGGTGCATGTGCATGCATGCCTAAAATCCCAAGAGGAGAATGAAGGAAAATGGATTATGACATGACTATTCCCTCACTGAGGGTGATTTCTCATTTTCTCTCTCTCTCTCTCTTCTCTCTCTCTCTCTCTCTCTCTCTCTCTCTCTTTCTTTCCAGTGAGCCCACTCACCCTATAGCAAAAATCTGAAAAACAAAAACAAGTTCTTCTTTTTATCATATTGTCATGATATTTTTTCTGATTTTCCTTTGTTTTTCTTTCAAAAGAGGTCATATAAATATGACCTTCCTACCTTTTTTAAGATTTTTATGAATATGTTTTAAGTGTAAAACAAATATTATGAGGTCTTCTATTTTCTAGATATTTACTTCAGCATATTTTTGTTTATTTCCCTTGCACTGGGCATTAACTCCTGGGAGTGAGGTAATAAATATCCTAAAGCGTGTTCTTAGCTTTCCAAGCCCCTTCTATATAATCATTCTTATGGAAATCTCATTGCGGTATTTTCAGTCCTGTGGGTGTTTTAATAAAAAGTGAATCGACAGTATGAAGCTTTTTTAACTGGCTATATTAGTTCATTGCTGCTATTGCAAAGTGGCACAGCTTAGATGGCTCATACAATAAATATGCATTGTCTCACAGTTCTGAAGTCCATAAGTTCTTTATTAAGGTGACAGCAGGTTCATTCTTTTTGAAAACTATGAGAGAAAATCTTTTTTATGCCTTTCTCCATCTGGTGGTTTGCTGGTAACTTTTTTCACTTATTGGCTTGGAATCATACCCAGCTTTATCTTTATATGGTGTGTTTCCTGTATGTATCATTGTGTATAAATTTCCCATTTAATGAGGACACCAGAACATTAGATTAGGACCCACCCTAATGACCTCATCTTAACGCTTTATATCTGTAATCTGTTTTCAAATAAGGTCATATTCTGAGGATTAGTTGTTTGGACTTTAACATGTAAATTGGGAGGGAGTATATAATTTAATCCGTAACAGTGAGTATCTCAGGGAGATACATATTAGCATTATTTAGAAATCACTTCAAAGATTATTTTCGAAAGACTTCTTTGCAACAGATCATCTTACATCTAGACATTTGTGGTGTCACAAACTTATCTAAATTCAAGGAAGTGAACATTAAATTTCGTCTTCAAAATAATCTCAAATTTTGGAGCCCACAGGTGGCAAGGTGGTTAAGGTACTAGATTCCCACATGGCCAATCAGAGTTTGAGTCCTTGATCTGGCAGCCTGCAAATTATGCCAGGTGCATGTGCATGTATGCCAAAAATCCTGAGAATGGAGGAGAATGGATGGCATGGCCATCCCCCCAGTGTATGCTTTTTCTCTTTCTGTCTCTCCATCTCTCCCCTATAAAAGTACATGTTGCAAAGTAAAACATAAAGAATAAGTAAGTTATCTTTTTTTTATAATTATTTATTTATTTTAATTTGACCAGAGAGGGACAGAGAGAGAGAAAGAGGGAAAGCAAGCCACCAGGTCCGGGATTAGAACAGCAGTAGGCCATGTGGGAGTTCAGTGCCTCTTAACACCATGCCACCTGCTGGCCTCATAAATAATAATCTTAAATTTCTTCCTCAAGTTACTTTTTTTCTAGCAAAGAGGTTGGATGCAAGAAATTATGTAACCACCTTTTTAAAAATTTGAACTGTTTAGAGAGCTAGTTGGTGGCTTGATGGTTGAGGCACTGGATTCCCACATGGCCAACTGCAGCATGAGTCCCAGATCCAGTAGCTTTAAAATTACACTGGGAGCATATACATGCATGACCAGAATCCTGAGAGGAGAATGGAGGAGAAGGGATTATAGTGTGGTTATATTTCGTGGAAGGTGCTTTCTCAATTTCTCTCTCTCTTTCTCTCTCTCTCTCTCTCTCTCTCTCTATCTCTCTCTCTCTCTCCCTCCAGGGAGTACACATGCCCTATGGTGAAAACTTAAAAAGAAAACAATAAACAAAGAAAAACAGAACTGTTCCTAGGCTCTGTGGTTTGAATATTTGTGACTCCTCAAAATGTGTATGTTGATGTCCACTAAAGGATGGTATTAAGCAGTGGGCTCTTTGGGAAGTGATTAGACCATGAACATAAATCTTCATAAATGGGATTAGTGTCCTTATAAAAGAGGCTTCAGAGAAGTCCCTGGCCCTTTCCACCATGTAAGAATACAGCAATAAGATGGCTGTCCATGTGTTAGGAAGTGAACCCTCCCCAGATAACAAAATTACGTACACCTCGATCTTGGACTTTCCATCCTCCAGAACTCTGCGAAATAAATTCTGCTTTTTATAAACCATCTGGTTGATGGTATATTGTTATAGCAACTCAGATGGACTAGGCCAAATGCCTTCTTGAGAGATGTTCATTTTATTATTTGTAGACTTGAACTGTCCTTAGCAGTCTGTGTGTGACCACAGTAACCTATATACCTTGCAAAAAAGAAGGTGATTCTCAGGAGATCAAGCCTGCAGCTTCTGGTTCTCCTAGTACAAGACCTAGGAAGAGTGGACACTCCGTGCTTACTGAATGACCAAGTTAACTGAATGATGGAGTGTTATAAGCTACGCAAAGCATATTTTACAAAGAGTAAGTGAGAGAGCCTTTCTTACATAGGAAAGAATATAAGTATATATATAGAGAGTTCTGTTTATGGCCTTGTGCTTCTACCTTGCTGTAATGCAATGCTTAGGGAACTGTTCTATTGTCATTTCAGACTTCTTAGATCCTGCTTAGTCCTCTCCACATTTTACAAATGAAGGAAAGTCAGTGCCAAAGAGGTTTAAAAAAAAGAAAAAAAAAGAAAAAGAAAATCCATTCTGGAGGTCCTAATCACCTATTAGTATAAAATATGAGTTTTTTCTTTTTACAAATATAAATACCAATTGTTAAAAATATTTATTATTTACATTTAACCACTGTACATCTTTACAGTGTACAACATGGTTTTTCTCAGCATGAATATAACGCATAACAGTCAAGACAAAGACATTGACATATACATTATCATCAGCAAATAACTTTTCATTTTTGTGTCAATTAAATGCATAGTTTGTTGGGTTTTTTCCCTGTTTTCCCTCACCGATTTTATTTTTAATAGGAACATTTAGTCCACCTAAAAATAAGTCTCATTACAAGCATCTCACTAACCTCTACTGGTCAAGTGCATATGACCAGCACACAGAATTATTTATCATTTTTTTTTCAGAGAGAGATTTTTGTTATAGGGCACTTGTGCTTGCCAGAGAGACAGAAAGTGAGAAATCACCCCATAGGGGGGATGGTCACTTCACAATCCCTTCTCCTCCATTCTCCTCTCACACGCACACAAGCCTGGCTTGAGTTTAAGACACTGGGTCTGGGTCTAGAACCACAGTCGACTACATGGGAGTCCAGCAATGTTGCCTTTATGGCATCTGCTGGTCCAGAATTATGTATCATTTTAACCTCTAATCATCATTATAATATCTAAAACAGCTTTTCAAAGGTTTTTCAAGACTATGCAGCATCTCTTTGAATGCAGTTTATCTTCACTCATTGGTAAACTGGGTTTCAGAATTTTTTAAAAACATATTTTTGACATTAGAATCCTCCTGCCACAGCCTCTCAAGTATCTGGGACTACAAGTGCATGCCACCATGACCAACTTTAGAATTTTTGAGGGCAAAAATACATATTATTTACCATCACTATTAAACCTGATATGTGTTAATCCCCTAATAAAAATTAACTGAAAAGTTAATGAGTAAATGAATGATTGATAAATGGATATATAAATGAATGATATAGCTGTTCTTAGCTTTAATACTAAATGCTAATTGAATTATACTGGGTCATCAGAAAAGTCATGATGCACTTTTGCATTAAAAATAAAACAGAAAAATATGTTATGACTTTTCCAACAACTCATTATTTACTCAGCTTTTTATTCAATGTCTACATTATTTTAGAGAGATTTTATGCTACTACATCTAGGTGTAGAAAGTGAATTTTAGAGGAAAGCTCAGTGTTTATACAGCAGATTAATGCAAACATGACAGGTAAGTAGCCAGCTTTTTCTTTATCTTGAATATATCCTGGATAATCACCCTCTTGTCCAGCTTTGCCTTCATTTAATACAGAGTTTGCCTTATATGTATACAGACTTGCTGATGGCTGTGAGCAAGGTTTTGCATTCTGATTCAAGGGTAGTGACATGGCCTTCTTGTCTTTCTGTTGTCTCCATGGTGACAAGTACTCTGCATCTCCTGTCTGAGACATGCTGTTGACTGAATCTTATATCCTAGGTTTTCTCCTGTGGGAAGAGCTTTAATAAATTACCATAAATCCAGAACTGCATATTTTGTCTAGCAAATTTCAGCAAGCATTTATTTGATTTCTTTCTTTGTGAGCTCTGTCAACAATTTTCCAGTTGTAAAGTTTAGAAGGTTTGGCTTTGCTCCCCTTTAAAAAACATAAATCCTGTGTTATTACTACCAAAGGTTGCAGAAGATGTAGTAAGCAATTTTCAGCATGTTCTAATTTAAAGATTATCCTTTTCTTCCAATACCTTAACTGCTGGAAAGTTTCCTCATTTGTATTTACATTCTGCAGCTAATAGCTCTCTGGGGAGACTATAAATACAGACTTTAAAAAAATGGGACACTGTATAAGTAACCATCCAATTGAATGGAGAGAAGGGCCCTATTTCCATGAGAAGTATTAGGTATGTCGTCGCACAAGGATTAGGCACCTCATGGCTGCCATATACATACAGAGTGCTGAGCCAGCAGGTGGCGTGAGAATTAAGGCAGCTAGATCCCATGTGGTCAACTCCACAGTTCCAGTCCCAGACCCAGTAGCTTGAAAATCACACCAGGCATGTGTGCTGTATGCCCAAAACCCCATGAGGAAACTGGAGGAAAAGGGATTGCAGCATAACCATACTCCTGGGGGAAGGAGGTGATTTCTCATTTTCTTTCTCTCTTTCTCTGTCTGGCTCTGGCAAACCTATGTGCTCTATAGCAAATTAAAAAAAAAAAAAAAAAAAAAAAGATACAAGGTGCCTAGAGAAGACAGTGGCACTCAAATTGTGTGTGAGGAAAAGATCAGTAAAAGATTAAGGGAAAATATAGCTAAGATATGTTCTTATTTTACACTCTTCCTCAAACATGCCTAGCTATCAAAGTTTTTCCATGCATTAGTAAATGACCAGTCAGAGTCATTTTAACCTCTAAAACAGCTTTGCAGAGGATTTACAAGAATTCCCTTGCATTACCAATGCAAACAGGAATCATTTTATAAAATGTGTCATAAACTGATCAAACATATCATTTTTATATTCTAATATAAAAACAAACAGAAAATAAGGTATCCGTCTGTAGAATAAACCATAACAACAAAAAGAAAAAATTAGTTTATGGTTATATTTGTCCTGCTGCTCTATTTCTACTTGACTAAGCCTAATCCCTTCCCTCCACACACATACACAGTGTTCCTGGATAAGGTCAAGACAAAATGAGTCCACCCTCCAAGGCAATTGCATACACAGTCTATAATGTATCCCAAACATTTCCACATGTCATTTAGACCTTTCAGTAGCAACTGAGGCTAGTCTAGCCTTGCCTTGATATCTGGCCCTGCAGCAAGCACATGCTTTACTCACAGTCCTTTCTTGTAGAGGTTTGCTGTTCCTTTACTTTGTAAGGTCAGGAGGTGTGATTGAGACCCTTCTCAGTCTTCATCACTGTTTCCTGAACATTACTCCCTGACTTTCTAAAGTTACCATTTTGGAAGTTCAAATCTTCTGGGAATACCACCTCCTTCCCTTCTTTGTTGCTGTCATTTACAGGCTTCTCACTTAATCCTCATTCACAGCAGACTCAAACACCTGCTGGTGGATTTCTTGTCAATGTAAATTCTCCCATCATCCTGGCACAACTTGGCACTCAAATGGACAACATCCAACTCCCAGCCTTTCAGTCTTTCAGTGGCCTCATATTCAGTGCCGTATCTCTCTACTGTAGTTGCTCACTCTCGGGGCCTCAGTCTGGATGGTTTCCTTATCAGCAATCACTGAAATTCCCAAATACCTTGTTTCCAATCATAAAAATTTCAATACCAGCTTCATGTCAAAAAAATACTCTTTTTTCAGAGAAAGTTTCTCTTTTTTTTTCCTTTTATTGCTACAGGGTGTGTGTGCTAGAGCGAGAAAGCACTCCCCAGTCAGACATGGTCCTTTTCCCTCCATTTCTGTAACCACTCCAGACTGTCATGTATGCACAAGCACCCAGCCTATTTTCAAGCCTTCAGGCCAGGATTCAAACTAGGGTCACTCATGTGGAAGCTGGCTGTCTATGCATAGCATTTAGCCTTTATGCTATGGGGCCAGCCCCCAAATTATTTTCTTTATGACTCTAGCATTTTACTCTCTCTCCATCCAGAAGACACACTCTGAATATTGCTTGAACAAACAAAGGAACGAGCGCACTTGTAAAATGAAGACGAAAATACCAGTACCCAAATTACAATAGCATCCCTTCCTCTACTTATTAGAAACCACCAAATCCTTTGACAAGTCTGTTTCTCAGTTTCTGTTCTGCACTGCTGGATCCAGATGAAAGCTTAGCTCCTTGCTTCCCACTGTGGACATAATACATCTTGACATTCCCAAATGGATGGGAGGTGGAAGTCAAGGGGAGAGTCAAGAAAGGGTCCTATGCCATTTATTAACACTAGGAGGAGACTCTCAAAGTCTGGAGGGCCAGCCAGTGCTGTGGTGGTTAAAGTGGCTGAATTCCACACGGTTGACTATAAAGTTTGAGTCCCAGACCCTGTGACATGAGAAGCACTCTGTGTTCATGTCCATGTATGCCCAAAATCCTGACAGGAGATAGAAATGGAGGAGTGGGGATTGTAATATGACTATCAGGGAAATAGTCACTCACTTTCTTGGAAAAAAAAAAGTTTAGAAAATTTATATCATGAAAAAAAAGCTATGCATGTATTTAAAAAATTGTTTGCACCAAAACAAATTCATATTTTCATTCCATTGTTCATAAAAAATGTGAAGTACTCATATCATAGAATTTTTATTTAAAAAATGAAAATAATCTTTTAGCATAGTACTTTATAGCTGAGGAAACCAAAAGTAAGAATGTATGATATGAACTGCTTCTCTTTCATTTTCATTATTAGTGTTTTTAGAGACACACAGATTCTTTCCCTTGACCAGAGGATTAAGGGATAACTTCCAACAAATGTAGGTTTACCTGAGCTGGCAACTTATGTAAAAAATAAGCCTTTGTAATTGTCTAAAAGCCCTCCTACCTGGATTAAGCACACATTTTCATGAGTAACTTCAGGCTCTCTCATAGTTCTACTCCAGGACATTCACAAATTTGGTTGGCTGGGCTATGGTCATTTGCACCTATCTAAGTCTCATAAAATTATTAAAAAATTAAAAAGCAAATAAAATCCCTTCCAGTGTGAAGCATTTTCTTTCTCTGTCATTTTACAAGTTGTTTTCCATAAATATGGTATAGTCCTTAAACAACATTGTGTTGTTACACTGTAATACTGTCACTCTACCTATAAAATAGTACCTCAAGGAAAGTATGTATATTCTATCTCTAGAATGCAATGACTCAGGGCACAGCAGTGCTCAATAATTACTTATAAACATCTACATGAATGATTGACTAGAACTATACCAATATGAATGATAACTAATTAATTCAATGAGTATTCATGAAACATGTGCTAAATGCTATTTATTAATTCCAGGTGCTAGCAATATATCAGTGAACAAAGAAGCTGAACATCTTAGCCCCATGGAGCTAATTTTCTCATTTGGAAGGAAAAGGAAAGTGTCATCCATGGAGGGGTATCAATCAGATGAGCTTTCAAAAGGAGCTTATTACAGAAATCTGCCATAGTGAGCCATTCCATTCATGGGCTGCTTCCAGACAGTGACTGAAGTCAGAGTACTAGAGTTGGACCATTTCAGTCTGCAAGGAACTCCCTTAGTGACAGATCTTTGCTCTGTGGCTCTACATCAGGCCTGGCCCTTTCTCGAAGTTGTGATATAGTCTGAGGCTCTTTCTGCCTACTTCCTCTTCCTACCTTCTCATCGCCTTCATATGTCAGACCTGGATTATAGTCTGAAGGCTCACCCAAATATACTGTGCACATTCTCTTTATTTAGAGATCTTTCCCTAGATAATTCACTTACACTTTTTCTTTATAAGAAATGTTTGCCTTTACATGTGCACTTGCCAGAGAGAGAGAGAGAAAGACAGAGACAGTGAGAAGGAAAGTGAAAAATCACCCCTTAAGGGAATGGTCATGCCGTAATCCTTTCTTCTCCATTCCCTTCCCAGGGTCCTGGGCATGCACACACACGCACCCGTGTGAACGTCAAGCAATCAGAGCCAGGACTTGAACTACAGTTGACCATGTGGGAGTCCAGTGACATAACTGCTACAACATCTGCTGGCCCCAATCACTTATACTTCTAATTCCCATCTTGGAATTTGCTTTCTTGAGTCACTATAATGACATGGAAAGACTGCAAAGATATCCCAATTTCTATTCTCTGAATCATGTAATAGTATGTTTACTACTGCTTCAGCTCTCTGTAGCATTTCAGGAAGTCCACCAAGCGAGGGAAAAAGTACCCTTAGTGTGATGCAGAAATCGGTTATGCAGATGGGTGTCCGAATACATAAATATGAAAATCCCAGACAATGGAGTGCTAAAGCTGGCTACAGCCAGTATGTATAGCACTTCCAAACTGCATTCGGTGACAGCATGTTGGTTAGCAAATGCTACACATCAGTAGCATTTTTAACTGATTTTCTTTGCTTTGTGATGTGTGTGTTTGTGAGTGTGAGCATTACCAGACAGCCAATTTACCAGTACGTCATTGTTTTCAGACCTTTGTCAGACATGTCTGACCAGTGGTTCAAGAATGATAGCGCATATATTTCAGGATGAAATAAACAAACAAAAAAGCAAGCAAAACATATTGCATAATATTCTTGAAAATAAATGCAAGCTAGCTCCAGGTTAAAATAGTTTGATAGTTTCTTCTTTGAGTTCTAATTTAAATGCTTATGTGTCTTGTATTTTGATGTCTCTTTTCCTTCTCCACTCTCCCACCTCAACAGCATTCTTCTAAAGTACCCATATGTAGTATTTTGTACTTTTATCTTCCAATAATATGAATGCCCCATTGTTTTATACTGAGTATATACAAGGGGATTTCAAAAAATGGAAAAATGTAGTTAAAGTATGAGTTTATTTTGGTGCAAAATAATTTTGAAATATTTGCTAAATACTCAAAATACATTATATCTAACCTCCATATGATTAATGAATTTTAATTAACTGACATTCATTAATCTTCAAAATTTAATCATTTACATGATTCCTCATGTCTTGTATTTTGATTTTTCATATCTTTGAAATATACATGATTTCACCTTTCTTAATGTGTTTACCTCCCATGAAATGTATTCTAGCAAATCAATTTGGAAATGTTATACTTATATTTATTCCTTTTACTTTTTTCTAAAAATTTGCTATAGTGTGTGTGTGCTCACCAGACAGAGACAGAGAGAAGAAACAAAGAAAGTGAGAAAGCATCCCCAAGGGGAATGGCCACACTGCATGGCTTCTTCTCCATTTTCTCCTGGGGATTTTGGACACATATTCACATGTACCTGACATGTTTTGCAAGCCGCTGTGTCTGTGACTTGAATCATGTAGTCAGCCGTGTGGGATCCAGACACCTTAACCACCATGCTACTAGCTGACCCTATCCCTTTTATTTTCATCTTTTGTTTTGTTTTGTATTTAAAAAATTAAATGTCTTGGGGCCAGCAGGTGTTGTACTGGTTAAGGCATTAGACTCCCTCATGGCCAACCACAACTCGAGTCCCAGATCCAGCAGCTTGAAACTAACACCTTGTACATGTATGTGCGTGCCCCAAATCCTGAGAGAATGGAGGAAAAGGGATTGTAGCGTAGCTATTCCTCCCGGAAAATGACTTCTCACTTTCTCTGTCTGTCTCTGTCTCTCCAGCAAGGGCATATGCCCTATAGCAAAAAATTCTCCCACTCCCCCAAAATATATACATATTAAATGTCTTGTCATGTATCTTTAAGGACCATGTGAAAAAAACATTAGTTTTCCTATTTTCTGTAGTCTCCATAAAATAGAGAAGTGAAAATAACAAAAGTACTATAATATCCCATGGTCTTTATGAATACATTTGTATAATTTATATAATGTCAAACAGTGTATGTTTGACAGAATATCTGTCCAACTTCCATGCCTCAATCCCTTCTCCTCTCGGGATCTTGGGCACGCACGCACACGTGCCCGGTGTGAGTTTAAGCCACCAGGTCTGGGATTCGAACCGTGGTCGACTACATGGGAGTCCAGCGACATAGCCATTATGCTAACTGCTGGTCCCAATCAAGCCTTATTTCTGAGGCCAAACAAAACAGTGAATAGAGAGCAAATGTGTTGCCCATGTCTCCACAGTCTCATCCCACACCCAGCAGCCTTCTCTCATTGCCATTGTTACCCTTCTCACTGAGCACAGAAAAAGCCTGTAATCCTATGTTTCACAACTGGAATTTGCAATGAGCTGAAAATTTACTTTTACTAAGGCTCTTATTTTTTGAATGAGCTACACAGTTTAATCTCTAATATTCTTAATATGCTTGAAATCTCTCTTGAATTAAATCATGCATTAATATTTTTCAATTTCTCCAACAGTTAGAGACCCTAATATTCAGTGTATCTTAAAAATGTCTCAGAACTTTCTCTTTCCTTGATGACGTTCTTCTTGTTGGTTTGTTGGATTTTTCATGTTGAAATAGCTATAAAGACCTTACATAGAATAGATTTGAAATTTTAGTAAGAGATACTACATGTACTTCAGCTATTTATGAGATAACCTAAATAAAACATGTCCAAAATATTAATATAAAGAGACATAAAAAGACATTGCTCAATTGTCTCATCCTCCACTCAAGTGCTATTAAGACATCTGGCTAAGGAAAATTTTAACAAATTGATAGCTTTGGCCTCATGTGTGACAGATATTTCATCATTTGACTGAAGTTTATAGTCATAACAGGCAAAGCTCACAAATAAATTTTACCAACAGTTAATATCCTGACATATCCAATAACAGTTAATAGCCTGACATATCCATTTAATTATATTCAATAATTAAAATATATGGTCAGCTTCTTTCCATGTATTTGATGGCTACTTCATAACATTAGAAGATAAAAATTGCAAATGTTTGCTGCTAAACTGCTGGTATAGACAGAATGACAGTTCCACAAAGATGTTCCCATCCTGATTCTCAGAAACTATCAATGTATTAGAATGGAAATTGGACTTCACAGACTAAGGATCTTGAATAGGAAGAATAATTTGGTTTATTGGGTTGACTCCAATGTATTCACTAGAGTTTTTAATAAATGGAAGAAGGAAACAGCATTCAGACAGATTTCAAAATGCTGCCCTTTGGCTTGGAAGATTGGAGAAGGGGCTATAAGCCAAGAAATGCAGGTGTCCTCCAGAAGCTGGAAAAGAAAGAAACTCCCCCCAAGAACTTTCAGAAGGAACATAGCCAACTCCTTAATTTTATCCCAGTGAAGCTTATTTCAGACTTCTAATCTCCAGAATAGTAAGATAACAAATCTGTGGGGGGTTTATAAAGGTTTCCCATAAGGCTTGGGTGCTTTCTGGAAAGAGACAGACAGAGACAGGGGGAAAGTGAGAAATCAACTCCCAAGGGAGATGGTCACACCACATTCTCTTATTTTCCAGTCTCCTCTGGGGTTTTGGACATGCACACAAACGTGCCCAGTGTGATTGTAAGCTGTCAGGTCCAGGATTCTAACCATGGTCAGCCATGTGGGAGTTCAGCACCTTGACCATGACCCCACCTGCTGCACCGCAAATTGGTGTTTTATAGAACATTGTATTTAAATGTCAATTAATTTTCACAATTTGTCATAGCAGCAATCAGAAACTAATGCATCATTTCATACGTTACAGAGAAAGAAAACAGACGGTATTAACACTATGTAATCTGTTGCTTAAAATATAAAGTTGAATACCTTACAAATGCTGGATTATATATAATTAAAATGTTGCTTTCAATATTCTGGATTTTTTCTATTTCCCTTCAAGATGTTGTTATGGTATCTGAAAAAAATGGTCTCTTTATTATTTGTTCACAGTAGTGTACTTTTTATAACTTCAAGGAAAAGTTTCTGTGAAATTTGGACACTAACACTGACAAGACTAAGCAAGTTATTTCAATGGCAAGCAAAAGAGATGAAAAGAAGAAAAAGGCTTACATTTCCAGCATCAGAACATATTTTTAATAATGACTTCATTGTTTAAAAAAATTTTGCTCTGCAGTGTTTGCTCTGTAGCTGGACGGTAAGGGTGAACTCACATAAATCTCTACATCAGCAAATATACTCAACCAAAATTCTTCTTGTAATCCACTTAAATCACCAAATTACATAAAATAAAACATGCTTTGTGGTAATTATATGCAAATTATATTAAAATGCACTGTGCTAAAGGTTAAATGGTCACAAATATGTTTCTATGAGATTTACATGCTAGGCTCTACGCTATCATGTGTCTTAGCAATAAAGGACAGTGTGTTTCAGGACTGCAGTTACCTCCACATGACCCCAAGTGTGATTTGCGAAGTGTCATCTAAAATACTTGCTATGGTTTAGATAATAGGTTATCCTCCAAAGCTTCATGTTTTGGAATCTAGTCCCCAGAATGATGGCCTTGGGAAGTGGTGAGACCTTTAAGAGGTGAGGTCTAGTGAGCAGTGCTTGGATCACGGAGGCATCTCACGAATGAATTACTGCTCTCCCACTAGTCTCTGTGAAAAGGGTGTAGTTTCTGCAAGAGCAGGTTGTTATAAACGGAAGACGACTGCAGTCCAGTCTCTCTTCCTGAACACACTCGCCATCTTTCCCGCTCATGACCATGTTGTGACATAGCATCAGACACAAGCTGGATGCCAGCCTCATACCTTTGGAGTTTCTAGCCGTCAGACTGTATGCTGAATAAATTTCTGTTCTTTATTACCCAGTGCTACCCATTTCTGTTAGCATGACAGCAGCAGATTAAGACAACGTCACACTCAAGTATATCACCAGGCCAGTATGGCATAGTCCTGAAGATAAACGTCAGAAGGTTATTGACTTATTTAAGAGATCTATTTAAAATAAAAATAATTTTTTAGTAATACATTTAGGGCCAGGTGGTGGCACAGTCATAATACATTTAATTATTTACTTATTCACAAATTTTTCTTTTTTTTTGGAGGGAGAGGTTTTTGCTATAGGGTGCGTGCGCTAGCCAGCCAGACAGAAAGAGACAGAGAGACAGAAAGCGAGAAATCACCCCCCAGGGGGGATGGCCACGCCACAATCCCTTCTCCTCCATTCTCCTCTCGGGATCTTGGGCACACACGCACACGCGCCCGGTGTGAGTTTAAGCCACCGGGTCCAGGACTCGAACCGTGGTCGACTACGTGGGAGTCCAGCGACATAGCCATTACGCTAACTGCTGGTCCCGAATACACCTCTTTTTCTATTACTATATTTCAAATCTTGGAATACTTCTTACAATTGACATTTATGCTTAGCATAGCACTTGTTTCCTCAAAATCTAATACACATTTAAAGTATATAAATGAAGAAACAAAATGAAGAAACAAAATGTGTATGTGATACACATGTATGCATGTATTGGGCAGGAAATGTCCTTATTCACCTTTATTTCTCAGTATATTGTGATTCCCTAGTAGTTAACCCTAAAAAAAGTAATATATCAACATCTTTAGATTTGACCTGGGCTCTACTACTCCCACTGTACTCTCTCCATATTTCAGTCTAGACAAAAACACTTTTGGTTAGGAGTTTGCTACTAGATAGGTGAGCTTAGATAGACTGGACTGCCTTTACTTTTAAAATAAATGCAAACGTCATCATATATGAAATAGTTTCTGTTCTATTCTAAAGTCCAGGTAGCTGCTGTTCTGTCAACTTCAGGGTTTCCAACAATTTATTATCTTTCCATTTCCGTTCCACAACACAACATTCCTATCCAGCTTACCCTTTCTCCCAGAAGAACACAGACTTTGTAGAGTAAAAGGTGTGGCTTAGTGAGCCAATGTGGGCAGGGCCTCTGGAAAGCCTTCCTGTGCATTTTTTTCTATTTGTGGTTTAAAATATCCTATAAGTTTAAAGAAAAAGTGGGTTACTGAGTCTAGAACCATGGCTTAGTATGCCATTCTGAATATTATGTCCCTAATGAACAGGAGGTATTTCTTGACTTTTCTGTGTACTTTCAAGTTATGGTACAACACCTGATCCACGTGCATAATCCTGTTGAACTGAGTGATTCAACTGGACTAAGTCACACATTATCATGCATGTTCTGATGTATTATTTCATCATTTATTGAGAATTATGAGCTTAGTTTGCTGGAGGGGAATAAAAAGATGAATAATATTTCCTTCCTGCCACAGAATGGCTTACAATTAGTTTGGGAGATAAACATATAAACTAATAATTATGACAATATTAGGAAAACACTCTAACACATCTGTGTATGAAATGTTGTAAAAGGAAATAAAATGCAATGATCCACTAACTGTTCTTGGGAGAACAGAAGAGTGAAAATGCAGTTGGATTTTTAAAGGATGACTATGTATTCAGGAGGGAATTTGAGCCAAGGGAAACTGAATAATAAGTGCAATGGCATGGCAGTAAAATCATTAATATTAAAATGTTAATAACTCACCCTAATTGTACTCTATATCAGGCGCTGTCCTAAGTCACACACATACATGCACATGCACACCGTCATTCATTTTATTTTCAGAAAATTCTATGAGATAGTTACTATTATTACTCCGAGTTCACATAAATGAAGACTGAGACACAGAACAGTGAAGTAATTTAATGTGGGCAGTAAATAGTAAAAGGAAGCCATGCTCCATAACCACTATAAAACACTGTGTAAATTGCAACTGTTCTTTGTAGTGAAGTGAATATAGTCTCTGTAGTTACAGTGTTAGAAGATGAAGGCAGAGATGGTTGTCTGGAATAAATCTGCTAACATACTCAGATAGGGAGTCAAAGTTTGGACTGAAGCAGCAACTATGTAGTTGCTGAGAGCATTTACTTATATGGGACAGTGAAAGATCTTTGGGTGCCAGGAAATTGTTAGAAAAGTAACTATATGTAGAAAAGCATTTTATCAGGATTTCTCTCAGAAAATTTTCTGAATGTGTTAGGGGAAAAAAAAAAACCTGATTAGTTATTCAGGACAGGGGATAACATCTCATAGCAATATGCTCAAGACACAGTAAATGACCTCTGCGCCTCTCCTTTTTTACTGAGATAAAATTAACATAACGTGTGTGTATCTTATGTGTTTGCTTTAATACATTTTGACATTTGTATGAACCTGTTAAAAATCATCTCCCACAACCAAACAAGATATAGAATATCTACATCTTCCAGAAAGTTCCACTTGCCCTTTCTAGTTAATTCACCACAGATTAGTTCTGCTTATATTTGAGTTTCATATAAAAGATGTATAATATGGAGTTATATAAAAGATGTATAATACGGAGTTTTTAAATCTAGTTTTTTCATACTTGTATGAGAATTTTTCCATGTTGTTGCATGTAACATTTATTTATTCTTCTTTATTGTTGTGTGATTGTATATCAATTTGCTTATTCATTGTCCTGCTGATAGGCATTAGGATTTTTTTTCCCAGTTTGGAGAAATTATAAATAAGATAGTTACAAAAAAATTTTTTACAACTTTTTTGTGTAAACATGCTTTTGTTTCCTTGGGTAAGCACAGGAATAGTATTGCTACATCATAAGGTCAGAGTTTCTTAACTCCTTATTAAGAAAAGTTAGTCTGGTTATTAATCATTTTCATTTGATAGAACAAGGTATAAAAATTTGAGGTCTGGGCTGAATTTTTCACAATTAGAGGTTTTAGTAATATGTTCTCCATCTTCCTCATGGAATACTCAGCCTCATGCCTAAATAAACTAATGAAAGGGGACCAGCAGTTAGCGTAATGGCTATGTCGCTGGACTCCCACGTAGTCGACCGCGGTTCGCGTCCCAGACCCAGTGGCTTAAAACTCACGCCAGGCGCGTGTCGTGAGTGCCCAAGATCTGGAGAGGAGAATGGAGGAGAAGGGATTGCGGCATGGCCATCCCCCCTGGGGGGTGATTTTTCACTTTCTGTCTCTCTGTCTCTCTCTGTCTGTCTGGTGAGCGCACGCGCCCTATAGTGAAAATTTCTCCAAAAAAAAAAAAAGTAAAAAAAAGTAAACTAATGAAAGACTTCTGTACAGAAAGGGAAACATTCAACAGAGTGAAAAGACAAACTACGAAATAGGAGAAAATGTTTGTAAATTATACATCCAGCAAGGGATTCATAGCCAGAATATAGAGATAAATCTAACAACTCAACAACAATACAATAAATAATCAAATTTTAAAATGAACAAATAATACTAAGCATTTCTCATAAGAAGACATACAAATGGCCAAGTGTAGGAAAAAATCCTCAATGTAACTACTCATCAGGGAAATGTAGATCAATACCAGATGAAATATAATATTGACCTAGTTAGAACGACTATCATCAAAAAGACAAAAAGTAAGAAATCCTTCCAGGAATGTAGATAAAAGAGAACTCTTTCATGCTGTCTGTGAAAATGTAAATTAGTACAACCATTATGAAAAACAATATGGAGTTTCCTCATAAAAGTAAAACTAGAACTGCCGTATGATCCAGTAATCTATTAGGCATCTATTCTCAGCAAATGAAATCAATATGTGGCAGAGATATCTGTCTCTCATGTTCATTGCAGCACTCTTTACAATAGCCAAGATATCAACCAAAATAAATTATCAATTTATGTTGGATAAATAAAGCGTGGTGTGTGTGTGTGTATCTGTGTGATTGAATACTATTCAGCTATTAAAAAGAATGATATTCAGTCCTTTGAGGCAACAGGGGTGATTTGGGCAAATATTATGTTAAGGATAAAGTAGAGGGGAGGGCAGATAGGTTAACAGATACAAAACTACAATTAGATAAGAGGAAAAAGTTCTAGTATTCTATAGCAAAATAGGGTAACTATAGTTAATTATTTCTTGTATATAAAAATAGCTAAAAGTGAGGGGACCAGCAGTTAGAGTAATGGCTATGTTGCTGAACTCCCTTGTAGTCGACCGCAGTTCAAGTCCCAGACCCACCCGCTTAGACTCACACCAGGCGCGTGTGCGTGCGTGCCCAAGATCCCAGGAGGAGAATGGAAGAGAAGGGATTGCGGCATGGCCATCCCCCCTGGGGGGTGATTTCTTGCTTTCTATCTCTCTGTCTCTCTCTCTCTCTGTCTGGTGAGTACACATGTCCTATAGCAAAAACCACTCCAAAAAAATAGCTAAAAGTGAGAATTTTCAAACGTCTCAACACAAAGTGATGATAAATGATGAATATACTAATTACCTTTATTTTATCATTAACATTGTATTTATATACCGAAAAATCACAATGTACTCCATAAATATGCTCAATTGTTATGCACTAATTAAAAATAATTACTAAAAAGTCTGCTGGTTTGAAGCAATGCCAAATTATTAACCTTGTAGGAAGAATCAACATTTCTTAGTTACTTCAGTACACCATAGTTAGTTATAAATGCAGATTTTGCTTTGAAGAGTCTAAGTGACATAACTATGCCTCATGGCAGTAAGTTTTGCACAATCTGGAAGCTCAACTAGGAATAAGGAAATAATTCAGAAAGCTCTTATAACAATTCAGGTGAAAAGTAATGAGGTCAGTATCTTTGGTAGTTGTTAGAAGAGAACTAAATTCAAGAATATACAAAGAGTGCTTGGGAATGTATGTACATGTGCATGCATATGCATACATAATTTTGTGATTATAACTTCTTTATTTCTCTTTCATTGTACTTACTACATATACATTCACAATAGATTCTGTATTATAGATTCCTTCATAAAAAAATACTCAGACTTGTCAGTAACATCCTGTTCACTAACCCCATTCCTCACAAACACTGGTACATATCTGATGTAACCTGTGCACTTTCAATATATTATAGCTATCTAGTTTGTTTCTGTTCAGCATGTTTCTGATCTCTTGGCCTTTCAAACCTAGTAGCTTAGATTTAGTGCTTTAGTATCAGTTCTGGAAACAAAAACATCTAACTGAAATTACATATGAGAAGGATGTGAGTATCAAACTCCAACCTAAGCCTCAAGGGTTGGTACTTGTTTTGTTGTGTTGTTCATTTTCATGAAATACAGGCAAGGACTCGTTGGAGATGAACTTTTTATATCAGATTCAGAAAAAGATCAACAATCTATTATTTTTCAGCCCAGAAAAGTCCTGAACGAACTCATCTTTATCCTGTCCTTGCTGTGACGGTCTTTGTCATTTTGCTGGCTGGCCCAGCAAACCATGAGCTTTACCTCTGACTGAAATAAAACTGGTTGACCATTGTTTAGGTTCCTTTCAAACAAGGTACAATCCCAGTGCTTATTCACTGGTTGACCCATAACTCTGGAAATTACAAGAAAACTAAAAGAAAAGAAAAATTGAATTGGAGAAAAACATTTCGTGTTTTTTCTCCACTTTGTAACTAATATATTCCTAGAACTCTCGTTATCCAGGTTTACTTCAGAATTAACCATCAACTCATCCTGAGTGATGAGCTTATTGCTCATATTATCTCGGCACTTTTCCTTAAGTAATTTCTTATTTGAGTATTTTTCAAAAGTGAAAATATATCCCCATTTCATTATACAAAAAAAAAAAAAAAAAAAAAACAGAAATGTTAAACATTTGTGAAGCAGAACAACAACCCCTTTTTAACCAGCTATGAAGGGCTATTTGGGCTGGCATTTTTCCTAAGTGGGAATTGTATGACTCCTCTTCCATCACTGGCTACTCGGGATCATTCACCTCTGGGATGTGTGGAACAAGAGCTGTGGTTGGGCTACTGCTGGAAAAGTAACTTCATTTGGAAGGTAACATGTCTCAGAGTCATCAGGAGAAAATGCATGGTAGTTCTAGTCCTGTAATGTTTGCGTTGATTTTTGAAAACCATTTATCTAGCAGCTGTGAACACAAACTGCACTACGTAAGAGTCAACAGGAAGGCAGTCTTTATATATATATTAGGCGAGACATTTAAGGGACACAGAAATAGAGGACTGCCTCTTGGTGATAACGTGCATGATACCTTTAACTGGACTGGCGTAGTGTATTCATGCTGATAAAACTCACTTTACAAGCTGCGGTGATGTGCAGTGACTGAATGCATAAAATCAATTTTTAAAATAAAATAAAATAAAATAAAATAAAATAAAATAAAATAAAATAAAATAAAATAAAGGAAAAATAGATTTAAAAAAGAAGGAAGCCTGAATCGATAGCTCAGCAAGCTCTGAGAGGCATAGCCATACACAGGGAAAACTCAATACATGATTAGGAAAAAAGAAAAAAAACAACTCTCTCTTCAGTTTAAAACTTGATGCAAGAATCTTTATGTTGGCACATCTTTCATTAAATTAGAACTCCAGGCTTGATACAAAAACCTGCTGATGTAATATTAGAATGCTGCAGGCCCTATTCTATATAGATGGCAATAAATTGTAAAATCTGAGCTATTCATCCAATCAGATGGAAGAGGAATACAAACCTTTACTGGGCAAAGAAATAAGGCCAATGTAGAATGTTTCTTGCCTCTAGGTCCATTTGCTTGACTGAGTCTCCATGAGTTTCAATGGCACCCTCAGCATTATAACACCTACTCTGTGCCAAATGGAGCATGCTTAATAAGACCCAGCACCCATTCACCTCATTAAAGGCTGAATAAGCCAAATTCTATAGTATCAACTATTAATACACTAAAATATTGTAAATTTATTTATAATAATAACTATACATCAGCTAATTTCTGACAATGAGATAGCTTATGTTATATTTTTTTCCAAGCTGTCTTTATCAAAATAATGAAGTCTAGCTTATTTTGAAGATATTTTATTTTCAGACGTTAAGCATAAGAAATGACTTTTTTTTTTTTTTTTTTGGAGAGTTTTTTTTTTTTTTTTTTTGCTATAGGGTGCATGCACGCACCAGCAAGACAGAGAGGGACAGAAACAGAAAATAAGAAATCACCCTCCAGGGGGGTGGCCATGCTGCAATCCATTCTCCTCCATTCTCGTCTCGGGATCTTGGGCACGCACGCACACGTACCTGGCATGAGTTTAAGCCACCAGGTCCAGGACTCGAACCACAGCTGATTACATGGGAGTCCAGCAACATAGCCGTTATCTCAACTGCTGTTCCCATCATTTGTTATAAAATTTTTGATAGTCTTTATAAAAATTATTTGTTTGTATAAGATAATATTATTGAAGGATAGTATTAATAATCAGAGAACAAAAACTTTTGACATCGGTTGTCTTCTACTTTTCAAAATCTTTTTAATAATGTTTCTCTATAAATCGACTCTTCTATAGTATTAGACTCAATATGTCCTAAATTCTACTATCCTAAGTACTTGAGGACCTCCAAAATGTTACCAAACACCAGGTAGGTGGATTCTGATAACTAATTTTAAAAGATGAAAATTAATTAACAAAGAGATCAGCAGATGACATGATTAAAGGTGCTGTACCCCACAAGGTCAACATGGTTCAAGTCCCAAGATTTGGTGGCTTGAAACTCTCCAGGCATGTGTGCATGCATGCCCAAAATTCCAGTAAGAGAATGGAGGGGAAGAGATTAGAGTGCAGCATGACCATCCCTGCTAGGGGGTGATTTCTCACTTTCCCTCTCACTGTCTCTCTCTCTCTCTCTTTTTCCAACAAGTGCACATGCCCTATGGCAAAAGCCTTTAAAAAATTGGGACCAGCAGTTAGCATAATGGCTATGTCGCTGGACTCCCATGTAGTTGACCGTGGTTCGCATCCCGAACCCGGTAACTTAAAACTCACTCTGGGCACGTGTGCGTGCGTGCTCAAGATCCTGAGGGGAGAACGGAGGAGAAGGGATTGCGGCGTGACCATCCCCCCGGGGGGGTGATTTCTCGCTTTCTGTCTCTCTGTCTCTCACTGTCTGTCTGGCGAGCACTTGCGCCCTATAGCAAAAACCACTCAAAAAAAAAAAAAAAAAAAAAAAAAACTACATAAAATACAAGAAGTTTAAAAAATCATGCACACACAGGGGACCAGCAGGTGGTGTGGTGGTTAAGGTGCTGGACACTCCTTTATTGCTGACTATATTTCAAGTCCAGGATCTGGGGGCTTCCTTTCTCACTTTCCCTCTTCTCTCTCCCTTTCTCTCTCTCATCAAATTAAAACAAATAAATGAATAAATAAAATTGAAATATTTTTCTTTTAAAACATCATGTACACACAATATTTTTGTTTTGTTTGTATAGTTAAGATTAAATTATGTACAAATTTTCTGTTCTACTTTTGTAGAAATAATGATGATACTATTATAAAGAGTTTATAAATACCACTTTTATTACTAATGATTTTGAGAGATAATCCCTTATTTTATTGTTGTTCTTGGGCATTTATGTATTTTATTCTATATCTACTATGTATATGAGTGAGTGTCTGACTGAACAATGCATCACAACATGGTAGAAAAAGCATGAGCTCTGGAATCAGACAAAATTTAAACTCTGAGATGTTGACACAAGTTACTTTAAGCTTTCACAATCTCAGACTGCTCATGTTTTAAAGGAATGTGATAGTTATCTTGTCAGGCTATTGTGACAGTTAACAAGGACAGTGTTTGTAGGACATCTGCCACAATTCCTGGCATTCGTGATTTTTATTTAATTATTTATTTATTGCTATTATCATCTTCATCATTGGCTATATAAACAGAATTTTTTCTTTGTAAGTTTGCCAATAATGTATATTCTATATATTTAAATTGTAATTTTATTAGTGGCTATTTTGTGCTTGTAAACACTATATTCCTTTATTTAATTTTAATAATAAAAGAAGTAGATACCATTTTTTAGTTTACTAGTCTGTGCACTTGACTAGGGGTTAGGGCAAGAAGCCACCTCCACCCACCCAAGTAGAGAATGGTTACTCAACCATGCCTTCTCCTCCATTTCTCTTTCCTTCCAGAATTTTGGGAATGCACGCACATGCGCCCTGCATGTTTCTCAAACAGCTAGGTCTGGGACTCAAACCACATGGTTAGCCATGTGGAAATCTAGCCACCTTAACCACCATGCCAGGGGCTGGACCAAACAAACAGATTTTAAAGTTTATAGTTGTTTTTATTTACTTTATTATTTTAGAGAGATTTTTGCGATAGGGTGTGTGCACTTGCCAGAGAGACAGAAAGCAAGAAATCATCCTCTCCCCGGGGGAATGGCCTTGCCATAACCCCTTCTCCTCCATTCTCCTCTCAGGATTTTGGGCACACACACACATGCTCAGCATGATTTTTAACTTGGGACCAGAACTTGAACCACAGTCAACCATGTGGGAGTCAAGAAACATAACTGTTATGCCATCTACTGGTCCCTAAAGTTTATAGTTATTTAAAGAAAACCTCAGAGCTTTTATTTTTCTTTCTAATTTTCACCTATATATCATTTCTTACTCTTCTGTGATTTTTCTTAGTTTTCTGTACTGTAAGTCAAAGGTTGTAAATCTATATAGTTCATTTTTTCCCCAAAGTAGATTCCTCTTTACATAGCTATTATACACTTAATTTCAAAGCATAATTTTATAATTATTTAAATAGTTCTATTGGTTTACTTTTAGTTTATTTGTTATAAATCATTTTTATCTATATTTCTTTGGTTCCACCATTCTTAGATTTCTTTTTATCTACATTCTTAGAGTTTAAACTCTGATTCAATAATGGAAAAACATTTATTTAGGAAGAATAACTTGATGGAAAATCTGCTTTTTCTATAAATATCTAAAGCATCTTGTTTAACATTTCACACATGAAAATAAATTTAGCTATGCAAAAATATTGTGGGTAGTGAATTTTATTTTATTGTTTTCCAGGAATAAACCTGTAAAAGAGCTTTATTGTAAAAGAGGTATAAAGTCAATATAAGTTAAACTCATTTTTTTAAGAATTATTTTATTTACATTATTTATTTATTTATTTATTTATTTATTTTCATTCTACCAGAGAGGGACAGAATAAGAGGAGGAGAGAGAGAAAGAAAGCAAGGAACCAAGTCCAGGACTCAAACCATGGTTGGCCATGTGAGAGTCCAGCGCCCTTAACCACCATGCCACCTGCGGACCCCAGGTTAAAGTCATTTTTAATTTACTTTGATGTTTATGAACTTTTAAAAATATTTTCTTAATATAGCTAGATAATAAAGCTTTTTTTTTTTTTTTTTTTTTTTGGAGAGGTTTTTCGCTATAGGGCGCGTGCGCTCGCCAGACAGACAGAGAGAGACATAGAGACAGAAAGCGAGAAATCACCCCCCAGGGGGGATGGTCACGCCGCAATCCCTTCTCCTCCATTCTCCTCTCGGGATCTTGGGCACGCACGCACACGCGCCCGGCGTGAGTTGTAAGCCACCAGGTCCGAGACGCGAACCACGGTCGACTACGTGGGAGTCCAGCGACATAGCCATTACGCTAACTGCTGGTTCCCTAAAGCTTTTCATAAGTTTCTATAACCTTGTCATTTTTAATTCAGTAACAATCTGTTTTTTTAACATACTTTCTGCTCATAAGTTCCATGATCTCCTTTGAACATCTATTTTCTTCACCTCATCTTTGCCATCAATTCTCATCATTTTCATCTGTTTATACTTTCTGTCCATGCTCCAGAGATGTATCTCCAGTTAATCTTTTATTCATGAACTAGAACTTAATGCTTCTGATTAACGGCTCCTGATACGCCATTTATTCACACACACTGCTCCTATGTGTCTGTTCTCATGACCTGCTACTATTCATAAGTTGATATTTATTTATATCATTTTGTTTTTAATCTAAACTGCTTTCTCATGTAGTAATATGGTAACATTAGATTCTGTGCAACTTGTCCTGGGCTCTACCAGTGTTTTATTTAGGGATTTATAGAAATTCTGTAACAGATCAACTCAATCTAATGCATTGTAGGAAAAGAGATGAAATATTAATGAGGTGATCTGGAAATACAAACTCAAGTCATGTCTTACCACAAATTCTTAGGTCAGGGATAACGAACTCCAGTCTCCAAGACAAAACTGACCCACTATCTGTTTTTATAAATAAAATTTTATCAGAATATAGCCATTCTTATTCATTTATATATTGTCATTGGAGATTTCAAGCTGGAATAGCTGAAATGGATGCTTACAACAGAGACCATAGTAAGGCCTGCAAAACTTAAAATACTTACTAACTGGCCTTCTACCGATAAATATTTGCTGACACATAATCTCATTTCCTTAGTCTCAATATAAACTGAAGTGCTAAGGAAATTTGAGTCCCTTTTCACCTTTATTGTCATTCATAAATAGTGTGGTTCATTTTCCACTAGGCTTCAGAACTACCAAATTATATCAGGTCTTCAGGGAAGTCATGACTTGTTTTTCTGTACAAAAATGCATCATGACTTTCCTGACAACCCAATACCTTAGCACCAAGATATCCTTGTAAATGTTGTTAGATGAAATAGGATGCCCAGATAAATCTGACTTTCCATATAAGTATCCCCAGGAACTATTCGTTTATCAAAATTCAAATTACTGGGTATGCTATAATCTAGCAACCCTATTCCTGGTACACACCTATGGATGTAGGCGAAACAAACCACACATCAGATCCCATTGTGGTAAGGGAAACAATATAGCCCTCAAATAGAGAAACTGCTTTAAAAGCCAGTGCTTTTAGATTCCAAGTAAAAGAAGACACAATTTGAATTGTTAAATGATAATAAAATGTGATTTTCTTTACAAAGTGGAGTCCTGAGTCAGAAAAATGCTTGCTATCCCAGCTTCACATTTCTATAATTACTTTTGTCTTGACCTATTTTTTGTGTTGGATTGAGCCTCAAGGTGCAGCAAGATAACTTCAGAAATTCCAAGCATTATAATCAGAGCTACAACTTCTAGAATCAGCAATGAAAACTATATTGTGTGTCTTTTGAAAAGGTAAGCAATTGTTTTCCAGAAGTTCCACTGAAAAGAGAATTTCATTGGTATCTCATTGCCTAGGGTTGATAAAGGAAAGAGAGTACCATGATTGTCTTGTGCAAGTCATTTTGGGGTGGAAGGATACTAAGAGGTCATCCACCGTGACCATTAAAGTGCATCTCTTTGGCTGACCAATATCTATACATATTATTAGAAATGCTAATGCCCTATGCCAATTATGCCTATTCTGAAGAAAGACCAGTCTCTTCTGTGTCCAGACCAAACTGAAACCTCCCTAACTTATATCAGTCCTCTGCATCAGCTCCAGATTTTGTTCCTGGCACCCTAACACCAAAACTTGAAAGATGTGGGGCCACCAGGTGGCGTGGCCGTTAAGGCACTGGAATCCCACATTGCTGACCATGGTTCAGGTCCCAGACCTGGCGACTTGAAAATCTCACTGAGCACATGTGTGTGTATGCCCAAAATCCCAGGAAGAGAATAGAGAAGAAGGAATTGTGGCATTGTGGCATGGCCATTTTCTGGGAGGGGGAGAGTATTTCTCACTTTCTCTATTACCATCTCTCTCTGTCTCTTTCTGGCAAGCGTATGTGACTTATGGCAAAGTCACATGGGGGTGATTTCTCACTTTCTGTCTCTCTGTCACTCTTTGTCTCTCTGGTGAGCACACATGTCCTATAGCAAAAAATCTCTCTCTAAAATAAATAAATAAATAAAAATAAATAAATAAAAAAACACAAAAGTCTACACATTTTCCTCTATATACCTGAGGTGAATAATATAAATATAGACCTTACAAAGAAAAGTTTTAGTAACTATTTTAAGTTGTAGAAATTTCTGTGACCAGAGTATCCTACAGGGCAATACAGTTCTCAAAAGAATGGGTCAGGTGGCTGCTTGGTGGTTAAGGCAACTGGATCCCACAAACCTTACAGGGCTAATTTAAGTCCAGGATCCTACAGCTTAGGAAATATGCCAGGCACATGTCAATGCATGTCCAAAATCCTGAAGGGAGGAGGAAATGGAGGATAAGGAATTGTGGTGTGGCTATTCCCCACCAAGGGCGTTTTTCCCTACATCTCTCACCTCTACCCTGCTCTTTCTTTCTTTCTTTTTTTTTTTTTTTTTTTTTTTCCTAGCAAGTGCACACAATCTCTGGTAAAAATTTAAAAAAAAATTATTAAGGATTAGGTAGTTTTGTTTCCAGTTCACTAGAGATACTGATTTAGATGAGATCTTTGAGTATAAAAATGATTGCTCCTCGCTTACACATTTCTTTGTCCTTCTCTTTTGGCCTCTACCTTGAAGGAATCTGAAACAATTGACTTGAACAAGGAGGCATCATAAATAATCTTTTCCTGAGGATTGGCCCTTTTCCCAACAGAGAATGAATAATAGGAGGCCCTGAAAGAAACCCCAATACTGTGAATTGCTGAATCTCTCTCTGTATATATTGATATTTGAATTCACTTTAAGATAGGCACAGGATATTGGTCTTTTCTAACCATAGGTGGATTTGTTCATAAATCAAGGATACAGATGACTTCTTTCCAAAAAGTCACATTTCTCCATGATATACATTTGGCTTGACCACCTTCAGCCGTATCTTAAATTCTTCTTTTAAGAATTTATCAACAACATTAGTGAATATCAAATCATCTCAGCATGCCACATTTTCCCTGTAGTAGTCCTAACACTAGAACCTACAGGAGTTGATCTAAATCCTCATGTCCAATAAACAAGAGGTTAAATGAATGTTGGCCACTGCCACACTGTGGTCACCCCCTTCCTAGCCTAGAACAGTAGAGTATTTCAGGTTAGAGCAGTCTGACTTCCATGCTCTCTACCCAGCAAATCCCCCTTTTAGAGTATATTCATTCAAGCACTCCAATTCATTTTGAAACATTCTGTATCACTTAGGAAGACTCAACATCAAGTAACAAGATGCTGTTTAAAATTTCCTACTTAGGGACCAGCAGTTGGCATAATGGCTATGTCACTGGACTCCCATGTAGTTGACTGCAGTACAAGGCCCAGACCCAGTGGTTTAAATTCACACCGGGCGCGTGTGCATGCATGCCCTAGGTCCCAAGAGGAGGATGAAGGAGAAGGAATTGCAGCGCGGCCATGCCGCCCGGGGGGTGATTTATCACTTTCTGTCTCTCTGTCTTTCTGGCAAGCAAACACACCTGCCCCCAAAATTCAAAAATTTTAAAAAATTACCTACATATGAAAGTATAATTTTCTCACATAACTAGAAGTCTCCAGGTAGGGCATTCAAGGTTGAAGAGCAGAACACCAGCTCCTCTTCTCTGCTTCTAGTGGTGCTATTCTTTGAGAAAAGGAGCTCATTTCAGCAAGTCCAGGCATTACTTTTAAACAGTGCAGTGTTCTCTCGAGTATGAAAATAGCTTATTTTCTCTTTCTTTAATAAGAGCAAATAAGGCACCCCGCCTCCACCCAAAATACTCTGGCACTCTTTCTGTCTGGTCTCATTGGTCAGGATTATCACACGTCTGTGCCTCAACCAGTCTCTGAAAAGATAATGGGAAAAGCATCACCGCGAAGAGTAATCACTTGGGGTGATGGTCATGTACCCCTGTAACATGTCAATGCACTGGAATGTGATTCAGTAAGAGCTGTCCTTTGTACGGGTGGAGTCTGATGATGTCTTTCTCTGTCCCCGTATAAAAATGAGGACTGTGAGCCTCTTGTCAGACGGCAAGTCTGCTAATTTCCTCCATCTTATTAACTGCAGAAAAGCATGTTACTGTCTTAAATGACTTTCTGCCACTCTTAAGAGGAATTTGTGATGGAGATAAGAACTAGTATGTCTAATATTGCTACCTTACACAGTCACAGCACATATTTTAAAAATATGTAATAATAAATCCAAATATAGAAGCATGTTTCTTTCTGGTGGCAAGATAACTCAATAAGACATTTTTAAAAATTTACAAAATCTGTCATTTTGGATTTAGGGTAAAGAAAACAATGTTAAACTTCAGAAGTTAGTTTCCAATTGTAAAGAAAGAAGATTAAGGGAGGCCTTAGGGATCTTCTAATCTATAAAAATAACTCTTTTTTTTTTTTTGGTAAGCAATAACAACTACTGTGAGATATGTGAAATTTTTTTCTTAACTTTTTCTTTTTCATTTTGCCAGTGACCACATGCGCTCACCAGGAAGAGACAGGGGTCAAGGAGGAAACGAGAAAGCACACATCCAAGGAGAAAAGTCATATCATAATTCAAGTCCTTCTCCTCCATTGCTCCCTTCTTTCAGAGTTTTGGGCATGCACACACACAAACACACACACACACACACCACATGCATACACATCACACACACACACACACACACACACACACACACACCTGGCATATTTCTCAAGCTGCTAGGTCAGAGATTCAAACCGTACAGATTGCCATGCAGAATCCAGACACCTTACCCACCACAACCCAGGCTGACACGCCTTCAAATTTTATTCTGACATTTCTCTGGAGCATAGCCTGACTTCCACAAGCCTCAACGTGGTGCATACGTATACGAAGCACTGACACCCTGTGTACTTCAAATGATAGGGACAATGCTCTCAGCTTGCAAGGCAGCAGGTAGAAAGTCTTTCTGAGTTATAAAGGCCTCTAGAATGTGAAGGATTGTATGTATCCACCTTCTATGCTGGTAATAGACATCCTTTGATAAAAAATGAAAATTTCACGTTCCACAATTTAAAGCCACTGTTCATAAAAAGGCAGGGACCAGTAGTTGGCATAACGGCTGTGTCGCTGGACTCCCATGGAGTCGACCACAGTTCGAGTCCCAGACCTGGTGGCTTAAAACTCACACTGAGCACGTGTGCTTGCGTGCCCAGGATCCCTAGAAGAGAATCGGAGAAGGGATTGCAGCATGGCCAACCCCCTTGGGGGGTGATTTCTCACTTTCTCTCTCTCTGTCTCTCTCTCTTTCTGGCAAGTGCACATGCCCTATAGCAAAAGAAAGAAAAAAAGAAAAAAAAAAGGAAAAATTAATGGGATACCACATTGTGTACAGTGGCAGCTGGCAGATGTTTTATGAACAGACTGTTGAAGAAATACTTAAAGATATAGTCCTGAGTCTCCAGCTTTTCTTGTGTACAAAACCATTCTCACGCATGTACATCACAACTTAAACCTATTAATCACCTGCACAAACCAAATGCACTCAACAAGCTTTTCTTGAGTACCACAGTGTGTGACAAATGCTGTGTTAGGTCACCAAGAACACAAAGGTGAGAGAGAAAAGAAGCTGCTCAGCTCTCCAGAAACTCGCAATCTAGTAAGAAAAACAAATTTGTGTTGGGTAAATTCACTTTACAAGCCAAGTGATGTACAGTGATTGAATGTATAAAATAAGTAAATTTTTTAAACCTCATGCTGACAAATAATTGTATTAGAAGAAGGCAGATGTGATAGAGCTTTGCAGGACAAACAAGACACTGGGAGAAGTGGTCAGGAAGGCTCCACTCGAGAGAGAGTCGCACCTGCACTGAGTCTTGCGAGATGAGGAAAAGCCTCCCACCTTTTTGGCTCCCAGTACTTTGGATCTCCCTCGGTCTCAAAACTCATCCTCTATAGGAATGTGCCCATGTACATGTCTGCCTGCAAAGGAGTGTAAGCATCACAATGCCGAGAACTTAGTTTACTCATCAGTTTTACGCCCAGTTATTATTCCAATGCAAAGCCCCAAAAGGCACTCATCTGTTGAACCCATACACAGTGAATTGAATCCCAACTCTACTTTGGATCACTCTAAATCTCACTTATTTAACATAATACTAGTCTTCTCTCCAAATCAAATCCTCTTCTGATGTGCCAATTTTTATCAATAATTGAGTTATTGTCCAAATCGCCCCGATTCAAAAATCTATGCATATTGTTGATTCTTTCCTTTTCTTTTCTGTCTACATCCAATTACCAAAGCATCTTATTGATTGTCCTTTCATGGTATCTCTTATTCTCATTGTAGAACCCTACTTGAGAACACTTCTGATGCCATGCTTTATAAATCAATAGAGTCCTAGTTTTTGCATCCATCTCGAAATTCACTGTTATGTTTAAGCTACTCCACCTTTGGCTCTAATCTGCTTTCCACCTACCCAAACAAAATAAAAATATAATCTATGAAATACCTTTACTTTGCAAAGCATATATTTTGCTCATACCAAAAGAAAAAGGGAGAATGTTAAAAAGAAATCATGATCCCTTGGCATATTATCTGTTGCTGCATAACTTTTTATGGCGAACTTAGGAACTTAAACAATGCTTGCTAATTATTTCAGTTTCTGTAGATTGAAAACCTGGATAAGGCTTTACTAGGTTTTCAGTTTCAGGGTCTTACAAAGTAATCAAAGTTTTAGCGGGCTTAAAATCCTACAAGAAGCGTAGGGTTCTCTTCTAAGATCATGTGGTTTTGGTGGTTGGCAAAACTTAGTTCCTTGAAACTGGGAAGCTGAAGTCCTCACCCCTCAGTTGTCCACAGCTTTCTGCCCTAAGGCCCTCTTCATAGGCATAGGCAGTACAGAATATAAGATATTACTTCTTCCATTCCAGCAGGGGAGAAATGAAACACTTCTTGGATAAACACACACACACACACACACACACACACCAACTTATGCAAGAGGTCTTTTAAAAGTTCAGGGAAAATGTGATTCATGAAAAGCTTACACATAAGTTTTTAAAAAATCTTTACACCACAATAAACTTTAATTCCATTTTCTCTAAACATCTTAAAGTATCCCGTGTCTGTGTGTATATCTGTGTGTGTTTATGTGTGCATAAAATATGCTGTAATAATGGGAGTGATATCCCATGGCCTTTATCACATAATATGACATAATCACAAAAGCAGCATGCCATTACATTTTCTATATTCTTTTTTCCTTTTTTTTTTTTTTTTTTGGAGAGGTTTTTGCTATAGGGTGCGTGCACTCACCAGAAAGACAGAGAGAGACAGAGAAACAGAAAGCGAGAAATCACCCACCCAGGGAGGATGGCCACGCCACAATCCCTTCTCCTCCATTCTCCTCTCGGGATCTTGGGCATGCACTCACACATGCCCAGCGTGAGTTTAAGCCACCGGGTCCGGGCTCGAACCATGGTCAACTACATGGGAGTCCAGCAACATAGCCATTATGCTAACTGCTGTTCCCAACATTTTCTATATTCTGTTTGTTTACATTGAGTCATACTCAAGGGGAAGGGATTATACAAGATGCATAATAATAAATAGCTGGCTTTATTTTTGCTTACTTGCAGACAGCTTCCATGCTTCCCCCTTCCTTTCTTTCCTTCTGTCCATGGTTGGGCCTGCTAATAAGAAAGACTAGGTGCAGCTTCCTTTGGAACCATCGGCAAGTTCATGCCACACAAGCCCTGACTGCATGGGGAGACCCAGACCCCAGGCCCCTCCCACACCTACCCTAAGCCAAGTCTCCTCTCTCTATTGAAGGCCATTTCAGAATAACTCAGGAAACTTGTCTTATGCAAATAACAAGCCTTTTCAAATCCTCTTGGAGTGTGTGCGTGGTATCATCAGTCTTCACCTCTGAACAAAATTTTGGATAGAATCCATCCTGTTTCTTCAGAGTGTTTAAAATAGAGACAAATACCAAGAGATGGGCATCAATGGTAATTCCCTAACGTCTTATCACCCTGCCAGGTTTAATGTTGCCACAGTTAGGAATAATATGCACTCCTTCTGCTTAAAGTCATCTTTAGCTCTTTTGCTATGGAAAGCATGGGAACCATGTCATCAGAAAATTCTATCTTGCTGCTGAGACCAGCTGTTAGCGTAATGGCTATGTCGCTGGACTCCCATGTAGTCGACTGCAGTTTGAGTCCTGGACCCAGTGGCTTAAACTCACGCCAGGCGCGTGTACATGCATGCCCAAGATCCCGAGAGGAGAATGGAGGAGAAGGGATTGTGGCGTGACCATAACCACTGGGGGGTGATTTCTCGCTTTCTGTCTCTGTCTCTCTCTGTCTTTCTGGCGAGTGCATGTGCCCTATAGCAAAAAAACTCTCTGAAAAAAGAAAGAAAAAAAAATTCAATCTTGCTGCTATGAAAACATGCTGGATAAGTATAGATATAAGAGAAATGTATTTCGAAGATTTCATATTTTTAGACGTGGGTAGGAAACATCACAAATTTGGTTTGTATACAATTGAGAAAGAAGAATTTGGAAATGAAAAGAGAATGAGAAATTTCTAAAGATTAAATTAGCATGAAATATGTATATAAATGTGTTACAGGTAAAAATAGAATACAAGCTAAACATAGCAAGAAGAGTGTGATTACATTTGCATTGCTACTGTTAAAAATAAATGCAGTGTGCCAGGTCACGGGAAAAATCCAAATGAGTTCCAATTAGTTCTGCCTTGGTCAGCAAGTGAGGAATTTTCATCCCCAATTCTAGACAATTTGTCCAAAGTCCCCAGTTTCATTCAGTGAAACCTATAGGCATCTAGAACTATGAAACTGAGGTTTATCTGTTAGCAATGAATAACTGGGGAAAAGGGGGATACATATCTCACCACAAGAGAGAGAGAAAGAAAGAGAAAGGGAGGGAAAGTGAAAAGCACCCCTCATAGGTGATTGACATGCCACAGTCTCCTCTTCTCCGTTCTCTTTTTGAAATTTTGGGTATGCACACACACACACCCAGAGTGTTTTTCAAGCTGCTGGGTCTGGGACTCAAACTGCACAGTCAACCATATGCCTTAACCACCACACTGCTACTGGCCCAAGTCCTTTTTTTTTTTAAAATTTCAGTGTTGGCTTGGGGTAAGAAAGATAACCCTCTTTACCCTCACTACTAATAGAAAGTAAAAAGAAAAGACAAAAACACAAAAAATGCAAAGCTTTATATTTTGAGCTGTAATTCTGCCTCAAAATATTTGTTTTTAAATTAGATGCTCTTCCTCAAGCAATGATAAAACATCCACCAGTGAAAAGTACTTGATTAACACAAGTATTTTGAATATTTCACCTATATAGGAAACTTATTATGGATAAGGGCTATGTGTGTTTTCTTTAAAAGTTTTTGTTCATTTATTTCTTCCAGAAATTTGCAATACAGACAAAAAGAAAGAGAGACAGAAAAATAGAGACAGAGAATCACACTCCCAACAAGGTCTTCATACTTCAAACTACCCCCCTCCTCAGCCAGCCCCATATCATGGACATGTATGCACCCAGCATGTTCAGGCAGGTCTCTGGAGGTAAACCTAGAACCTTCCCATGTGGATCAGTCTCAAAGAGTGTTGAGTTACTGCTGCACCTCAATCCATCCACCTCTCTTTTCTTTATTATTATAGGTGTTCCTGATGATGATGTCCAGCACTTAATGCACTTAATAAATGAGGACTTAATCCAATTTTATCTATTACACTTAATAGCAAGTACTTAGTTTCATTAAAAAAGATGCTCTTTTTTTTTTTCTTTTGGAGAGGTTTTTGTTATAGGGCAAGTGAGCTCACCAGACAGGCAGAGAGAGACAGAGAGACAGAAAGCAACAAATCACCTCCCAGGGGAGATGGCCACCCCGCAATCCCTTCTCCTCCATTCTCCTCTCAGGATCTTGGGCACGTGCGTACACATGCCCGGCGTGAGTTTTAAGCCACCGGGTCCGGGACTTGAACCGTGGTCGACTACATGGGAGTCCAGCTAACTGCTGATCCAAGAAAAGATGTTCTTATTCATAATGATATACTATTATATTTTATCTTTTGATTTGTAAAATAGACTCATTATACATACCTTACATCTGCATTTTTTAAGAGGGAAAAAAATATGTTCCCTTGATAAAACTGTAATAGATTATTTTTTTTATTTTGGTGAGTAATTGGTTAAAATGATGTACTGTCTGTCACTGTGCCATCCAATGTTCAGTTTTTTGTTGTTATTGCAAATGACATCAGTCCATTATTGCTATATAATAATTCACCTTAAGACTCAGTTATTTAGTTCATTTTCTTTTTCTTAATAGTAATACTGAAGACTGAATAATTTATAAAAAATAAAGGTTTATTCAGCTCATGGTTTTGGAGGCCCAAAGTCAAAGGGACACACTTGGCGAGGGTCTTCTTGCTGGTGGGGACTACTTGTACATTCTCAACACAGCGCAGGGCCTCCTGGTGAGAATGAGAGCTTGTGTCTGTATCTGTGTTCACATCTGGATCCTTATTCTGGTCTCACTTCCTGTCTTTATAAACTCACCAGTATAATCATGAGCACCCACCCTGATGACCTTATCTAATCCTAATAATCTTTCAAATGCCCCACCTTTTAATTCCATCATGAATTAAGTTTCTACCCTTTTAATACCATCACAACTTAATTTCAACATATGAATTTTTGACAGACACATTCAAGTCATAGAAGTTATCAAAGTAACAATTACTTATTAAGTCTCATGAATCATGAGACTTCGTGTTGATTGATTTTTAACCAACTGAACTGATAATTACTCATGCTTCTGCAGGCTAGTTTTCTCCATGTGTCCCTCATCCTCTCCCTAGGACCTGAGAGCTACCCCAGGCATACTTCCTATGGTTGTGATAGATCTATAAGTAGCAAACTTTCTCAGCTTTAACACTATTGATATTTTAGACTGAAGAATTTGTCCTTGAAGAGAGCTATCCGGTCCACTATAGGATTCTCAGCAACATCTCAGGTCTCTAACCACTGAATATCAGTAGAATCCCTTAAGTTGTGGCAACCAAAAATGTTTCCAGATATCACTGAATTCTCCTGGGGGCACAACTGCCCCTAGTTGAGAACCTCTTGTATCAAAAACAAGCACAAATACATAAGATTCATAAATCAATGAATCTTGGACTTGAACCACAGCACTATTAATTTTACATTTTTTGAGGTTTATTTATTTCTTACTTCTGAGAGAGAGAGAGAGAGAGAGAGAGAGAGAGAGAGAGAGAGAAGTTACCCTAAATAGCATCCTCACATTGTAAACCATTCCCAGTCTCAGTCTCAGCCAGAATGGATCACAGGCACATGAGTACCCAGGGTACACAGGAAAGTCCTGGGATGCAAACCCAGAACTCTTCCATGTAGGTGCAGTTGCAGTACTGCCTATCCCCATACTGTCACATCATTCTGTTAGCTGAAGCAAGCACCATGAACAGCCTAACAGAGGAGGGGCAGGCTGCCCTGCTCCTGGCAAAGTTATATGGGAAGGGACATGGATCCAGGGAGGTAAGAAGAGTTGATTATTAAAGCAATAAATTTATCTCACTCAATAGTTCAAGAACTTTAGTATAGAAACTCTATCAAGATTATAATGTCATTTCCCATAATTCACAATGTTATTAGGAAAAGGTTCCTGGACATAGGTCCTGTACTACAATTCTTCCCCTTTTGATCTGATTATTTCAGTACCTACTAGATATAATAGGTATTGCATAAATAAATTAACAAGACCTTTATACATCAAGATTTCCAATATAACACAAAGTAATTAAATCCAAAAATACTTATACTGCAAAGTTAAGTTCTTAAATGACAATTATAATAATTTCTTAACTAAAAAGGTGTAATCAGGCATAACAGTGTACATAGCTAGAAAAACAGAAAAGTCCACTAGATGTTAGAATACAAATTTAATATGAATGCAACACGTGTGTTTGATGAATCTGAGCAATACAGATATGTAGTATACATTAAATGACATGGTTTAAAATATTTTCAGTTTAAAAAAGAATAGAAAATAGGTTGTAGATGTTGGTTAATACTTTTTGAAAATAGAAGCTATTATATTTTAGGGAAAAGAACACATTGAAACTGATTCTATCTCATATATTTAGGTAACCTTGAGCAAAGTCATTTAATTGTTTGAGATTCAATGCATTGAGCCAGCAAGTGTCTGCGTCTGAATTAGGTTAAATTTGCCAATAATAATCTTACTAGCTTTAAACACAGCAATTTCATGTGGTTCAATCTGACAGATAATACAAACATCACAATTTTTTAGAGGGTTAAAGGAGTCGATATTTATTTCTTTTCACCAAACTAAAACATATACAACGGCAAATCATCAGAGAAATATATAAATCCTTGATATCAGTATAGAACATCCTCTAAAGCAAAAGCACAACAGCATTTTTCAGGAAGCATCTGCTTCTTTTTAATAGCTTTGATCCAATTCCAAATTATAAAAATGAGATCACATAAAAATTAAAGAGCTGCTAAAAATCAGTTGGAGGTGGTGAGGAGAGCGAAAAAGAATAAAGAAGAGAAAAGAAAATTTCTTTTAAATATAGAACAAAGACTAGCACAGAAGAGATCAAAAAAAAATTGGGGTATGTTGTTCTGACATATTCCTGTGTATGTGTATGGGGAACAGAATGAATCTATTATCGTTTTCTGATTCTTAAAGGCAATCAAACCTTACCCTGAAAGTGAAACAAGAATTAAAATGGTTTTCATCTGAAGAGGGATAAAAGATGACTTTAAAGTCATGCTTTAAAGTTAAGTGTCCTGAAAAGATATTTTAAAGGGAATAAGATGATCAAGAGAGAGTATAGGGCTGACTCTTAGACACGACAGTACAGCAGTAATGTGCTGCCCAAGCAAAGCCAGATCCATGTGGGATATCACGGGGTCAACTTGAACAAGCCAAGTGCACATGCCCATGATCCTGACTGGTTGGGAAGACTGTAGGGGAACACAGTGTGGGATTCTGTTGGGAGTAATTGTCATTCTCTTTCTCTCTCTCTCTCACTCTCATGAAAGAAAAAAATAAACTTAAAAGAGAGAGTGTGAGCACAAGTTTTATTAAAGCTTTCTAATTATAAGAGAGGATGACTCAGTTGTGAATCAGTTGGCCACTGTGTGTGGTATTCTTAGGCCCGTTTTAAGAAAAGTAAAATAAGTGGGGCCAGCAGGTGGTGTGGTGGTTAAGGCATTGGCTTCTCGCATGGCCAACCATTTGAGTCCGGACCCAGTGGCCTGAAATACTCCAAGTCCATGTGCATGTGTGCCCCATATCTCAAGAGAATGGAGGCAAAAGGATTATGGTGTAGCCATCCCCCCTTGGAAGGGAAAGATTGCTCATTTTTCCTCTCTCTAGCTCTCTCTTTGTCTCTCTTCAGCAAGTTCACACTCCCTGTGGCAAAAAAAGAAAAAAGGAAAAGTAAAATAAAAAATAACTTTCATTTAAAAGCAGTAAAAATGAAGCACTGTGTTACTTAGATTAGTGGTTCCAAAATTCCATTGGTCATTAGATTTACTTAAAATCTTTTCTTAAAATAAATTAAAAATAAAACACAGAGACCGCCATCTCAGTTGACAAATTATAATCTCTAGACTTCACATTCGACAACTCGATTTTCCCAGAAACTCCACAACTCATATTTATCACTGAGATTTGAAAAATGCAGGGATCAGCAGTTAGCATAACGGCTATGTCACTGAACTCCCATGTAGTCGACCGCGGTTCGAGTCCCCGACCCAGTGGCTTAAAATCACGCTGGGCGCATTTGCGTGCTTGCCCAAGATCCCAACATGAGAATGGAGGAGAAGGGATTGCAGCGTGGCCATCCCCCCGGGGGGGTGATTCCTCACTTTCTGTCTCTCTGTCTCTCTCTGTCTGTCTGGCGAGCACATGCACCCTATAGCAAAAACCTCTCAAAAAAAAGAAAAAAAGAAAAATGCAGTTGAAATTTGTCTTATTGTAGCTTTTTCTTTACTGAAATCAAGCTTATTTCCACACACTAGAAACCAAGTCTTTTTTTCATCAGATTCTTGTGCCTAGTCTCACTTTCTGCAAGTGTTCAACAAGTGTAATTATCTCTTGTCTTCTCTGTGCTCTGAGTTTCTGTTTGGCATAAAGTTAATAAACAACTATTTCACTCAAAAAAAAAATCAAACACCTTTGTTTCAAGATGTTCTTAAGAGCACTACTTGTTATGGAAAAAAATAAATTAACTGTTTATTGCACCAGCAGGTAACATAGTGGTTAAGGTGCTGGACTCCCACATAGCCAACTGTGGTTTGAGTCTCAGACTCAGTGGCTTGAAACTCATGCTGGGTGAAATACATGCATGTCCAAAATCCTGAGAGGAAAATGGAGGAGAAGGGATTGCAGCGTGGCCATCCCTCTGGGGATGATTTCTCACTTTCTCTCTTTCTTCGTCTCTCTCTTTCTCCAGTGAACACACACACCCTATAGCAAAAATCTCTCTTAAGAAAAGTTAACTGTTTAGGGACCACCAGTTAGCATAATGGCTATGTCACTGGACTCCCATGTAATTGACTGCAGTTTGAGTCCCAGACCCGGTGGCTTAAACTCACGCAGGGCGCATGTGCATGTGTGCCCAAGATCCCAAAAGGAGAATGGAGGAGAAGGGATTGCGCCGGGCCATCCCCCCTGGGGGATGATTTCTTGCTTTCTATCTCTGTCTCTCTCTGTCTTTCTGGCAAGTGCACATGCTCTATAGCAAAAACCTCTCAAAAAGAAAAACAAAAAAAAAACAAACAAAAAACAAAAAAATAGAAGGTTACATGCCTTTCTCTTGAAAATATTATTAGTTTCTAGTCCATATTATGTCTCACATAGATATCTGTAGCATATGTGCATTGCAAAGACATAAACCCTAACCCTAACCCTAACCCTAACCCTTGCATCTCTGGAATAAAGACTACCTGATTGTGATGCATAATCTTTTTAATGTGTGGTTGGGTATGATTTGCTAGTATCTTGCTGAAAATTTTTGCATCTATATTTATCAGAGATACTGGTCTGTAGTTATTACCTTGTCTGTTTGGGGGAAGAGGGTGAGTTAGTTTAATAAAATGAATTTGGGAGGATTCCTTTCTTTTGGATCTTTACAAATAGTTTGAGTAGAATAAGGGTTAGCTTTTCTTTAAAAGTTTTGTAGAATTCAGAGATGAAGACATCAAGACCTGGGTTTCTTTTGCTGAGAGATTATTAAATACTGATTAAATTTCATTGATTGTTATTGGTCTATTCAGGCTTTCTCTGTCTTCCTAACTCTGTTTTGGTAGATTATATGTTTCCATCTTATCCAGCTTTTCTCATCTGTTGCTGTGTGGTCCCTCATAGTATATTTTCTAATGATCTTTTGTATTTTATTTTATCTGTTGTAATGTTACCTGTTTCACTGCCAATTTGATTTATCTCTCTTCTTAATAAATCCAGTTAAAGGTGTATCAATTTTGTTTATCACCTCAAAAATAAGTATTTGGTTTCATTTATTTTCTGTATGGTCCATTTATTTTCTATTTCATTTATTTCTGCTTAAATCTGTATTATTTCTTTTCTTCTGGAATTTTGTTTGTTTGTTATTTTTCTAGTTTCCTGAAATGTGTCATTAGGTTTTCTATTTGTCACCTTTCCATCTTTTTCTTACGTGCACTAATTGCTATGCACTTCCGTTTAATGATTGTTTTCACTGTGCCCCATAGATCATAGAAACTTGCATACTCATTATCATTGGTTTCAATGAATCTTTTTATTTTAGTCTTAATTTCTTCAGTGGTCATGAAGTCATTCGGGAGTAGGTTATTTGGTTCCCATATGTTTGTGCATTTTTGATAATTTTTTATGAAATCAGTTTCAAATTTAGTTCCATCATGGTTGGAGAAGATGCTGGATATAGTTTCTATGCCTTTGAATTTGTAAAGGCTTGTTTTGTGCCCTATTATGTGGTCAATCTTTGAAAAAGTTCCATGTGTGGGTGAGGAAAATGTATATTTTGTGGTTGTTGGATGGAAAGTTCTATAGATGTGTCAAGTCCATTTCATTTATGGTGTCACATAGATCCTGTATATCTTTGCTTATATTTTGTCTAGATCTGTTAAAGGAGATAGTGGAGTATTGAGAACCCTAACAATTAGTGTGTTTCAGTTTCTCTCCCTTAAGAGCTAGCAGTCTTCCCTTCAAATATTTGGGTGCTCCTGAGATGGGTGTATAGATATTTATAAGCATTATATCTTCTTGGTGAATTAGCCCTTTTAGTACCAGATAATGTTCTTCCTTGTCTCTTCTTAAAGTTTTTGTCTTAAAGCCTATTTTGTCTGATACCAGTATCACAACTCCAGCCTTAGATTGTTTGTTTGTTTCCATTTGCATGGAATATCTTTTTCCACCTCTTCACTTTTAATCTATGTATGTCTTTTCCCATGAGGTGCATTTTTTGTCAGCAGCAAATAGAGAGTTTCAGTTTTTTTATGCATTCAACCTGTCTGTATTTTTTGATTAGATAATTAAATTCACTTACATTGAATGTCATTTTTGATATCTGAGGATTTGTCTCTACCATTTTATAAGCCATTTTCTTTTCTTTTCTTTTTTTTTGATCTTTTATTACTATTTATATCTCTTTAGTTTTCTTGGTATTGTACTCCTTTTAGCACTTCTTGAAGATCTGGGCTAGTATTGGTAAATTACTTTGTTTTTGTTTGTCTGAGAATGATTTTATTCATTCTTCCCATTTGAAGGATAATCTTGCCAGGTATAGTATTCTTGGTTGAACTTGTTTTTCTTTTAGTATTCTGAATATATCTTCCCATTCTTACATGCACTGTTTTGGCAGAAAAGTCTGATGCTAGCTTAATAGTGTAAACTTTGTAAGTGACTTGACATTTCTCTCTTGCCAGTTTTAGAATCTTGTCTTTGTCTATGATTTTGATCAATCTGGCTATGATATGTCATGGAGAGGCTCTTCTTATATTGATTTTACTTGTGTTCCTTTGTATTTCTTGGATCTGGATGTCTGAATGTTTCTCTAGATTTGGGAAGTTTTCTGCAAGTATTTCAAGCAATAGATCTTCTATGCCCTTGTCTGACTCTTGACTTTTTGGAATACTTATTATTTGGATATTTGTGTATCTAAAAGTATCTAGTATTTCCTATATGTCATTCTCATTTAAAAAATTATTTTTTCATTTTTCTTGGTGGTTTATAGCTAAGTCAAAGGTTTTATGTTCCAGCTCAGAGATTCCGTCTTCTGCATGGTCCAATTTGCTATTAATACTTTTGAGAGAGGTCTTGATTTCTGCATTACTGTCTTCATCTCTATAAGTTCTGATTGGTTCTTTTTTGTGGCATCTATCTACCTTCAAATCCTGGAAAGACATCCTCATCTCTGTCACCATGAATCTTCTGAATTTTCGATATTCCTCTGAAATCTTTTGTGCTGTCTATAGCTGAAGAAGAGTTCTTCATTTTTTTGAAGAAGTGTTTTCTTATTTTCCTGTATCTAGTCATCTGATGAGTTATATACTTCTTCCTACTTTTCTGGTGTCAACTCTGTAATGTCAAGGGGAAGTATAGCTCTGTTTCTCAGATGTATTCTTGGTAGAGGGCCTTGTCTTCCAATGAGAGAAATGTGTATCTAGCCAGCTTTATGTGATGGTTCTCTTTCCAGTCTCTTGGGACCAGGTGCACCTGGGGTTGAGCTGGAGAGGTTCAATGGAGGAGGGAGTAGGAGTCACACAGTTCAGTAAACTATGAAATCTCAAAGTATCCTGGGCAAGCAGAAGTCAGGTAGAGGTCTGCGATAGTCTTCCTGCCTCAGTTTTTCTCACTGCTGCTACTGCCTGCTGCATTGCACAGACTTGGGGAATTTCTTTTTGTTTTTGTTTTTCCCCAGAGAGAGTTTTTTGCTATAACTCACCCATGCTCAGTAGAGAGACAAAGAGAGAGAAAGAGAGAACTCACCCCTCAGGGGAATGGCCATGTTACATTCCCTTCTCCTCCATTCTCCTTTCAGGATTTTAGGCACACTCATACGTGCCCAGTATGAGTTTTAAACCACCAGGCCCAGGACTTGTTCTGCAGTAGACTATGTGGAAATCCAGCAATGCAACCATTATACCATCTACTGCTCCCAAGGCTTGGGGGATTAATGGAGGTGAAGAGCTGTGGGAGGGGCGTATATGGGTTGTACCTGGGACAGTCAGAAGGCACTGAGAGGTCTGAGGCAATCTTCCTCCCTCAGTTGGTCTCACTGACTGCTAATGGCCATGAACAACAAAAATGTTTTTAAGAAATAAAAATAAAACAGGACATAAGTGAATAAGAGTCCCAGTATTACCCCTACTAAGACTGGAAGAGGGGATAGATTTTACAGCTACAAGGTTCTATTGACTTTTTCCTGAGGTACATTGCCATTTCACTCTTCTTACAATCCTGGATTCCTGCATTCCAAATTTATCATCATTCTTTTTTTTTTTTTTTTCTTGGAGAGGTTTCCGCTATAGGGCACGTGCGCTCGCCAGACAGACAGAGAGAGACATAAAGACAGAAAGCAAGAAATCACCCCCCAGGGGGGATGGTCACGCCACAATCCCTTCTCCTCCATTCTCCTCTCGGGATCTTGGGCATGCACACACACGCGCCCGGTGTGAGTTTTAAGCTACCGGGTCTGGGACGCGAACTGTGGTCGACTACGTGGGAGTCCAGCAACATAGCCATTATGCTAACTGCTGGTTCCCACAAATTTTTCATCATTCTTGAAAGTTCTTTATCTGGAGTGAAAGAATTGATCTAAAATATCAAGTATATAAAAATGACAACTTTCTATTTCTCATTTCTGTAAGTTTGACTTTGAATATTTTTAATGTGAGATGCCTGTAATAGGTTACATTAATATACAATCAGCTTTGAGAGAGAAGTTAGGGGTGCAGAGGTAGCCGTGAGAGTCATTGGCTAGAGCCAGTGGTTGAGAACAAGAAGCTGGTAAGATCAGCCAAAGAAAGCCCTCAGGACAAGAGGAGAAGACAAAGATCTGGATCTTGAGAACTGCCAACACTCAGTCAGGAGCTGAAAACAGAATAAAAAGTGATGGAAGAGACTGTAGAGTTGATAGAGTACCAGGAGAAACAGGTAAGAAAGCTGTACTGGAAGCTGGAGAGAAGCCAAAAAATGCCTTCACTGAGGAGGCAAATGTGATCAGATGAAGACAGTAGAGAGAGAAAGGCATTTAAGCTGACTGGTATATGTAGAAATAAAGAGACGGAAATCTTTTTAGACACGAGCTCTTTGAAAGTGAAAAAAGAGGTTAGAAACCAAATTGTGAAAGATGTTGAAATCCAGGGTAAAGATCAAATTTTATTCTCTAGGTAGTAGGAACAGGAATGTTTAGTGTGGTGAGTCTTCAAAGTCTGAATTTGATGAGAAAGAGAGAGGAAAAAAAGTGCCCTAAATTCCACAGTTTTTCTTTATGTATTAAAAAATAGAACTTAGAAACCTAAGAAAACAGCTTTACTATAAGTAATACTTTTTACAGAGGAGATGAGAAATGCTCTTCTGGGATGGCAATTCAGTGGAAGCATTCATGCAAAGATATTATCTGGGTCTCTGAAAAAGGGAGGAAGAAGCATGATAGAAAACACCATAGAGATGCCAAAAATGATTAGGGAGTAACCAAGAACCACTTGGAAGATCCTTCACTTCCTGCCTGTTTTGATATGGCAGCAAGGAGTGGTATCCAGAGGAATTCACCAGGGGCAGTACACCCCAGCTCACTGCCTGCGTACAGGGGTCAAATGGAGGCTCCATACCACCAGATGAAGTGAAAAGGTGTGGGGACTAGTGAACTCTGTGAGGCTAGAATTATGGAGGCCATAGAGTAGGGACATCACAAATGAAAATTTGAGGCAAGTATCATGGATTTCAGCAATGGGTATCAGCCTAGTATCTAGAATGAAAAGATGATGGGGTTCTATCTCAGCAGATGCCAGTATGAGATAGAGGAAAAAGGAATAGTAACACTAGGCATGGCTGTAATAGTCTAGAATTTTGAACCCCTAAATCCATCTCCAAGGCCCCCAAATTCCATTCACAAAAAGAGGTTTCAGAAAGTTGAGAAGTCCTGAGGGGAAAAAAATCTTCCCCTAAATCCACCTTAGAAGAAGCAGTAGAAGAAATGGAAAAGTGGGGAAACTCTCTCTCTCTCTCTCTCTCTCTCTCTCTCTCTCTCTCTCTCACACACACACACACACACACACACACACACACACACACTCATACATACACTCATGTACACATAGGGCAAAATCAGAAGCCAAGAAAGACAAAGGACAAAGGAGCATTCCTAGAGAGAAGAAAACTAGGTGTTGTCAGTTTGCTCTTTGATGTGTTTACCTGTCCAGGGCTCCCCTTTAAAGTCCAGCTTCTGCAATTTTGGCTGCTAACAACACAGTCATACCCTTCTGCAAGAATTGCTTTCTGCTCACAACAGCTACCTAATTCAGAGATGTCTAGGCAGTTATAAAGACCCTATGACTGGGACCAGCAGTCAGCCAAATGGCTATGTCGCTGGACTCCCATGTAAGTCAACCGCGGTTCACGTCCTAGACCCGGTGGCTTAAAACTCACGCCAGGCGCGTGTGCGTGCGTGCCCAAGATCCCGACAGGAGAATGGAAAAGAAGGGATTGCAGCGTGGCCATCCTGCCTGGGGGGTGATTTCTCACTTTCTGTCTCTCTGTCTCTCTCTGTTTTTCTGGCAAGCGCATGCGCCCTATGGCAAAAACCTCTAAAAAAAAAAAAAAATAAATAAAAAAATAAAAAACCTATGACTAAGAGATGGCCACCAGCTTATGACTGACTGACTGAGACAGGTATAAAAACCCATCCCTCTAACTTCAAGGCAGCTTGCTAGTGCCATTCATACCCTCAGACTCCTTGTGTGGTAAACTTAAGGCTAGATTCAGCTGAACTCATCTCTTTGATCAGCTTCTTTTCCTGTCACGAATACTTGCCTCACTTCTTTACAGGTTTCTTCTGAAGATATTTTCTTGATAAGTGACTTGCATAGCAACCACCGTATCAGGCTGTGCTTCTCGTAAAACGGACCTGAGCTAAGTGAGTCTTTGCTCTAACTGCCGTGAAGCTTTGGATGCTTGCTGGAAAATAGAAATTCTCATGTGTTACCTAGTATCCCTTTTTCTGAATTGGAATTATCACTGTACTTACAGAACAATCACAGGATTTCTAGTCTGTGATGGGCATGGGATGTGCCAGAGGTGCATAACTTAGTTTATAGGTCAGCGGAGCATGAAGAGCCTCACTTTGAACACTTCCTTGTGATGAAGGAACTACTATGTACTGGAAGAATATGCCTATTGGCATTAAGTGACCATGCCGTAGTAAAGTGGAAGATTTTGCTGTTGCCTACCCATATCCAGTCTTCCTTATTTCCTTTTCAACAGAGCCCTTATTTTGTTTGAAGTGGCAAGTATAATCTATAGTTACATTCCCTACTCCACAGTAGCCAGGGCACTGTATGACCTACTTCAGGGCATTGTTTATTGAAGTACTATTCACTATAGCCAAGAAATAGAATCAACCTAAATGTCCATCAACAGATAGCAAAAGTGATATGCGTTTAATGGAATACTATGCAGTCATAAAGAAAGAATGAAATCTTGTCATTGGTGGCAACATGGATGAGCCTACAGGACATTATGTTAAATTAAATAAGCCAGGCACAAATACCACGTTTTCATTCAGACACGGAAGCTAAAGTTGTTAATCTCATAGAAGCAGAGAGTAGAATAGTGATTATTAGGGGCTGACGAGAGAGGTGAGAGAAAGGGATTGGAAAAATTAGGTAACAGAAACCAAATTACAGCTGGATAGAGTGCAATAACACTATGTGGCAACTATATGTAACAAATTATTGCATATTTTTAAAAAGTTAGAAAAGAGTATTTCGAATATTGCCAACATGAAGAAATAATAATGCTTGAGGTTATAGATATGGTATTTACATTTATGACCATAGCACATTGTATACAAATTGAATATTATACTGTCTACATAAAAATGTATAATTGTTGCTCATCAATTTAATATAATAGCAATAAAAATATACAAAAGAAAGATGAAAGTAGATGTCATAAAACAAAGTTTCAGAAAGAAATTTAACTCAGAGAAGACACAGTTGGAATAAGCCTTTACCTCATCTCCTTCTTGCTTCTGGAGGTAAAATAAACATCTTTTACCAAGAGGACAATCATTAAATGAAAGCCACATGTTAAGAATGTGACAAAAAAAAAAAAAAACTATTGAGTCATATTGTTAGCCTTTACTTGTTTAAATAGCTTTGTGTAAGATTTTATGCACATCAAATACAGTCTTAATTCATAATTCACATCAATAGAAAATGCCCAGAGGATGTAATAGGCAATTTATAAAAGAAAAATTTTCAATAATCAACAATATTTTTTAAGGTTTTTAGTTTTAGGTAAGAGATTGCCTTAAGGGTTAGGAATATAGAAAAATATACAGTATCAGAAAAGCTTTGACAAAGCATATATTCATGCGTTGTTAGGAAGAAACACAGAATCTCTTTGAAGGAAGATTGAATAATGTGCAAACATATAAAACAGTGCTCTCAAAAGTCTCAGTAAATGCATTTATATATTCTCCCACCCAAAAACTTCATAAAATAATTCTAAAAGTCAATATTTACAGAATAACTCCATAAGTAGAAAACCCAAAAGAATACATAGGTAAGTGTAAGAATTAGTAAGTGAATTACAAAAGCACTGGTGTTAAAAACAGGCAACTGAAAGTAGTGTATGTTAACAGCAAAAGGCACAATTAAATGATGGACTTTTGTATAATTTTCATATAATGTATACTACATAATTATTTTACAAGGAGAATTATTATATAATTTCATTACAAGGAGAACAAAATAACAAATATTACAAGATTGGGTCTCAGAAACATACTGACCAGTCAAAGGGGCCATACTTAGAGTGCATATGGTATGATTCCATTAACATTACTTCAAAAGAAATCAAACCTAATCCACCGTGTTTGAAGTGACCGAAGTGGAGAGACTTCTGGAGGGAATAGTAAGATTGGAAATATTTTCGATGCTGGTGGTGTTCTACATCTTGATTGGGGTACCTGTTATTCAAACATGTTCACGTCATTAAAATTGAGTTAGCTGAAAGATCTGTGCACATTGCTATAACTAAGTATGCCTCTTTAAAATTTATTTCTTAAAAAAATTGCGATAGCAAAATCATTTTCAAGGCATAATATAGAAATATCACATGATGGTTTAGGAGTTAACAAAAGCTTAGAGAATTAACAAAAGTCTGGAGGAAGGAAGCGGTATGAAGCAGCACATGTAGGTGCTCCAGTTGATGGCTCCAGCTGAGCTCCCAGCCAACAGCCAGCACCAACTGCCACCTTACGGATGAGTGTTTTTTATTATCTAGCCCAGCTGAGTCTTCAGATGACTACAGTTCCAGCTACAATCTAACTGCAACTACATTAAAACCCCTAAGTGAGAATTGCAGTTCTGTAGAGCGAGACAAAAGAAAATCAAAGATAAAAGTATGTTTTAATTACCAGAGGGAGTATGAACTCACTGGAAAGAAAGAGAAAGCATCCCCCAATGAGTCATGATCAGACCACAGTCTTCTTTTCTCTATTTTTTATTATCAAGATTCTGGGCACCCCATGTGTTTTCAAGCCACTGAAGTGGGACTCAAATTGTAGTCAGCCATGTGGGACCCCATTCCAATGGATAGCATTTAACCACTACTCTCTCTCTAAAATAAGAAAAATAGTACGAGAAAATTTCCCAGTTTTATAGGGAAACACTGATTGCTAAGTAGTAAAGGCCCATGGAGTGCTAAACAAAGCATATGAAACTGATGTTTACCTTGTTATGCGGTTGTGAAATTTCAGAGCGTTGATATTTCCACCCCTTGACTAGTAATTATGTGGGTCAATCAAGCCACTTCCCTATAACTCATTTCAAACATACACTAATTGGCTTAACTCTTCACTCTATTCAGCCATACACTGAAAATTCTATAATTATTTTTGTAATATGTTAATGCAAATTATCTTCATAAAATGCACTTTGAGTCAGAAACTATTGTTAATAAATGCAAAATGTTTCCTATTTTATCATTTTTATTGTTGAAGTTTTCTTTCTTTGATAATAAGTTATTGCATACTAATATTTAAGTGAAACCAAAGAAAATAGGGTTGAAATGAAATGTTAATAAAGCAATTATGGATCAAGTATAACAATTTAAAATACCACAGTGTTGAAGTTTCTGAACGTATCAATGTATAAGTATTGACCTCCATACCTTATCTGTGTAATCAATTGCTACAGAAGCTCTCTTAACCAACCACCATTTAATTAATTTGTCTTATTAACTAACACTTCCTATTTCTTATGTAAAACTTAAATACAAATGTTCACTGCACACTAAGGAGTCTCCAATAGCAAGGTACCCTCAATATACCTGAAACTGCTTCCTCTTGCAGTTGAATTGAGTGCTTCCCAAGAACTTATTGAATTCAGTCTCAAACCATTTTATGTGTGTTAGATTTGTACATATTATCACATTATCCTAGGAAATGCTACTTAACACATGAAATATGAATATAAACATAAAAGGAGGCACAGGTGGTGGTGCAGTAATAACACACTGGACCTATATGAGAAAGATCTTGCATTTGCATCCCAGGATCTCTCTGTGTGCACACCTGGAGCATGTGTGCTTATGATCCAACCAGTTGATATTGGAGTGGATCACCACATAAAGTCCCCCTTGGGGGTGCCTGTATCTCTGTCTCTCTCATGAATAAACTTTTTAAAAATATTAATTAATAAAAGGAATAATGTAGAAGGATCCTCCTCTGAGTCTAGTTGTGCTCAATTTTCAATGAAATTACAACTAGATGCAATGGGTTGAAAATGTGTGCCCCCCAAAATTTCTATGTTGAGAAAATTCTAACCCCCAAGGAGATGGTATTAAGATATGAGACCTTTGGAAGATGATTAGGTCATAAGAGTGAAGCCCTCATGAGTAGGATTAGTAAAATAGCCTAGAGTGAATTCCCTTTTGTCTTCTACCATGTGTGGACTCAGTGGGAAGACATAGCCGATGAACCAGGAAGAGGGCCCTCACCCTACATCATATCTGCTGCTGCCTTGATCATGAGTTTTTCCAGCATCTAGAACTGTCAGAAATACATTTCTCTTTTTGTAAGCAACCAGTATTTCCTACAGGAACTCAATGGACTAAGAGAAGACAAATGAATTAAGATACTGGGTATTATATAATGAATTACAGGGTTAATTTATCCAAGAAAAATGTCACATAATCATAACCATGGAATTCATACTCATAGAAAATGCCTACAAAATACAGAAAAATAAATGTATTCATCTAATTTTCATTTCGAATCAAAGGTTTAAATTTTTGAATGTTAATCAGAACATCTTGGTTATGCTATGATAATAAACAATACTCAAATTTCAATAATTTAGAATACTATGTCACACACACTATATTACAATATGTTTAGAAAAAAGACTAAATATGTTTGAAAATCTCTAGTGAACACCTGAATTGAATTTAGTCAACTGCAAAGTTAGAGGGTATCCTTAATTTTGACACCAGTTTCAAATTTGCTGGGGCATGGAGGAGGGCAGTTTCCAAAACTACCCTCAGGTTTAATTATCCTCTAGAGGAATTCACAGAACTCACTGAAAGCTGTTATATTCATATTTATGGTTTGTAACAGGAAAAGGGTAAAGGTTAAAAATCATTCAAAGGAAGAAGACAGGGAAGAGCATAGACAGGTAGGGTACCAAACAGGGATTCTGAAATCATTGATGCATTTTCCCAGCTTTAATGTATGACAATATAGAGTAATATTGCCAATCAGGGAAATTCACCCAAACTTTTGGTGTCCAGAGTTTTTATTGGGCCTTAATCATGTACCATCCATGTGGCTGTCCTTTAGTTTCTAGCCCCTCACACAAGTTAAGGCTAATTTCCTTAACTTTCATTCCTTTCTCTTAGGCAAACAAAGAACACTCCTCTGGGGCAGAACATTCCAGGAAACAAAAGTCATCCCTCAGTAGAACAAGGTAAAGGCTAGAGTTCTCTTTCAGTTGCCTTAATTCTTCACTGCTGGGGATGGAGGGGAAAATAGCAGTTAGGATTAGCAAAACTACAGAGGAGCCCAATAGCAGAAGGTTAACATATAGTCTGAGTTTCATCCATAAACAAAACAAAACCCTGAAATGTTAGACAAATTAGGTGGTTCATGCGAATGCGAGAGATTCTTGCTATAGGGCACGTGCACTAATGGGAGGGACAGAGAGAGAGAGAAAGACAGAAAGCAAGAAATCATCCCCGGGGTGATGGCCATTTCACAATCCCTTCTCCTCTCGGGATTTTGGGCACACATGCACACGTGCCCAGCATAATTTTTAAGCCACCAGATGCAGGATTCGAATCATGATCAACTACATAGGAGTCCAGTGATGTAACCATTATGCCATCTGCTGGTCCTACAAAAAAAGTATTTTAAAAATGTTTTTTATGCAGTAGTCAGGAATAGATTGAAGAGAAATGCTGTATTCCAGAAGGTTACATGGCTTTCTCTTGAAAATATTATTAGTTTTTTGTCCATATTATGTCTCACATAGATATCTGTAGCATATGTGCATTGCAAAGACATAAAACTCTGGAATTCTTTTTAATATAAATTTATTTTCTTTCACCAAGTGATTTCCATTTAGGTCTCCATTACACTGTTGAAAGGAATATTTAATCTTTTTAAGTTAATCTTTTATTTAACATTTTATTTAAATTTATTCTTTTATTTAATTTAATTTATTTTTATTTAGTTTATTTATTTTTATTATTATTATTTTTGAGAGGTTTTTGCTATAGGGTATATGCGCTCATCAGAAAGATAGACAGAGAGACAGAAAGCGAGAAATCACCCCCCAGGGGGGATGGCCATACCACAGCCCCTTCTCCTCTATTCTACTCTTGGGATCTTGGGCATGCACACACACGCGCCTAGCATGAGTTTAAGTCACCAGGTCTGGGACTCAAACCATGGTCGACTACATGAGAGTCCAGCGACATAGCCGCTATTCCAACTGCTGGTCCCGATTTATTTATATTTTTAACTTGACCAGAAAGAGAGAGAGACACTGAGAGAGAGGGAAAGCGAGAAAGCAAGTCACCAGGTCCAGTACTTAAACTGTGATCGACCATGTGGGAGTATCCAGTGCCTTAACTACCACGCCACTTGCTGACCTCAAATCTTTATAGTGTTCACTCAGCTATTTGCGGTTTAAAAGTCTCGAAATGACATTCCTCTGCTCCCTTCATTTCCACAGAGCTAAATTCATGTTCCAAGACAGCCTAGCTCACCACAGCCAGGAAAGGAGGAGGTGCATGCTTCACATTGACCCAGGATCAGATGGGATTCTTATATGATGCAATCTCTCTTTTTTAAAAGGATTATTTATTTTATTTCATTTATTCAGTCAGTTTATTTTAATTTGACCACACACACACACACACACACACACACACACACACAGAGCAAGAGAGAGAGAGAGAGAGGGTGGGAGAAGGAAAGAGAGAAAGCAAACCACCAGGTCTAGAACCCAAACTATGGTCAGCCATGTGGGTGTGTCCAGCGCCTTAACCACCATGACACCTGCTGGTCCCCATATAATGTAATCTTTGCTCAATGGTATCTCCTTAATGTTTCACCTCTTCATGGAGTCTAGCTTTCGTGGTCTACATCCCACATTTATAGATGGTATCATTTCACCACTAAGCACAATGCATTATCTAATCTTCAGAATTTTCTTAGCTATATCATGGTCTTAGAGCAATTGAAATCTTCTGTATATTCACCTATACCACTTTGAAACCAAGATGACCCACTTTGAATGGTACAGGGGTAAGGATGTTAGTGCTGTCTCAGCATCACTTAGTCTGTATTCTCTGACCTGTCATACTGAGTTGGCCTGTAAATTTCTGTGTGAGGCTGCATCCTGGCAGGTTAGATACAAGTTTACTCTATTCTTAGATACCTCAATCCCCTCTAGGGGTTTTAGTCTACATCCCTCTCACCCAGACTTAACTCTTTCTACCCATCTAATTTTTTCCCAAAGCCATCAAAGATGATCTTTATAATTGGAAAATTGGCTCTTGCAGTCATTCGATCTTCTCAACTATATTTTTGATAATATAAACTTATTTTCTGAGGACTTCATGATTTGCAAATTCCCTCCTAGAACCTTTATCTACTTGGAAGCATATCATGGTGATTAGGTAAGTAAATTGTGGAATTAGAACTCCAATGGTTAAAACCTGGTTCCATTACCTATTATCAGTATGAATTGATGCTAATTGCTTCATCTTGTTATTATAAAATACAAATTATAATTACCTAAGTTCATTGCATTTTTATTAAGATGAACTTCTATAGTATATAAAACTCTCAAGCCAGTACCTGGCACATAATATGTATTCAACAACATTGAATCATCTTTTTTTATTATTAAGAAGTATATTGTATCTACTGTGAATGTTCAAACATTTTCTAGATCTGGGTTTCATAACTTCAGAATTATTGTCATTTGTAGTCAGGTAATTCTTTGTTGTAGAAAGCTGTTGTGCATTGCAGAGTATTTAGCAGGATCCACAATCTATCCACTAGATGCCAATAGCAGCCCCGCCCAGGTGCGACAACCAAAAATATCTCTAGAACTTGTCAAATGTCCCCTGGGGTGGATGAAATCATCCCCATTAGAACCACTGACCTAGATGGAAATCAAAAACAAAGTTTTGAGTCTTTTTTCTGCCTAACTTTCAGACTTTCTTTTAAGTGATAAGCCTCATACTTAACAATCTAATTTCAGCAGGTGGCCTAAAGAGGTATTAAAGAATTATAGAAAATGATCACTTAATATTTCAATATTATACCACTTCAATCAATTTTTAAATTCTAATCCTACTGGAAGACAGTAAATAGACAACATAACACCTTAAATTTTCCCAATTTTGCTTTTTTCAGTTAACTCAACATGAAATTAATCATAATATTTCTGTTGCAGTGGGCATTTTTTAAGATGGATGACTCCTATACTGTCTAAGATACGATATTATAAGCTACTAACCTGTTTTAAAAATTCAACTCATTTTAGTTACCACCAAAGTTATTTTAAAATGCATATTAAATAGCATCCATATTTCATGACTGAACAAGACCTCTGCTTAATAATCTAATTTGTGCTATAATAAAAATAAAACCAGTTGGTGAATGTTTCCGGTAGTTTACAGTTCAAAATACTGGCAGTGTTTTTCTTGATGTAATATGAGTCCATTCACTGATTGAGTATTTTGAATGCAAGTTTAATTCAATAGTTGTTTACATTGTATGGATCATTGCAGTTACAAATCTGACCTTTCTTTCAAGAGTATTGTGGCTTAACAATTTAAGTCGCTATAACTTTTTAATCTACGCTTTAATCATTTTCTCTTTATTTCATTTCGTTGAAGCCTTCCATTTCTTTTAGCTCATTGTCACTCTACCAACTGAAGTTTCTGATATCCATAGATTGATAAAATGAAGGGTTCAAAAGTTATAACAAACAGGAAAAAATCTGTGGCACAGTTGATAGCCTACCCAACTGCAAAGCTGGAAGCCACTTTCCAACCACAGTTCAAATCCCCTCTGATCCACCTGAAAACACACCCATGCCCAAGATCTTGGTAAACTAGAGAAAGAGAATCATGGCAGGACCAAGCCATGTGGATGGTTATTCCCTCTCTCTTCACGCCTTCCTTTCTCTTTCTTCCTCTCTCTTTGTAATGCATGCACACATACTCTATCGTGAAACTTAAAATGCTCACAGAGTTAAGAATGAAGAGAAAATGACGGTCTATGTGACTTTGGTCAAATTCTTAAACTCTTTGTGATTCAGCTTTTTCATTTATAAAACAAGGAAAATAGCAATACCTACCACAATGTTGTTATGAGAATTGATTAAAAATAGTATATGTAACGTGATCAGAGAAATACCTTGCTATTAATGAGCATTTGTGTTAGTTATTGAAAGTAAAGAGAATAAAACAATTGAACTCAAACAATGAAAAACATTAAGTAATAGAGCCTTCATATCTAAATTAAGAGTAATCAAGAACTGTAATACTCATCTCTAGCTACCCATCAGACTCAATTGGGAAAGTTCAATATATACAATGTCAAGTACTCACCACGGACTAGTTAAACTAAAATCCTTCAAGATGGGTCTCCACCATTGGTGTTCTCAAAACCTTTCCAGATTAATCTAGTCTGAAAATGTTGGTTGGAAACCAGAATGAGGGCAGTAATTGTCTAATTCCTCTCTTATGCAGTCCTTCCACACACTTTCAAAGAATGATTCCTATTTAAAGGAAGGTGTAAATGGTACAAATACCACTATTTCTACAAAATTGAATTCTCCCACTCAAATTTCACTGATACTGCTTCTGAAGGTCAGCTTCTTCCCACACTTTTAGAAGTAATGGGAAGGAAAGTCAACTCTACCAGCCTCATATACTACCATCAAAATAATGGTAGTGGTCAGAAGTCCAAAGATAATTCATCCCATGTTTCCCCAGATAATATAATAAATGTTTTATATTTCATAATGAATTTTCACACAAAAATAATATACTTGATTTTTGAAAAATAAAACTGTGATATTGAAGCAATTCTTATTATCTCTATCTTATGTATGAAGCTCAGAAAAGGTTAAAGAATATTTTTAATTGCATTGTTTCTCATTGAAGAACAAGAAGCCAAATCAGGTTCTATGATACCTTCTCACCTACTCTCATGAATTTTCAACTCACAGATCCATATGGGTTTGTCTGTTTGTTTGTTTTGACAAGCAGGTATTCCGTTCAGTATAGCACCATGCCATGATCCTCCCCACCAGTTTCCTAACAAGTTAAGATCACAGATACATACAAGCATGCCCAGCATATTCAGGTCAACTCAGGATCTAAACTCAGGCCTCCTATGTGGTTCCAGTATTGTGCATTAGTGTCCTATTGCCTGCATCACTGCAACTGACCCCTTTGCCTTTCTCATGATGATATCACTAATAAAAGATAATAATCTCATAGATGGTACATACAACCAATGCCTAAATAATTAAAATATAAAAATATGAACCTCTCTATTTAACACAATAAACATGAAATTTTGTGATATAATGGGTTCTATTTTTTAATATTCAAACTGAATTTTATGTTCAGACAAATTCAAAATGTTTAATATCACTTAACTGATCTTCGACTGGAATTTTCCTGGGTTTTTCTCTGAAATGCAAATGAAATCTACTCTATTTCATTATTTTTCTAAAAATTAATGAAAAGTAAACTGAAGAGGACAATTACCAGGTCAAAGACAGGACTGGACTGAGATTCTGCACATATTACTGTGTAAATAAAAATAGTAAAACTGTCTTTTGTCCCATGGGGACTTAGAATTAACTTTTAAAAATTCAACATGAGGGGCCAGCAGATGGAGTGTGGTTAAGGCACAGGACTCCACATGGTCAAACGTGGCTTGAATCCTGGACCCAGTGACTTGAAAATCACAGTGGGTACATGTGCAAGTGTGTCTAAAATCCTAAGAGTAGAATAGAGGAAAGGGGATTGTGACATGGCCATCCCTTAGAGATCATTTCTTACTTTCCCTCTCTCTATCTCTCTCTGGCATGCACACATACCCTGTGGAGAAAAAAAGAAAACTTTTTAAAAATTCAACATAATTAGTAAAATATTTATTGAGCACCTAGTCAATGAAAGTCATTTTGAGACACTTCTCAGAATATACAAATATAAATAAGACATAATTCTAGTCATCAACAGATTTAGAATCCAGCAAAGCATCAGGTAAGATGTCAGTATACACTCACTGATAACTGTGGTAAAAGATGGCATGTGAACCATTTCTTAAGAGCTTGTAAGTAGAAGAAATGGTTCTGCTACATAGGTGTAAGAAAAGGATATACGAGGGAACGGCAGGTTGCATTGGTGGTCAGGGAGCTAGACTCCCACATGACTGACCATGGGTTGAGTCCTAGACCCGGCAGCTTGCTTTCTCACTTTCCTCTCTCTTGCTGGTCAAATTAGCAATAATAATGATGATGAATAAAATTAAAGAAGATTAAAAACAAGAAAAGAATTTTTGAAGGAGCTAACATTTGTTTTGTGCATCCACATATAGGTGGGATTTGGAGAGAAAGAATATGTTAGATGTGTCATATGGCAGTACCTTCCTGAAAGGACCACCCATGGGAGAAAAAAAGGATTGAAGAGAAGGGTCCAGAATGAGAACTGGATTTCCTAAGTGGGGCTTAGATATAGGCTTTTTAGGGTGGCTGACGTTGACAATGAAGAATAAGATTTTATATGACACATAAGACCAAAGACAAAGACTTTCATCAGGAGTGCTGGTAGAAAATTCACTTTTCCATGATTTGAGTAAAAGAGAAAACCTGGTTAAGAAGAAAGATTATTAAAAATTGATGTCATGTAGCAGTGTAGCTTGGGTTTTTTCTTGGTAACCATTGAATAGACTAGTCTTAAAAATGTATAATATTTTAGTTTTGCTGGAATAGTTTTTGTCTTCTTCAGTCCAAGTTTGCCTCAGATCTTTAAGGATACAGAGTTACCTGCAAAAGATTAAATAAACTTTGGAGGGAGAAGTAAACACAAAAATCTACCAATGTGCTAGGTCCAGTCTGTCCCATGGGTCCCAGATAAGGTTCCTAATAGGGTGTTGCTTTAGGGTCATGTATAAGAACAATCTGAGCAAAAGGAAGAAAACTATTAGCAGGCTTAGGAAAAAGCACATAATTTTGTGTTTCTGGAAATATGGAAATATAGGCTGGGGTCTAACTAGGGAAAAACTTGAATGTAAAGCGAGTTCAAGTTTTATTTGATGAATTGTGGGTAGCATTTTGAGGGTCTTTTGGCCTATTTTTTTACTTGTTTCCATTGGTAGGTGAGTGGCATTAGTGGAATCATTTATTTTCTTTTTTTTATATAGTAAGTAAACTTTATCTGTTCTTCTGTATAAAATTGCCAGCAGTCACAGATTTGCATACAGTACAGTTATGTATTGATTATTTACAATTTACAGTAGTATTTTTATCTTCTGAAAAATATAGGTACAAAAGTTAAGTAAACAATGAGGTACTGCCATTTGGGATTCATCATATGTTATAACTTAAAAAATTAGTCTTTAGCAAATATTCAACAAATCAATATGGAGAAAATAGGCAATTAAATGCTCTAATTTATCAGAAAAAATCCACTAAGTTTCACCTCAAAATGTATTGCAGAAGTCTTTTTTAAAAAATCACCTTAATAATAAATAGGAGAGACAAGCAGTTCTTTAAAATGAGGGATAAAAAGAATGGAAGAAAGGAACACTAAGTAACCCCATAAATCAGGTTATTTAAATATTTTTTAAACAACATAAAACTCTTCCCAATGGAAAACTGAAGAAAAAAGAAAAAAAAAAAAAAAACAATCACAATTTCTCCACTGATAAAAATCTATTTTTCTTCTTTTTTTTTTTTTTTTTGGAGAGGTTTTTGCTATAGGGTGCATGCGCTCGCCAGAGAAACAGAGAGAGACAGAGAGACAGAAAGCAAGAAATCACCCCCAGGAGGGATGGCCACATCACAATCTCTTCTCCTCCATTCTCCTCTCAGGATCGTGGGCACGCAGGTCCAGGACTCAAGCTGTGGTCGACTACATGGGAGTCCAGCGACATAGCCACTACACTAACTGCTGGTTCCCCCACTGATAAAATCTATTTTAAAGGCAATCAACAATTATCTGTGGGCCAATATCAAATTCTCTTCTTGGTCTTTCAGCTGCGGGTGGGCCCTTGAACAACAGAATCATTTATTTTCAAGAATTGAAATACTATCTAAAATTTTAGCTAGTTTGGAGTTTTGACACAGAGTCAAAACCTAAGAAATTACAAAGAATCTTAATAAAAATAATGTTATTAAGTAAAGATATATTTACAGAGGAAGTGATCGTAATCATAATAAATAGCATTTCTAGGATAATAGTGATAATAATAAACATTTCTGAATACTTATTACAATGCAAATGCTTTATTAAGTCTTTTATATTCATTATTTCAATCAAAATTCAAAAGGAGTCTGTGAGTAGGTGTTATAAGTCTCAGGTCTAGATTGGAAAAATTAGATTCATGAGTTAAATAATCTGCCCCAGATAACACAGACACGAGGAAGTTAGACTGAATCAACTCTCAGTAGCCTTCCATGTATTCAATATAAATATCCATGAATTCTAAATAAAGAATCTACACCTTGCATTCACAAGGTATCTTTCACATTTCTGCTTTATAGTCCTTAGATACACTTTATAATTCCCCAATTTTAAAGATGCTTTTGGACTTGATAAAGTATTACCTTATTAAGTTTAGTGTGATTTCAGGTTTATTTTGTTAGAATCAAAGGATAAGTAAATGAACTCATGAGTTTAAGAGCCCCAAGAACAACAATTTGAATAAAGTCAAATAACGAACACAAGATCCAAGTCACTGATTTCTTTCTTTTTTTTTTTTTTTTTTGGAGAGGTTTTTTGCTATAGGGCGCATGCGCTCGCCAGACAGACAGAGATAGAGACAGAAAGCGAGAAATCACCCCCCAGGGGGGATGGCCACGCCACAATTTCTTCTCCTCCGTTCTCCTCTCGGGATCTTGGGCATGCACGCACACGCGCCTGGCGTGAGTTTTAAGCCACTGGGTCTGGGACACGAACCGCGGTCGACTACGTGGGAGTCCAGTGACATAGCCATTACGCTAACTGCTGGTCCCCAAGCCACTGATTTCTAACAAAAATACAATCCAGATTTCAAGTGAACATATACTTTTTACATTGTGTATATATGTGTGTGTGTGTGTGTGTGTGTGCATATTTGTATATGTGTATGCATGTAGGTGTATGTGCATATGTGTATATACATGCACATGTGTATGTGTATATGCGTGTATGTGTGCATTACTTTTGACATCATGTGTTTCTTCTGCTACTAAATTCTGAACACAAAATATTTTAAATTTAAGCCCATGCCGGCTTTATTATAGCTTTTAAGCTATTTTAAATAAATCTTCCAAGAAACAAGAAAATTTTCTTCTTTCTAAAATTTAAAATTTTCTAAAATCTTGTATTTAAAAACCATTTCATATATAGAACTGTTATTTCTCATCTTTGACCAAATATGAAGTATGTTTCAAAAAGATTAATTTAAACTCTTCACATATAGTTCATGAATAAAACTCTTGATTTTGTATAGCTGTCCTTATTGAGATTAAACTTTGAATTAGAAAATATGTAACCATGTAATAATTAACTGTATGCATTAAAGGTTAAAATAAATGTGTGATCTACGAAATTAAATTTTCCAAAATGTATCTTGTTCATTTAATTATTTTGGAAGTATTTTCAAGTTTTTAATATGTCAGTCACACTTAAATTTACTCTTTGGTTTTAAATCTTTGCATTATCATCTATAATTAAATATATATTTTAACAATAAATTTGTAGGGCAAAACCATCAAATTAAATATCTTAAAATATTTTCTATTTTGGAGGGTCTTTCTCAAAAATCATTAAGCAAATAATTTTACAAATGTATCTTCAAATTCTATCCTAATATCATGTACTTTAAATTTCTTAAAATACTAAACATTTTAATACTATTTGAAGATTATATTTTTTCTTTCTTTTTTTTAGAGGTTTTTGCTATAGGGCTCATGCGCTCGCCAGAAAGACAGAGAGAGACAGAAAGCAGGAAATCACCCCCCCCCCCCCCGGTGGGGGGAGGTGGCCACGTCGCAATCCCTTCTACTCATTCTCTTCTCTGGATCTTGGGCATGCATGCACATGTGCCCAGCCTGAGCTTAAGCCACCCGGTCCAGGACTGAAACCACTACATGGGAGTCTAGTGACACAGCCTTTATGCCAACTACTGGTCCCCATGAAGATTATGTTCTCTTTCTCAGGAGTTTTCTAAATCTGATAAAATCATTCATGTAAACACAATGTATTTCCATACAAGTTCTAAAATCTTAGAATTTCCACTCTCATTAGAGAGTAGAACCCAAAATCTCTATGCATTCATTATCTAAAGAATTATAAATTGGTACTGAAAGCGCTTGCAAAATGGAGATTACTTTTAAATGGAGATTATTAGGCACTTGATCACATGTAATTTATTATGGAAGCAAATTGAAATTTGAAACAAATCCCCAAATACAAACTTATTTATAATAGCGACCAAAATGAAATTGCTTTATCCGGCATTTGCAGAAACTAACAGATGTTAGAACTTTCCTGCATTTTAAAAAGATTATTCATGAGGAACCAGTAGTTGGTGTAATGGCTATGTCGCTGGACTCCCATGTAGTTGACCAGTTCGAATCCCAGACCCAGTGGCTTAAACTCACACCAGGTGCATGTGCGTGCATGCCCAAGACCCCAAGAGGAGAATGGAGGAGAAGGGATTGTAGCATGGCCATCCCCCTGGGGGGTGATTTCTCACTTTCTGTCTCTCTGTCTCTCTCTTTCTGGCGAGCACACGTGCCCTATAGCAAAAACCTCTGCAAAAAAAATAAATAAATAAAAAACAGAGTATTCATGAGTCTACAATACTTAAAAGATAAATTTTAGATACTCTAGATTGTTCCATTTTTTTTTTTTTCTTAATTTGCTATAGGATATGTGGGCTCACCAGAGAGAAACAGAGTTAGAGACAGAGAGAAGGAAAGTGATAAAGCTCCCCCCAGGGGGAGATAGCCATGCTGCAATCCCTTCTCATTCATTATCCTCTCAGAAAAGATTTTAGGTGCACGCATACAGATAACCAGTGTGTTTCCCAAGCCACAGGGTTCAGTGCCTTAAACACCATGCCACCAGCTGGCCCTGTTTTACTTTTTTACTTGTGGATAAAAGGAACAAAACAAACAAAATTTGTACTTTTTTATTTCTAAAGGAAATTGAAAAAGAAAGAAAAAACTCTGGTATCCCAATTTATCCAAATGAAGCATATGATAGCAATTGGAATCATGAATTGTTTAGAGTTAGTCCAAAACAGTCAAGCAGTACTTATTTGACAGCCTTTATTTTAAGAAGGTGGTTTGGGGAGCCTGCAGGTGGCATAGTGGTTAAGGCGGCTGGACTCCCACATGGCTGACTGTGGTTTGAGTCTCAGACCTGACAGCTTGCTTTCTCACTTTCCTTCTCTCTGTCGCCCTCTGGTCAACCTCAAAAAAAATAAAATTAAATAATGACAATGAATAAAGTTAAATAAAATAATTCTTTAAAGAAGAAGAAGAAGAAAAGAAGGTGGTTTGGTGAACAGAAAAGAACCTGAGTTGGAGGTTTAGGTTAAGGGTTAGATTGAGCTTCTCTCATTTACCAGCTGTGTAACCTTGAGCAACTTATTTAACCATCCTGAGTCTTCAACTCCTTCACTTTAAGATGGTATTGATGGGTGACAGCTGGTGGAATGGTGGTTAAGAGAGCTGGATCCCACATGGCTGATTGTGCAGTTGGAATCCCAGACCCAGAAGCTTGGAAAACACTTCTGGTGTATGTGCATGTGTACCCAAAGTCACAAGAGAAGAATGAAGGAGAAAGGCAGCATGGCCATCCCTCTAGTGTGATCTCTCTCTTTCACTCTTCTCATAAGTGCACACACTCTATAGCAAAAACTAGGGGGAAAAAAGGGTTATTTTTAAAAAAATTTTTAAAGGTTTTTGCTATAGGGCATGTGCGCTCACCAGAAAGACAGAGAGACAGAAAACAAGAAATCACCCACCAGGGGGGATGGTCATGCATCAATCCCTTCTCCTCAATTTTTCTCTTGGGATCTTGAGCACGCACACATGCACACACACCCGGCGTGAGTTTAAGCCACCAGGTCCAGGACTCAAACCGCGGTCAACTACATGGGAGTCCAGCGACATAGCCATTACACCAACTGCTGGTCCCAGATTTTTAAAAATTTTTTTTTTTAAATTTCAGAAAAGATGATATTGATGATACCTCAAGGAATATTGTTACAATGAACAGTAATAGTGTTTGAAAAGTGACTGTTATTCAAGAATGTCTGCTTTTCATATGTCGAGAAACATCTCTCTGAGATGAAACAAACACTCTGAGACTGAAACTTACAGTTCCATTCACTGAGAGGTGTGACCAAAGTGTTGAAGACAAGCTCAAAAAGTTGCAAATAGCCTAATATAAAAGTTACTAGCAGTACTTACACTATCATTTCTATTACGAATATTTATTCTGCCTTAAAAAATTAAATTAAACCTCAAATCTGATTTTCTTGAGCTATTAGGTACTATATATTGTAGTTGTGGAAGACATGTGTATTAGACTTCCCATGGCCCTTCCAGCTGTTCCATCTTTCACCTTCCACTGTTGTCCCTGTGTGCCAACCAGTACTAGGTCATCTCTCAGGGGTTGCTGTTCCCAGGTGTTCACCTCCACTAGTCATTTTCTATCAGAGTTAATAACAAATTACCACAAACTTAGTAGCATAAAATAATATATATATATATATATATATATATATATATATAATTTTATGTATATATATATATATATATATATATATATATATACACACACAGGGCCAGCGGGGGGCATAATGGTTAAGGTGCTAGACTCCCACAGGGTCAAACATGGTTCGAGTCCCAGACCCAGTAGCTTGAAACTCACTCTAAGTGTGTGTGTGTGTGTGTGTGTGTGTGTACCCAAAGTCCTAAGAGAATGGAGGAGAAAGGATTTTAGTGTGGCCATCCTCCCTGGGGAGTGATTTCTTACTTTCTGTGTCTCTGTCTCTATAGCAAGCGCACATGCCCTATAGTTAAAAAAAAAAAACTCTTTCAAAAAAAAAATATATATATATACATTTATGGACTTCTGTTTTCTTTTAAGACAGATTGCTGTGTCATGATCATCCTGCCTTGGCCTCCCCAGTCATTGGAATTACTAGTACACACCAACATGCCCTACTTTAGGGTGGACCAGGCATCAAACATGAGCCTTGCAAATGGTCTAGCCTACAGAGCACAGCATCTAGCAGCACACACCACTGCAGCCAGACATTTATTATCTTACAGTTCTGGAGGTCAGAGTTCCTAAATAAATTTCATTAGCATAAAATTGCTTTTGGAGGCTCTCAGGGAAAGTCAGTTGTGTTTTGTTTCATTTTGTCTTTTTCAGACTCTAAAGGCCAGATGCCTTTCTTGGCATATGGCTCTTCCCTGCACCTTTAAAACCAGTGTTTCTGAAGCATAGCATCTTCAAACCTCTCTGATTTTGCTTCCATGAACATAGCTGCTTCTTCAGCTACTCTAAGAACCTTGTGATTACACTGGGTCTATCCTGATAATCCACCACAATATCATTCCTATGTCAAACTTCATAATCATGTTTTAAAAGACCCTTTTACATATACGGCAACATATACACAAGTGTTAGGATGTGGGATTAGGATGTGGACAACTTTAGAAAGAACATTATTCTGCCTCTTATCCTGTAACACGGAAAACCTCTACATGTTTAAATAAAACAATTTTCACTGATAAACTCTACTATGCTCCTACTTCTCAATTATGAGTGAAGAAAAAATATATAAGAAAAATATTTAAATAAATAACCAAATAGATTTTTCTCACCAAAAAAAGAAGCCCATTATCATTCCTTCCTGACTATAGGCCTCTTTTTGTGAGGAAAGAGAGAATCTCAAAATATTTTAATACCTAAGTGTGTCATGAGAGCCATAGAGTCTACCAGAGAACTAGTCCAGAGTGAGAAACTGATTCAACAGAGTAGGTTTTAGGAAGAAGGGAAAAGAAAGAAAAAAGTGACATACCACATATGAAAAAAGAAAATTGCATGCAGTTCTTCAAGTCAATGTGTAGATTGACTTTACCTACAAATAAAAATAACTAAAATAGCCAAAATTGGCTTATATGTGAATTTTTACTTCTGGCTAAGATGGAGTAATGGACCAGATTTTCCATGCTGCCTGAAAATTTTTTTTATTTTTATTTTTTCATTTCATTTTCTTCCATACATTCAATCACATTATTATTTGTCTTACAAAATGGATATTTCAACAGGTGAACATTTCTCCCTAGTACTGCTGATAAAACTACGAAATATCTTCAATAGATAATACCACACCTCTTTGTGCCATTAATGCTTTTCCTCCCTGTCCCTCCCCCAGATGTCCTTTGATCACATTGCTAAAAACAATAGAAGAGAGACTTTGGCAGTCTTCATTCCGCAGCAAAAAGGAAACAGTCTTGCTCCTATTCGAGGAAACTTTCTCTTAAAAGGTATTTCAAAGGGAACACATCTCCCAATGGTTAGAAGTAGAAGAAGAACCTCAGGTCTGAATAAAGCAAGATATAGAAATGCAGTATATAGATGTAAATACCAGATATAGTGTGTGTGTGAAAGAGGAGGGCCTGAAAATTTTTTAAAAAGAAAGAAATATGAGACCAGCGGGTTGTGTAATGGTTATATCGCTGGACTCACATGTAGTCAAATATGCTTCAAGTCCTGGATTTGGCTGCTTAAAACTCAAGCCAAGCATGTGTGTATGCATGCTCAAGATTCCAAAAGGATGATGGAGGAAAAGGGATTGTGGTGTGACCATCCCCCCTTGAGGGGTGAGTTCTCACTTTCCATCTTTCTGTCTCTGTCTCTTCAGCGAGCACCTGTGCCCTATAGCAAAAAATCTCTTTCAAAAAGAGAGAAAGAAAACTCTTTACCCAACAACAAAATACATATTGTTTTTAAGTGCACACAGAACATTTACCTATTTATACCATATTCTGTGATACGAAGCATGTGTGTATACACTTAAAAGAAATTCAGACTGTGCTGATCAAGCTCTGCCGGACAAGGTGTTCATGACGGTGTCCAACAGTGATTCCAAAAGCTTCAGAATGAGGGGTGCATAACATTTGAGGATGTTACTATGGACTTTACCTGGGAGGAGTGGCAGGACCTAGAACATGCTCAGAAGATTCTATACAAGGATGTGATGTTGGAGACCTACAGCAACCTTATTTATTTAGAACACTGCATTGCCAAACGTGCATAAATCTTCAAGTTGGAGCAAGGAGGAGACCCATGGACATTAGAAGAACTTCCCAGCTTGAGCCTCCCAGTTTTTCTCTTCTCTTTTTCTCTGTTTCTTGGTTGTTTTTGTTGCTGTTGTTTCTCTCTCTGTGTTTCCTTTTCTGCACGCTCCTAGACCCTCAGATTGAACTTCAAGTGTGGAAAGAAACATCCATCACATGACTAGAAATTACCACAGAGCCACAAGAAATATGGAAAAGCAAGAAAATACCTTTCCTCCAAGGGAAAAGAATAACTCCTCTTCATCCACAAACAGTTCAATGGAAGTTATGGAAATGTCTGATAAAGAATTTAGAACATTCATAATGGCGAAGCTAATGGAGATGGAAGAGAAGAAAGACAATGAACTGTAGAAGAGAAAGGAGAAAGAAGCTGACGAGTTCCAGGAAGTGAGGAAATTCTTGCAAGATCTGAAAGAGGAATTACACACTTTACAAAAGAATCAAACAGAACTGTTAGAGATGAAGGTTATAATACAGGAAGTCAATATCTCCCTTGAAAATATTAAAAGCAGACTAGATCATACAGAAAATAGAATCTCAGACGTAGAAGAGAAAATTGCTGGCCTAGAAAAATCCACCACGAAAATTGAGAAAATTGCCCCAAAATTTGAGAATAATATACAAGAAGTACTAGATACCATAAAACGTCCAAACATCCAGATAACTGGCATCCCAGAAGGCAAAGAGACTCATAAGGGCATTGATAATCTATCCCATGAAATCCTGCAAGAAAATTTTCCAAACCTAGAGAGGCACTCAAAGATCCAGTCCCAAGAAATAGAAAGGACCCTAAATAGAATCAACCCAAGAAGATCTTCTACAAGACACATTATAGCCAGAGTAATCAAAACCACAGACAAAGACAAGATAGTAAGATTGGCAAGAGAGAAACGGCAAGGTACCTACAAAGGATAGCCCATCAGACTAACAGCAGACCTCTTATTGGAAACAATGCAAGCAACGAAAGAATGGGAAAATGTATTCAAAGTGTTAAGGGAAAAGCAATTTCAACCAAGAATACTGTACCTGGCAAGATTATCCTTCATATGGGAAGAAAAGACAAGAACATTCTCAGAATGTTCTCATTCTTAAGAACAAAACCTGAAAGAATTTACCAGCACCAGACCAGATCTCCAAAACGTTCTCAAGGGAGTGCTATGTCAGGAAAATTAAATGTACTTACACAGAAATAAGAGTTCAAAGCTAAGAAAATGGCCAATTTAATCATAAGGACAAGTCTGGAGTTGAATATTATCCCAGAATTCAATTGCGAAGATCAAACCACAATAGAAGATAGATTAAGTTCTATGCAGATTTCCTTACCAATTCAAAACTGCTTTTCTTGAAATTACCAGCTGAACTTGCTATTGAAAGTACTTAGATTAATTAAGAAATTGTGTGATCAATAAAATGTGGGAGGAAAAGGAAGGGAAGACAACTGTAGATACCAGAGATAGTGTGAGAAGAGGGTGGAAGGGACCAGCAGTTAGCATAATGGCTATGTCACTGGACTCCCATGTGGTCGACCGCGGTTTGTGTTCCGGACCCAGTGGCTTAAACTCACACCAGGTGCATGTGAGTGCATGCCCAAGATCCCAAGAGGAGAAAGGAGGAGAAGGGATTGTGGCATGGCCATCCCCCCAGGGGGTGATTTCTCACTTTCTGTTTCTCCGTCTCTGTCTGGCGAGCCCACGTGCCCTATAGCAAAAACCTCTCCAAAAAAAAAAAAGAGGGTGGGAAAGGGCAGAGGGTCAGACATAGGGGTAAATATGCACACATATATATATATGTATATTTTATATATATACACATATATATGTATTTTTTGTATAAATAAATATGTGTGTCTATTTGTATATATAAAACTAGAAATGGAAAATTATTGATGATAACATACATGATTAAGCCACTATGCAGTATATTTTGGATGGGAAACCACATTTTGTATGCTGTGACAATGCTAAGGCGATGAATGTAAATTAATTAATTTAAAAAAAGTTTCAGGAGGAAAAAAAACACGAAAACTGTTTTTCTTGAAATTAAAAACAATGCTTATTTGATGTCTGCAGTAAGCTATATAGTCCCAGCTAGGTGCTACTTTATAGTATGTTCATTCTACTCACTGAGATTTATGCCTAAAGTCAGACTTGTGTTCATGGATATGTATATATCAGCTGTGCTTGCTATTGGAAATATTTAGATTAAGTTCATTAGCAAATCAATAAAATGGTGGGAAAAGGCATAGAAAGCAACCATGGATAACAGAGACAGTGTGGGAGGAGGGTGGGACACGGCAGAGAATGAGAGAGAGGGAATCAAGGATGGAAAAAATAACAAAATATACAGAAAACAAGAAATGGAAAATTATTTGTTGATGTTGATGTGCTTGATTTAGCGAATATACAGTGTACTCTGGGTGGGAAATCTCATTTTGTATGTTGTAATGATGTATAGTGAATGAATGTAAATAAATAAATTTAATTTAAAAATTAAAAAAAGGGACCATCAGTTAGTGTAATGGCTATGTCGTTGGACTCCCATGTAGTTGACCGCGGTTCGAGTCCCGGACCCGGTGGCTTAAACACACCGGGCACGTGTGTGTGCGTGCCCATGATCCCGAGAGGAGAATGGAGGAGAAGGGATTGTGATGTGGCCATTCCCCCTGTGGGTTGATTTTTTGCTTTCTGTCTCTCTGTCTCTCTCTGTCTGTCTGGCAAGCGCATGCACCCTACAGCAAAAACCTCTCAAAAGAAAAAAATTTAAAAAAGAAATAAAAGAGAAAAAAAAGAAATTCAATCAGGGACCAGCAGATGGCATAATGGTTACTGTCACTGGACTCCCATGAAGTCAACTGTGGTTCAAGTCCTGGACCCAGCAACTTAAAACTCAGGCTGGACACACATGCATGCATGCATGTGTCTGTGCATGCCTACATGCATGCATGGATCCTGCCTAAGATCTTGAGAGGAGAATAGAGAAGGGATTGCAGCATGGCCAACCCCCTTGGTGGGTGGGGGGGATTTTTCTTGCTTTCTGTCTCTCTCTCTTCATCTCTTTGGCAAGCACACATGCCCTATAGCAAAAATCTCTGGAAAAAAAAAATTATATCACCATGTCAGTTGAAATGAGAAAATATTTGAATCCATGAAAGAAAATGCCTGGCAAGCTAGAAATAGAAGAGAATTTCTCCAGTCAAATGAAAGTATCTACAAAAAAAATTATAGCTTATATACTTACTTGTATAAGGCTGAATACAAAGATGAGCAAAAAGGCAAAAATGCCAGCTCTTGCCCCTTCAATATTGTAGTCAATGTGATAAGTCAACATAAAGAAAATAAATACTGTAGTAAAAGAAGACTTGTTTTTAATTTGCCAGAAGGTGCTTGCTCTCACTAGGAAGAGTCACAAAGAGATAGAGAGAGAGAGAGAGAGAGAGAGAGAGAGAGAGAGAGAGAAAGCAAGCACATCCTATGGGACATGGTCATGCTATAATCCCTTCTTCTCTCTTTCTCCTTTGCCTTGAGATTTGGGTTATATAGGCAAACCCTGTATGTTTTTCAAGCCTCTAGGTGTGAGGCTTGAACTGAGAAGTCATTCATGAGGAATCCAGCCATCTTAACCACCAGGCCACAAATTGGCCTAAAACTGTTTTTATTCAAAGACACATATCTAAGAAAATCTTTAGGGGTAACAGTTGTGTCCATTATATTGATTATTATTTCATGAGTATGAAATCACAATGTATGAAAATTCATCTAACAGAACACTTAATATGTAAAGTTTATTGTCTGTCAACTATATCTAGGTAAAACTGTTATAAAACTTTTCTATGTAATAAGGAACATTTATTATCCCACAGGGTTAGTCTCACACTTCTGGTGAAAGGGAGTCGGATCTCACACGGCCAACCATGGTTTGAATCCCAGTCCTGGCAACTTGAAGACGACACATCAGGCATGTGTGGGTGTGTACTCAGGATCCAGACAGGATGGAGAAATGAAGGAGAGAGATTGCAGAACATCCACATCCCACTACAGGTTGCTTTTTCTCTCTCCCTCTATCTTCTCTTTCTCACATATATGCCTTCTGGAAATTAAAAGTAATTATCATCTTACATAATAGAAGTCACAAGATAGAGCATCAATAACACCAGCATTTTATAAATATATAAAACACTTATATAATTTTTGTTAACAATAAGTAATTCTTGTAGCCCCACAAAAAAGCTGATGCAATAATTCTAACTAGACAGCCACACAATGACTGTGTTAGTCAGCGATGATGCAGCTTCCCAGAAGACATTACACTTTCCTTTCTTGCTGTCATAACTCTGATTTTACTCAGATATGCGAGGCCATGCTTTGACAAGTGTCAGTTTCCCATTTCATTAGTTTTAGGATTACTACAGTATATCCAGCCATTTTGTCTCCACAAAACAAACTCTAAATGTAGAACAATAATAACAAAGTATCTTTTTAGGAATGAAGACAAATTTTCTGAGAAACTTTCTCTCACCTATGATTGGTCAGAATTTTATGACATGCCCAATCTAGCAAGAATAATGAAAATACTTGTTGGCCTAGAGTATTTGTTTTTTTGGTTTTTTTTTCATAAAATATATGGATCCCCCCAATATCTGAATAAAATCAGAGTTCTGATAGCAAGAAAGAAAAGTGGAATGTCTTCTGGGAAAGCCACACTATCAGCGACTAACACAATCATTATGTGGTTATCTAGTTGGAATTATGTTAGCTCCTTTGTGGGCCTAAAAGAATTTCTCATTTTAAATATATATATATATATATATATATATATATATACACACACACATATATATACATATATATATGTATATATATGTGTGTATATATATATATATATAAATTTGCAAAACTTTTGGAGAAAATTTTGGAGTGAATCATCTATTTTAAATTTATAACTTACTCAAAATTATTTTAATGATCTATCATATATTTTAACTAACTTATTTTATACTCCAAAGATTGATTAGTGTTCATACTATTTGAATACCCTCTTAGTGTTGAAAATGAACTAAAATTATGTGATTTTTAAAAAGAAAGTGCTTCATTTAGTGTCCGGGATACTTTCTGAAAAATACATACTGGGGCCAGTAGGTGGGATAATAGGTAAGGCACTGGACTCTCATGTGGCTGACTGCAGTTTGAGTCCCAGACCCAGTGGCTTGAAATTCATTCTGGGAGCTTGTGTGTGCGTGTGCAAAATCTAGAGAGGAGAATGGAGGAGGAGGGATTGGGGTGATTCACCCTAAGAGGTGATTTCTTTCTTTCTCTTTCTCTGTCCCTTGTCTGGTGCATGCACACACTCTATTGCAGAAATCTCTCAAACAAAAAAAAAAAGAAAGGCAAAGAAACGCATTCTTAAATAATTTCATCATTGTGCAAGCATCACTACTTTCAGAAATTCAGATAGTATAGTCTGCTACACACCTAGGTTATATGGTATAATATTACAGAACCACCATTAGTGGTTCTTCATTGACCTAAATGTCATTATTTGGTACATGACTGTATAAACATTCATCTACCTGAGGCAGGCGAAATAGAACTATTAACAATTTACTTTTAGAACATTCTTTTGGGCTTCAAATGCATCTCTCAGAACAGGGACCAGCAGATGGCATAATGGTTATGTTGATGGACTTCCACATAGTCGACTGCAGTTCGAGTCCCAGATCCACCGGCTTAAATTCACATTGGACACATGTGCTTGTGTGCCCAAAATCCCAGGAGGAAAACGGAGGAGAAAAGACTGGTGTGACCATCCCCCACTGAGGGGTGATTTCTCTCTTTCTGTTTCTCAGTCCCTCTCTGTCTTTCCAAGGAACTCACATGCCCTAGAGCAAAATCCTCTCTTAAAAAAAAAAAAAAAAAGAAAAAGAAAAGAAAGAAAGAACAGAGACCAGCAGTTGGCGTAATGGCTATGTCACTGGACTCCCATGTAGTCAACCGCTGTTCGAGTCCTGGACCCAGTGGCTTAAACTCACGCCAGGCACGTGTGTGTGCATGCCCAAGATCCTGAGAGGAGAATGGCGGAGAAGGGATTAAGGGATTTTGGTGTGGCCATCCCCCCTGGGGAGTGATTTCTCACTTTCTGTCTCTCTGTCTGTCTCTGTCTTTCTGGCTAGCACACACGCCCTATAGCAAAAACTTCTCCAATAAATAAATAAATAAATAAATAAAAGAACAACAACAACAACAAAGGTCACAACAAACATGAAGAGGGTCAAGAGAATTCAATGAATGTTTTACAGGGAATACATAAAACTACAAAACGCCCTATTAAGAAAACTTGGAGAAAGACAAGAAGAATTGTTAGACCAATTTTAGAAAACAAATACATTTCCAAAGAGAAAAGTGAAAGTTCTTAGAATTGCTAACAATGTGCTGTCAAATTTAGGACTGTTCACAGATTTCAGCACAAATCCTGATTTGAAGCTGGAAAATCTTTTTTTTTTTCTTATTTCCTTTTCATTTTCATTGAATCATTGTACCTCTTAACAACATACACATTTTCCCAGGATGAATTCACTGCATATTAGTTTAGTCAAAGATATTGCCATACACATGATCATCAACAAATAATTTTCCATTTTTATGCCAGCCAAATGTTTTGCCTTCCCTGCCCCTTGATTCCCTTCCTCCTGAAGCTGAAAAATCTTTAATCTGACTGCCATCTGACATCAAGAGAGCAGAATAATAAAGCTACAACATTTTTCTACTCATTCAGGTGGGTGGAGCCAAGCTACTGGTATCTCACCAACTCCTAGAGGAAAGGTGCAGTTCCGTCACCTCTGTTCAGCTTGATTCTGAGACCTAGAAATTAAGCAGACAAGTCCACAGAGGAGTTAGTAGAAGTTTAATATCACAGGGTAACAAAAAATAGGAGGAAGGATCAGGCAGACAAATGACCCTCACACATGCTCCACCTGTAGTTTCCATTCCACCAAATTCTGTTTCATGCCATCCCCCAGTGGGGTAAGACTCTGAAAGGAGCTAAACAATAGGACGAACTTGGCGGAAGCAAGCCATCAACAGGAGACATGACTGTCCTATGTGTGCCTGTGATCAGGTTAACAAACTATTGGGGGAGGAAGTAGTGGGTCAAAGATTGTTAGCCTTCCTATTGTGAAATACCAGTGACTAAGGCTGTTTTCTCAGTTAGAGGGTCCAAATGACTGTTCCAGGCAAAAATGTAACCCATACTGAAACTCCTGCTCAGGGCTAATATGGTAGGGACCAGTGGAAGAATGGAGGGGCACAAAGGTGGCATCAGCTTGATTCACTCACATATCACACAACCTCTCCTTCATTTCCTCTATGGAATAAAAAGCTATGAAGGTCCAACAATAAGCAGGTGATGAGGGGGTCTAAAGAAATTAATGTTTCCACCTCTTCCTGCATTAATGGAGAAGAAAATTCAAACAAACCTTCCTGGATCCTCCCCAAAATAATAAACACTAAGGCATGAGGCTGAAAAGCATGAGGACTTAGTTCATGCCTTGTTTTAACTACTGTTAACACAAATGATTGGGGTTCTCTTCTTCCATATGCTTTTACTTATGAGAATATAAACTGTTCTTTTAATTCTGGAAGTGAAGCTGCTGAGGCAGAATGGCTATATTTGGATAACTGCTATTTCTGCACTTCTCTTCACACTGCATTCTGCCTGTGTGTGACTGACTGCCTACCTTTGTAGAGCACAGCACATGTGGCAGGCAGCAGGAGGAGGTAAATGGGCAATATATGTCTCTTCAGGTAACTCTAAATAATGAAAAAGTATGCTTTAAGTTTCTGTTAACAGAAAGCATTCCACAGAGGACACTGCCTGAATATCTCTAGTTGAGCTTCAGATCAGCCTTGAATATGACTGTGATAAGTTGTCCCATGGCCTCCTTTGCCCAAATATACTCATGATCCCCCTAGTTTTGGCATGGTAGAGAGTCCCTTTTAAGATTTATTCTGACTTCATCCCTTTCTTTTGGAAAGGGGCTTGGGACCAGCAGAAGGAGTAATTGTTATGTTGCTGGACTCCAATGTAGTCTACCACAGTTCGAGTCCCAGACTCAGTGGCTTAAAACTCATGCAGGGTGTGTGTGTGTGCATGCCCAAAAATCATGAGAGGAGAATAGAGGAGAAGGGATTGTGGTGTGGCCGTACCACTGGGGAGTGATTTTTCACTTTCTATCTCTCTCTCTCTCTCTCTCTCTCTGTCTCTCCAGTGAGTGCATGTTCTCTATAGCAAAAATCTCTCTCTAAACAAAAGGGGGGTCTTTAAATAGCTACAATCTTTCCAAATTTTAAGATGTTTGCACACAGATTCATCAAATTAATATGCCCCTCAAAGGCATGAGTATTTTAATTTTCTTTTTAATCACCAAACAATATTCTGAAGTCATAGAGAGGATAGGACTCGGCAGCTCTTGGCTGATTAGAACTTGAGACCATCTGCTTCCCTAGCTTTCCCTGTTGCTATACTCAAGAGACTCTCTATTTTCCTGGTAAGAGGGGACAAATTCTATTTTATACTCCAATATTTCTCCAGCACAGTCCACACACTTTCAAAATGCCTTTTGTCGAATGAAGACATTATTGAGATGACTTATCAAGTAGAGTAAGGAGGAGAATCAACATCCCCCTTCTCGTATTTGGCTGAGGGTAGTGTGCATGTCAGTTCCACCTGCTACTTTAATAATAAACTCCATCATGCGCCCCCCCCCCCACCATACTCACCCCCACACTCACCACCTTGAGTTCCCTGCTTCTGAAGAGAAATTTATCTTTCATTTCCATTCCTTCTTTCTCCTCTTCAAACATAAATGTGCTTGTGATAATATGTACTCAAAATACCCCTTAATTCTCATTCATTTTTTTAAAGAAAGTACCATATAATATAATGAATGGGCATTTATTACTAAACAATAAACAGTTAAAGAATCCTAAACATTCTGCGATAAAAATGTAACTTGTAACTTATTTGAGAATTCACTGCTTAATTAGCTGAGACTGTCATTCATTCTCCATATATCCCCATTCTCATGGGTCACACCTAATTATAAATGACTCTCAGTGGAATTTTCAGAGGAATAACATCAAGCTAGCCTGCTGCTCCTGTAAATAAATAAATAAATAGATAGATAGATAGATAGATAGATAAATAAATAAATAAATAAATGCAAATCATTCTTTCTTCTGGTAGATTAAACAATGGAATGTTTCAGTTCCACATATATTTCAGCATTAAATACATTTTAAAGAAAAATGTGATACTATATATAAACCCATTATGGTAATAAAGTTCTGACTGCTTATAGAAACTACATTTAAATTTTTATATATTTATTCTAGCAAGATAGAGTAAATGAAAACCCATCATTCACTCATGCAATTGACAATTTCTATAAAGTTGCATGTGATGTCATTAGTTCTGTTTTTATGAAAGCACTGGGAAATAAAACAGAACCTCGTCCCAAAGACAATATACCTTTGGGGGCCTAATATGCACCATGAGCAATTCTTATATATATTATATATGTATATATTATGCATATTATGTAATACATGTATGCCATATCATTTCTATTCACATTAATCTTATTTAATCTATGTAAGAAGGCTAAGTTATGTATTACACATTCTACATATAGGAAACTGAAGCTCAGTGAGCTTAAGTATCCAACTCAGCATTATACAGCCAGGCGTGGTCAAACTACACATTCTGATGCTGGTTTAGCCATAACAAAGCCCTCATCCCTTCCACTATATTAGGAAAAAGTTATAATTCTGGATGAAGTCTGTCTATGGAGGGCAATGAAGCATTTGCTCGCCAAAGCTATTTCATTAGAATGTTGGCTAAAGAATGAGGTGACTCAGGCTCTGTGGATGTCAAAGGACTTTAGCTCTCAGCTAAATATGGCTGAGTTAGAAACAAACAAAATAACCACAAAGGAGGAAAAGTTAGCCAAGTATAGGCATCTAACTGCTCACAAGACTAAACAGCAGGCTTGTCAGCAAGACTAAACATAATCACAAAATAATTACAAAAAAGAAATAGCCTAAACTTCAAATAAAATGAAGAACATTCCTATTGCTAAATGCATATAGATATGACCCTAGAATTTGTTATTCTTTATCAAAGAGAAGCTTAGTATCTTCTGCAGTATCCTGGATGTTTACCCACAATGTGTTGGGAAAGGATGAATTTAGCTAAATTTAAGGATCTATAAATCATCATCTCCCAAGTGACAAGTAGAAAATCTAATTTACCCTATTTTTCTGCCAAAGTAGGATGGCCATCAACAACAAAATGTCAAGTATTACAGAAAAAGTTCAAAATGAATATATTGCACAACAAAGTCACAGCTGAAGCCACAAGGAAATCAACCACAGTCAATGCAAAGAGATCATTGAAGCATTTTTTTCAAATTATTGTTAGTGACAGAAAACACAGCTTAGTTTCTTTAGTAAAACTTAAGTTGCAGTCCAACTAATGAAACCCACTGGCACCCTCAGCAATATTTTATTTTTCAGAGTTTTTGTAGAGAATGGGGGCTTTAGAAGAGAGCAAAGAAAATAACAATCAATTTCCCTTAAAGACCCTTATTGTTTATAAAAATAAATCAGTCTTTTCTGTGTTACTTAAGAGTGTAAAACAATGAAAGCAAGGGAGGGAAATAGTTTTTGCAAACACATTTCTAGTAGCAACTTAAAACAACAGATTAATGCAATCTGAATCACTGCCATTTTTCCCAAATTCATAAAACCATCTGAACTAATAAACTGTCATATTGTCAAATTCAATCTTATACAATCATATACTCACTACTTTAGCAATTTTCTTCCTTTCCTTTTATTTTAGACATTTACTTTGAAGTTAAGAAAGGGATAAAATCATTTTGAATAGTGCTGAATGTATGAGCCTTTTGACAGAAAGACATTTGTGAAAGGGGAAAAAGCACATGGCATAATCTCTTACCAAGATAGCACTGAAATAAAGCAGAGTACACTTGTCCAGAGTCAGCACATTCCCACCACGTAGTGTACCATCAGCTGGGTTCCGAGCCTGGGCTTGTTCCTGCATACTATAGAGAAGTAGGAGTTTTCAATTAAAGCCCAAGTAATATAATTTACATTAGAAGAGCCTTTATTTCATCTGCAGCACATTTCCACTCTGAACAACCCAAAAAGATTTAAACCTGGCATAACTCACATTACATATAAAACAAAACTTGACATTTATTTAGATTGATAAATACGGCAATCTCAATATCTCACGAAATAGAAACAAGTGCTAACAACAAGCACCATATGGCAAAACAAAAATCTGCAAAGATGAGCAGTCAATAGGAGGGTAGGAATTTCTCTTAGGTGGTCAGACATTCGTTTTGTTGACCTCAATACCTGTTTCAGTATGTCTGTGATGTAGGTTACAATAGAGTCATGATATTCATCCATCAAAATGAAATGTTTATCTTACTTTTGTTAGCCTTCTGCTGATTCTGGTTTACATAAGTGTAGTGCATAAGAGGCATTACAGAATAATTCTTTCTAGTATATAAAATTTTCTCAAATGTCCTATATCTGATGACATAGCTCAGAAATACGCTCTTTGTGTTCAGCAGACAAAAAATGTATAGTCTATTTAGGACAGGTTTCTGACTCCTCTTCCAATAGGAAAATACTTTCCAAGAGGCCTGGGAATCATGTCTACCAACATTAATCTTACTATAACAGATCCTTTGATTCAGGGAGTGTGGTGTGCTCCCTGCTTCCTGTCCCTGGCTTAGCATTAAGTGATAATCTAGTAAAACCTTCAAAACTCCATTAAAATTAAATTGAGACATTTTTTTTCTGTTGACTCTGCCTCTATTGGAGACAAAGATTTGTGCTTTTAACCAATTAGTAATTTAAGAATTTCTAAATACACCTATCTCCTACAATCCTTCGCTTCCAGATGTCCTGTCATTCGAGGCCAGTCCAATGAAAAGATTCTTTACATTAATTTACAATTGTCTATATATCCTGCCCTCTGGATTAATAAAAGAGATACTACATTAAAGCCCCCTGAAACATTTTGTTTGGGCTACCAAAGATTATATTTCTAGACCTTCTTCATTCATATATCTCCTTAGAATAAACTGTTGTAATTATTTCTACAGAGCTTGGTTATTTTTGTCAACACTGTGAAATCTATTTCTCAGATTTTGGGAAAAAAGGCTTTTAAAGACAGGAGCCTAAGTTAACTTTTCAAAAAATCTTCTTTAAGTGATTCAAAAATTTATGAAAAGTAATCCAAATGTCATTGATTTCAGGTATCAGAATTAATTTTAAATTAAAGAGTTAAATAAAATGGGGAAGAAAAATTTATTAAATTTCTCAATGCCAATTACAGTTGGCCAAGCTTAAGAACATGGAATTAAGAATTTACATTCAATTTCAAATTGCCTGCAAATATCATTAGATTTAACACTGCTAGTAAAACTTGCGTAATAGCATATTAATTTCCTATTGCTATGTAGAAAATTATCAGAAATGTATCAGCTCAGAGAAATGTCCAAATATTATCTCACAATTTCACATGAATAGAGCATGATCAAATCAACTTCTTCACTTGGGTTCTTACAAAGCTGAAATCCAGGTGTTGACAACAGTGGCATTCTCATTGAAAACTCAGGAATATCTTCTAAATTTACTTAGGTTGTTACCTGAATTTAGTTACCTGGTTAGAAGACAGGGGTTCCCATTTTCTTTCTGGCTGTCAGCTAAAGACCAGCCCCTATTCCCCACACATGTCCCTTTCTACAACATGGCAATTTGATGCTTCAAGGCTAACAAAAGAATCTTCCTCACTTTTAATCTTTTTTTATCTTCCATAGGGCATGTGCCTATGAAAGGAAATGAATGAGAAAGCACCTCTCATGGGGGGGGGGGGCGGGTAGGGGGTGACCATGCTGCAATCCCTTCTCCTCCACTCTCCTCTGGATTTCAGGCACAAGTGCGTACAATGTTTCTCAAGTTGCCAGGTCCAGAACTCAAACCATGCAGTCACCATGTGGGATCCAGTTACCCTAACCACCATACCACCTGACTTGCCCCTTTTAACCCTTTTGAAGGGGTGATTATGATCAAGCCCTCTCCTAAAAATTTACCCTTGTTTTTAAGTCAAAGTCAATTGATAACAGTGTACACACAGGGAGTGGAAATATTATATTACCATAGATGCTTGCAAAAATAACAAAGCCATAAAATACTACTATATTTCCTGAAACGTTAGACCATTTTGTTTCTCAAAACAACAGAGTTCTTGCAATAGAATTAACTTGTAAACATAATGGATATAAAATGTTCCATCCCATTACCACAAGCCTTTGGATGTTCTATAATTTGGTCAAGATCTAAAGCATTCTTACAACTTAAATGTTTTTGTTCTCTTTCAAATATAAAGCACTCTATGTAACAGTCAGGAAGAAAGAAATCAGCTATAGTTAGGTTAGTTTCTCTCTCTCCAGTCTAACTCAATCACAGACTTTAAGGATATCTACCATATGCAAGGTACTAAGCTGCGTATTTTACATTCATATAAGCCTTTCAAAAACTCGAAGAAATTACTATCTTCATTTACTTATAAGAAGGTTGCAGTTCAAAGAGATTATGTAATTATCAATAGAACTAGGTTGCCTACTTGGTAAACATCAAAGCTAAAACTAAAACCAACGTTGACTTGGTCCTAAATTCCTTATCTTTCCTCTTGAAATAGGAAAGAATATTTGTTAGCTAAACTAGGTCATTTTTTAAGACTAAAAGAGGGTCTTCTTAGTAATTATAATTAATAATTCTAATTATATTAATAATAAAATTAATGACAATAGGCATAAGCCAGGCATATTAAAAAGTATGATTTTCCTAGCTATAACTATATTACCCTCTATATACTGGGCCCTTGTTCTATAATAAGAAGGTTCATGGTGGCCTAACAACGGGTGATTTTTCCTTGTGAATCTCAGTTTTTTCCTTTTCCCCATTGAGGCATGCTAGGACTCAAGGATGTGCTTACCAATATAATTTCTGTTAAATTAACTAAAAGGATGTGGCTTTGAACCTTCTGGTTGAAAAGTCTCATATGACAGTTTCATGTTCTTCTTTACATGTAGCTTTTCTTCCCTAACCATTAGTGAAACATCTCAACTGCATCTTAAAAAACAAGAAAGCTTCAAAGTAACTGAGGTTTTCTAAACTAAAATCTCCATCTATATACACAGCTTCTATCACAGTGGTAATCACAAAAGAAGTTTCCAGAATATTTTTGATTAAGGTAAATATGGACACATGTACAATTATAATATCTTTGGATATGCAATGAAGTCACATACATATAGACAGTTTTTATAGAATCTCTCACATCTAGATTCATACAAATCATAAATATTTGTGTATTCTATTTTCAGAGTCCTCCACTTTAAATACAAGTTTCATGAGTTGAGGGTATGGTGTAACATTACATAAGGCTGAATGTTCAATGAAACCGCAATAGAGAATACAAATACATAAACTGATTTCAACTAAGATGGCATTCCTAAGTCTAGTTTTCTGCAGACTCTATAATGGTACCATTTTTTTTCAAAGTAAATTTGTTTTTTTAATTATTATTTATTTTATTTTATTTATTCATTCATTTATTTTAATTTGACCAAAGAGAGACACAGAGAAAGAGAGAGAGATGGAAAAGGAGAAAAGAAGTCTTCAGGTATGGGATTCGAACCGTGGTTGACCATGTGGGAGTGTCCAGCACCTTAGGTTACTTTTCTATTAAATAATTTTTCAAAGATATTCTATAGATTCCCTACTCTTTTGAAATTTCCTTTTGGAAAGAGTTATGCAAGTTAAACAAGATAAATGCTATTTTAGGAGATAGTCCATACTTTCTAGAAATATCAAATTTCATATCTTAACAGAACTCACATCCACAGGGTCTCATTCAATTTTTTGCACTTTTAAGACAAATATAAATGGCCTGGAATATTTCTTATTTAACTAGCTTTGCATTCCATAGAGGGCAAGAACAAAGTGAGTGAACTGTCTTTATAAACTCTAGAATAAAAATACAAATCTTCATATAATTTTTCATCTTGTTACTATGGTTAAGCAGTGGTTAAAATTTTCCCATGTGGAAAAAGCTTCATATTCAAATAATTTTAGTAGACACTGTAGTTTTCAATCCTTCTGTTGGTACTTATTAGTGTCTTAAAGCTTTTGAGAAAGTTGGTGATATAGAACTCAACAGAATTTGGCCATAAAATATCTTCTAGGATCTTTTTGGGCTACAGTTGCATGGGACACACTTTGAGAATTGCTGTCCTCGAAGACGATAATCTCGAGTCTGGTTTCAGTGTGTGGGCCTGTCAAGTACTCTAAACAGGATCTTGTTATTTCCCAACTCCCTTTCCTAGCCCTGCAGCTCATCAGAATCTTGGACACATGCACCGGTGTGTTTCAGGTCAACCCACCAGAGATCTGAACCCATACTCTACCTCATGGCTTCCGGCACTACAGTTCAGTATGCTAGTGACTAAGCCACCAAGGCTGAGCCTCAACTAGAACACTTCTTTTACTTTCTAAATATATTTTTTATATTTATTTATTTATTCTATGAAAGAGAGAAAAGAAGGAGAGAGAGGAGAGGAAAAGCAAGGAGAGAGAGAGGAAGAGAGACAAGAACCTCCAAGAGTATTCATATAGCAATCTGACCCCAGTCTCAGCCAGCCCAGATCATGGACACATACATGCACAGCCAGGGTGCTCAGGAAGATCCTGGGATATGAACTCGGGACCTTCTCCAAGTGATTCCAGCTGCATTATTGCAGTGCAACTATCTGGCCCCTATAACACTTTAACATCCAACTCCCATTCTCTATAAGTAACCACAGAATGAGAAGCATTTTGTGAAATTTCCTAGTTCTTTAAAAGGGTAGCAGAAACAATCTAGCAAAGTGACCAGGATAAGTTTAACAATCAACATCAGAGTTGGAGCTCCCTTAGAGTGGTGCAAGTTGGAGAAGTTTGTTTTTACTATTATTCAAAAAAAGAAATATTGCATCAACTAACAGTGATGGTGATGAAGCAATGAAGTTGGTGCAAGACAAGCAGATCAGGCCAGACCTTTCAGGTGTTCAATAGCATACACTTGCAGAAATTTTGAAAACCCACCAACAGGTGAGAATTCCTTCATCAGAAAAATAAATAAGAAGCCTCCAGGCTTAACCATGACTTGTCACGTGGGGAAAACATATGTCCACAGTGTTGAGTCTATTTGGTGTGGAAAGAAATTAATATTGTTCGCTCTTTTCTTTTTCCAAGACTCCTCTCAGGAAGGCTTAGAAAAACTTCTGGGGCTGGTGCTTTTCCCTTTCATAGGGTTTGAACTGACTTTCTAATGCTCATTGGTCCCACTGTTCATTTAAGTGGAATTTCTTAGCCTCAGCATCATTGGCCTTCAGGGCCAGATAATTCCTGGCTTGGCTGTCTATGCTGTAGGATGTTTAGCAATACCCTGTTTACCAATACCCTCAACCCATTAGATCAGTAGTACCCCTTCAATTGTGAAAACCAAAAATACCTCTGGCTATTGCTAAATGTTCCCTCAGGAGCTAATTTACCCCATTTGAGACTAGATGAAGGATATAAGGAAAAACTCTCAGTAATTTCCATGAAAAATTTTTAAAAATCATCTGTATTTATAATAGTAAGCATTGGCAGGAGATTTGAGGTTAAGGTTAATGGAGTGGGGTTAGCATTTTGAAATCCTTTTCCACATCACCAGCTGTATTCCCAAAGTTGGTTATATTTGGGGAAGTTCATCCAATGTTTCTCATGCTTGATGTTATTTATTGTTTGTTATTCTTTGCCACATCTCATCACATTTATTGCCAGTTATTCATTTGCCTAGGCTAAATTTTTTTTCTCACTAATGTTGCCAAATTCTGTGGGAGTGTTGCTAGGTAAGTAGGTTTGCCTGCTATAGGCTGGCTTGGCCTGAAGCATATCAGTTGAATGGGAAATAGCACATGTGTGTGTGTGTGTGTGTGTGTGTGAGTGTGTGTTTATAATGTATACATGTACATGCACACACACACATATACTCTGCTCATTAAAACCCATTAATAGTTATCACTGTGGTGAGGTTGGGGGGCTATATACTTTGTTCTTCTATTGTAGAGAATAATCCTGTGTTGATAGACGTGAACTAAGCCACAATTTCACAGTATAATAAGGTTTGTAACTGTTGTTTTAGTAAATGTATATATAGAGAAGGTTCTGAAAGTTATTTTCAGATGAATTAGTAGATGCAAATTTGTTTAAATTGAAGGAAGAAAGGAATTTTATTTACCACTACAAAGACTGCAGATTTAGAGTGCTATTAAATAAAATGCCACAAACTAACACATGGACAGGAATTCAGAGATGACTTGTATCCCAAAAAGTAGGCTGCATACATAACAGTCAGAGACTTTTGCTACAGGGCATGTGTGCTTGTTGGAGAGACAGAGAGAGATGGAGAGACAGAGATACAGAGAGACAGGAAGAGAAAAATCATGTCCCAGTGGGGATGCCCACACCACAATACCCTGTCCTGCATTCTCCTCTCAGGATTTTGAGCATGCACGCATACACCCCCACCATGAGTTTTAAGTCACTGTGTCTGGGACTCGAACTGCAGTCGACTGCAGGGGATTCTATTATGCCTTCTGCTGGTCCCATTACAGTTAAATTTTAATTTCCCTTTTTCTGGTTATTTGTTTTGAAATATGTAAGTAAATGTGTGTGCAGGTGAACAAATAAATAATTGTGTATATAATATATATATATATATGTGTGTGTGTGTGTGTATATATATATATATATATATATATATGGACAAATATACTTTCATATAAACCTACTAATATGCCTTTACAGACAGTAACAAAAAGACATGAGATTTGTAGATTTTTACTCTGCAACTTCTGAATTATGAAATTCAAAAGTCAGTGGATGTAAATAATGAATCTATGTGAGTTCATTGTACTATTTTATGAACTTTTTTATTAGTTTGAAATGTTCATGATGCAAATTTTTTTTTCCTTTTAGAGAGAGATTTTTGCTATAGGACATGTATGCTCACTGGAGAGACAGGAAGAAAGAAAGCAAGAAATAACCCCCAGGGGGGAAGGCCATGCCATAATCCCTTCTCCTCCATTCTCCTCTCAGGATTTTGGACACACACACGGAAGTGCCTGGCATGAGTTTTAAGCCACGAGGTCCAGGACTTGAATGGCTGTTGACTAGATAGGAGTCCAGTGACATAACCATTAAGCTATCAAAGCCATCTGCTGGTCCAATGCAAATAATTCTTTTATAAATTCAATTCATACTGTTTTCTATAAAACTAGGTATTCTAATTTTGTAACACCTGATACTTACACTGTTTAAGCAGAAATAGAACAAAGTCATATTCTCAACTAGACCTTTTAAAAACAATGCAAAGTTTCTACAATGATTATAAACGCCTTGTTACTTAAACCATATTTTAGATTGTAATAGCTAAAACATATTAACTTTCTCAAGAACTTGTCCTTCACCTGCATGTAATACATCAGGGATTGAGCCCTTTCATTTTATTAAAATGCAAAGTAACTATACCATTTTAGTCTTTATGAAAATTAAATTAAATTGAAAATCAGCAAGAGAATATTGCCTCTGAGTTTAAGGTGATTCAGCAAGCCACAAATGTATGCATATTATAAAGGATGACATTAGACAAAATAATAATGGCAGCTACAATTTGTTCATTATTTTAGTGTATACAAGTCATTTTTTTATATATAATCTTACTTTCCATATAATATTTTATCTCCCAGACTGCTGACCTCCCAACCTCCCAAATAAGAAAATTTCCCTAGTCTATGAATAGAATCAGGGGAAACTATTAAATGTTTTTTTAATAGTAAAGTACATTTACCAGTTTACACATTATTTTGTCCCTAGACTACATAACTCATATGAATAATGAGTGACTATATGAATAATAGTGTGACTGTATTTCCTGACCTTCAAACACTTTTATTTCACCAAATAATCAAGTTGAAGTTCAGAACCCAAAACAGTGGTTTGGGTATCTATATAAAGCAGTGGCAGTTCTATCTTAACCTCTCTCATGTGGCATTCCCATGTGGCTGAATTACAGATGACACAGTTAGATCCCACTAGCCAATGACACGCTACACCTTTCTAGACTTCTATCTGGCTTTGTACCTAGAAAGGCATTTGAAGGAACTCTAGAGAACCAAACTGTAGTGAACAGACATGGATCTACAGGCTGTAAACTCTACACGATTCACTCGCTCCTCACATTCATAATAAGACCTACTTTTGGTCACCTTCAAGTTTCCTAACGCAGTTTCTTGGTCTTTAAGTTGTAATGAATTATCAGGTAGTTCAACATTGTAAATGAATACCTTGCATATTTCACTGGTTGGCTAACTAAACTTGTTAATATTACTTTATCAAATCAATTTTGAAAGACAATCTTATTGCAATTAAAAACAATAAACTTTGGGGAACCAGCAGTTAGCGTAATGGCTATGTCGCTGGACTCCCACGTAGTAACCGCGGTTCGCATCTCGGACCCGGTGGCTTACAACTCACGCCGGGCGCGTGTGCGTGCGTGCCCAAGATCCCGAGAGGAGAATGGAGGAGAAGGGATTGCAGTGTGACCATCCCCCCTGGGGGGTGATTTCTCGCTTTCTGTCTCTATGTCTCTCTCTGTCTGTCTGGCGAGCGCACGCGCCCTATAACGAAAAACCTCTCAAAAAAAAAAAAAAAAAAACAATAAACTTTGCTACCACTTTTATACTTAATTATTGACTAAATTAAATTCAAGATGTTTAAGAATTAGAAATAGGTAAACAAATATTGGAGTCTTTTCCTGCAATTAAAACCGTATTTAATGGTATTATTAAAAGGGTCCCTGAAGGACCGGCAGATGGTGAAATAGTTGCATTGCTGCACTCTCATGTAGTTGACCATGATTCAAGTACCAGAACCAGTGGCTTAAAATTTACCAAGCATGAGCGCATACATGCCCCAAATCCTGAGGAAACCTGAGGAGATGGTATTTCGGCATGGCCATCCCTCTTGAGAGGTGATATCTCCCTTCCTGTCCCTTTGTCTCTCTGGCAAATGTACGCTCCCTATAGCGAAAACGTCTATTTAAAAAAAAAAAAATGTTCTTTCCATGAGGCAACTGACTACATGCATTAAGTAAAATTCCAGAGGTTTTATGATTTTTGCTCCACATTCTCTAGGTGAGCTGCAACCTCAAAAACAATTAGTACTTTTGGGCAAGGACTTAATGAGCAAACTAACAAAATAATACTATAATACTAAGGGACTAGGAGTTAGCATAATGGCTATGTCGCTGGACTCCCATGTAGTCGACCGTGGTTCAAGTCTTGGACACAGTGGCTTAAACTCACACCGGGCACGTGTGCGTGCGTGCCCAAGATCATGAGAGGAGAATGGAGGAGAAGGGATTGTGGTGCGGCTATCTCCCCTGGGGGGTGATTTCTCGCTTTCTGTCTCTTTGTCTCTCTCTGTCTTTCTGGTGAGCGCATTCGCCCTATAGCAAAAACCTCTAAATAATAATAATAATGATAATTTAAGTATTAATTTTACCATAGGGCATGTGCCCTCACCAGAGAGAGACAAAGACAGAGAGACTAAAAGTGAGAAATCACCTCCCTGAGCACACCAGCTTTGTGCACACTTGCTCATGGTCTGGGCAGGCTGAGACTTGCTGTGGATGGTGGCATGAAGACCCTATTGGGGTTTCTCTCTCACTTGGAATAAACAAACAAACAAACAAACAAGCAAATGAACTGAAAATGAAAGAAAGAAATATACTCACTTAACTGTACACAAAATGATGTGCTATGACAATCTGGAAACTAAGGCCATATACCCAATCTACAATGAAGGCAGGCGTAAAATAAACAGTTTGCCTGACCAGCAGGTGACATGGTGGGTAGAGCGCTGGACTCTCACATGGCCAACTGTGATTCGAGTTACAAACTTGGCAGCTTGCTTTCTCACTTTCCCTTTCTCTCTGGTGAGTACATGTGCTCTATAGCAAATTTAAAAATAATAAAATTAAATAAATATATTTTAAAAATAGTTTACCTGGGACCAGCAGTTAGCTTAATGGCTATGTCACTGGACTCCCATGTAGTCAACCGCGGTTCGCGTCCCAGACCCGGTGACTTAGAACTCAGGCAGGGCATGTGTACATGCGTGCCCAAGATCCCGAGAGGAGAATGGAGGAGAAGGGATTGCGGCGTGGTCATCCCCCCCTGAGGGGGGTGATTTCTTGCTTTCTATCTCTCTGTCTGTCTGGCGAACGCACACGCCCTATAGCAAAAAACTCTCAAAAGAAAAAAAAACATAGTTTGCCTAAGAAAATTCTAGTAGATTGCAAATATAGCTTTTTACTTTCCTAATTTTGTCCTCTCATATTAAATTTTGAAATTCTCCTTAAGAAGTAGGGTATAATTTAGATGGAAGAGGATAGATAATGCTTTCTTCAAGTTCCAGTTCCTTTAAAACAATAAACAAGGGACCAGCAGATGGCATAATGGTTACATTGCTGGACTCCCATGTAGTCAACCATGGTTCAAGTCCTGGACCTGGCAGCTTAAAACTCATGCTTGTGCATGCGTGCCCAAGATCCTGAGGAGAATGGAGGAGACGAGATTGTGGCATGGCCATCCCCCCTAGAGGGTGATTTCTTGCTTTCTGTCTCTCTGTTTCTGTCTGCCAGCGAGCACACATGCCCAGTAGGAAAAAATCTCTCTACAAACAAACAAAACTAACAACAAAAAAAAAAAAAAGAATAATAAAGATCTTGAACTGCAGGCCCATGGAATAATTTTTGTCTTTGACAAAGAAGCTCATGGGGTGATGAGGGTAGAGGATGAGTTTCTAGGTACTAGAATGTGTAAGAACTTTCTTTATGTCCTGAAGAATAAATTATTGCAAATCATCAGCCTGTATTGGGAGAAAAACATTATAGAAGAGATTTCTCTTCTCTCAAGAATTGTTTTCTAGTTGGCATCTTCTGCTTGATAACACGTAAGGAAGCAATAGGGACAAGGGGCCCCTGATCAGAGACCTGAATATTCCCCTCTTAAACCTACCCTCTTCTCTTTCACATTCAGATACTTTGAGCTCAAATTAGAGCTTTGAATAATTTTTATGCAAATTCAAAGTAAGTCATAAGAGTACAAAACAGAACCAGAAGTTTAACATTATTTAACTTGTTCCCTTGAACCACACAAAAGCATTAGAAAATGGAACTTTCCCACCTAGGCCTTAGGACAAAACACTTCACATGGGAATTCTCTTGTTCCCCAACACTATCATCCCAACCATCCCCAGTGTCTCCCATAGTGACACTTTCATCCTCTCTTGGGGAGCTCACCTTCCCCAGATCCCTTTACCACTTCAGGAAAATCTAACCTTCCCCATGCAAGAAATTAGTCTATTGATTTAATCTCTTCTTGCATGTTGCAAAACTGCCACTCAGACTTCTGCAAAATTTAATGGAGGATTTGCTTTATGTAGGCTTCTTACAGACTCTGTGGGAAAGTCATAGGCTATGTATCTATGAGTGGAAAAAGCCAGTAAACCCTCTTTTTGAGTAATGGCTGCAGCCTCTAAAATAATCTTTTAAAAAATGAGTATAATCTCATAAAAGGAAAAGTTTCTTTCCATTTACAGGGACTTCCTCTCCCTCTTTGAGAAATAAGACCTTGACATCATTGTGCTCTTTTCCTATGTTGCTTCCTTTGCAAAACACTCTCCCTCATGTAAAGGACTATCTGAGCCAGCCAGTCATAGATGGTGCAATCTCCAAATGGGTTCTCTCAGACCCCAAAGGCTCTGCCAGATGGTAGGGAAGGGAGTGTTTGTAAATCTTGTCATATACAGAAAATCTATTTAAACTTCTCTTTTCCAAAACCTAGGATAATGTCCTTAGAACTCATAAAACCCATATACTAAAACACTTGACCTATAGTTGCTTTTATGGGTGAGGTTTTTTCTGAGCATCATGGTTGAGTTATTAACAAATTGTTAGGCAATAGGTCATTAAAAATAACAGGTCTGTGGATGAAAAGAAAAGCAGATCAAAATGCTTATAATTTCACTATATTTCATAGCTTAATTATCAGAGTAACTCATGTCTAATCAACCATTTCAATCCAAAATATCGATTCATTCATTCAACAAAGATAATGAACACCAACTGCATGTTAATGGGTGGAAACAGAGAAGCCTATCCCCAATACACAGGGTCTTTCTTCATCTCTCCCCAAACCACCCCAAGCTCTCTGCTCCCACCTTGTCTATCTTATTGTTCCGGAAAGTGAGAACTTAATCACAGGAGTTGAGGCAATGCAGAACAAATAAGAGCTGACTTGGCTTCTTCACAAAAATAAAAGCTGCAGCCTGGGACCTGGAAGAACTTACATTTTTCTTCTTTCCCTGCAATTTCCACAGTGTTTGCCATCAACTGCTTTAATTCATTCTAGATAGTGCTGTGGTGTTTGTTTCCTGACAAGCTACTCCTTAGACACAAACACACAGAGGGTGATTTCCCCTATGAATATGAGTAGTTGGGAAGCTGTCCACAGATCTTCTCTGTGACAATGTGGTCACAGTACACCAAGTCCCCCACTAAATGCACAGGGAGAATAGAACCCAGTTACCATGGTGAACACAGCAGAATTCCTCTAAGGGGTTATGAAGGGTTCCCACGGAGGGCTTTTATCAGCAATAAATAGTAACAGCACCTTGGAACAGGGTGGGAGGGGAGTCTAATGACAACAGAATGTTTCTCACTCATCAGAATAATTACTTCTGTTGCTCTGAGTACAGAAATGGCGGCCTCATGTTGCTCTCTGCCTAACAGTTGACAGAGAGTGGCTAAGTGGCTAGCAATGCAAGAGCAGAGCAGGAAGAGCAAGGGTTTCACAAGACAGCATCTATCTTGACCAAAAAAAAAAAAAAAAAGCTTTAAAAAGGACAAATGTAATTCTCAGCTCCCCAGAGAATTAGATGCTGCTCCAAATGCTCCCATGTCTACACTAAAGAATCTGCATAAGACAGAGAGTTTGTTTAGCATAATCGTATAAAAAATTATATTCTCCATGGCAAAGAAAATAGTTCACAAATCGGTATATGTTTCCAACCAAAAAAAAAAAAAAAAAAAAAAAAAAAAAAACATACTTCGCTTCCTTCCTTTCTAGTTGAATTGTTAAATATTTTCCATGTTTTCCTATATTTTCTCTATCCCATTTCTCACTATACCTGTTTGTTATTTGTTTGCCAAGCCACAGGATTTTGCATATGTACCTCCACAATAACTTGAGTCTCAAAAAGAAAGAAAAGTGCTTTGGGGAACTGATAAGATCTCTGAAATCTCCAGAATTTTATGGAGTCGATTTTGTTTGAGCATGAGAGTGTCCTTGAATGTATTTCTGGATTTGGTTCTGCCTTCATTGATCCTGAGTCCAATGAGAACTAATGGAGAAAAAAAGTGATGTTGATGGACAAGTTTGAGAAAGATGATAAGATGTTAGGGAAATTATTGCATTGTAAAGATCTGATACCTTAAGGTAAGAAGAACAAAGAAGAGGAAAGATAGTTTCCTTCTCCTTTTAAATACATTCCATTACCAAATGCCAATCCAACACAAATACAAAGAAAGCTACTATGATGATGGAAAACTTTAGGCCAAATGTTAACATGAGGAAATGGAACTTTATTTTTCTATAATTCAACTCATTTTCTACTGTGGGCCCTTATCTTACCAGGTGACAAAAATTAAATTTTAATTATTTAGTCCTTTCCCCATCCTGAGGTTACATATACATTCTAGAGTTTACAAAGTGCCAGGCACATGGGATCAGCAGTTAGCGTAATGGCTATGTCTCTGGACTCCCATGTAGTAGACCGCGGTTCGCATCCCGGACCCAGTGGCTTAAAACTCACGCCAGGCACATGTGCTTGTGTGCCCAAGATCCCGAGAGGAGAATGGAGGAGATTGCAGCATGACCATCCCCCCGGGGGGGGGGGTGATTTCTTGCTTTCTGTCTCTCTGTCTCTCTCTGTCTGTCTGGCGAGCGCACGCTCCCTATAGCAAAAACCTCTCCAAAAAAAGTGCCAGGCACAGGTGTATTGCCTAGGAGAACACACATCCATCATTAGATGAAAGAGTCAATTTCCTTCAGATCGTTGGCTGTCCATCTACCAGATAGGAGTCATAGTGCTTCCTGACATCAGACGCCCTCTGACCAGTTCATTCTCAGTACTTCCATGATCTTCTGGTTTCACAGACTCATTCTACACTTTTATAACAGTTTGATCTATGGAAACTAAGCTATCATCTAATATCTCCACCACTTTGGACAACCAAAATTCTTTTGTTTTACATTACATTGGAGAAGTGAAACTCCTCCTTCTAAAGTCCCTCTGCATAAATCCACTATGAAGGCATTCTCTTTCTGGAGTTCTGCTACCACTTCAATTCTGTTCAAGAATAAAGGCTCAGCTTGTCTCTGCTTTCAAACTTATCCAGGGTTTTTATTGCCCTGCCAAGTGTTGGCTTTGTAGGAAGCACAGGAAATAGCACCCCACCTTGTCAAGGGCTCAGCTCTCCTCACTTCCCTTCTGGTTTCTATCAAACAGACCAGGAAACCTTTATCCAAGGTGATCAGCAGGGAAACCTGGTGTTTTCTCTTCTAAAAGTCATGTTTTTTGAGTTTCCCCTCTGAAGGGTAGGCTAGACTTTGAAAATTCAAAGCCAGAGAAAAAACCTGAGTTTAGATGTTCTCTTTCTGTATTCTTATTTCTTCTCCAAGAAGGTAATAAACTTTAAATGCCAGGAGAAGAAAGAACACACACTTAAACACATATGTACATATATACTTTATTTATACACACATATATATAATATATATGCATGTGTTTCTATTATATATAATACATATATAATATACACACACACACACACATATATATATATATATATACATATATATATATATATATATATGTGACATATATCCATTATATAATAAATAACATATGGGTCATTGAGAGAGTCATGACACATTTTTGCATAGAAACACATATCATGACTTTCCTGACAATCTAATATTATATAACAGATTATATATAATACATGTATATATATTTCCTGACATCCTACTTTTCTGCTTAGACACTATGCATTCTTGTATCAACAGACAGAAAAAAAATTCTTTGTTGCTTATCTTTACAGCATAGTGACAGGCTGGGCAAATAACAGCAATAGGTGGTAGAGAATACATTAGGGAAAATAACAAAGAACTCTGAAGTGCCTTCATTTCATCAAATAAAAAAGTGTTTAGGAATTCCTTGAGATCCTTGAGAGAGAGTGTTGGTTCCATCTCCATGCACCAGAGAAGAAGTATGGGATTCAAACTGAAAGCCCAAGAACCAAGTCTTAAGAAACATAGGTAAGAGCCAGCAGACGACTTGGTGATGAAGGTGCTGGACTCCCACATGGCCGATCATGGTTCTAGTCCTGAACCTTGCCGCTTGAAAATCACTTTGGGCACATGTGTATGTGTGCCCAAAAACCTAGAAGAAGAATAGAGAAGAAGGGATTGCAGCATGATCATTACGCCTAGGGCAAGAGTTCTCATTCTCTCTTTCACCATCTCTCTGTCTCCTACAAGCACATGTGCCCTATGGCAAAAACCTAAAAAAAAAAAAAGAGAAAAAAAAAAAAAAAAACATGGGTAAGATTTGAATCAAGATTTTCAAATGGTAGTTTGCAAATAGCCTACTGCACTTCTGGATTTTTATGTCTATCTGAACACAGTTAAGAAATAACTTTTTAAAAATAAGATATAACCAACTACACAGTGACACAATAATAATACAACTCTCCACAATGCTGATAAGAGGGTCCCAGGTTCATAGCCTGAAGTCTCTCTGTATGTGTCAGATGTGCATGCAGTGCCCATGAGCCTGGGAGGGAATACTGTGTGAAAACCCTACTGAGTCAGTCTCTCTCTCTCTCTCTCTCTCTCTCTCTCTCTCTCTCTCCTCTCACTCATGGAAAAGTAAATAAATGAAAATATTGAAAAAATGATTACACCTGATATGTCCCATCTTATTTAAAGCCAATGTCCTAAAGTCTTGTTGTCCTGTTTCTCTTTTTGTGTGCAAGTGCTAATAGTTCTATATATTCTGTTAAAATCAGACATCATTCTTCCCTCTAACTTTTCAAATGCTTCCGACATCTGCATATCTGGCATGCAGACTCTGAGAGGTGTCTCGGCTATATGTTCTCACTCACTTTGTCTCTATTTCTGTATCTTCTCCCTGTCAATCATCTATATGTCTGTTTGCCTACCTATGAATCTACCTACCAAGCTATCTTCATAAGGTTCATCTCTCTTCTCATGATATTCACTGGAAAATAACACTCATTGAATATGTGTCTCCCCTGAGTGATGATAAATTCCATTAGGAAAGGGATGAGTCTGTGATGTTCACCACTGTCCCCTGAGGTCTAACAGAGCAGATGGCATGTGTAAGGGACAAGTAAACATTCAATGAGAAAAAGATCTTCTCTGAGAACAGATAGTCATTATCATTGGTTTATCTCTTACCTGGGAATAGTAACAGTTACTGTCTCTTCCTCACCCACCAACAGCCACAAAGCACATGGTTCTCCCCACAGCATCCCAGCACAATTGCTCAAGTGTTTATAACGTAATAGTGCACGTTCCTATCTCTATAGACTTATCTCAACTTTCATTCTGCCATTCAGGAAATGCACATGAGTCTAAGTGATGGTACTGTGCTTAGTACTTCAAATCTGATCAATTTTTAAATCATCCAGAAAACTTCACACTTTATTAATAGTAAAAATGACTCACCTCAGAGTTCATGATTACTTATCCACTGCTGAGACACAGAAGTAGACGGCAGCTGCTCCAGACCTGTGTTTCCAAACTTTAATGTGCACTCAAAATACCTGGCAAGCACAGAAGCACAGATTCTAGTGGAGTGAGCCTCATTGAGACCTGATATTCAGTACTTTTAATACACACTCCAAAAGGGTGCCCTTGTTTTAGTCTTTGACCACACTGAATAAGGAGGTTTATCTCCCAAAGACTCATGTTTTGGAATTTGAATGGTCCACAGAAATTCACATGTTAGACCTGATTGCATTGTAAGGTGTTATCTGAAAACTTAATGTCTTCATGCTGCCCCAGGGTGGGCCCCTTGGGTATGATAATGTCACATGGCATTGAGTTCTGGTGGATACATAAACAGAGGGAATGAGACCAGAAAGAAAGGAATGCATGGACATGTTTCATGATCTGTTCTAAGTTCTACTTTCTACAATTTTGTAATGTTTTTGGACTTTTTACCACCACTAGTTATGAGTTTTGTGAATAAACTTCTAATTTCTATATAAACCACTAGTCCTGTTAGCAATGCAAAAACAAACTAAGACAGAAGGTGAGATTACTGCTCATCGAACCAACTGGGATAAAACCTAATGAATGCATAGCCTAAAGCAATGTTTATATATATATATATATATATCCTAAACGTATTTTTTCCATGCCTTTTATTGTCTTCTTTATTGCATTTTACAATGGATGGTAAATCTGACATATATATATATATATATATACACACACACACACACACACACACACACATAAACACACACACATATTGACATATATATATATATATATATGAATTCTTTTATATATATAATTTATATATATAGGCATATATATAAAAATTCTTATATATATGTGTGTATATATGTGTGTGTATATATATATGAATTACTTTATTTAACTTTTTATTTATTTAATTATTTTTATTTTTTACCAGAGAGGGACAGAGAGAGAGAGAGAAAGTGAGAAAGCAAGCCGCCAGGTTCAGGACTCAAACCGCAATAGGCCATGTGGGAGTCCAGTGCCCCTGACCACCACACTACCTACTGGTCCCTGCATAAATATTTTAAGAAAAAGACTGTATTTTACTTTCAATAATGCTGCAATGAATTCTACATGCTTTCCCGTACACATTAACAATACTGTTTCTGGACTTATACCCCGAAGTGGAGATCCTCCTTGATGGAAAAAAATCTGCATCCCCAACTTGATGTGCTATGGACAACTGGCTCTACTCAGAAGCTTTCCAATTTGCAAACTAAGTGACAGTATACATGTAGGATTCCCTTTGCTCATAGAATTTCTGCTTGGGAAGCTAAACATAAAATTAATTGAGAACTGGGACCAGCAGTTAGCATAATGGCTATGCCACTGAACTCTCATGTAGTTGACCACAGTTCAAGTCCTGAACCTAGTGGCTTAAACTCACGCTGGGCCCATGTGCATGCCCAAGATTCCAAGAGGAGAATGGAAGAGAAGGGATTGCAGCATGGCCATCCCCCTTGGGGGGGGGGGGGGTGGGGTGATTTCTTACTTTCTGTCTCTCTGTCACTCTCTGTTTTTCTGGTGAGCGCACGCGCCCTATAGAAAAAACCTCTAAAAAAAATTTTAAAAAACAAAAAAAATTAATTGAGAATTGATTTATCATCTTTGTGAAGGAACATATTGGGATCACAGAAATGTAGCCGGTTGTCTTTAACTTCTCTGTAATTTATGATTTATATTTTTTAAAGTATGACAAAATACAAATATTTGAAAGTTATGGATGGTGACAAAAAGCAAGTTTCTTGTAATATCATTCTCTGTACTTTTTTTTTTTTTGGAGAGGTTTTCACTATAGGGCGCATGCGCTCGCCAGACAGACAGAGAGAGAGACAGAGACAGAAAGTGAGAAATCACCCCCCAGGGGGGATGGTCACGCTGCAATCCCTTCTCCTCCATTCTCTTCTCAGGATCTTGGGTACGCATGCACACGAGCCCGGCATGAGTTTTAAGCCACCGGGTCTGGGATGCAAACCACGGTCGACTACGTGGGAGTCCAGCGACATAGCCATTACGCTAACTGCTGGTTCCCTCATTCTCTGTACTTTTTAATAAATTTCAAATATTGTATAATTGTTAGAAAGTCTAAGACCATTATTATACTGTAAATGAGGTCTTTTTATTTGTGTAGTTTTCATTTCTTTTATTGAATACCATTGGTAGGGATGAGAGAAAAGGAAAAGAAAAGGTAACAGAAAAATAGGAACCTCTATAAGCAAAAGAAAATTTATTCTTTCACATTTTAGATTTGCATTCCATATTTTGAGGAGAAATTATTTCACATACTTTTAGATTTTCATTTCCTTCAGAATTCATAAGTTTTCAAATTGTAGAATGGAAGAAAAAAAATCAAGAGACTGGATCATCTTACCAAGTGCCTTAGTCTGGCATTTTTTATTTTCCTAGAAGAAAATTAGATTGATCCCAAGAAGGAAAGGTTGTCTCCTGGAAAACACCAAATTTAGAGCCTGTTCTTCCTGCTAAGCTCCAATTATGCTGTCACTGTCTTGTCCTTGATACTTCAAGGAGAACTGATTCAATTCTGGGAGACTCCCTAAAGCTCACTACCAACTGACTCACCTGTCTACTCCTCCTGCATGTCTCTCGCTTTTTATCTATCCCTATATTTAGAAAACTATTAGCTTTACCCATTTTTGAGACACTACAAAATTTGTTGTAGAATAAGTAGTTTTGAAGAAATGAACATCAGGAGGTCACACTCTATATCCTTGTACTGAACTGAAAGATAGACAAATAAAAGGGATCTGAAATAGCTCCTATTGGGAGGAAATGAGTCCATTTTTCCGCCTTCATTGCTTCATCCAGCATAGGAATACCCTTTCTTTTCTGATATTTGCTACTTTCCAGTAAAGTACTGACAGAGTTTCCTTTGTAGAGCTGTAACTGGGGAACTCATGGTGAATCCTTTGCTAAGTCCACATTATGACACTTCAATTTTGTCACATTTCTATTCCACTTAAATTTTGAATCCACGTTTCCAGTCATCAAAATTCAGTGCTGCTTCAGTTTAAACTTTGGGGAATCTAAGCATTGAATTTTTGTAATTTGAAGTGATTTCAAACCAAAAATAAGTATTTTTAATCCAAAAACTTTAGTAATCATTTGTGACAGTCGAATTTATTCCAAAACTTCCAGTAATGTTTCTTTTGGTATCTGATTTTACATTTTGCTTACCCAGTAAGTTAAGTTTCCTGGAGGCACTAATTTTCTTTGCTTTTCATGCAGTTTATTATTTATCTCTATCCTCGTCCTCTTATCTGCTCATTTATCTGTGTGAAAAATGTATTGATATAAAATATTTTATTATAGAACAAAAATCTTTACATAGTTTGCTGTTCTTCAGCAGCTATAAAAAAGTAAGTGTTCTATTGTTATATTGCATTTTTCTTATTTTTGATCATCGCCTAGGAAGTCCTCAAATTATGTTCCTTAATTCTGAAGCATCAGAGTCTCTGTTTCCATAAAAAATTCATACATGCAGTCGGAGTTATAGCATTAATATAATACATTTGATAAAATTAGTCACTTAGATCTTATCAAATCATAAGTTTCTCTAAAAAATAAATAAATAAACCAAAATTTGCCAATCCTTTTTCTTTTCAACTTGCATTATTTAATTCTCTCTCTTCTGTACAAACTTCTCCTTCCTTTCCTAGTATGAGAAATACCTCTTTGCTCTCAGTGTGTCTATTATTGTCTTCCACATGACCTAAAATTATTATACTTCATATCCCATTTATATCTAAGTACAAACTGTGGTTTTTCTTTTCAGAGTTTTGGCCCCTGAACATTATATCTAAAACTATGCTGCTCATCAGATATCCAAGATAAGATATTACTAATGCTACATCCCTCCAAGTAAGTTTAGGCTTACTTTTTTATGCATGATTTTTTTCAGATGGTCTAGTAGACTAAGGTGTTTAACATGCTATAGTGTAGCAATGCAGTGATGGGTAGTAGACTAAGAAAACGTACAGACATAGCCATTTTGCTAAATCCATCCTGCACCACACTGTGTGGTACTTAAACACATTAAGTACCTTTCAGAGTCTTGTCTGTGTACCAAGGAGGACTAAACAAGAGAGTACAGGAAAAACACCCGTCATATCCTTGCTACACAGCCCTTGTTCTGGTATTTTGATGTCTTCATAATGTACTTTGTAGAATGTTTAAATAGTGTTTACTCACTTTTTTTTATTATCTCAATCCTCTTCTCAGTTATCATTTTCCTGAAGGACTTCCCTTCATTGTGCAACGATCTTTTAAAATCTTCTCATGCACCTTTTAGTACGGTTTTTACCCCACTATACACACCAGATGCTTATTTTATTAAAAAGCTCAACATTCTTCAGAGTGGAAACAGAATAGTAACATAATATTGTGGGGCAATCCCTTTCCCCCTAAGATTCACAGCATTCAGTGTTTATAATTTTAATTCAAAAGTTACACCAGAAATGGTGAATCAGTTTTGCTGATAGCATAATATTGAGCAATTGAGGGGGGTGGGGGAGAAAGGAAACCTGAATATCAGGGATAGATAAGATCAAACTATGAGGAATAAAATCATATATAGGAGGACAAAGAAAACACACCTTAATATTGGCAATACACTGAGTCATTCACAGTAAAGTTAATAAGTTTGCAAACATGCAAGTTCTAATTTTAAAATTAAGCTTTCCAACTGCCAATTTTGAAAAATATAATGAGTTTAGAGTGGCTTTTTTTTTAAATCATTAAACATCTTTGTACAGAATCATCTTTAAAACCTTGTATACGAAGTGTAATAAACAAATAGAGGATTTAAACATATTCACCACCTTCAGCATTTAACATGACATTATACTGTGAACATTTGAAACCCAGTCCAGTGGTTATTCTGGAAGCACGTACTGAATTATCTATGATGTTCTTTACTATAAAATACAGTTCTAAAGATAAAGATATAGATTAAAAACAACACAAAGTCTCATATATTAATGAGGATGGATTTTCAAAGACAAAGTCTATCTTCACATAGTCAATGAAAGAAGAATTTGGAATTTCCATGTAGAAGACTATGGGAGATAAGAGTTTATATTTATTATATTATATATATTATATATAATTTATATATTTATATATTATATATATTATAGAATATAATTTATATTATATATAAATAATATATTATAATATAATATATTATAACATGATATAATGTATTGTATTATAAGATAATATATTATCTTTGGTCCAGTTATAGATAGGTAAAATTGGACCTCTTTCATGAGGAAGAGATAGAAAACAAAAATGTATACTCCCTCACTGTGAGTTCTTGTAAGACCATAGTACCATACTGTGCATAAAGAAGTAAGTCCTCAAAAAATCAAAACAAAACAAAATTGGAACAAGACTTTAAAAGCAAGGCATGCTAAGTCAGTGATTTGGTGATTTATAGGCTTTTTGTTTTGTTTTGTTTTTCTTTACAGTGTTCTTGATTTTAGCCTTCTTTAAACTCATTCCAAAGAAAGACTCAGCTGCTTGTAACATTTTGGATTTTTCATCTGTTATCTAGTTTTATACAATGAGTAATTGTTATAATAAATATACAAATTGAAACCCATGGAGACTAGTTATCTATGAAATAATTGGTGAATTTGTATTTGAAACTGCTTGTGTGTAGAATAGTTAAATTTGTATTTTTAGTCTTTTAGTTGGGAAATTTAATCCTGACATTCAATATTATTATTGATATGTGTTGACTAATTTTTTTCTAGTTATTTTATGTTCTCTTACTTCTATTTATCTCCCTTTAATTTTCCTGGTGTAGTACTCCGTTAAGTACTTCCTGAAGAGCTGGTTTAGTTTTGGTGAATTCTTCCAGTGTTTGTTTTTCTGGGAATGATTGTATTTCTCCTTCCCACTTGAAGGATAATCTTGCCAGGTATAATACTCTTGGCAGAAATTGTTTTTATTTCAGCATTTTAAATATGTGTTCCCATTCTTTCCTTGCCTATGTTGTTTCAGTTGTGAGGTCCACTGTTAGTCTAGTGGCATAACCTTTGTAACTTCACATTCCTCTTTTGACATATTTAGAATATTGTCTTTGATTTCTACCAGTTTAGTTATGATATACCTTGGAGAAGATCTTGTGTTATATCTATTTATGTCTTTTGTATTTTCTGTATTTGGATACCTCTCTAGATTTGGAAAGTTTTTAGTGAATATGTTATGAAAGAGATTTTTCTATGCCTTAACTGATCTCTTTGCCTTCTGGAATACCTATTATGTGGTTATTCACCCATTCAATGGTGACCAGTATTTCCTGTACATTGTTCTGATTTTAATGGTTATTTTTCTATTCTTTTTCATTACTTGCACTAAGTATGAGGTTTTGTCTTCAGGGCCTAATCTATTATTGACACTTTCGAGGAAGGTTTTGATTTCCTACATCATATTTGTTATCTTCAGAAGTTCCGTTTGATTCTTTTTTATTATGTCTCTTTCCTTATGGAGTTCCGCCTTCAAGCCATGGAAAGATTGTCTCATCTCCTGAAATTGGCTCTTTTCTCTTACATCTCATTAAGTTTTGTTAGAATGAATGTTCTGAATTCTTTTTCCAACATTTCTGTGATATGCTGTATGCTATCCATTGTTAGTAAGGAGTTGTTATGTTCTCTTGTGGAGGAGGTATTTCTTGGTATTTTCCTATTTCTTAGGACTCTGCATTGATTTTTACTCAACTGATGATATACTCAATTATTTCTACTTCTACAAAGTATTATTATTTTTGAGAGGTTTTTGCTACAGGGCTGTGCACTCACCAGAGAGACAGAGAGACAGAAAGCGAGAGATCACCTCCAGGAGGGATAGCCATGCCACAATCCCTTCTCCTCCATTCTCCTCTCGGCATCCTGGGCATGCATGCACATGCTCCTGGCATGAGTTTAAGCCACCAGGTCTGGGACTTGAATGGTGGTCGACTACATGGGAGTTCAGCAACATAGTCATTACGCTAACTGCTGGTCCCTAAAGTATTATTCTGTAGCTGTGTGCATGTACCCTTCTCTATCAAATGCATTACCTCCATGTCAGTTTCCTTTCTCTATTATGAATGAGAAAGTGGACTCCATAGTGGGAGTTTAGGGTTCACATTTTCAGAAGAGAGTTTCTCTCTACTGCTAGGAAGTTTGTGGGGAGAGAATTCCTCAAGAGACTCCTGTCTTCAGGTGTTTTGTTCCTGTATACCAAAGTTTTTCTGCTTCCAATGTGGCTGGAGGTTGAGCTGGACAGGTGCAACATTTTGTGTGCTGCATGAGCAGGAGCAGCCACTCCTCCACAGCAGGCTGGGCAGAGGTCCCTGCTGATGAGCTCAGGCTGAGCATCCTGGATCTCCCTGTTCTTGTTTCAGTGAGGGGCAGAATGACATCAGTATACATCGATCAGCTCCTACTTTCTGTCTCTGCAATTGCAGAAACTGAGTGGTGGTTCTTAAAAACTGAAGCACAATGACTGCAGTAGGATATGTAGCCCCAGCTAGGTGCTACTTTATAGGATGCGTAAAGTAAGACTTGTGTTCATGGAAATGTGTGTATCACCTGTGTTTGCTATGAGGGTATTTGGATTGATTAGGGTCTTTGGCGATACAATAAAATGTGAGGAGAAAACAGTATAGAAAGCAAACATAGATACCAGAGACAGTGTGGGAGGAGAGTGGGAGATGGGAGAGGGTAGGAGATAGGGAATCAAGGATGGGGGGGAACAAAAGCAAAACATACAGAAGACAAGAAATGGAAGATCATTTGCTGACAATAACATGTTTGTTGATGTGCTTGATTGAGACAATATATAATGTACTTTGGATAGAAAATCTCATTCTGTATGCTGTAATGATGTTCAGTGAATGAATGCAAATAAATAAATAGAAAAAAAATAAAAAAATAAAAAAATAAAAAAATTTTTTTTTAAAAAAGCTGAAGCAGATCCTTCTCCACAACAAGCTAGGTGAGGGTCCCTGACGAGCTCAGGCCAGGTCACCTAGGCCTCCCTGTTCTTCCTTCTATCTCTCTGGAGGGTTTTAAAAATACCTTCTGGCAAGAACCTGTGTCCAAAATAACTAACGTATAAAATAACTAAGACAGATAAGCATACAAGGGCAAGAGAATGATAACCAGGTGTCAGAGGTAAAAGGGAACAATAAAAAAGAAAACAAAAACATTTAACAGATGCAAAAATGGGAAAGTATCTGTTGATGATAATGTATATGGTAATAGTCATTGTAGTCATGCTGGGAAAATTCATTTTGTAATGCTGTAGAGATGTACAGTGATTAAATATAAAAAGAGGGAAAAAAAAGAAGAAAAAAAGAATGAAGGGTGAGGCAAGTCAGTGGTTCAGCATTAAAATGCAACACTCTGTTCAGAACCAGCAGATGGTATAACGGTTACACTGCTGGACTCCCACATAGTTGACTGTGGTTTGAGTCCTGGATCCAGTGGCTTAAAACTCACTCTGAAAGCATGTGCGTGCCTGCCTGAAATCCCAAGAGAAAAATGGAGCAGAAATTGCAGCATGGCCATCTCCTCCCAAGCCAGGGGTGATTTTTGTCCTTCTGGTCGCAGTCTCTCTCTCTCTCTCTTTGTCTCTCTGGTGAGCACACACACTCTACAGCAAAAGTCTCTCAAAAAGGGACCAGCAGTTGACATATGGCTATGTTGCTGGACTCCCATGTAGTTGACCACAGTTCGAGTCTCAGACATGTTGGCTTAAACTCACGCCGGGTGCTTGTGCATGCATGCCCAAGATCCCAAGAGAATGGAGGTGAAGGGATTGTGGTGTGGCCATCCTCCCTGGGGGGCGATTTCTCTCTTTCTGTCTCTCTCTGTCTTTCGGCGAGAGCACACACCCTATAGCACAAAACTCTCCCCCCCCAAAAAAAAGTCTCTCCAAAAAAATTTTAAAAAGTAACACTGTTCAGGAACATTGGAAGGCCCCTGATGCAAGCCCAGGCTCCCCCCTGGGTACTCTGAGCACCCACTTGCCCATCATAAGAGCTGGCTGAAGGCTGGGGGCATAGTGTGGCATCAAGTCTCAGGTGGGGTGCTTGTGTACTCTCTGTCTCCCTCTCTTTCTCTCAGAAGCAATTAATAAATGAACTTAATTTTCTTTTTTAAATGGGGAAAGATTAAAGTTACTGTTAGTAGATAAACAAGAGGGTACTTTACAAAGTCCATGGAGAAACTAAATTAAGGTACAAGTTTATTTTGGTATAAAATATTTCGAAATTCATACACAGGTTTTTTTCCATAATTCACATTTCCATTAACTTAACCCCACCCCCCACCCCAGTGGTGTCACACAACTTTATCCAGACTAATTCCTTGTCTGTGAGTGCCTTATATATACTTGGAAATGGGTACCAGTAGATGGCATAACAGTTACATCAGACTCCCACATGGCCGACCACAGTTCAAGTCCTGGAGCTGTTGGCTTAAAAATCATGCTGGGTGCACATGCAGGCATGTCCAAGATTCTGGGAGGAGAACAGAGGACAAGGTATTGCAGTGTAGCCTTCGCTGCTGGGAGGTGATTTTTCACTTTCCCTCTCATTGTGTCTGTCTCCTTCTCTGGCAAGCGCATGAGCCCTAAGGCAAAAACTTCTTCAAATAAATAAATAAATATGGAAATAAAAGAAAACATCTCTTACTTTACTTAGTCAGATTTGCTTTAGTGCAAGAGGAACAGAGCCTTCTCCCTGTACAGTTCCCTGACTGTTAGGACTGAGTCAGGCTAAGAAGCATGAACCTTCTGCCATGCCCTGGCACTGTGCACTGTAAGGCCACTGTAAAATCAGGACTTTTCTAGGACTCCAAAGTCACTGAAACAAATCATTAAGATACATTGGATAAGTAAATTAGTATAGTCCATCTTAGTATATAGCAGATTAATAATAAGTAGATTGGGGCTGGAGGGTGGCATAGTGGTTAAGTGCTCTGGACTCCCACATGGTGGACCACGGTTCGAGTCCTAAACCTGGTGGCATGCTTTCTCACTTTCCATCTCTCTTGCTTTCTCTCAGTCTGTCCCTCTCTGGTCAAATTAAAATAAATAAAATTAAGTCATTCTAAAAAAAAAATAAAATATTAAGTAGATTAATAAAAATTTATCTAAGCCTGAGCTGTCCAATAGGGTAGCCACTAACTAATAACTGACTACTATTTGCAATGTGGTTAGTCTGAACTGAGTATACAGTACACACTGAAAGATTCAGTAAGAAAAATGTTAAATGTTATTTGAAATTAATTGTTATTAATTGCACTAATAACAATGAATTAACAAATGTTAATATTAATGTTAATATTAGTTATCAATAACTAGTTGTTAATAAGTTCGTGGTGATTGCGTTAATTTTTATTTGAGTTAAATAAATATATTATTTTTTTTTTAGAGAGAGAGATTTTTTTACTAGGGCGCATGCACTCACTGGAGAGACAGAGAGAGACAAAAGTGAGAACTCACCCTCGGGGGTGGGGGGATGGTCAAGCCACAGTCCCTTCTCCTCCATTCTCCTCTTGGGATTTTGAGCACAGAGGCACATGTGCCTCGTGTGAGTTTTTTTTGTTTGTTTGTTTTTTGTTTTCTTAATGCTGCTAGGTCAAGGATTCAAACAGTGGTCAACTACGTGGGAATCCAGAGACATAACCATTATGCCATCTGCTGGTCCCTAATAAATATATTATTATAATTAAATGTACATGTTTGCTTTTTCATTTTTAACGTAACTATTAAAAATGTTTAATTACAGGACAAGCGGGTGTCAAGGTAGTAAAGATAGATGCCACATGGTCAATTTTGTGGTTTGAGTTCTAGACCCAGAAACTTTAAAAATATACCAAGCATATTTAAGAACCTGCCCAAAAATCTCAACAGGAGGGAGAAACAGAAGAAGGATGTGCAGTGTGACCATTGCTCATGAGTGTTCTTTACTTCTCTCTCTCTCTCTCTCTCTCTCTCTCTCTCTCTCTCTCTCTCTCTCTCTCATGAGTGCATGCACTCTATGGAAATATTTTAAAAAATATATTTAATTACATATTTGGCTTGCATTTGTGGCTTCAATAATACCACTATTGTACAGTGATGATCTAACCTCCTTCAAGTGTTTTTAGGACACCAAGCATCCTAAGAAAAGACACCTGAGGTTTCTGCCCCCTCCAAGTAACTTATGCTCACCCTACCTTTCCATTCTTATGTCCTGGGACTAGAGAAAGCCTCTGTTGTATCTATTGTAAATGAGGCAGCAGTTCCTAAGGAGAGAGTATAAACACAATTTATACTCAATTTGTGTTATTCAAACAAACCTGAGTTTGTTTCCTCAAACAACAAACTTACAACCATATCTCCTCCCCTACTTAAGAACACTTGATCTGCCACACAGTACTCATGTTACATATTTCTAAGCACTAGCTCTAAATATCCAGTGGTCTTCTACAGCCGCCCAAGTCCTGCCAGTTACTACTGTCTTTCAGACACTCTTCACTCTTGCTTCCATGCTTTTAGTCCCTATTTTCTCTGCTTGGAATACCCTTCTGACACCTATTCCAAGACTACAGTATTCACTCCAATTCCAGCGTCTTCTCCATGAGCTCCAAGTTAGAATGAATATCTCTTACCTAGCAGTCACTATAGGTCTTGTTGGCACCTTTTTGATGACAGTTACTACACAGTAGCTTGTGATACAGGTTGCTGTGCACTTTTTCTGTTACTTCTCAAAACTGAAAATACCTTCAGGGCAGAATCTATTCATACAGAACCCAGGAAAAAATATCTTACATTTAGTAAATGTTTGGATTAAGTGGAATGTATTTCAAAGCTTGCAGGGCTAATAGAGGAGAGAGGGTCTTTTTTGTGATACTCACAGAGTTTGATCCAGAGAATCTAAAATAACTTTTAGGTACCTGGCATTTTTGTAGTCAACTCACTTGCAAATGATGTGTAATAACAGCATTCGGAAATCCACACAGCAGTCATTTTTCATCTTGATTTTCCAGTTAAAAGGATTCACAGGTTGACAGTAAGCAATGCAGAAGTCAGTACACAGATCATGACTGACAGGCCCATCCCAACATCTCTCAACACATGCTTTCTAGACTGGACTACATCACTCTTGAAGAAGTGGCTCATTTGGCACATTCAGAGAAAAATATGAAGCAAAAAAATAAGAGGTTTAATATATACCCGGAAGATACACTCTAGAATAAAAGTTAACTATTAGGAAGGTATCTGAAAGTCATGAATCACAGTTAGTTTTATCAGAGAGCCAGAATGAATCATGTCTGTGCATGTTGTGTCCTCAATTAGATTATGCTCTCCAAGAGGCCTGAAACCATGCCTTATACATTTCTTTGCTTGAGTACTCATCTCATTAATGGGTAGATATTAGGGCACATAATGCTTTTTGAAGAAGGAAATCATTTCTAGCCAGTTGGAGAGCGTTTGAAAGTATTCAACAGACCTTGCCTCCAGGGGCTTTAAGCAATTGCTTTAATTTCTTTTCTTAATAACTGTGGAAAATGAACTGCCATAACCCCAGCAATCTCAAAATAAGACAAAACTATTTTTTTCTTGTTGCTCATCTGCAAGATAGTATGCGTCATCAAAGGCAAACCATGGAGGGGTAGAAAATATACAAGTTATTGAGACATATAGATTTCTAAAAAGAGAGTAAACTGGCCCAAATTATAACCTCTATTTTTGGAGACTGGTAGGATTTAGTGAATAATTTCAAAAGCCACAACCTTATGGTGAAAGCATCGTCTCATGAGTCTGATGGGAGTGGTAGGCAGACGAGATTCAGGTCTTGGTTCAGGAAGTCATTTTTGTCTATCTTTTATGATATAAGCTAGTGGCTTTGTACACACATTAATGAAGGGAAGGAGATAGAAAGGATTTATTGAAATACGGGGTCTCCATCAAGAACAAGCTCTTGTCTCAGCAGAAGTTTGAAAAAAAAACCCAGGAATTTCACAGAACCCTCTCTGATGGTCTCATTGAAAATGAGGGTTGCAGAAGGAATATTCATGTCAGCAGAGATATACACAGAGGAAGAAAATAGTAAAGTGCTCTTGAACAGGTTCTATTTTTATGGAAACTCACAAAAGATTGAGTCACTGAGAATAGGAGAATTTGTAAAAGGTTTAATAGAAGGGCAACAGACACTCAGAAGAGCAAAGCAATCTTAATCCCTTCTGTCAGACACTGGCCTGAGAAAGAGTTTGACTTTCATTGATCAAAAATTAATCAAGGATGGGGGACCAGCAGTTAGCGTAATGGCTATGTCGCTGGACTCCCATGCAGTCGACTGCGGTTTGAGTCCCGGACCTGGTAGCTTAAAACTCACACTGGGCACGTGTGCCTGCATGCCCAAGATCCCGAGAGGAGAATGGAGGAGAAGGGATTGAGGCGTGGCCATCTCCCCTGGGGGATGGTTTCTCGCTTTCTGTCTCTCTGTCTCTCTCTATCTGTCTGGCGAGCACACACACCCTCTAGCAAAAAAAAACCTGTCCAAAAAAAAAAAAAAAATTAATCAAGGATTCAGGTAGTCTTCTGAGCCTTCAAGGCAGGCCAGTACTCATGATCGGATTCCTTTTTAAAGGAGTAAGAAATCTGCCCTCACAAATGTGTAAAAAGAAGCAAATGACATTTGTCTTTCAATTCAAGCTGCCATGGAAATTGCTTTTTCTTGTAAAGTTGTTGAAAAAAAAGTTGAAGCTTTTCTTTACCAAAATTGGAAACACTCCTAATGTTTGACTATCAAGAATAACTGTTATGAGAAGGGCCTTGAATGGCTTGATTTTCCCTATGGAGCAAAACTACTCTTTACCAAATAAAGACATATAGATTGGAAAAGAAGAAATATAACTGTCTTAATTTGCAAGTGATATGACTATTTATGTAAGACATCTGAATGAATCTACAAAAAATAAACTTTTTAATTTAATTTTTTACAAAATCTTCTTTCATAGCCTGACTTGTTTCACTCAGCAGTAAATCTTCCATATTCATCCACTTTCTATCAAATTCCAGGTTCGTCTTGTTTTGTTATGGCTGAGTAGTGCCATAATAATATGTGCCACACTTTTTCAATCCTTTCATCTGTTTGTGGACATTTGGATTGGCTCCATGTCTTAGCAATTGTGAATAATGCCACAATAAGCATAGATATGCAAGCACTTTTCCAACTGAGCATTCTCCTATCCTTTGGGTAGATACCCAGGAGTGGAAATGCTAGAGTATATGGTAGTTGTGCTTGTAGGTCTTTGAGGAACCTCGATATTTATCTCTACAATGACTGTACTAATTTACATTCCATACAACAGTGTAGGAGAGTACCCTTTTAACCATAGCCTCATAAGCACTTATCATTTTTTGTTCTTTTAATCTTAACCATTTTGACTGCGGTTGGAAGGTATCACATTGTGGTTTTTATTTACATCTCCCTATGATAAGGGATGTTGAGCATTTTTCTATATGCTTTTTTGCTGTTCATATGTCTTCCATCAAGAGTTGTCTTTTCGACTCATTTTATAGCTTTTAATTATGTTGATCTTTTTTGTTCAGGTAAACTGCTTGAGTTCCCTGTGTATTCTGGTTATCAGTCCCTTATCTGAGCCATAGTTTACAAAAAGATTCTCCCATTCTGAAGGTTGTTGATTCGCACTGTGTCTATTGCTGTGTGGAAACCTCTTAATTCAATATAATCTCATTTGTCTATTTTTTGGATTTTTGCCTGTACTTTGGTGGTCTTATTTAAGAAGTCTTTGCCTACTCTGATGTCTTCCAGAGTTTCCCCAGTGTTATTTGCCAATAGTTTTATAGTCTGATGTCTTAGGTTTAGATTTTTGATCCACTTTGAGTTAGTATTTGTTAATGGTGAGAGATAGGGGTTCAGATTCATCTTTCTGCAGGTGGATACCCAGTTTTCCCAACACCACTTACTAAAGAGGCTTTCTTTTTCCCACAGGATTGACTAGTACTCTTTGTTAAAAATCAGGTGGCTGTATGATTTGGGGTTCATTTCGAGGGTCTCTATTCTGTTCCATTGACCCACATATCTATTTTTGTGCCAGACAATGCTATTTTGATTATCACAGCTTTGTAATATATTTTGGGGTCAGGAAGTGAGATGTCACCCACTCCACTCTTCTTGTGTAGGATTGATTTGGCAATACCAGATCTTTCATGTTTCCAGACAAATGCTATGATTGCCTTTGCTATATCTGTGAAGAATGTCTCTTACAATTTTATAGGAATTGCATTCCATATGTAGATTAATTTAGAGATAATTGCCATTTTCATTATATTATTTCTCACAATCCAGGAACAAGGAATGCCCTTCCACTTTTTGTGTCATTTTCATTTTTTTTTTAGATGTTCATAGTTTTCCTGGTAGAGGTATTTGACTTCCTTGGTTAGATTTATTCCTAGGTATCTTATAATTTTTGTGGCTATGATAAATGAGATTACTTTATTCAGTTCTGCCCCTGTCTGCTTGTTGTTCATTTATAGCAGTGCTATAAATTTTTGTATGCTGATTTTGTATCCTGCCACTTTAGTGTATTCATTTATAACTTCCAGGAGTTTTTTGTGTATACAGTTCAGTCTTTATGTACATAGTCATGTCATCTACAAATAAAGATAATTTCACCTCTTCTCTCCCTATGTGAATGCCCTTTATTTTACTCTCTTTTCTGACTGCATTGTCTAGAACTTCCAGAACTATATTAAAAGGAGTAGAGAAAGGGGACAGCCTAGACTTGTTCCTGTTTTTGGTGGAAAAGCTTTCAACTTTTCCCCACTCAGTATGATGTTGGCTATGGATTTTTCATAGATGGATTTTATTGTGTTGAGAAATGACCCTTCTTTTCCAATTTTGCTGAGAGTCTTAATCATGAGAGATGTTCTACTTTATCAAACGCTTTTTCTGCATTGATTGATATGATCATATGGTTTTTATCTTTCTGTTAATATAGTGTATTACATTTACGGTTTTGCATATGAGAGACATTGTATGTCTCCACTTAATATGTACAGACGGTCTGCACTCTATGGCAGAAACAGAAAGATTAGAGGATATAGAAGCATGGAAAACAGTTACAGACACTGAAGACAGTGTGGAAAGAGGGTGGGAGAAGTGGGAGAGTAATAGGTAAGGAATCAATGGAAAAATAGAGAGGCAAGACATTTAAGGGACAAAGAAATGGAGGACTGTCTGTTGATGATAACATGTCTTATATCTTCGACTAGACTGGTGGGAAGTATGTTCATGGGTAAATTCATTTCATAAGCTATAGTGATAGATGGTAATTGAACATATAAAATAATAAAAACTTGTAAAAAGCTTTCTGAAATGACAAGCACAGCAAGTTCACGGAATACAGGATTAACACACTCATGCACACACATTCACACACACACAGTAATCATATTTCTATATACAAGCAACAAATATGTGGAGACCAAACTTTAAAACACAACATCAATACTATCAAAATGAAATATTCAATCTTTAAGAGAAAAATAAAAGAAAAAAATGAAGAAGATCTGCATTCTGAAAATTACCATGTCCTGATCAAGATATTAAAATATAATATAAAGAAGCAGAAATATTGCATGTATGCTTTAGAAGACTCAGCAGAGTAAAGATGTCAATTTTCCCAAAACGGATTCATTTAAATTTGACCAAGATCCCAGTAAAATCTTCATGCATATATACAAGATTATTTTAAAATTATATGTAAAGGTAAATAAACTAAAATAATATTATATTGAAAAATATATATAAAATTAGACAATTTTGCAAGATATTGACTTACCATATAATGACAGTAGCCAAGACATTGTAGAGGTATGGACATGTAGATCAAAGATCAAAGGAGAGTAAAAAAATAGGCCCACATAAATATGCCAAATTAAATTTGGAAAAAGATACAAGCCATTTCAAAAAAAGAATAAGAATACATGTTTCAGCCAATGAATAAAATGAAAAATAAACTACAGATTTGGGATAAAACATTTGTAAGCCATACATTTGATAAATTTATTTATCTAGAACAGATTAAAAAAAACCTCTTAAAACTCAACAGTTAAAATTTTAATTAGAAAATGACCAAAAGACATTTCATAGAAAGAAGAGGTATGAATAGCAAATAAACACATAGAAAGATGTTAATCATCATTAGCGATTAGGGAAACTCAAAAATTAAAACCTTACCTTAATAAAATATAAATATAACTATATATCTATTAGAATTATTAAATTAAAGCATCGAAATAATGCCAAATGCTTTCAAAAAATCAGAAGAACTGGATCTCATATTGCTCTAAAATGGCATAGGCATTTTGCAAAAATAATTTGTTATATTCTCATAAAATTAATATACAGTTACCATCATATGACATAGTAATTTAATCCTGAGCATTTATACAAGAGAAATTGAAATATATGTTTACTATACAAAATCAATTATAGTCATTTCACTTATAATAGTCAAAAACGGAAAACCACGCTAATGTCCTGTGATTGGTGAATGATTAAACAAACTGTGCTGTGTACATACAATGAAATACTACTCAGCAATAAAAAGGAATGAGCTTTTTTTTTTTTTTTTTTTTTGGAGAAGTTTTTCACTATAGGGCGCATGTGCTCACCAGACAGACAGAGAGACATAGAGACAGAAAGCGAGAAATCACCCCCCAGGGGGGATGGTCACGCCTCAATCCCTTCTCCTCCATTCTCCTCTCGGGATCTTGGACACACACACACACGCGCCCGGCGTGAGTTTGAAGCCACCAGGTCCAGGACGCGAACTGCAGTCAACTACGTGGGAGTCCAGTGACATAGCCATTACGCTAACTGCTGGTTCCCGAGAGGTAGTTTTCTTAAGGTCACGCTCCTTGACTTGTAAATGGTAGTTTTCCTTCCTTGTGTCTTCTCTCTTTATGTCGGTGTTCTAATTTCTTTTCATAAGGACACCAGACATAGTGGATTATTGCCCATCCCAACTACCTCATTTAACCTTAATTATCTCTTTAAAGACCTACCTCCGATATATTCCGATATATTCACACTTTGAGAGATTAGGAATTAGGACCTTAACATAAATTTTAAAGATATGCAATTCAGCCCATAATAAAACCCGAAGTTGCATATAGCTTTTGTGGCTTTCTTAGACTCCCTCCTATTAATACCAAGACCATAACTGTCAAGGCCATCAGAGTCTGTATCTTCAGGATATCTGATATTTTTCTTTCAGGTTTTGTGGTTGTTTTTACTGTGAAAATGGAGAAAGTAGCAGGTCATAATCTAGATTGTGGATTTATTTCCAAGTTAGTAAAATACATGGCTGGGCAGTTTTATAGGGTATATACTAGAGAACTTGCTTTTTTTTAACTTCTTACCACAGTTCTTAAGAAAAATACATTTTATGTGAACTTTGTATTATTCATTGCAAACAAGCTTCATGAAATAATACTGCATGAGCTGCACCTTGATATTTTTTTATTCTTTTCTCTTCAATGTCATTGTTTTAAATTGTATTGCTTAATCTACTAAATTGAGTTCATAACCCACTAAGGGTCAAGAGTCATTATTTGGAAGAAACTAAATGTTCCATGGAAGGCCACAAACATAGAGCTCTCCTACTTATCCCATCTCAAATATTTCTTCTGCTGCCAAATTCTTTGTTCAGCTGTCTAATTCTTTGTTCGGCTGTCTAAATGTGCCTCCCAAAAAAAAATTGTGTCTTCAAATTTTATCGTTGCTGTGATAGTATTAAGAGGTAGAGCCTTTATAAAATTATTAAATCATAAATGTAGACTCCTCAAAATGTAATTAGTGACTTTATACAAGAGATTCAATGGATTAGCACCTTCTGCCTCTTGAGGATGCAGCAATAAGGTGTCATCTATGAGGGACAGGTCCCCACCAGACAATGACTCTTTGATGCCTGGATCTTGAACTTCTCATCCTCCAGAACTATAAGCATATTTTCATTGTTTATAAATTAACTATTCTAAGGTATCTTGTTACAGCAGCCCAAACTGACTGAAATCATACATTTTTCATTTAGTTTTCTTGCTTAAGAGAAAGCTAAATCCTCAATCACATGTTGCATGTCCTCAACTACATCTAATAATCCTTTAGCATATGTGGCTTTAAGAAAGAGGCCCAGACTAAACTTTATGCTGTGTAGTCAGGGTAGACAGAGAGAAGCATGAGTTACTTTCCAAAAACAAAATAGTATTCTTTATGACAAAAAGAAACCAAAACCTCATTTGAAATTCACAATAGTGTGCAATAGGGCTGATTAATGTTCTTGCCTCGGCATTGTTTAACACCAAGCTCACATTGAAAGTAATCCTATTTGTATTCCTATCTCATAGGTAAAAACTACAGTTTTTATTCCTTACATTAGACTTGCCTTTCCAGCCATTTTCAGCATGCAGAGTCATCCTTTCAAAAAATTCAGCATAGGTTTAAACAACACACATAATTATGTTGGAACTGAGGCAAGATTACAAGGCTATAAAAATGGTATGATGGCCAGAAAAGTCCAAAATACTTTAATTTGGCCCCAGGACATAGCAATGTTTACCAATAAGGTTCTAAGAGAAATATCTAGCAAAGAAAACTTGTATAACAGGAAACCGGTAGCTAGATCTTTTTCCTGAAATTCCAGAAGACTGATGAATCTGGTTGGAAGAGCCAGTTTTCCCAAGTCATTTTTATTTTATGTCAGTGATCCTATCTCCTTCTAAGTATAATAAACAATTTAAGAAATGTGAACATCAAATTAGTACTTTTCCTCTTTGAAAAGGAGGAAAGAAATAATTAGGAGTTTCATAAAAAAATTCTTCAGGCTTTTGTGAAGAAATACTATTTGAGATAGTAAAAAAAAATGTAAAAAGGATAATAATTAAGAACTTAATGATCATTATATTAATGGATTGAACTATATTCTTTTACTCTTAGTTCATCTATTATAACTAATGTTCATGTATCACTAAATCTTAGCTCAGATGTGTTGTTTGTTCTCAAAACATTGCTCTGAGTCATGTTTACGAGCTTCCTCATTCCATTTTGATTGATATCCCAAGATGCCTCATGCTGGTCTATTTTATTGAATCAAAGACAGTACTCTTATTGCAAAAGATTTGTGTTTTATTTTTTCTCTAATTGCACAATGTGCAATCTTTTCATTACCATGCCTTTCTTTTTTCTTATTTTTCAGTTTTGCCAGAGGGTGCATGTGCTCAGCAGAGAGAGAGAAAAAGAAAAGGAGAAAAAGGGAAAGTAAGAAACCACACCCCATGGGGGACGGTCATACCACAATCCCTTCTCTATTTCTCGTTTTGGGATTTTAGGCATGAATGCATATGTACCAGCATGCTTTTCAAGACACTGAGTCTGGGACTTGAACTGCACAGTCAGCCATAGGAGATCTAGCCACTTTAACCACCATGCCACTGGCTGGTCCTATTTACTATGTTTGGATCTTCATTATTCTAGCTAGGTTTGTTATGATCTATGCAATTCTAAAGTGATGTAGGAACATTTACTTCACTCTATGATCCATTGGGTAGTGTCTGTCGCAAAAATGTATGTACTCTGGAGAGAGAAATAGGGATTGTTATGGGCCCCTAGACTTGGGGAAAGGAAATATTCTTATTTGGATTCTACTTAGAAAACTCCCACTTATCACCAGTCTATTCTTTATAATTATTTCTTTGTCACACTTTTAAATACCTCTTTGGTTCCAAAATCTGTGATTACATATTGCTCATAACTAATTTGCTGAAGTTTTGCTATTCAAGAGTTTCTTGTGGATTTATTTAAGAAGAAAGGTTTTAATTGTTCATTATTTTTAATAATATCTGGCACCTAATAAATTCTTATCATAAAATCAGATGCTGTTCCAGGTACTTTTTAACCACTATTGCATTTAATTCATACAATTCAGTAATTAACCATCTTAGCACCCTGAAAAGGAGAGAATACTAAGACACAAATAGATTAAGCAACTTGTCAAAACAAGCCAGAAATGTAAACCTTGACCTATTGACTGCAGAGACTGTCATTGTAATCATGTGAGAGTACCTCAGATAGGTCAGTGCAGTATGTCAACCATAAATATCTGACTTTCCCGAAATTGCAGAATGTAGCTCTAAAGGATATTCATACTGTAATTGAAAAAATAATAATAATAAAATGTTAAAAAAGAAACAAAAAAGACTGTGACAGTTTTAAAGGTTTGTCTATACTGCTAAAATAATGAATTTCAGAGTCACAGGAAGCACTCCTCTCCTTCCAAACAGCATATTTTCTCGATAATGTAGGAGAAAAAAATTAACCAAGACAAGTGTTCCATATTTCTGTGCACTCCTTCTAAGTATTGTTCAACTGACTCTCCTTGTTCCCCTCATCATAAAGTCTAAAGAAATATGTGCCTTTCTTAGGGCATCGAGCAACTCTCCACACATCTAATTACTCTGGCCATCATGATGGATTTGTGACTGATATTTTTAGTAAATTAAAGATATTACTAGTGATATTGAGAACAAAATGTGATCCTGAATCTAACCAGAATAGAGGTCAAATGAAAGGCAAACGCATACTCCATGCGAGTCAGAGATGGATGACAACTATGGTCTTAATCAGAGTTCCAGAAAAGATTTTGTGTGACTTCTGACTCAGACAGTCAGGGAAAGCAATTTACATTTCATTTCTGAGACAGAGCAATTTGTCACTGAGAAATATTTGGGTCAGTAATATTAGCTGAGAATAAAATCATGATGAGAACGTGAGCATGATCCTAAATAAACTAGATAACCAGAAGACTCTAAGAACAGAAATGTTCCTTTCTTTTCCTTCAAACTTATACAGATGCCCAATCATTATGGGACTAGGAGATGACATGTGATTTATAAATCTCATCTGTATTAGAAAATAATTAGATTTTTCTGCATCTTTAACATTAAGATAAATTTTATTCAAAACCATTTAGAATTGTGAGCAGAAAGCAAGAACAGTCTCTTAGGAAACATTGTGATATGGAGAAAAGATGGTGTTCACATATCAGGTTTAAATAAAAGTAAATAAATTGAACATTTTTTTTTTGACAAAATGACAGGATATGGTCTCAAGTGGCTTTTCACTTCAGCTTACCATTTAAAAAATTACATACTTTCTACATGATCTTTGAAGTAAGAAATAACGGTTGCTAATACAAACAAATATTTTTTTATAAAATGATTAAAATCACATACATGTACATTTTTAACCCTGAAGATATTAGCAGCAGAGATATCTCCATGTATCAAAATCTTAAAATGTTTTCTAGATTGACTTGTTCTCAACAGGATTCTCTACCTCATTTTATGGTACAGAGGTTTTGACCACATCAAAAACTCTGTTGCATGGTCTGAGCAATACTTTATTATATCCTAAAGCAACCCTTCTGCAGAAAAGACAGCTATGTCGTTATGGCTCCTCTTGAAACTGCTCAGCTGTCCTGCGGTTTCCTATTTGCACTGGAAAGCCTGAGAGGTTGCTAAGCAGCAACGCATGCTTCTCTGCTCAGAGACTTGCTACGTTTCAGAAGCTCCTTGTTCTGGGTTTTCTGTTTAGTGTTAAAGAGATTTGATAAAGCCGTATTGGTCAAGCTTTTATTTTAAATCTGTCCAATGTCCCTGACACAGTGATCATTTTATTAACATCACTTTATTTGCATTAGGATCATAACACTGGGTAGATTTCCAGTGCTATTCAAAGATTATACAGTATAGTGCCCCCCAAGTTTGTAGATGAATAAATTGAGGAGAGGGACTGTTTAATTTCAGGAAATCAATTTCTTATAATCTTCAGAACTCAAATCCCGAGTACAAATCCCACTGTCAGAAAAATCATCACAAAGAGTGAGCCACTGACAGCAAATCACCATTGAATAAAGGGTTCACGCAATTGTAAAATCTCCTCTAAAAACAGTGACTTTCCCTTTTTTTCTTGGTCTCAGACATGTTTAAGGAATGGATGAAAGTGGGGAGTTCAGAAAAAATGTATACCTATGCGGGTTTTTTTTTTAATTAATCTATTTTTAAGAATTGTTTATTTAATTTGATGTGCCATTATTATTTTTAGTATTAATTTGATCAGAGAGAGACAAAGTGAGAAAGCAAGCTACCAGGGCCAGGACTTGACCCACAGTCAACCATGTAGGAGTCCAACACCTTAACCTCTACGCAATCTTCCAGCCCCAACACCTATGCATTAAAATTAATTTGAATTCAGCAAGAACAGTTCATCTGAAGTCCATCTATAAATACTCTAGGTTAAGAATCCCTGTTCTAAATTATCTGGATTTCAAGAGAATCCCCTTGTACTCTGAACTAATCATGGCTTATTTCTTGTCATTATTCACTTCTCCTAGAGCTATGCTTCAGGCACTATTCAAAAGCTTTACATGTATTTAGATGCTTAACCCTCCTTAAAATCCTGTAGGTCATTGCATCATAATCATTTCACAGATGAGGAAACTAAGACTCAGACATATTAAATAACTTGAATAAGGTCAGAACCCCAATAAAGTGACAACATTCAGATATTAAGATTGTAATTTACATGGTCTGGCTCCAGAGCTGGAGTACAAAGATTATAGGAGTTTTAAGCCTCTGAAATCATGTGAGCCAATTCATTATAATAAATAAACAAACATGTCATTTTTATTTTATATATATATATATATATATATATATATATATATATATATACAGACAAATACACAGTTGGTTGCTTCTCTGAAGAATCCTAATGCAAGATTCTAGGTCTCATTCCAAACTAATGAAATCAAAGTCTAAATTTTAATAAGACCTCCAAGTATTGTATATTTACATTAAAAATTTAAAAGCGTGGGAGTCTGTGGGTGGCATGGTAGTTAAGGTGATGAACTCTTACATGCAGACCACAATTTCAGTCCTGGGCCTGGCATCTTGCTTTCTCATTTCCTCTCTCTCTCTTTTTCCCTCTCTCTCTGACTCTCTCTCTCTCTGCTGAGCACACACACCCTATAGCAAGTCAAATAATAATAATAAATAAAATTAAACAAATAATTCTCTTTTTTTAAGAGATATTTTTTGCTATAGGACATGTGTGCTTGCCAGAGAGACAGAGGGAGACAGAGAGCGAGAAATCACCCCCCAAGAGGGGATGGCCATGTCACAATTCCCTCTTTCCCATTCTCCTCTCAGAATTTTAGGCCCATATGCACATGAGTTTTAAGCCACTGGGTCTGGGACTTGAACCACGATGGACTATGTTAGAGTCCAGCAACATATTCATTATACCATCTAATTAGCTTTAAATAAACAATTCTTTTTAAAAGTTCAGAAGTGTGACTCTGTATGATTCTACCTTTCACATTATATATCAAGATCAAGAGAATAAAGCACTTATCCTCAAGATTCTTTATTCTCAATTCTTTTTCAAATTAAGGATTTGACACTCACCCCCACCTTGAATTTGAGGGGTTTTATGGTACATCTGGCCATAGAATGATAACTTTTAAATACTAGAAGTAGTTGCCAAGTATTAATTATGTTGATTCAGGATATGAAAAACGAGGAAAGGAAAATGGAGGTAAGAAAATGCTATTACTTTAAATTTGTAAATGAAGACTAAGCAATATATACCCTCATCTCTAAACTTTAGTAGCCATAAATATTGAAATTATCTATTTTCCTCTGGTGATAATGCAGAAATATCTAAATAAATATCAAAGAAGTATGAATTTAAATTTCAAATTATATCAGAAGTCCATTTTCTCAAAGTATTTTTAAAAAAATTCCAAACTTGACAGATATGATTTGGTTAAAGTTGGTTAATATGAGATAAAGGGAATTAGTGAAGAAGAGAAGAAATGAGAAGAGAAAACTAGGGAGGAAGGAACTAATCCTGTGCCATTCATTAAAAAATAGTAAATACACCACCCAGTCAGTTAACCAAAAGTTAGAACAGAAATACAACTTTACATGTGTCATGAAACCCAAGGTATACTTCCTCTCTCCTAACCAGCTCCTATTAGTAGTCATGAGTTCCTGTCTTGTCACAGTCTACACTCAGAATTTGGCCTATGGGTGATGCAAGCTCCAGTCTTCTTTCAGCCACATTCCTGGTAGCTCAGCCTTGGGATTACCATTCCTCAGACTCACAAAAACTGACTGTGTTATGTACCAATTGTTTGTGCACTCCCAAATTCAAATGTTAAAACCCTATCCACACCCACCTCCCTAGAGTGGTTGTATTTGGAGATAGGGTTTATTAGGAGACAATTAAGGTCAAATGAGGTCATAAGCACAGGGCCCTAATCCAGTAGTAGTAGTGTCCTTACAAGAAGGAATACCAGATAGACAGTTCTTGCAAAGGAAAGACCAGGTAAGGACACGTGGCAGTTTACAAGTCAGGAAGAGGGCCCTCATTAGAAACCAAATTTTATCAGAACCTTGATTTCAAACCTTCCAGTCTTCGGAACTGGGAGAAAGTTAATTTTTATTGTTTAAGTCATACAGTGTGTGATATTTTGTAACGGCAGGCTGAGCAGACTAACATAAATCTCTTTCTTGAATGGGCAGTAAGTAGTCAACACAGACTCTTGAGAAACAGAGATCAGAGACTAGTTCTCTTTACAAGATTGCAGAAAGTAGAAAAAATTGACGAATTATTGACCAAATTATGATTCACTCTCAACTACAATTCTAGACCCTGGCATCAGATGACAAGGGTGTGTACTAACCTTGCTGCTAACAGTCACCACCACCCAGAAAAGACTCCATGAGGACCAGGGCCTAGAGAGGTAAAAGAGGTTCCATCAATTGCCAGGTCGTTCAAGTGGACACCTTAATTGGAAGTTGCTCATCACAATGCACTGGCATTTGAGCCCATTTTTACCTATAACAATAACCCTTGAGAAAAATTAAGGAGAATAAGCAATGCTAATTCAATTCAGCAAACATTTGTTGATGTGTATCTTGTACATGGACAGCTTGTAGCTACTGCAATAGCATGTATATGCCTACAGAATTATTAAACTACAAAAACAAAGCAACTATTGGCCCATCTACAATAGCACAGGTGGTAGAACACTATTGGAAGGATATTAGAACCATCTGAGAAGGCCCCAGGTTCAGATCTTGGGTTGATCTGAACATACTGGGTACAATTCTGGGCCTCTCTCTCTCTCTTGCTCTCACGCTCTCTCTCATAAAAGAAAGAAATAAACATTTTAAAGACAGACAGAAACAACATTAGTCTTGAAGAAAGAAGATGAGTAAGTATATTTTCTTGAATTAGGTGATATCAAAGCTCAATAAGCAAGTGTATGTTGAAATATACAAAAACAAAGGGCAAAGGGAAGACACATATGGCAATATTAATATAAGCCTGAAAAAAAGGAGAGTGTAATGGATTGGGAAACCTTAGGTAAATAGATATGGACACAGTGTGGGAGGAGGATGGGAAGTGGATGAGCGTAAGAGGAAGGGAATCAAGGAGAAACATAGAGAGGCAAGACATAAGGGACACAAAAAAGGAGGACTGTCTGCTGATGATAATGTGTATGATATCTTTATCTAGACTGATGTGTTCATGCTGGAAAGATTTATTTTTCAAGCTATGATGATGTATGTGATTAAACGTATAAAATAAATTTAAAAATTAGAAAATGGGGAAAAGTAAATTATAATATGGAAATTGGTGATATTCAAAGCTTGGTATATAGGTGAAAGGTCATAAAGAGATGTATATACTATGCTAATAAAATGGGCCGTTATCTTGTTGGTGATGAACATCAGGGTTTTTTTTTTTTAAGTTTATTTACATATATAATAGAATTTACATGAGAGAGAGAGAGAGAAAGAGAAAGAAGCACCCTCGATAGGGTCTTGACATTACATGTCGGTGGTCCCAAAGGCATATGGAGACTAGATTGGTTCAGAAACTGTTCAGGAATCTGCTGATAAAGCCAGGCTAGAGCTGGTGAGTAATGAGTGCTAAGAAAGAAGGTAGTAAGAAGAGAGGATAGAGAATTAATTCAAGAAATATTTAGGAAGAAAAATAGGTAAGATTACATAATTGATCCAGTGTGGAAGACAAAAGATAAAAATATTTTTAGTTTGGTGACTACCCAGCTTACTGCCTGCAGGTGATATAAAGAATATAGGATGTGACCACAGATGTGAATTCAGTTTCAGGGATACTGAATCTTGTCTTTTGGACAACTATGAGGAGCTATATAGGCAACAATTGTATATATAAGTATATATTTCCTTAAACATACTTGGGGCTATGAAAGTAAAATTATGAATTATCAAAGTTTAGGAAGAAATTAAGCTTATAGAATAGAAAGATTAGTTAAGAACATGCAGTAGGAAACATTTTCGCAACATTTTAGAGGGACTGCGCGGGAAGACAGGGAAACAGACAAGGAATTCATGACTCTACAAAGAACATATGGGGTCTTACAAGCCAAGAGAGTTGTTTGGAGTGATTGATAGTGTCAAATGAAATAAATATGCTGGGGCCAGCAGCTAGCATAACAGTTATGTCACTGAACTCTCATGTAGTCAACTGCAGTTCAAGTCCTGGACCAGTGGCTTAAAATTCACCTGACACATGTGCATGCATGCCCAAAATCCCAAGAGGAAAATGGAGAAAGGATTGTGGTATGGCCATCTCCCCTGGGGATGATTTTTCATTTTCTGTCTCTCTGTCTCTCTCTGATGGGCACATATATCCTATAGCAAAATCTCTCTAAAATAAATAAATTAATAATAAGAGAAGAAGAAAGAAAGAAAGAAAGAAAGAAAGAAAGAAAGAAAGAAAGAAAGAAAGAAAGAAAGAAAGAAAGAAAGAAAGAGGGAGGGAGGGGAGGGGAGGGAGGGAGGGAGGGAGGGAGGGGAGGAAGGAAGGAAGGAAGGAAGGAAGGAAGGAAGGAAGGAAGGAAGGAAGGAAGGAAGGAAGGAAGAGAAAGAAAGAAAGAGAGAAAGAGAAAAAGAAAGAAAGAAAAAAAAAAGGGGGAAAGATGCCAGGTAAGTAAACACCAAAAATACCACTTTCCTTTGGTAATTACATGGTTACAGGTGACCTTGCAAGAACAGTTTCTAAGAAGTGGCTGGCACGAATCCAGGGGATATGGAATAAAAAGCACATGAGATGTGAGGAAATTGAGGCAGTGAGTAGATTTTTCTGGAAAGGCTGACATGATTGTACAGAGTGTATTATAGATGCAGGAGATTGAGTGAGACATACAATGACTCCAATTAACCAACTTATATCATCTCCAAAGACAAAACATTTTACTTATCTGTGAATGGCTCTTGTACTGGCCCTGCATAGAAAGGGAAGTTAAAATGAAATCAAACTCAAAGTGTCATGTTTGAACAATGAAATCCAAAACTCAATTCTGAGTCATAGATAAGATGTAAAGAGTTACAACATAAAATTTGTGGTCTCTTGGGCTCACTATAATGTATAGAGATAAGGCCAGATAATAAAGAATTAAATGGGGGGCTGATGGTGACTCAACAGTAACATGACATCCTGCAGCAAGGCTGACCTCCATCGAAAGGTTTCAGGTTTACTTCCAGAGGGCTTTCTGAACATGCCAGGCACATCCATGCCTTTGATCCAGGATTTGCTGACGCTTGAGGTGTTTTGCACTGTCAAGGCCCTGTTAGGGGCACTCTCTCTCTTGCTATCTCTCATGAAAGAAAGAGAGAAAGAGAGAAAGAGAAGAAAGAGAAGAAAGAAAGAAAGAAAGAAAGAAAGAAAGAAAGAAAGAAAGAAAGAAAGAAAGAAAGAAAGAAAGAAGGAAGGAAGGAAGGAAGGAAGGAAGGAAGGAAGGAAGGAAGGAAGGAAGGAAGGAAGGAAGAAGAGGAAGAAGAAGGAAGGAAGGAAGGAAGGAAGGAAGGAAGGAAGGAAGGAAGGAAGGAAAGAAAGAGGAAGGAAGGAAGGAAGGAAGAGGAAGGAAGGAAGGAAGGAAGGAAGGAAGGAAGGAAGGAAGGAAGGAAGGAAGGAAGGAAGGAAGAAGGAAAGAAGGAAGGAAGGAGAGAGGGAGAGAGGAAGGGGAGGGAGGAAGGGAGGGAGGGAGGAAGGAAGGAAGAAGGAGAAAGGAAGGAAGAAAGAAGGAAAAATTTTTTTAAGTAATAAGTTATCAGAAAACAAATGAGAGTCAAAGCTTGAACATAAACTGGGCACCAGTGATGTTTATAAATTTGTTTATATACAATTTAACCAGTCCTACTTATCTTCCCATTAGAAACTTGTCCCCAACAACTGAACTTCTAATTACACATTCCTGCTGTATCTCTGAATTGCTGGGCAGACTCAGCCTTATCCTTTCTAAATTTTAATTTAAATTTAATCACATATACCTTTACAGTATACAACATTAATTTTTTGAGCACAAATACCATGCATATCATCAAAACAAAGACTTTACTATATACATTATCATCAGCAAGTAGCTGTTCATTTTTTTGTCAATTAAACATGTTTTTGTTCTTTCCCTGTTACCCTCCCTCCCTTCCTAACTCTATTATCTACCATATTACCCTTATCCTTACTATCGCTAGTATCTACCATTGCCTTCTCTGCTACAATACCTTCCAAACTTTCAATTTCTGCTTTAGAGCAAAGACAATTGGTATATATTGAGTGGAGATATACAAAGTCTGTCTTTCATAGTCTGGCTTGCTTCACTTAGCATTAAATCTTCCATATTTTCCCACTTTGTATCAAGTGCCAGGGTCTCATTGTTTTTTATGGCTGAGTAGTATACAATAGGGTACATGTGCCACATTTTTTCAATCCAATCATCTATTTTGATTCCATGTCCTAGTGATTATAAATAATACTGCAATAAACATGGATGTGCAAGTGTTTTTCCAACTGAGCGTTTTTCTATCCTTTGGGTAAACACTTAACAGTGGAATTACTTGATCGTATGGTAGTTCTATTTATAGGATTTCTAAGGAACTGTATATCATTTTCCAAAGTGGGTTGTACTAATTTACATTTCCACCACCGGCGTAGGAAAGTTCCCTTTTCACCACAACCTCACCAGCACTTATTTTTTGTTTTTTTTTAATTTTAGCCATTCTGACTGGGTTTAAGTGGTATCTCACTGTGGTTTTGATTTGCCTTTCGCTTATGATAAGAGATGTAGATCATGTTTTCATATGTTTTTGTGCCATTTGTATGTCTTCTTTGGAGAATTATCTTTCAGCTCATTTTCCATCTTTTAATTGAATTGATTTTTTTTTCTTTATTTGGTGGGCAAGCTGATTGAGTTCACTGTATGTTCTGGTTACCAGTCCCTCATCTGAGGTATAGTTCGCAAATATAGTCTTCCACTTGAAGGGTTATCTTCTCATTCTACTTGTTTCTTTTGTGGTGTAGAAGCATTTCAGCCTAATATAGTCCCATTTGTCTATATTTGAGATAATTGCCTGTGCTTTGGAGAATTTTAAAAAGTCTTTGCCTACTCAAAGTTATCCAAGATTTTTCCTGTGTTTTCCACCAGTATTTTTATAGTTTGAGGTTTTATGTTTAGATTCTCAATCCATTTTGAGTTAATTTTTGTTAGTGGCAAGAGATAATGGAACCAGTTTCATTTTTTCTGCAGATAAATATCCAGTTCTCCCAGAACCATTTGCTGGAGAGATTTTCTTTTTCCCACTGTATTATTTTGTGCCCTTTGTCAAAAATCAGTTGACTGGGACCAGCAGTTAGTGTAATGGCTATGTTGCTGGACTCCCATGTAGTCAACCGCGGTTCGCATCCCAGACCCAGTGGCTTAAAACTCATGCCAGGCGCATGTGTGTGCGTGCCCAAGATCCCGAGAGAATGGAGAAGGGATTGCAGAGTTGCCATCCCCCCTGGGGGGTGATTTCTTGCTTTCTGTCTCTCTGTCTCTCTCTGTCTGTCTGGCGAGCGCACGCGCCCTATAGCAAAAACCTCTAAAAAAAAAAAAAAAAAAGAATCAGTTGACTGTATGTTTGGGGGTTCTCAATTCTGTTCTATTGGTATGCCTGTTTTTGTGCCAATACCATACAAATTTAATTATCACCAGTGTGTAATATGTCAGGAAGTGAGATGCCTCCTACTTTATTTCCTTTGTGCAGTATTGCTTTGGTGAGATGGGGCCTTTTATTCTTCCAGAAAAATTTTATGATTGTTTTTTCTATTTCTGTGAGAAATATCTGTGGTAGTTTGATTGGGATTGCATTAAATTTGTAGATTAACTTATAGAGTAGGATTGACATCTTGATTATATTAATTCTTCTAATCCAGGAACATGTCTTTCCGTTTTTTTGTATCATTTTTTATTTCTTTTTCTAGTGTTTCATAGTTTTACTTGTAGAGATCTTTGATGTCTTTGGTAAGATTTATATCTAGATATCTTATTGGTTTTGTGACTATTGTAAATGGAATTTCTTTTTTCAATTCTGTCTCAATTTGTCCATTATGGTGTTTTAAAAATGTTATAGGTTTTTGTACATTGATTTCATATCCTGCCACTTCACTATATTCATTTATCACTTCCAGTAGTTTTGTTTCATTTTGTTTTGTTTGTGGACTCTTTTGGATTTCCTATGTATAGTTTCAGATGATCTGCAAATAAAAATGATTTTACTTCTTTTCCTATTTGGATACATTTTATTTGACATTCTTGTCTAATTGCATTGGCTGGCACTTCCAGTACTACATTAAAAATGAGTGGAGAAAGTGGGCAGTCTTTTCTTGTTCCAGCTTTTAGTGATGTTAGCTATGAGTTTGTCATAGATGGCTTTCATTGTATTGAAGAATGTCCCTTCTATGTCAATTTTGGGGAGAGTCTTAATCATGAAGGGATTGTATTTTATCAAATGTTTTTGATAAATCTGCATCAATTTATGTTATCACATGGTTTTTACCTTTCCTATTGTTAATGTAATGCAGTACATTTATTGTTTTGCATATTTTGAATCATCCTTGCATCCTTAGAATAAAGCCTATTTGATCATGGTGCATAGTCTTTTTTTTTAATTTAAATTTATTTATTTACATTCATTTACTCTACATCATTACAACACACAAAATGAGATTTTCCAT